>JANAVB010040619.1:21154084-21562290 GCA_029216955.1 Iris pallida
ACTAAATTGGTACAATTGGGTCTCCTAAAAATTATAATCTTAATAAATAACTAATTAAATCACTTATAGGGGTCAAGTCACAACTTTGGCTAATTTTTCTAGTTGGGACACTGCTATGACTAGGTCTCCCCTAGTGTGCCTAATACACTAGTCAAAGCACTCATCTACACTAACCGTGCCAAAATTTCTAGTCGATATGCATCTCAAAACTTAACCATGTCTAAGGCCATATATATATATATATATATATATATATATATATATATATATATATATATATATATATAATATTAAGCTATTATAAATATAATCATATATATACAAAATTGTATTCAAACCTATCTGGATGTATACTATCCCAAAAATAAATTTAGAATAATTTTACTAAGTCATTGCAACCTAACATGGCTCTACCAAGTGAGGTTGGCTAAGTTAGGGTCCAAATATAGTTTCTAGTCAAATCGAACCCGAAAAGTCAACCAATGAGTTTTTTTTGCCATTTACAAATAAATAACACATGAGAACTCGAATGAGTGGCACACCTTTGGCATGCATGTCATAACTTTAAAATGGTTCAAAATCATATATTGGGTCAAATGGTTTTAATCTATGTCGAGTTTCGAACTCACGTTGGACATTAGGTCTAGAATTACGGTAAATAATCAAATAACCAAAATTGACCTAAACTTGTACAAAGTCAAAAGAATGCTAGAGGATAAGTTTGGATGGGATGTGATATATCATCTTGAAGGTGGACTCGTCTACTTCAAAACTCATGAAGGAAGTATCAAAAAATTGGCGCTTCTTGTTCTCCAAAAATCGAAGCTACGAAAAAGTGCATCTATAGTCATAATAAAAATAAAAATCTAATTTAATAAATAGAAATAATATAAAATAAATAAAAAATAATTCCCAAAAATTAGGGTCCTGACAACATCAATCGTGGGGCGCATTGTTTTCAGTCAACCTCGTATAGCGATTTGGGATCGAAATAATGACTTTTGACTTACTTAAAATCGAGATGACAAATTCATTGCCATTAATGCAAGGTTCATTGCATTAATCTTGGAGAGGTTGCCACTTGGCGCATGGATTTGACCATGCTTTCCCCTATAAATGAACGTGTTCGAAGAGGGAAAGATTTGCTCATTCTTGTTCCACCTGACTTCATGTCAAGAACATACTTAATTTTCGATGGCCGTGAGCCTCCTCCTTGGCGAGTCGGTCGGTCGTGGTTTGTAGATCTTCTTGTTCAAAGAAGCTACAATTTTGATGAAGAACTCCATCAGAGAACTGAGATGCGCCAAGTTAGCTATGGGCAGAGCAGTTCATGCTCGTGCACTTCACTGGCCGTATTTTCCCCGGAATAACATCGAGTACTAAGATATTAAGTACCTTGTTTGGGTTGATTGTCAACCTAAATTCTGCTCAACCAACATCTTCTGACGTGCTTTGCCATATGTTAGACGACAAGGTTTAGACCATGTGCTTCCCCTGCTGCTCACATCTATGCTCCTAGCAGCTGATCCACATGGCCAATGACAAGGCCGAAGTGATGCGCCTAGCGGCACATGACAGAAAATAAGGTTAAGTGATGTGCCTGAGCTGCAAGTGGCTGAGATTTAGAAGTGATGCGCCAGACTTTTAGCGTAGGTTTTTTTGTTAGATTTCATGTAATCACAAATATCAATGAAAATTCTATGTACTAGATTTTTAATATTTTGTGACCAATAAAAAGTCATCATTTTTTATAATTTCTATTGTCTTCGATGTCTTTAAGATGCACCAACTTTAACTATAGCATTTGGCGCATGCTATTTGCAGCACATATGAATGCGCCTTCTTGAACTTGGCTTCTGAGGCACATGGATTCCATGCTTCTATAATACTCCATTTAAAGTTTTCATAACTTAAACAAGTTTTGAAATACTTTGAACTAGAAGCATGGGCAGCAGAACTTTTAAGTGCATGGCTTCTGGCGCATGATCTGCTTGGCATATAGCCATCTTCGCACATAGCCGTTTTGTCGCATGTTCGATTTGATATCAATTAATGATAATGCTTCGGTTCTTGACTTGACATCTTGACAGATTAATGAGAATCTTTTCGGAGACTTGATGTCGTCCTTTTACGAACTTCGAAGCATCGGCTGCATGTGTCACCCTTTATTGGGTCGTACGCTTTTCTAAGCCTATAAATAGGCGCTTGGGTGGAGAGAGAGAGAGAGAGAGAGAGAGAGATTTTTCTACTCTCTTCCTCAAGCTTTCGTTTCTTCGAACTTTTTATCTTCCCGAAACCTAGCTTCTTCTCTTGGGTTCGTGATGGCCCCAAAAGCTTCCAAGGCCACCGCTGCTAGCAAGGGCAAGAAGTCCGTTGAGTTCACCTCCGATAAACCAGAAGTCATTGCTGGTATGACGCATCCAGACATTCGTAAAGAAGTTGTAGGTGAGTGGTTGTCGTTGAAAGTTTTTCGAACACAGTCACTTCGTGCATAGTCAGGTGCGTGGATGGGTGACCATCTGGAACATGCGCCAACCAATCTCTTTGTTGAAGCACATGGGCGTATCTTATAGAGCTATGCCATGAAGATACGTCGAAGCTTCACTTTGCCAATGTGCATGGACTTCGGTCCTGAAGATGCGCCAATTCTAAATTTTGCTAAAGCGTATGGGCTTCGGTCTTGAAGATGTGCCGAGGTCTAACTTTGCTAATGCGCATGAACTTTGGTCCTAAAGATGCACCAAGGCCTAACTTTTGAAGATGTGCATAACTTCAGACGTGCTGATGCCAGGCTGTGCATGTTCTTTGTTCTTTCTTTTTAAAAAAGATCATTTTTTCTGCTAACTTTTTTGTTTTTGTTTCTTTATGCAGTGTCTATGACCTTGCCTAGACTGGACGAGACCTTGTTTGACTACTCCCTATGCCAGATGGGTCTAGATTTTAATAAAGATGTTGTCAATCCTGCCAAGGCTGTAATCACATTAAACCAGCTACCGAAAAGGATAGTACTGATTAAGGAACAACCCTCTACTTTTCTCCAAGTCATGATGGAGAGGGGCACTATCCATGTCATTGGAAGTGCCGATGATGTCTATTTAAAGCCCAAATTTTGTTCAGGGACAGATTGGCTTCCTACGAAGAGAAGATTTTGAAGATAAATGAGGACTGGTTCTTTGATACGAAGGATATTCGTATGTACATACCGAAGATCGAGCGCCAGCTGTCGTTGTCTTTCTTTTACTTTCTTGGCCTTGAAGAGGCAAATGGACTGGAAACTTACCCCAACCCATGGAGGGGCAATTGCGGGGTCTTTCAAGATTGACTCTAGTTCTAACCAGAAGGATGTTTTTACCTTCGTGCGAGGTAGGACATCCTACTCCTTATGATTTTTGCACCACGGGAGTCTGCTCAGCGATGTGCTCTCGGACACCTTCAGTTTCGGCACTTCAACCTTCGCAAATATTATGCTGGAGGCCAAGGCTTTATACCCCAAAAGGTGAATTTGGTGTTGAGAGTTGGTGTCATTATGAACCAAAAATGGGATGAATTGACTTTATGGATCTTGACAAAATACAAACGAGCTCAAGGAGCTTGGTCTGTCCTTTGCCATACGGGCTACCCAAGCCGGCGGGGAGATGAACCAACACATGTTTCTGGCCCTTCTTGAACTATACAATCCTCATACCGGGACGTTTTACACACCCGAAGGAGAACTGGGCCTAGCGCTCCAGGAAATGTTTGAAGTCTCGAAACTACCCTGGGGTACTGAGCCATATGAGGAGTATTCCTCGACTAACAGAGAGCTCTTCAATTTGGATACGAAGGAGTCCAAGATAATGGCAGTGTATAAGGAACTGTTGTGCCACAATCATGTGTGACAACGGAATGACAAGACAAGGGCTTCCCCTCACGTGATTGCCTGGAGGAATTATATTGTTATCCAGCATTGTGGTGATCCGCAGAGGCTTCACATTACTACTTTTTTGGGTTACTTACGTGATGAGATTGCCACTTAAATAAAGGAGTCAGGCGAGAAGAATCCTGAGTAGATGAAGAAGGGACACCTGCTAAAATGTTTACAGTTACTTCTGGCACGACATGCACAAGATGTCTCTGAAGGCTATGCTAGCTGCCTATATAATGATATGGCTTCAGGATTATGTGTTCCCTAGCGAGTCAGGATCTGTGGAAAGAGTGACCCGGAATCTCATCTTATCTATTGTGAAGTTGGTATTTGGCCATCGTTTGACCCTACTTTCCACCATGGTGTGCTACCTTCAAAAGGGTCTATGTGAATTTGTAGAGAGGATCCTCAATATGGAGGGAAGGAATGGGAATTTTCCTCGGGCAGAACTGCCCTACTACTATCTAATGGGATGGTTAATACTACACCGCCCTAATGTGATGAGCCCTGGCCTAGATGAGGGCCATGTCGAGGGTAATGCCCTTATCCGCCGCTACCACAGAAGGAAGTAGCTGCATATCGGTGTCTCCCATTTCTCGAAAGGTTTTGTCCTATCTACAAGTGTGGGACATTTTCAAGGTTGCCCCTATTTATTTGGGAATTGAAGCTGATAAAGAGCTGGAGGACACATGCATAGATGCCTCCAGCCTATCGATGTGGGGGTTATGTTGGTTGCAGTGCATCCGACCGTCGCATTTGGTTTATCGGAATAAGAACCACGTCTTCCTTGAGCCGTATTTACCAAGCCGCTTTGCTCGTCAATTCGGTTACAGTCAGTTGATGTTGAACAACCTAAGCACTAGCTTGGGGTTCATATGGAGTCTGCTAGATGGGGCTAAGGCTTGGAAATACTACAATGTTGGGTGTACGGGGGCGCGCTTCACGGCTCCACTACTGAATCCTAGACCCCATATCTTATAATCTGATGTGAAGTTCTACTGTTCGACGAATACTCTTATCTCCCGGTTATAATCGAAGAAAGAGTTTTATTGTCGGGACCAAGCTTCAGGCATCAATGTTACGACCCATACCCAGTGTAGGGGCACGAAAAGTGGGTACATCCAGCCTACGCTGCAGTGTCGGTGGTAGAACGCTGTTCTAGGTCATTGTCACACTAACCACTATAATATACTCTCCAAACGGAGGCCAAATCACAGAAGGTACAACTCAATCACAATTCTAAAGATAGAAATAGCACGATATGATAGATATGAAATCTTAAAAGAGAACAAACAAACAGAAGAAAATAAGTTTAAGTGTCTAAATGACACAACATTCAAACATCTAGAAATAATACAACTCAAAAGTCAAATACAAATAACATAATGAAATAAGATAAAGCCTAGCTAATCTAGCCTAGGCAATAGGGGTGATGTCCTCAGCTAGAGCTGGATCCTCCTGTGGGTCCAACTCACTGGTGTCGACTAGATGGGCTCCATAATAGGTTGTGCAGAAGTCCTCAGTATCATCTGTAATATTTTCAACAGGTCCAGTCAGGACATGAGCGAATACACAACACTGAAACAAGATCATATTATGACAGAATATATAAAACAAGTAGTAGAGTAAACTATAGTGAAAACTGTAAGACATGCACAAGAACAATGTAAATAGACAATCTGAGTACAAGAGACAGTTTGTATATGAAATAAGAACTGTAAGTAATATAAGCGATTAGAGCACAAGATGGTTATGTAAACAGCCTATGACATAATAAAATGGGTCTCCATTATATGTGAGGGCATAATGGACATACACAATATTTATATAAGATGGGATTTGATAACATAACCATTTCCTACTCACCCTCCCCAATCAATACACAAGGATCCAGTCAAATTACGTTACCTGTACAAGAGATTTTTATCTATGAGGCTCATGTGATCATAAGAGTACAAGATTGCATAAGAGTATACATGAATAGGGGTGTACAAGAAATACAAGATATTCGTGAAAAGCATATGACAAGATGTATTTGATGAACCCGAGGGGGATAACAATATATGACAAGATCCATAGGGTACTGGTCCGTGATAACAATGTGACAGCATCAAGTAATTTATCTAAAGCCTGAATATAAGTTCTAGCAAGTATGAAAATGATCAGAGCATGTACTCGCCTGAGATCCTGAGTGACTATGAATATAAATATCCGAACTAAGGTGTCTGAGTCCTAAATAGAGCACACAGGTTATTATATAATCAAGAAGGTAATATTTGTAGTTTACAACGTATTCTACATGATTCTAAGTCATTCAAGGTCAAATTCAACTCTTGGTCAACTCTGGTCAACAATCTAGTCAAACTAGGTCAAACTCTAGCCAACTAGTCTAGGGTTTGGTCAATACTAGTCTATAAGTCACTTTAAGCCTATCTAGTCCATTTCTAGGTCATTCCATATGTTACCTCACGATCTGGGTTACCTTAGGATACCAAGGTATACATAATCTAGTCTAATAGCCTATAGGTATATACACCATATATATATATACATACACTATATACTATATACCACAAAATGTATAAATAAGTTATATATATAGGTACAAATATATATCTACAAACATATATACATGGTTACATATATTACATACAAATGTACATACAATATCTATACAATACTATTCCTAGATAGCATATACCTTATCTACACAAATACCTTACATAGCATATATAAACTATATATATATATATATATATATATATATATATATATATATATATATATATATATATATATATATTTTATATATATATATATATATATATATATATATATATATATATATATATATATATATATAAAATATATATATATATATATATAAGCTCAGGGGTTTTTCAAATCCAATCGCGGGGTTAGACATGGCGACCCTCTATCATCTACTGTCTTCATCATTGCTGCAGACGCCCTGAGCAGGAACCTCAACAACATGGTCAGAACCCCGAACTTCCAGCACTACCACACAGCCAGCGGATGCCCCATCATCACTCATCTGGCATTCGCCAACGATTTACTCATCGTCTCCTCAGGGGACGAAGGAGCGGTGGAAGTGGTCCACAACACCCTGTAGAGGTATTCTAGATGCTCCGACCAAAAGATCAATCCCTCTAAGAGCGTTATCTACGCCCACCACAACATCAAGAGAGAGTACGCCACTAACCTAGCCAACTTAACATCCTTCTCTGTTAACCATCCTCCGTTCAACTACCTCGGTTGTCCTCTGGTTTACGGGAAATCCAACTCCGGCATCTTTGAGAACTTGATCACAAGAATTAGGAAGAAACTAGAAGGATGGTATAATGCCACTCTATCCCCGGGTGGCAAGATAATCCTCATCAATCACGTGCTCACCTCCATCCCCATCCATACTCTGGCTACATGCTCTCCGCCCAAGAAGGTACTCGCTTCGATCGAGAAGATCTTTTGTCATTTCTTTTGGGGGCATTGTGACGGCCAAGACAAACATCACTGGGCTAGCTGGGAATCTATGGCCCACCCCACAGTCGAGGGAGGGATGGGATTTACCAAACTCACTCACATCGTTAAAGCTTTCTCGATGAAATTGTGGTGGAAACTCCGCACGACCAACAACTTATGGACCAGGTTTCTAAAGGCCAGGTATTTCAAGCACATCCACCCTTCCATAGTCGTATCCAACAGCAGATCCTCAGTGGCTTGGCGTCGTATCCTTATCGGGAGAGACCTTGTCGAGCCTGCTATAAGACTTCAATTGGGGGCAGGCGACTCGGATCCTTTCCTGGAGAGATGGGTTGGAGATAGAATGATCCCGTGTCTTACGGAGACCCGGAGAAACACGAGGATCAGAGACCTGTGGAATCCCACTACTGACGACTGGAACTGGGATAAAATTCAGGAATGGTCCGGTAATACAACGGCAGATAGCATCAGAGCGCGCAGATTAAGTATTGGCCGCGAGGCTGATGCGCTGAAGTAGTCGCTAGAGGCTGCAGGGGAGTTTTCGGTGCGGTCGGCGCGTATCACTGTCCAGGGATTCGGGCAGCCGCACCATCCCATTGCCTACTATTGGCAATCCTGCATCCCTAAGAAGTGGTCATTCCTAATGTGGAGAGTCATTAGAATAAAATTGTCCACTGACGATATCCTCAACACCATTTGCATCAGCTTAGCATCAGCCTGCTCGTGCTGCTCTGAGCGTCAGGTGGAGACTATAGATCACATCTTCTGTCAGGGGAGCCTGCCTAGCAGCATCTGGAGGACCCATAACCAGCTTTACAGTATCGAGCTGGGCGGTGGGAGCTTCAACGATCTCGTAATTTCCTGGGGATTAGCATCCCATGGCCACCAGATCGTTACAGCGATGGCCACGTGGTCGATTTGGAAGAATCGCAACAAGGCGAGATACGAAGGTCACCAGTACTCAGCTGATCAACTCATCCGGGAAATCTCCCGCCAATGTCGTAAAAGGAGTACCGAATGCTCCCACATCCCTCAAGCATTCTGGACCTCGCTCCAACCCTAGTCCTGGGTGGTAGGGTTGTGTCGTTTCTCCCCCCTGTCTTCATTTTGGTGGTATACTTGTATAGGCTTGGTCCTTTTGTGCCTTGTATACGTGTGCAGGCTTCAACATTTTGAGCCGTCTTTAATAAATAAGGGTTTTTTTTTTCAAAAAATAATATATATATATATATATATATATATATATATATACACACACTCATACATGATTATATATATAAATGAAGGGGGACAAGGAAGGTAAGGTATATATAAGAGTGTGTATGTGTGTGTATGTGTGTGTGTAGGGGTCAATGTGTGTGATGGGGCTAGTGTGAGGGTGTGAAGAGGGACAGAAAACAGGGTACTGTGGTACAGACAGGGGTAGAAAACCCCCAACAACATCTCAAGAACATATACAAAGGAAACACTACTATATTTTTTTTTTCAACCCTATATATATATATTTTTTATTATATATATATATTATATATATATATTCAGTTAGTATTATATATATATATATATTATATATATATATATATATATATATATATATATATAGGAACTATATATATATATACTAACTGAATCCCAGGCAGCTAGGACAGCCCCGAACCTCACCAAGGCTATGCTCAAATTCAGGCTTAAAGTGGAGACCGACTTCTGGAAGCAGAAATCGAGGCTGAAATGGGACAGCGAGGGGGACTCAAACTCGAAATATTTCCACGCTTGCGTCAATGGCCGAAGACACAAACTATCGATTCACAAAACCGCAAACGAGAATGGGAACATCGTTACCGACCAAAAAGGTATCCAGGCGGCCGCATCGGCATTCTTCTCCAAAGAACAGGAAGTGAAAGAAGCGGTATGGGCTATGAACGAGCACAGCGCTCCCGGTCCGGACGGCTTTTCAGGCGTCTTCTTTCGCACCTGCTGAAAAATTATCAAGCAGGACATCAGCGAAGCGGCTATTGCATTCCTCGAAGGCGCTACTTACCCCAAAGCCATCTCCAGTGCTAAGCTGATCCTTATCCCGAAAAAAGAAAACCCAGAATCCTTCCGCAACTTTTGACCCATTAGTCTTTGCAATTTCACCAACAAAATTATCTCCAAAATCATCGCTACCAGAATGGCAGGTACGCTCCCCAAAATCATCTCTGAGGAGCAAAGTAGCTTTGTACGAGGGAGGAACATCCAGGACAATATTATGCTGGCCCAAGAGTTAATCACCTGCATAAAGTTTTCAGTTAGAGGGGGCAACATCGTCGTCAAAATCGACATGGAGAAAGCATATGACAGACTGGATTGGCAATTCATGATCTGGGTCTTCAGGGCATTCGAATTCTCAAAAAATTGGACCAACACCGCATGGAGATCCGTCAGTAACTCATGGTTCTCCACTGTTATCAACGATCAAATCGAAGGGTTCTTCAAATCCAGCCGCGGAGTGAGACATGGCAATCCGCTATCTTCCACTGTCTTCATCATAGCTGTAGATGCCCTGAGTAGAAACCTTAACAACATGGCCAACACTCCGAACTTCCAACACTATCACACTTCTAGTGGATGCCCTACCATCACCCACCTGGCCTTCGCCGACGACTTACTCATCTTCTCATCCGGAGAAGTTGGAACTATAGAGGTGGTCCACAACACCTTGCAGAGGTACTCTAGATGCTCCAGACAGAAGATCAATCATTCCAAAAGCGTTATCTACGCCCACCACAGCATCAAAAGAGAGAATGCAATCAGTCTCTCCAACTTAACATCCTTCTCTGTTGCCTATCCCCCGTTCAACTATCTCGGGTGCCCCCTTGTGTACGGGAAATCTAACAGTGGCATCTTTGAGAACTTGATCACAAGAATCAGGAAAAAACTTGAGGGGTGGCATAACGCCATATTATCCCCGGGCGGTAAGATGATCCTCATCAAACATGTGCTCACTTCCATCCCCATCCATACTTTAGCTGCGTGCGTCCCGCCTATGAAGGTTCTCTCTTCGATCGAGCAGATCTTTTGTAATTTCTTTTGGGGGCACAACAAAGGGCAAGACAAACATCACTGGGCCAGCTGGGAAGCCATGGCTCATCCCACTGAGGAAGGAGGTTTGGGTTTTACCAAACTCACTCACATCGTTTAAGCCTTCTTGCTGAAATTGTGGTGGAATCTTCGCACGAGCAAGAACTTATGGACCAGGTTTATGAAGGCCAGGTACTTCAAACACATCCATCCATCTGTGGCCATATCCAATAGCAGATCCTCAGCAGCTTGGCGTCGAATCCTCATTGGATGCGACTTAGCTGAGCCGGCAATGAGACTCCAACTGGGCATCGGAGACTCGGATCCATTCCTAGAGAGATGGATTGGGAACAGCCTGATCCTGAATATTTCGACGACCCCTAGATCCAGCAGGATCAGAGGCCTGTGGAACTCCGATACTAACGATTGGAACTGGGATAAGATTCACGAATGGTCCGGTAACGAAATGGTTGACAGCATCTGCCTGTATGGACTTAGCCTCGGTTGCGATGACGATAAGCTGAGGTGGTCGCTCGAGGCATCCGAGGCATTCTCGGTACGATCAGCCAGATTCGCTGCTCAATAGCCCGGGCAGCCGTATAATATCACAGCGAGCTATTGGCATTCCTGTATCTCTAAGAAGTGGTCCTTCCTTATGTATAGAGTCATTAGAAAGAAACTGTCGATCGACGACATCCTTCACTCCATTGGGATCAGCTTAGCGTCAGCTTGTAATTGCTGCTCTGACCGTCATATGGAAACCATTGACCACATCTTCTGTCAGGGAAGCCTGCCGGGAAGCATCTAGAGTACCCTCAACCAGTACTACAATATAGCTCAAGGTGGTGGATGCTTCAACGATCTGGCAGCCCAATGGGGATCTGCCTTCCACAGCCACCAGATCGTCGCAGCGGCTGCTACGTGGGCGATTTAGAAGAATCGCAACAAGGCGAGATACGAGGGTCACTAATACTCAGTCGACCAGCTCATCCAGGAAGTCTTCCGCCAATGTCGTAAATGGAGCACCCTGTGCAATCACTGTCCGAAATATTTCTGGTCCTCGATCCACCCCTAGCCCAGGGCGGTCTCCCCAAGCTCTGGGGGGCAGAGCTGTTCCCCCCATCTCTCGTCGTTCCGTTTTGTTGTATACTTGTATAGGCTTTCTTTTTTGCGCCTTGTATACGTGGCTTCGGCATTTTGAGCCTTGATTAATAATATGGGTTTTTTTTTCAATATATATATATATATATATTCCAATATATATATATAAAATGTCCACTCCCCTCTTCGTTCTTCCCTTCCTCCCTCTGGGAAGCCCCTAGGGCTTTCTTTGTGCGCTCCCTTTCTGGCAGCCCTGCCATCCGCCGATGGTCCCTCAGTGGCCGGCGGACTGCGTAGATTTAGTCAGCCATGTCTACTCCCCTCATCTCCTCCATCCCCCCGCTCCTTTCCTCCATCTCAATGGGGCTTCTCCCCGCTTCCACCAGCCCCCGCCACCCCTTCACTTCCTCTCTTCCATCTCCATAAACCTCCCATCGTGCCACGCCTTCTTCTCCGCTCCACCCAACTCCCGTCCGCCCCCCAGCAGGCCCCCTCCGCTCCCTTACTCCATCCCCATCTCCTCAACCTCTCCCGCAAACGAGTCTCCAGGGGTTACGTTGGCAGGCATGGCGACGCCCGTGCCCGCTCCGCTCCCTTCTGCCGGTCCAGATTCCCCCGTCCATTTTTCTTTTCCCGCTGTAGTTCGATTTTTGAACGGAGCAGTCCTCTCTTCGGGACGGTCGCCCACCTGCTGTGCAGGCCTAGGGAACCCAACCGTATGGCCCCACTCGGATAGCTACGACTTTTTCTCTCACGTGGAGGACCACCCCCACTCGAATCCTGCTTCGCGCTCCAACTCCCTCTACGCAGGCGTCCAGAGTGGGACCCACCCCTCACTTTCCCTCTACGTACATGACCCCTCCCTCTTCGCGGTCGTCCAGAGTGGACCCACCCCTCTCTTTTCCATTACGAGCGTGACCCCTCATCCGGATCTCCCCTCTACGCAGGCGGCCAGAGCGGGACCCACCCCTCTCGTTCATCTTACGCGCGTGACCCATCACCCCTTTACGCCCAATCCCAATCCAGCTATACGAGTGCCCTGGGTGGGGCCCACCCTCCGAAATCCAGTTACGCGCGTGGCCTTTACGCTCATGACGTGCCCCCACCCGGCCTACATTCACTCTACGCGGATCACCCGGACGGGGCCCACATCTCCCAACCCCACCCGCCCCTAGCGTGTACGTGCGCGTACCATCCTCCTTTTCTGCTGCTGCTCAAACAGAGGCTCCTCAGGGAGGATCCCCCCACACTTCCCCCCCTTTACGCACAGTCTCAGCATACGTATTCCTTGGGAGGGACCCACCCCTTCCCTTTCTCCCTCACAGGATACCCGGGCACCCCTCTTGCCGCATCTACAGGAACCGGCTCCGCCACGCTTCCTGTAGCTGAGCCACTACCCGTTGGGTCCTTCCCCTAGGCCGCTCCCTCCTCCTTGATTCCATAGACCAACACCGGCACCATCCATCCGGTGATCCTACCCCCGACGCCCTCCGCAACGTTCATGGCTCTTAATCCCCCTCCGGCCCCCAGGCCGTCCCTAGGGTCATCTGCTCAGGCCATCCTTGCCACCGTCGCCTCCTCCGTCACCACCACAATCTCTCCCCCATCGACCCTCAGCTCGCTCTCCGGAGCAGGTGGGATTGCAGACCCCTTAGCAGCGGTACAAGCCTCTGGGTTGACCGAGGACCCTTCTATCGCTCCCGTAGCTGCTATTTCCAACCCTGCCAGGAAAGTAGCTGCCCCACCCCCACACACCCTAGGGGACCCCCCCAGGCTGCCCCCTCGGTCCACCCTCCCTCAGGTGGAGAGATCCTGCTCCCTCTTCCCGGCTCTGGGCCGAGCCCACCTTCATCCATCCTATTATCCCCTCCTTCAGGTGGAGATACCCAGATCCCTCCCGCGGGTAGAGCCCAGCCGACCTTTGCCGCCGCGCTCCGCCGGGACCTGGCAATGGCTAAGGGTCCCCTGCTCCCAGATGTCAAGCTCTCGGACATTGAGTACTCTCAGGAATCCCCAGTACCCTTGGTTCCGTTCTCAGAAGTAGAAGTGTCTTCTCTATCAACCTCCTTCCCTCGCACATTCATCCTTAAATTCTCGACTGGCTGTCCCAAACTATCCAGGGTACATGAGTTGATTGCTAGTTGGAGACTCTCAGCGGATTACCGTGTAGCACCCCTTGACCCCAAATATATTCTTCTACACTTATCCTCCGAGGTAGACCATAAGACCGTATGGTCTAAAGGCACCTGCAGAATTAATTCTCATCAGATGAAGATCATTAAGTGGTCGACAAGTTTTAGCACCAAAGAAGACTCAGCTCAGGTCGCAGCCTGGGTCACCTTGCCCAATCTACCCCTCATATGCTTTGTCCCAGCTGCTCTTAGGCGAATCGCCAACTCCATCGGTACTTATGTGGTAACAGCTCCAGAGACTAGCAACCTCACTAAGGCTGACTATGCCAAAATCTGTGTGGAACTTGATCTCACTTCTGCACCGTCCACTTCTATTACTATCGAACTGGGGAATCAGACCCACAACCAACAAATCCTCTACGACAACCACATCTTGTTCTGCAACCACTGCTATTTAAGAGGTTACCTGCCAAAACACTGCCACCGTCTTCACCCGAAACTAAAGAAGAAATCTACCCGGAACGATAACGTTCCAGCAGAGGAAAGGACCCCCAAGATACCCATTCTACCACTCCCGAACAAACACACCCGATTCGACTCTAGTGACGGCAAGCCGGATCAGAGCGAATCCCCCAGCAAAGCCTTGATCCCCTACAACACCCATGCTCTCTCCCTCTCCAACCAATTCGACGCTCTCGAGTTGACTGATAAGGTCTCCACATCAGAGACAGAACCCCAACAAGAAGACCGCGCTCTCATCAGGATCCAGGTGGACGCTGAGGCAACCAATGTCACCTCAGACGCAGACCAACAGCGCACAATCGGAGACTCTGTAGAAGAAGCCCTAGCAATCCAAGGGCCAAACTAAGACCAGAGAGGACTTCAGTTGCCGGTTATCCTCTACAGCAAACCATCCTGAGGATAGGAAGCACCAACGACTCTATAATTATTCCACCCGAGATTCCTTTCTAAGACTCAGTAGGTGAACCAATTTCCCTTCCTTCGGATCCACATGAGCAAGCTATTAGCGAATCAGCAGGTGAACCAGTTGGCCTCCACCCGGATTCCAACGAGCAAGCTATTAGCGACCCTCCCACCCTGACAAAGGCATGAGCATCAACATCTGGGGCCAAAGTCAAACAAGGACCTGTCGAAACAATAATTATCCAAACCAGATCCGTCGCCAGGCGGAACAAAAAACACTCCCACAAAAC
This sequence comes from Iris pallida, assembly GCA_029216955.1. NCBI lineage: Eukaryota > Viridiplantae > Streptophyta > Magnoliopsida > Asparagales > Iridaceae > Iris > Iris pallida. The sequence continues at coordinate 21,168,997 of JANAVB010040619.1, forward strand.
CCTTAATGCTTAATATCCTATCCTGGAATGTCCGCGGTCTGGCGTACAAACCTGCGCTTAGGAGAATAACCAGCGTTCAAAAAATACACAAGATCGATATCCTTATTATTCTTGAACCCAAAATCCCCCCCAAAAGACTAAAATCTATCCAGCTGCAACTAGGCCTCCCTACGGCCATAGCTGGCAGACACGACATTTGGATCCTCTGCACGAAGGACGTCAACATCAGAGTCATCCAGGACGCCAGGCAGACCCTCTCCTGCTGGTTTGAGCACCCCATGATCCCAGAGTACGCCATTATCTCAGCCGTTCACGGCAGCTGCGATATGCTGAAGCGAAAATACCTTTGGAATGACCTTCTAGACATCCACCTCCAGCACAGCAACTCTCCATGGCTCTGTATAGGTGACTTTAACGTGATTACCTGTAGAAAAGAGGAAATCGGAGGCCGCCCTTCTCCCTTGCCAGCCATGCAAGACTTCAACAACTTCATATTCAACGCCCATCTAGCGTCACTCCAGTTCACCGGCAACGCCTTCACCTGGTGCAACATGCAGGAAGGCGACGGTCGTCAATACTCCCGCCTGGACTGAGGCCTCGCGAACGCTTTCTGGTACGGTATGGGACTTAATACCAACCTATCCCACCTCAATTCCTCAGAATCTGACCACGTACCTCTGCTGGTTGAAATTAATCACATTACCAATCCATTCAAAAAAACTTCCAATTCCTTGAGTTCTGGACTGAACACCCACAATTCTTGGGCAGAGTGGCGGAAGCGTGGAACAACGACGACTCCCCCAATCCCCTCTCTCGGGTTAGCAACAAGCTCAATGCTACTAGGAGAGCACTATCCCATTGGAGCAAACAGGCGTACGGGGATATTTTTTAAGCTGTCAGGGTCGCAGAGGACGATGTCACCCGCGTTGAAGCCAAGTTCGTAGCGGACCATTCCATTACGGCTAGGAAAGCTCTTAATCTCACCAAGGCTATGCTCAAATTCAGGATCAAAGTTGAGACCGACTTCTGGAAGCAGAAAGCGAGATTGAAATGGGATAGCGTAGGGGATAAAAACTCAAAGTATTTTCATGCTTGCGTAAACGGTCGCAGACAGAAGCTATCGATTCACCACATCGTCGATGACAATGGGACCATTATGACAGATCAAAAGAGCATCCAAGCAGAGGCCAAGGATTTCTATTCCAAACTTTTCTCCAAAGAGACGGTTCACAAAGATACCTCTTTCAAAGACCAAATACCCCTTCTCATTAATGCGGCCGACAACGCCCAGTTAGAGCGACCCCCCACCGCTCAGGAAGTGAAAGAGGCTGTGTGGGCGCTGAACGAGCATAGTGCGCCTGGCCCGGACGGGTTTTTGGGAGTATTCTTTCGTACGTGTTGGGACATCATCAATCACGATATCACCGAAGCGACCATCGCCTTCTTTGAGGGAGCCACTTACCCAGAGCCATCTCTGGCGCCAAGCTGATCCTTATCCCTAAAAAAGACAACCCGAAATCATTTCATGATTTTTGCCCTATCAGCCTCTGCACATTCACCAACAAGATCATCTCCAAGATCATTGCAACCAGGATGGCAGATATCCTCCCCAAGATTATTTCCGAGGAGCAAAGCGGATTTGTTCGTAGGAGAAACATCCAAGACAATATTATGCTGGCCCAAGAGCTCATCACATGCATGAAATTCTCGGTGAGAGGAGGCAACATCGCTGTCAAAATTGACATGGAAAAAGCCTACGACAGACTGGATTGGCAATTCATGATCTGGGTATTCAGGGCCTTCGGATTCTCAGAAAACTGGACCAACATCATATGGAGTGTAGGAGCGTAAAAAAATGCTTTATAGACCAAGTCAAAGAAGTTAAGAACTTTACTCTAGCTATTCTCTATTCGAGCAATTCTTTACGCTAACTGTTCTCTATGCTAGCTGCTCTCTACGCGAGAAGCTTTTTACGCGAGAATTATACTCCAACTTTACGCCGGGGACAGACTGTCAGGCCGCATTTAATGCCAGAGATTTGATCTGACAGAATAATTTTTTTTGACAGCGTGCAGCACAAAAGTCGAGAAGATTGGATTTACACCAAACCCAATGCTCGTCGTATAGTATACAAATAGGGCTATTTTACACTCAATAAAACTGCTTCTTTTACGCACGATAGTTATTCGAGCTTTTACGCTCAAGACTATTGTGGGTGTAAAGTCTATTTGGGCTGCTTTTTACGCTCAAGGCTATTTTTCTAGCCACTTTATACAGGAAATTTATTTTGAGCTATTTTACGCCAGTTTGCCACTTTACGCTGGGAATATATTTTGGGTCAGTTTTATGCTCGATCTTTCCTGACTACTTGAGAACGTGGTTTGCTTACGTGGCTTTCATGCCACACTTATCGAGGAACGTGTGTACGTGATCTTCCCACTTTATTGAAGTAATGGGACACGTGTCAACGTACGTAGAGGATGATTTGGATCATGGGTAACGGTTACTAGCGTAAAAATCTGATTTTGTTGCTTTTTACGCACAAAGGGTTAAGTCTATAAATAGACTTATTTTCAACACAGACATCATCAAAAGATCAATAGAGACAGGAGAGAAGATTCTGAGATAACTCATATTTTTAGAGTGATATTCCCAGAAGCATTTTTTCTACTTTTTCTTAAGAACAGGGTAAAGCAAAGCAAGAAAGCATTCGACTGTGCCATCAGTGCCTTTGCTCGATACCTTTTCGGTGACTTAGTTCTTCCGATTGTTCGTCTTCTTCAAGCAGTTTTCTTCTTCATCATCATATGGTCCACGGAACAAAATAATCGCTCCCAGATCAAACTTCCATAGCAATACTTCCCAGAATATTTGTACTTTCTGTACTTTTTCTAGTTTTCTTTCAAAAGCCAATTTTTAGGCATTTTGTTAAGTGAAACAAAATGGCGACTCTGCTGGGGACGACCTTCTCCTCTGATGAGAAGGCAATTGCTCAATTGGATGATGCGCTGGTCGGATCGACCAAGTAGACTCTGGTTGTGCACTTCGACCAGACTGCCTACGAAGAAATGCTCCGAACTGGGGGTAGTACTCACTGCTTCAATGTTCAGAAATCGTGGAAGGCGCAAAAAGTTTGGATTCCTAAGTCCAAACCATCCTCGGATCTCCCTGTTGTCTCTGAAGGCAAAGGCATCCTTCCTACTCCTGTGGTAGAGACTTCCGTCCGTGACGAGGCATCCTCTACTTCAGTGATGCGCCGTGGGCGTAAAACCCAGTCTCCCGTCTGTGACGTGGCAGACTATCAAGTTTTACACTCTGAGCATAAAAATCAAGTTTTACGCTCTGAGCGTAAAAATCAGGTTTTACGCTATGTGCATAAAAATCAAACTTTACGCCCTGTGCGTACAAATCAGTCTCCCGTCTGTGACATGGTAGACAATCATGTTTTACGCACCACGCATAAAAATTAGTCTCCCGTCTGTGATGAGGTAGACAATCATATTTTACGCCCCAAACATAAAAATCAGTCTCCCGTCTGTGACGTGGTAGACACACAAACTTTACGCTCCATGCGTAAAGAAAAATCTCCCGTCTATGACGAGGCAGATACTCATGTTTTACGCTCTACGCGTAAAGGTAAGTCTCCTGCCGTTGACAGAGAAGATAAAATTCAGAATGGTGCCCCTGCATCTAAATTGAATTTACCTACACCCATACAGCGTAAAAACATGAATTCCATTGTTGGTAAAACTTCGGTTGTCCACCAACAACCTTTCTACACTGCTTTACGCAAGGTACCAAACCTGCAAATTATGCGTAATGTTGATGGAGTTCTCTGTGCACAAAAATCTCAGGATTTACGCAAGCAACTCCAGGCACGTAAAAACGCCCAGTTTGGTTCTACTAATGCAGCTAGTAATCTTCTTTATACACAAGGGACTAAATGACTTTCTGTCCCAAATATAATAAAGAAGACTACTTCCTCTACTCCTTCTGATTTTTGCGAGTTGCTTGTACAAAAGCGTAAAGACAAAAAATCTCCTGTGACACTCCCCAAAGAAGATCATCATTGTGAGTGTCACCATATTATAATCAAGTGTTGCTGTTCGACTTCTAAACGGTCAGTTTTTGATCGCTTAGGCTACAATATTTAGCAATCAGTTGATGATCAAGAACAAGAGTTATCATATGTCTCAGTTAATATGGCATCTCATACCAACAGGATACGACGTCCAAGACGCAACTCGTCACAGACTCCTGGTCAACAACAGTTCAATCAACTTCTTGATAATTTTGAAGGAGTATATCAGAATACTCGATTGAGAAGTCAGAGACAATTGCAGACTTCTGACTCAGAAGCTGGGGGTACCCAGTCTTTAGAGTCCAAAACTGATAGCATTGATTCATACTTCTACACCAATCCTTCTGTATCTTCAAGGGAGGTTGAATCTTATGCTATTGGAGATAAACCGGAGACGTCATCTGCTAATACAGAACAACGTCTCTCTGCAGTTGAGCAGTCGCTGAAGGATTTGCTTACTATGATGTAAAGTATGCATCAAATAATCATGACTCAGCAAACTGCTCAACCAGCAGTGATAACTCCGGTGCAGGTAGCAGCACAAAATCAAGATAGTCAAGGGGTTGATATACCCTTGAATAATCTTAGTCAGGAGCCTGCTATCAATCAAAATTTTGCATCTCCAGATCCTATCATTCCAGAAGATGTACCATCTCCAGTGGGGGTTACGGTACATCCGACAACAATTCAATCAAATGTGCTTCCTCAAACCAGTGAAGCTATTCCAGCAGTGCAAGAATTAAAAGCACAGTTTGAAGTTTTGAAGCACAAGGATCAGCTCCAGAGGTTAGGGATTAAGCAACCTTATCCTTCTTATTGGAATGATGAGCCATTTCCTCCAAAGATCAAACCACAATCCATGGTGTTATTTGATGGAAAGGCATCTCCCAGTTAATATATCAATTACTTTGATATTATGACTGTACATTTGCAGAAGAATGATGCTCTTCTTACCCGAGTTTTCATCGGGTGTTTGACGGGTTCAGCTTACGACTGGTATCGTAGTTTACCCGACAATTGCATTTCGTCTTTTGACGAATTTAAAGGAATATTTCTCTCCCGATTCTATGAGGGAGGGATGGACATGAATATGTCCTCCCTAATAGAACTCAAGCAAAAGGAGAAAGAAGATACTCGGAAGTTTATAGAACGCTTCTGACAAGCTACTTTGAAAATACCTTCAGGCATGCCAGATTCAGCACTGATTGATACGTGCAAGATGAATTTGCGACCATCAATTACTGTCTTTACGGGTTCTCAATTCACAGATTGGGCCTCGTTTATCATAGTAGCAGTTTCAGCCGAGACCAATGGTAGGTTGGCTCACGAACACGGGATGATCTTCGCTTCAGAAGACAAAGGGAAGAAAAACTCTTCAAATAATTCTGGCAATCGTAATAGAAAAGGGAAGGAAACCTTAGTGGTTAACCTTTCAAAACCTAAAACGATGCCAAATAATCAGGAGTCTTCCAAACCGAAAGAAGAATACTCTTTCGATGACAGTAATATCCCAGGAATATTTCAATGTCTGGTAAAGAGTGACAAACTCAATATTCCAGAGCCGAAAAGGCCTAATAAGGTAAATCTGACCGACAATCCCAAGTATTGTATCTATCACAGATACATCAATCCTACCAAGGCTTGTTATGTCTTGAAAAAGAAAATCCAGGAGCTGATAAATGCCAATGCCATCGCTTTAATCAACGATGAACATACGGTTACAACCAATATGATTTCTCTTCAATTTGGAGGTTTTCCTCCACAACAAGTCCCGGATGGAATTGTTTCCATTCCAAAGGCGACGATGAAGATTGTGAATGTTCTGCCTGCTAGAGAGCAAAATGAAGGACTTTTGCCTCTTACACTAAAAAATGGTGAAATCATGTGGTACACCCTGATTTAGTACCTGAAATGGATAATGAAGGTAAAACTTCGAAATCCAAGAAAGGTAAAAAAGTCAAAACCTGCAACATGATTTCTTATGTTTTTACCCCAGACCATGATAATTTGGATCATTTATGGGGTGATATTCCTTTAGAGGATAGACTGAGGGGTTTGAATATATGCCCTCCAAGTTTGGCTCCTCATACCAAACTCAAGCTTACTCATCGACAATAGTTAGCGATGAATAGTATCCCCTTATACAGGCCACAACAAGTCTTCGCTGCTTATGAGAATGCTCATATAGGGATCTTTCCTTCTATCCCGAGTATTCTTCCTTCTTCTATGGCTACAGAGATTTCTATTCCTCCTTCTACGGAAGTCTCTATGCCTTCTTCTTTTCCTGTGGTTACAGAGATCTCTGCTTCTTCTTCCTCTGTTAAACTACCCATTAAAAGTCTGCTACCTACTCATTTGTATAGTCAACAATCAGTCCATCTCATAAAAAAGATGGGCTATGACTTTCAAAAGGTAGAAGGCTTAAATTATGATAAAGGAATGCGACTTCCTTTACAACTTCAAAGTCAAAAATCCACACTTGGATTGGGTTTTGAAGATCCTCATAAAAATCTTCGCAAGAAAAAGACTAAGGGAAAAAAGATTAAATCTTGCAATATGGTACTTCATTCTCCTGAGTCCAAGAAAGAAACCTTTGCTGGTACGAGATCTGGGAAAGAGTACCACATAGATTATGAAGGATCTTCCAAAGAAATAGAAGATGTTGTTCAAACAGTTCCAGCTCAATCATCTCCTGTTCCTGCTAAACCATCTGTGGTTGAGAAGGGAAAACAGAAAGCAGTACGCTTTGACGTCCCATTAAAATCTGCTTCAAATCAAGAGGTGGTGATGAAACCCTACAAGTTCAATATTCTAGCCCAGTTAGCTAATACTCCGGCTAGACTTTCGATATTTGAGCTGCTTCGCCTTTCAAAAGAAAGCCGCGAAACTCTGAGTGAAGCTTTGCTACAAGCTGATTTATGCTTAGCTCAACTCAAGAGTCCTGATAATATACCAGTGTCATGCCCACAGTGTCATAGTGTGATGGAGGCAATTCCTAATATTATCTTTACACAAGAAGATATGCTGTTGAAGCATAATAAGCATGACAGACCTCTGTGCTATACAGGGTATATTGAATCCACAGAAATTGACACGATTTACATCGATTCTAGGTCTTCTATTAGCATAATTTTTCAGAGTATTCTACGACCCTTGAGGATCCCTACTAGTGAATTGATTTACACTAGTACCACAATAGTTGGTTTCAACTCTGGAAAGAGTAAACCACTGGAGAAGATTCGGCTAAAGATTCAAATTGGTGATCTTCGAACTATGGCGACATTTTATGTTATCAACTCAGATGTATCTTACAATATCCTCTTTGGAAGACCGTGGATACACGAGCATAACATTGTGCCTTAAACTCTCCACCAATGCTTTAAGTATGTGGATCCTCAAGGGGTCGTGAAGACCGAATTTGCGGATATCAATCCCTTCAAGGGTGTTGAAGCATATTTCTCTGACTCAATGCTCTATAAATAGGAGCATGTGAAGGAGATATCAGATATAGCCGAAGATCGATCATCTGCTGAAGATCAATCTATCAATGAAGATCCTCCGGAAGAGCAACCTTTGAAGATTAAAGTCAAAGGCCGAATCCAACCTCAACCTTTCAATGATCAACCTTTGATGATCAAGGTTAAAGGAAGAACTCGGGCTTCATTTGAGGAAGCTGTGAAGATTCCAATCAAGAGCCAAGCTCAACCCTTTATGATCAAGGTCAAAGGATGTACTTCTCGTACAAATGATCCAGAACCGCCACTGATCATCAACCTTGGCAAGTCTACGCAGAAGACGGACGACGGTCCGCTAATGATCAATCCGAAACGTAGTAGTCAAATTATAAATGATGTAAATATTGATCATTCTGTACTTTCTAATATCAATAAAGATTTCCTTTTGGAGTATATGGCTGTCAAATTCATTGAAAGAATGACTTTATCTTCTGATGATCAAAGTCATCATAAAAATGACATAAATACAGAAAAAAATCTTATACATTGACCATAAGGAAAATTCTTTTTCCCCTCATCTTGATGTTGGACCTTATGCTCAAAGGTTCCTACATCGTCTCCCTATTTTCTTCCTGTAGCCGCTTCATCACAAGCTTATGTAACTTATAGACGTCACGAAAAATCCTATTTCGTGATTCCGTCTAATAAGAAAAATAAGCACCAAATTGTGTTTGGTCTGGCTAGAAATATCCCTGTTATTCAAACAGATAATCTTCGAGATAAAGATAAAAAAAACTTCGAATTGACAAATATAGTCAGCAATCTCTTAAGATTATCCAAAATATGGGATATGATTTGAAGACTATACAAGGTCTCAATCAAGGCAAGGGTAGACAGTTACCGTTATGTGGTGATCCGTTTTACCAGAAAACTCGTCATGGGTTGGGATATGATCCATCCCACATGTTTAACGAGGATATACAAGAAGAATTTTCTTCTAGTTTTTCACAATCTTCAGATACGAAAGAAATCCAATTCATCGAATCGAATATACCCCACATGTGCAAAGAAGATATGAAAGAAGAATATTCTTTCAGCTTTTTACAATCCTCGTATTCTGAGGGAGACTATTATGATGAATCTGAGTGTATATTCTCAGTTAACATGGTTCAAACTGATGGTGAATCAGAACCATTTGAGAATGACCCTTGGGCACAACAAATGGACACTCAATGGAAACTTCGTTTTGAACAACGACAGCCACCTACAGAGGATAAAATTGTCCAGATTGATGTCAGGGACGGAACTACATCCAAACCGATATTCATCTGTGAAAATCTCTCCGAAGATGAAAAGAAAGAGTTGATACAACTGATTAAAGAATATATCGATATCTTTGCATGGAGTTATGAGGATATGTCGGGTCTAGATCCTAAAGTAGCTACTCATAAACTCAATATTCTTCCTAATGGCAAGCCTGTGAAACAACAGCAACGGCATTTTAGACCAGATATGATGGACGCAATTGAAGCAGAAGTCAAAAAGCTGATCACATGTGGCTTTGTTCATGAAGAACAACACCCAGATTGGGTTGCCAACATTGTTCCTGTTATGAAGAAGAATGAAAAAGTCAGAGTTTGCATAGATTTTTGAGATCTTAATGCAGCTTGCCCAAAGGATGAATTTCTACTTCTGATTACCGATGTCATGATAGACAATACATGTTGTTTTGAACGCATGTCTTTCATGGACGGATTTTCAGGATACAATCAAATTAAGATGCATCCAGGAGATGAAAAGCATACTGCTTTTCGTACACCTCTTGGAGTCTACTGCTATACGGTTATGCCGTTTGGACTGAAAAATGTCGGTGCTACGTATCAACGGGCCATGAGCAGCATCTTTCAAGAACATCTACGAAAAACAGTTGAATATTATGTAGATGCTATTGCTGTCAAGAGTCGATCAAAAAATGATCACATTCAAGACTTGAAGACAGTATTTGAGTTGATGTGCCAACATCAACTGAAGATGAATCCTACTAAGTCTTTCTTAGGGGTTTCCAGTGGCAAGTTTTTGGGATTTGTCATCACTTCTCAGGATATTCATGTTGATCCTGATAAAATTAAAGTAATTCTTGAAATGCGTCCTCTACACAATTTAAAAGAACTCCGTGACTTCTAAGGTCACATTGCTTATATCAGGAGATTTATATCCAATCTTTCTGGAAGATGTCAACCTTTCTCCCGTTTGTTAAAGAAAGGTGTATCATTTGTCTGGAATAAAGCATGTCAGAAAGCCTTTAATGACATCAAATAATACCTTACAAATCCACCTGTTTTGGTACCCCCAGTGGTGGAAAGACCATTTTTGCTATATGTTCGAGCTTTAGATCATTCACTTGGTGCTCTTCTTGTACAGAAAAGTGACAAAGGTCATGAACAGGCAATTTATTATCTTAGCCGAATAATGGTCGGAGCTGAACACAGGTATACTCCTGTAGAGAAGGAATGTCTGGCCTTGGTTTTTGCTGTCCAAAAGATGTGACATTATGTGTCAGGACAGACTATTCATGTCATCTCCAGAATAAATTCTATTCGGGTATTGATGAGAAAACCGAGCATTCTCAACTCCAGATTAGCCACCTGGGCGATGTTGCTTACTCCTTATGACATGGTCTATGTACCTCAAAAATCAGTAAAGGGCCAAGCATTAGCTGATTTCTTAGCAGCTCACCCTATACCTGAAATATCGAAGCTATATGGGGACATTTCAGATGAAGTTGTGGATTGCAACATGACTTTGAAGGATGACATTTGGCAATTATATTTTGATGGAGCATCGCGTGTTGGACCTAAAGGCAATATCGTCTCCGGAGTAGGCATTGTCCTAGTCTCTTCCGACAAAATGGTCATATACCGTGCTTATTCTCTTAATGAGCCATGTTCTAACAATGTGGCAAAATAAAATGCTCTGTTAATTGGTCTCCAAGTAGCAAAATAGTTGGACATCGAGTTCCTGGAAGCTTATGGAGATTCTCAACTGATTGTTAATCAGGTCAGAGGGACATATGAAGTTAGGAATCCTGACCTCATTCCTTATCATCAAGTGGTAATCGAATTGGTCCTTTCATTCAAAAGATTCTTCATCAAATTCGTACCACGATCTCAGAATTTGGAAGCTGATGCTCTTGCTAGCTTAGCAGCAGATTTAGCTGTTCCAATTAGAAGACAAAATACCATAACTTTGTTGGATAGGGACTTATTCTGTGTAAAGAATAGCTTACATATTGAGCATAGTTATACTACAGAATCAAGTTCTCAATAAAGGGATTGGAGAAGTCCATTCATTGATTATGCGGTTCATAGAATTTTACCTGAAGATCCAAAGGAAGCTGCATCAATCAAGAGACGATCATTTCGGTTCTACTATGATTCTTCATTACATATGTTATATCGTCGGTCATATGATGGACTTTTGCTATGTTATCTCTCTGAAGATGAAGCTAAGCAAACGCTTCATGAAGCTCATGATGGTGTTTGTGGTGCCCATCAACTGGGTCCGAAATTACAGGACCGCATTCAAAGGATAGGATATTATTGGCCTTCTATGATAGCGGATGCTGTTGATTATGCCAGACGGTGTAAAGCTTGTCAGATTCATGCTGATTTTATTCACCAACCATCTGAGTTCCTACATCCTACAACAGCTTTCTAGCCCTTTGAAGCTTGGGGCATGGATATTATTGGTCCAATTAATCCTCTTTCTGTCAAAGGACATCGGTTTATATTGGCTATAACCGATTATTTCTCTAAATGGACGGAAGTGGTTCCTCGTGTTGAAGTAAAAACATCAAATGTGGTTAGCTTCATTAAACACCATGTTATTTATCGCTTTGGGATTCTCCGAAGGATAATTCATGACAATGGACCACAATTTGCCAGTCAGGCATTTTATCGATTCTGTGACAAGAATCGGATCCAAAATCTGGCTTCTACGGCCTATAATCCAGCTGCTAATGGTTTGGCCGAAGCTTTCAACAAGATAATCATCAAACTTCTCAAAAAGTTCGTCTCTTCTAATAAACGTGATTGGAATAAGAAACTTGGAGAATGTTTATGGGCTTACCGAACGACAGTCCGTACTCCTACTGGTTTTACACCATTCTTATTGGTTTACGGATGTGAGGCTGTTCTTCCACTGGAAATCCAGATTCCATCTCTTAGAATAGCTATTGCTAATGAGCTAACTACAAAGAACAATGATCGATTACGACTCCAAGAACTTGAAGGATTGGACGAAAAATGACTTCAAGTGCAACAGCACATTGAACTTTATCAAGCCCGCATATCCCGAACTTTTAATCGTAAAGTTAAAGAGAGGGTATTTAAAGTCGGTGAGCTAGTTCTAGCTGTTCGAAGACCGATGGTGATGATCATAATAGCAAAGAGAAATTCCAAGCAAAATGGGAAGGTCCCTATGTAATTGAGTCAGTATTCTCCAATGGTGCCTATAGGTTGTCTAAACCTAATGGAGATTTGCTTATGATGCCAATCAATGGCAAATTCTTGAAGAAATATTATGTTAAAAATTTTTTTATTCCCCAGCTACCAATGTTTAGTTAAGCTGATGTCTTGTCTTCTTAAAAGAAAATTTTGATCTTCTGTCTTACCAGCTAAGAGAGAGAGAGATTTATTATTTATCATGTTCTCATTACCTTTGAATAAATATTAAGTCTACTACTTCTTCTATCTACCATGTCTTTTTGGCCTCTGAATAGATATTAATCTATTTTTCTTGGGGTTGTTACGATCTGTCATGTTCATATTATCTATGATAATATCATATACTCTATACAGAAAACAAGATTCATTATCTATCATGTCCATATTACGTCTGGATTGATATAATTTATTGAGTTTTAGAAGACGTGTCATGTCCATATTACCTCTGATAAGTATTTTCTATCTCATACCTATTGTTTAATTACATAATAAATAATAGGATCACAAAACAAATATTTTATTCATTTTTGTAAACATTACAAAATGAAAAGATGGAAGATTACAAAAGTTCTTTATTTGCCTAAGGTGGAGCAGAGATATCTTCAAGAAGTTTTTGTAACTCCGCTAGACGCTTGTCACGGGAGCTCAATACATTCTTGGTAGCTTCGGCACGTCGAGCTTCAGGAGTACAGATGTATAAAAGTCCAACAAAAAAGACTATCATCTTGTCCTTAGCATCGTCAAGGGTTTTGATGGTAGTCTCCGCTCCAAAGACTTGTTCTTCCAAAATTGAGCTCTGTGTAAGCTGCTGGTCTCGAGCTAAGATTAGTTGATCCCTCTCCGTCTTCAAACGAGCCAGTTCAGCCTCAACTTCTCGAATTTTATTATTTTGTTGATGAATTCTCATATTCGAGGTTTCATAGGCTTCTCTCTGACTATCCAGCTTGGGCTTTGCTTCTGCCAAGAAAGCTTTTTCTTTGGCAACCTTTATGCTATATTCATGGAGGGCTTTATTGAAAGTCGTCTCCCGAGTGAGATACTCAGCTGATAAAGTGTCATACTCCTCTTGGATGAGACTTTCGGTGGTTTCACTTGACAGCTTTAAATATTCTTTAATTGGCTGTTCAAGTCCCTCCACGATTTTCTCTAATGCCGCCGCTCTCGCCGCGTCATTGAACATGACGACGTTTCTGATGGTTAGAGCAATCGCCGCCTTCAGACTTTCATAACTTAGGCCCTTATTCAGGACTATTTTTATCAGAGCAGCCAAAGTCTTGTAAAAAGTATCAATATTGTTTGCCATTAATTGTAAAAGTATAGAACAATTATATAGGAGGACTGAACTTAGACTCACAATACAAACTTGCTCGTACAAAGAAAACCTAGGGACGAAAATCTAGGTACAGCAATCTAAGTAAGATTGTTTATTTTTGATTCTGGGGGGGGGGTGACGGTAGAGGCTCGAAAAAGCGACGGCAGCTCTGCCTTACTCATTGGACGATCGGATGTAGCCTTGCCTTTGGTGAAGAAATGCTCTCGGGATGGATGGGAAGAATCCTCTGTGCGTGCCTTTGTCTCTCTGTGTGTCCAGCCGGGTGGAGAGAGTCTCTTTTGCTCTGGAATTCTCCTTCTTTTTTCTCCCTAATTCTCCAGTTCTCCGGGTCTCCAGGGTTTGCAAGGGAATGGCACCTTGCTACTTACAGAAGTGGGGGTGTGATCATTAGGGTTTGCGATGATTCCCCCTTGAAAAGTCGACAGCCAATTATCTGGACCATTAATCTTGATTGCATTACATCTGGGCAGTTAATTCTTGATTGCGCCAAATCCATATGGGCAACTAATGCTGATTGTAATGAATTTTCATAATTTGTTATGACAAGCTCGGATCTCCCGCCATGTGTTCAATTTGCTTAATTACAACAAATCTGATTTGATCCGTGTAATTATGGTGAATGCACTAAATCTGGTTGTTATGATTTACGAGCAGCCATAATTCTGAGGGGATAAGACAGCCACGTGTCTCAACTGTCATGAGGATCGCCACGTGTCTCGTCTGACAGAGCCGTACGAGTGCGGCCTCTAAGTGAGCCGCATACAGGTAGCCCCTTCATAATCCTCGCCGTATGAAGGTAGCAGCCGCATGAAGGTGGTAGCCGCATGAGGGTGGGCAACCGTATGAAGATGGCAGTCGCATGAGGGAGGCGGCCGCATGAAGATGGCAGTCATTTGAAGGTGGCAGCCGCATAGGAGTGGCAGCCGCACAGGAGTGGCAGCCGCATGAAGATGGCAGCCGCATGAGAGAGGCAGCCGCATGAGCATGGCAGCCGTATGAACGTGGCAGCCGCATAGAGAGCTTCGGTGTCGGTGGATCGTGCCAGCTGTAACAAAGATTTTCTTCGTTTCCCTAGGAACACGCCATCATGTCAGAGTCATTATTTCGACTTTATGTCAGAGCTGTCACTTGTCAGGGCTGTTATTGTCAGAGATGCCGTCAGGGCATTTAATACGATAATTACTTTGTGGCCAGCTGTAGAGAAGAACTACTTAGGGCCATGTGGCTCTTTTCTGAGCCGCATGGAGCTATCCGAGCCGCATGAGTCTCTAAAGGACTTTGAGCCGCATGCATTTTCTAATGGATTTCTGAGCCGCATAAGGCTCCTTCTGTCTGAGCCACATGAGCCTTTTCTTGTCATTTTCCATGCTTCTACAAGACCCCCTTCAAAGTTTTCAATTTGTAAAATTGAAATACTTTGAATAAGAAGCATGGCTATGTAAACTCTTCTGGCCGCATAGGGTATTCCGACCGTATGGACTTCTTAGCCACATGGACTTCTCAGCCGCATGGACTTCCTAGCCGTATGAACTGTCTGGTCGTATAGGCTCCCTGCCACGTCTTTCTGCCACGTATGCGCTTCATTTATTGCCCTTGATTTGCTTTGATTTAAAGCCATCTTTTGGGAGAGGATCCCAAGGGTCAGTTTTAATTATCTGGATTTTCCTCGATGACCGAGGAGTCGATTTTGTTCTTTATGCAGCACGCGGATCGAAGAGTTCGTCGGTTCATGAACCCCCCTTTTGTCTGCCTATAAATAGGGGGGTTTGTGGAACGGGAAGACTTCTTTACTTTCTCTCGTCTTCAACTCTTCTTGCCCTAAGTTGCTGTCTTCGTCTTCCTTCTCTGCTCATCACTCGACAATGGCCCCCAAGTCTTCCAAGGCTGCCTCTGCTGCGGCGAAGGGCAAGAAAGCAGCTTCCTTGTCTGCCACGGTGCCTGAAGTGCACCCCGATGTCCACCCCACCATTGCTGGTAAGGATGAACTCAGAACTATGGCTATGTCGCATATTTTATGTGCGGGCCTTCTTCGTCTTCGCATACTGTGCTGCGTGTGTCTCCCGAGCCGCATGGGGGTATACCCTATGTTCGAGTCGTATGAGGGTTGCGTATGCACTTTATGAACCGAACCACATAAGGACTCTCTGAATCGAACCGCATGAAGCCCTCTCAAACAAGACCGCATAAGCCTCACTTTGGACTGTGCCGCATAAGGCCTTGCTAAGTCGTACCGCATAAGCTCATCTAGACTGGGCCGCATAAGACTTTGCTAAGCAGAATCGCATAAGCTCTTTTGACTGGGGCCGCATAAGACTTCGCTAAGCAGAACCGCATAAGCTCATCTGGATTGGGCCGCGAACCACGTGAGCTTCTCTGACTTAGGTCGCATAAGGCTGCGCTAAATCGAACCGCATAAGCTCCTCTGACTTAGGCCGCATAATGCTCCACTAAATAGGACCGCATAAGCCTACGCTAATTAGTGCCGCATAAGCTTATGCTCAAACAGAGCCGCATGAGCTCAGAGCCACATAAGCTCGTGTTTGAACAGAGTCGCATGAGCTTATGTGGACTGGACCACATGAGCCTAAAATCACTAAGTGGTTTTGTTTAGCCATCTTTTAATCTTGTTTCTTTTGTCTTTCTTCAGTGAATCTGCCAGTTAATACAGCAGGAGAGCCTCTGGTGGGTCGTGCCCAATCGGCTATGGGCTATCGATATGACCATATAGTCGAGTATGTGACGAACCAGCTTCCAAAAGAGCCTTTAGAGAGGCTGAATGCTATCAAGAAATAGTCCTTTCACTTTCTCTGCGCCATGATGAACTCGGGGCAATTGGAGGGGGAATACCTGAAGCCTGCGTTCCTCTTTGGGGATGCTTTGTTTGTAAAGAACACCCGGGTGCTGGATATATCCGAGAGCTGGGACTTTGCACTTGACGGGGTGGAGATCCATATCCCTCCTATAGAGTGTCATTTTTCTCTCTCATGGTTCAACATGTTACCGCTAGACAGAAAGATGGTAGACTCCTTGACTGGACCCCAAGCAAGTCGGGGATGTTTGTGGGAAACATCCATTACAATAGAAATTTGGGGTCAGCATATACGGGAAGGGAACCGGTCAGTCGGTACGTGATGGGACTCACTCCGGGTACCTTTATAAACGTAACGGGTCCCAACTTCACATTCTCTCAGGCTGATACCTTCTTGAACCAGCTTGCTCACAAAGGGTCGTATCCCGTCGGCCGGTTGGTATTGCTGAACTAGATAAACCCTATCCCTGCATGGGCCAACTTGACCACGTGGATTCTACGGAAGTATGCGACTTCCCTGCGTGAGATCGGCCTCTACCATGCCATTCGGGGCACCTGTCATGGTCTACCCATAAATAAGCCGTTGTTCATGGCTCTTCTGGAGATGTATAACCGGCGGACGAGAACCTTCTTCACACCGGGAGGGAAACTGGGACTTGTTCTCCACGAGATGTACGTTATCTCCAAGCTGCCCTGGGGAAAAGAAGTCTTTGAAGTGTACACCCCTACGAGAGATGAGCTCGAGGATTTGGATCGGCAGTTCCCGGGCTTTGTCGCCATGTATCGAGAATTGTTATGTCATCACAACACTTGTCACTAGATGGCCATCAAGAAGGATGACAGCTCGGAGGGGAGCATTCCTCATACCAGGTCCTGGGTCTCATACCTTTTTACCCTTGGAGCCTCAGGCCGGGTTTCTTTCCGAGATCCTCAAACTCATGAGGAGGTACAAAACCTGGTGTCAACTGCTAAGAGATCGAGGTCCACGGGCGACACATTTAGGAGTAAGACCGACTCCTTTAGTTATTTTTATCATGGTACTCAGCGATTGTCGGAGAAGGGGCTTTTGGCGAGATTCCTGATGGTGTGGCTACGGAACTACGTAGTCTCCGGAGGGGCAGGTTCCATTGAGAGGATTAGTCGCCACTTTATCCTCCCCACCGTAAAGCTGGTCTTTGGGGTCAGACTGGCCCTTCTTCCGGCCATGGTGTGCAGTATACACCATGGCCTTCGCGCCTTTTCTTCCAAGGTCATCGTCCGTGACACGGCGATGGATTTTGAGCGCATAGAGCTTCCATACCATTATCTGATGGGGTGGCTGTTAATGTAAAACCGGTCTTTGATGAGGCCTGGAGCAGAAGATGGCGTTACGGTTGATGACGCTTACATTTTTCGATTCTATCATCAGCCCTTGGAGTACAACACCATGCCAGCCTGTCGGAGAGCGCCGGCGAGAGTGGACGGATACGACTTTTTTGTGTCCGTACCTCGTTTTACTGCTGAAGAAGTGAGGAGCGTATATGTTGATGGTACCGAACCTCCTCTCCTCTTACCTGAGAAAATGCTCCTTTGGCTGCGTAATATCCGTCCAGCGCACCTAGTGTATCGTAACTGCATCATCGTCTACCTGGAGCCTTACTTGCCCAGCAGGTTCTCCCGCCAGTTCGGGTATATCCAGTTGTTCTTTGACAGTCCCAGCTCTTGCCTGGGCTTTGAAGGTAGCGTCTTGGATAGTATCAGATCATACCCGAACCACCTTTTCAGTCCCTGATGGTGAGGTGCCAGGAGAGATTTTGTATATAGCGGCCTTATACCATGTTACGGCGAGCAAGCCTCCCGTTAATTTCGATCCGAGTACCAGCTTCATTGTGGGTACCAGCTTGGCGAAGAAGCCCAAGGGGTCTAAGACGAGGAAGAGGAGGGCGAATGCGGTTTCTGCGCCTGACTCGGAGTCCACAACCGCGGACGAAGAGAATAACGAACATGAGGCAGATAACTCTTTCCCTCCTGTGGAAGATTCTGGGGTGGATCAGCCGCCTGTTGTGCCAGATGAGATGGTGGCGAATCAGCCGCCCGTCGCACCTGGTCCTTCGCGCAAGCGGGACAGGCACGTGTCCACTGATGGTGGCAGAACCTACTCTATAAAGCGGGCTGCGGTAAGACACCGCGTGCTGTTCATTAAAGAGAGAGGTGAAGGTGATGATGTCGCTTCGGAGGTAAATTGAACTACAACCATCTTCTCCGTTAGTCCTTCTTTTTCCTGAACTGTTGCTTAATCATTTTTTCTTCTCTCTGTAGGCGTCAGAAGAAAAGGATTTCTCAGAACCAGCTGATGTTCCTAAGCTGATCGGGTCATAGCCACTTTGGTTAGTGACATGTGTACCGAGATCATTGCTACCGGGGTTCTCCCGGCGACGGCTGAAGCTGCTTCCATCGCGGAGGTCTCCATTCAGGGCGATGTGGACCCTACCGAGCCAATCTTCGAGGGTGCTGGATTCTAGCCGGGTGATGTGGACTCTACTGCGTCTACCTCCGGGACTGCTGGAGCGGAGGAACCTACGGCATTCGTCTCGGATGTCGTCGGTGAGGAGGGCACGATCACTGAGATCGAGCCTCAACTTCCGTAACCCTCTCTTGGTAAGCTAAGTCAGATCTTGACCATTGAGGAGGTTTATTCGCTCTATCCTCATATCCTTTGGGTTAAGATGATTGATAGTTGCTCAGGACATACAGGTCCTGCCTCTTCACTGCCCATGACGAATATTATCAGGGAAGGCTCTGCCAGCGAAGATCTGGTGGAAGGGAGCGTGCCTCCTCCTCTCCCGATTTATCTCGAGAGGCCTCCCGTCGGATCGAGTTCGGGAGATCAGATGGCGACACAGCCTGGACAGGGAGCAATAGTCCCTTCATCCTCCTCTGCTCGTATAACTTTGGGGGTTGACCTCTCAGCCTTACCGAGTATCCAAGTTCTTCGGGCCACGGAGGAAGAATTGGCCGCTGTTCTAGCATCCTTTCGCTCAGAATTTATCTCCCTTGTGGCAGGGACAACAAGTTCTATTGTATCTTCTTCGACACTGCCAGCTACACTTTCTTTGACGCCGTCCTCTACGGAAGTTCTGGATGAGGTGTCACAGGATGTGGATGACAGCTTCTACCGCCATTTGAAAAGAGGAGTCAATGTTGCTGTAGAGCGGGGGACCCCCATTGCCTTGGCCCGACAATGCGCTCATGGCCAAATTGAGATTCTTTAAACCCTTCCTGGCGGGGCGGGGATAGCTGCGCTTCTGGAGCCCAAGTTGTTAGAGGCTGATCAGCTTGTGGTCCAATTTCGAACGCTGCGACAAGCTGATATGTCTGCAGCAAAAGATCAAGAGCGGGGTTTCCTCACCACTGCCTTGGAAAAGATAAGGCTTGCGCGAGATATGTCCAAGCCGGTCATAATAAAGGACCTTGGCGACCAATCTTTCTTGTACGACCAGCTGAGCCGCCGGAGCGAGGTTTTCAGAGCTTGGGAAGCGGCCGCCTTCCGTGGAGTAACCGATACAAGGGAGCAGATACTCGAACTTCAGAAGAAGCTGGCCTTCTTGGAGTCTGAGCTTGAAGCTTCCCGTGTGGATAAATAGTTGATCATTCAGGATGCCGAAAGGGTTTCTCGAGCTTCTGCTAACCTGGAGCATGCTCTGAAGAAGTTTGAGGGTGGCTGGCGGGCTCATGCGCACCTGGAAGATGCGGCACTGCTGACTCAGGAGGTCGAGCGCCGGGCCAAACAGAAATTTGAGCGATCGACTACCTTGTTGAGAGACCGTCTCATGGCATTATGTATCGCCGAAAAATAGTCGGCTTTTTCCTTCTTTTGTTTATGTTTTTTTTCTTTCTTTTTCCATCTTGTAATAGGGACATAGTCCCAGATAATGTAGTACCTTGGATTTTGAATAAATAAGCTTGTTTCGACTCATCCTTCATTTCTTGTACTTGTTGTGTTTGTGGCATTTTTCCTACTGGAGGACTATTTGTGGACCTGTTACCCTGGGCATACCTTGGTTTTAGGTACGGATAACAACTTTGAGAGGGATACCTAGAACAACTTTACGATAAGGGGGTTGTGGAAGTTCTTGGTATTGAAAGAATGCCAGGGAGCAGCTTGGCTCCCAAGACATGATAAGAAAAGAGTGGCATGTACTAGAAAACTTAGTACAGTATTTGTGGTCGACTGTGGACATTTGTGGTCAACAGAGGACATTTGCGGTCAACAGAGGACATTTGTGGTCGTCGGAAGACATTTGTGGGCCTATTATCCTTGGTGTACTCCGGTTGTGGGTACAGATAATAAGTCGAGAGACAAACCAACATACTTACTCAAAGGTAATAAGGACGTGGTAAATATGAGGGTTTCTTCGATGGAGCCTTCCCACTCAGAGGTAATGAGGACATGGCAGGAGTGGGCTCCATGAAGGGGTACATAGAACAACTCAGAGGTAATGAGGACATGGAAGTTCTATGTAAGGGGGCAGTTTGTTTTTGATGGAAGTGAAACAACTCAGAAGTAGCATCGACATGGTTGTCTTAGGAAATTTGTGGATCTATTACCCTTTTTGTGCACTGGAAGTGTGGGTAGTGGATCATGAGGAAGGAGCTCCTTTTAGGAAGAAAGTTCAGAGGTATGATCATACGTGACTTACTACCCAAAAGATACGATATAGATTGACCAGGATGGGAGTTCAGCGGTACCTACGGGTACATAACTCGACAATCTGGAAGATTTGGAGGCAGAATGTGAGTTCAGCGGTACCACAGGGTACATAACTCAACTAACTAAAATATTCGGAAGCAGAATGTAAGTTTAGTGGTACCAGAGGGTACATAACTCTACAATCTGGGATATTTTGAGGATAAATGTAGGTGAGTTTAGTGGTACCAAGGGGTATATGACTCGATAATCTAGGATGTTTGGAGGCCGAATGTGAGTTCAGCGGTACCAGGGGGTACATAACTCAATAATCTGAGATATTTGGAGGCAGACTGTGGGTTCAGCGGTACCGGAGGGTACATAACTCAACAGTCTGAGATATTTACGGTATGTTATTTTAGACATAATACTTCTTTAGGAACTTGTAGTTGACGGGCAACATGAACAAGTCTCCGTTTTGCTTTATGAGGCGGTAAGCTCCATTGGAGAATACAGTCTCGATGATGAACGGGCCTTCCCACTTTGGCTGGAACTTGTCGGCGGTCTTGTGAGTCATGACCATCTGCCTCCGAACTGCCAAAACAAGATCGCCTACCTTCTTGTTGAAATCTCCGGAGATTCGGGCTTGATATAGCTCAATTCGTTGTTGAGCTAACAGGCACTTCTCGTCTAGGGCCTCCAACTCTTGTAGTCGGCGATAGTGATTATCGTTTGTCGTCAATCGATAGGTAAAGGCGACGTGGAGTGAGGGGATTTGAGTCTCCAGTGGAAGAACTGCCTTACTCCCGTATACCAAAAAAATGGTGTGTTCTCGGTGGCCGTTTATACTATTGTACGGTACGCCCATAAGCATTCGCCGAGCTTTTCATTCCAGTCGCGTTTGTTTGATGATACGAACTTCTTGAGAAGCTTGATGATTGTTTTGTTGAACGCTTCAGCCAGACCATTAGCCGGTGGGTTGTATAGTATTGAAGCAATATTCTGGATTCGGTGTTTGTCGCAGAACCGATAGAAGGCGTGGCTAGCGAACTGTAGACCGTTGTCGTGGATGATCCTTCGGAGCAGTCCAAAGCGGTAAATGATGTAATGCTTGAGAAAGTTGATAACGTTTGAAGTCTTCACTTCTGTCAACGGAACGGCCTCCGCCCATTTGGAGAAGTAATCTGTGATTGCGAGTATGAAGCGATGTCCTCTGGACGAAGGCGGAGTGATCGGACCAATGATGTCCATTCCCCATGCTTCGAATGGCCAGGATGCCACCGTCAGATGTAGAAACTCGGATGGCTGGTGAATGAAATCTGCGTGGACTTGACAGGCGTTGTATTTTTGTGCATAGTCTATTGCATCTGCAACCATCGTGGGCCAATAATAGCCCATTCGTCGAAGGCGATCCTATAATTTCGGGCCAGGCTGATGGGCCCCGCAGACGCCATCATGAGCTTCACGTACAACTTCTTTGGCTTCTGTATTTGACAGACACCGAAGTAGTAGTCCATCGTATGATCGCCGATATTGCATTTTTGTTTCTGTATCGTAGAAGAATCTGAGGGAACGTCTTCTGATAGAAGTGGATTTCTTTGGATTCTCTGGCAGGATGTCGTAGACTATGAAGTCAATAAATGGTTGTCTCCAGTCTGGTGCTTCGTCGACTGCCAGCATGGAGTAACTCTCAACACATTGAATATTATTCCCGGGACAGACCAACTCACGGCCTATGATGTCAACCGGATGATGAGCATGATTCAGAACTGCTAAGGAAGCGACGAGACCTGCTAGGGCATCGGCTTCAATATTCTGGAGCCTGGAAACGTATTCTATGAAGAACCCTTCCAAGGACGAGATAATGTTAATCGCTATTTGGTGATAGGGGATCATGTCTTTATGACGAACTTCGTATGAGTCCCGGATCTGGTTAACAATTAGCTGCGAATCGCCGTATGCTTCAAGATACTCTACCCCATCTCCTTTGCAAGTCGGAGGCCAATGACCAGAGCGTCGTACTCGGCCATATTGTTTGAGTAGGACTCCGTGAGGGAGTAAGCCCGATTGATCACCAGCTCGGAGGGAGAAATTAGCACCACTCCGACTCCAGCGACGATGTTGCCCTTGGGCCCTATTCTGGAAGCACTGTCAAAGAACATTCGCCATACGGTATCATGAGAGACCACATTTGAATTGGCGACCTCCCCTAGAATCTTTTCGTCTATTCTGGTTGACTCCGAACCTGGATGAGCCGCTAAAAAGTCTGCCAGAGCTTGACCTTTAACCTCTTTCTGTGGAACGAAGATCATGTGGTAGAGGATAGTAATATCTCTCAGGTAGCGAGACGAGAGCTGAGTGCGCCCAGCTTAGTCATGAGGACCCTGAGGGGGTTGACTCTTGATATGACATGGATGGTTTGTCCCGTGACGTAGTGTCGCGTCTTCTGAATGGCGAACACTAGAGCAAGACACTCCTTTTCTACGACATTGTATCGATGTTCTGGCCCCATCATCATTAGACTGAGGTAATATATAGCTTGTTCATGGCCTGCATCATTGTTTTGTGCTAGTAGAGCACCGAGAGAATGATCCATAGCTCGCACATAGAGCAAGAATGGTTTTCCAGCAACCGGGGCCACCAGGACTGGAGGGTTCGTCAGATAGTCTTGGATGTTGTCGAATACACGCTGGCATTCTTCATCCCATACGAAGGAGTCGTCTTTCTTCATGAGGTGGGTGAATGGCTGACATCGCCCGGAGAGGTTAGAGATGAACCTCCTGATGTAGGCCAGCCTTCCTTGAAGGCCTCGGAGTTCACAGAGATTTCTCGGGAGACCCAACTCCATGATTGCCTTCGTCTTCTCAGGGTCTATGTGGATACCCTTGGAAGTAATGATAAAACCCAAGAACTTCCTGCTGGATATGCCCAAGAAGGATTTTGTGGGATTCATCTTCAAGTTGTGCGCTCGCATCAAGTCGAACACTGTCCTCAGATCATGCCGATGATCTTCCTTAGAGCGGCTTTTGACGGCGATGTCGTCGACATAGCATTCCACTATCTTGTGCAGGTGGTCTCTAAAGATGATGCTCATAGCTCTTTGATAGGTGGCACCAGCATTCCTTAAACCGAAAGGCATGACTGTGTAGCAGTATGTGCCAATTGGTGTTCGGAATGATGTATGCTTTTCGTCATCAGGGAACATCTTGATTTGGTTGTACCCCGAGAAACCATCCATGAATGACATACGCTCGAAGCCGTAGGTGTTGTCAATTATGATGTCTGTGATAGGGAGGGGGAACTCATCCTTAGGACATGCCTCATTCAGATTATGAAAATCGATGAAGATTCGAATCTTTCTATTCTTCTTGAGGACTGGTACTATGTTGGCGACCCTGTCTGGATGTTGTTCCTCACAGATGAAACCACTGGTTATCAGTTTATTGACCTCAGCTTCAATGGAATTCATGACGTCGGGACGGAACCGTCGTTGCTGTTGCTTGACCGGTTTTACGTCCGAATGGATGTTGAGTTCGTGAAGTGAAACCTTGGGATTCAGTCCTGGCATGTCTTCGTAGCTCCAGGAGAACACGTCGATGTATTCTCTGACGAGCTGTAGTAACGATTCTCGCTCTTCGTCTGTCAGATTCTTGCTAAAAAAGATGGGCTTGGGAGATGACTCATCACCGAGATCAACTTGTACAACCTCATCTTCGGTGGGAGGCTCTCTTTGTTCGAACCGCTTCTCCCATTGCGTGTCCAGTTGTTGTGCCCACGGCTCTAACTTAAGAAGTTCAGGAGTGTCTTCATCTTCTTCGTAGGCATTGGCAAATGCCATATTGACGGACAAGAATTGTCTGAGCATGTCTCCAATGCTGACGTCTGAATTAGAAGTTGGTGATCCGGTTGAGTGTGAATGCCAGTAGCATTCCTCATCTAAGCTTTCAGGGGTCGTTGCAGGTGTAACATAACCTAGCCCACATCTGGTCTTGTTGTAGTAATCCCGTGGTTTCCCAGCCAGGACCGATAACTGTAAGGGTAGCCGTCGTCCAGTGCCGTAGTTCAAGCCTGGTGTAGTTTCCAGATCATACCCCTGTTTTTGCATGAGGTACTTGGATCGGAAACTATATAGATAAAGGGGCAGTCTTCCGGTGTCGGATTCGAGATCAACTTCTTTTGTCCTGAAGGGTTGTGGATCATTCTTTCGGCCGAAGATGATTGGATGATCCCCTCCTTCGACTATGCGGTAAGCATCTTCCACTAGAGTAAGTTGGTTTGCGGTGTAGACATTTGTCACCTGTGTTTGCATGTGGGTGCCTATACCGTGTTACATGGCATACATTGTACAAAGCTTATTAAGCTCGAGGTAATTCGAAGATAGCCCTTTATTGATAAAATAAGGTATTTTTTCTCGTAGGATTACATCATCTGCGGATGGAATATCAGAGTGAGCAGCCACATACTTGGCCAGCTCTGGCTCTTCTTCAACCACCTCCTGTGTTAATGTAGATTGGAAGGATGACTTGGGCAGCTTAATCATTTGGGGCTCCATGGGTGGAGTAGAACATAGAGTCGTTGGCATACTAGCCTCCTCCAGTTTGGTGCTTGGTACTGGGCAGGGGATTGTTGGCTGGCTAGCAGTCTTCGACTTAGCACTCGGCTGCCGATTAATTCTGGAAATATGGATCATCATCGGCTTGACAAAAGGATTGCGCTCTTCTATTTGTTACTGACTCACTCTAGGCAGCCTGATTTTCAGTGGCTCTGTCGTGGGTCTTGGCGCTTGGCCAGACCTTGGCAGTCGGATTATCATCTGCTCCGCCTGTGCAGAGAGGCTGATTGCATCCTTATGCAGAGTGGCCGTAAGGGGTGCAGTTCTGCCAGGTTTGTGGGCTTGGAGGTGGATCGTTAGAGGTCCTTCCGATCCAGTTGCTGCCTCAGTTTGAGTTTGAGTATCTTCTTCGACAAGGTACCTTTTTGACTTCTCGTACAAGCATGAGTCGGAGTAGTAAGATTCAAACCCTTTAAAGGGGTCGATGTCGGCAAATTCTATCTTCACGAAGCCATGCTTATCGACGTACTTGAAGCATTGGTGCAGTGTGAAAGGCACGATCATGTAATCGTGTATCCAAGGATGTCCCAGGAGAATATTGTAGAAAGTATCCGCATTTATGACATAACAGGTCACTTCTGATTGAAGATCGCCGATTTGGCATTTCAGACGAATCTTTCCGATCGGATAGCTTCTGCCTGAATTGAAACCGCTAATGGCGGTACTTGTCAGCATCAGGCGATGTATTGGGATGCGCAGATGGTGTAGCAGGCTCTTTGGGATAATGCTTATAGAAGAACCAGGGTCAATGTACATCCGATCCACCTTGATATTGCCAATGTACCCAGTATAATACAGAGGGCAATCATACAGGTTGGTCTTGATAAGCATATCCTACGGAGTGAAGACAATATTGGGCATTGCACCCGTACAAGCGCTGTCTTGAAGATCTGCAGGCGAATTCTCCCCAGTGAGATTGGACTGAGCCAGATATGCGTCGGCATTCTGGAGTGCCTCGCTCAATGCGACGCGAACGTCTTTGGAGAGTCTCAGGAGCTCGTATAGTAACAATTTGGCCGGTGTGTTGGCCAATTGTGCCAAGATGTCAAAGTTGTAAGGCCTCTCCAGCCCCTGAGGTACCTCTTTTCGGAGCGGCTTATCAAAGTGAGTCTCCTTCGGCCTAGGCTTGTCGGTCATCGAAGGCTGAGAAGGTCCTGGGGCATCAGCAGCTATCGGCTGATGATCTTCAGTCGAGTTACCCGGTGGAGGTTGGGTTTGTGTACCGGATCGGGTAACAACAGCAGTAGCTTCTTCGACCTTTACCGAGATTGTACGGCATGATTTAACTTTCCTACTCTTCTTCTTGTTGGAAGCGGGTGGTGCGGACTGAGTTACTTTCGGTACCAGGTCCGGGTGGACCCACATGACCTCCCCTCGTGACATGGTAAGGGGCACTAGACCAGCAGCCTGGTCTCGGAGAGGTGGAAGGTTAGCGACTTCCATTCTTGCCCTGGGGACGAACACTACTCCATCTTGAGTCTTTGTCGGAGGAAAGCTGCCAAATTGTACTGACACCATGTTGGCTGCTACGGTCACCTCTTCAAAATCAATGGCCAAAGCCTTAGAATCAATGAGATGTTGGATGTATCGCTTCAGTTGGTAGCAGTCTTGTGTAGCATGATGGATATAGCGATGATAGTGGCAGTACTTGGGGTCTTTTATCTCTGCAGGACGAGGTTCACGTCTTGGAGGAGGGAGCTGGATTCGACCTCCTTGTATGAGCATGTCCAAGATGGGCTAAACATAGCCGTCTTCGAAGGAGTAGGTCATTTGAGGCCACTGCTTCTCTGCCGGCTTCGGTTCAAGCTTCAGAGCTGTGTCGGCCACCATAGCCAGTTTCCCCTTGTTGTCTCGATTGTTGGAGGGGTTACCACCATTACTGCTGTTAGTGTTAGGGCGTTTGCCCTTATCCTCTCATTCCGAGACGTGTAATCCCAGTTGGCGGGCTTTCTTCAACTTGTCTTCTGCGCTAGTGGCGCTGATAATGAAAGTCTTCCAATCCTTGAACTGACTTTCGCCCATCCAGAGACTGATTGTGGAAAGTAGTCTCTTTTTGTAAATTTCAATCGAGGAGGAATCGGGGTTACCGGAAGACAACTTCATCGCGGTTTGACGAAACCGCTCGATATAGTTCCTTGTCATCTCCTTTTCTCCCTGGACAACGTCCATAAGGGTAGACATCGTCACGTCTTGTCCTACTTCGTAGAACCTTTCTAGAAATATGCGTTTGAAGTCGACGAAGGAATGGATGCAGTTGTCTGGCAAGTTGCGGTACCAGTCAAAGGTGACCCCTTCCAACGCTCCAATGAACAGCCACGTGAGAATGGCATCATCATAAGGTAGATGGTCGGTTATGACTTCGAAGTAGGTGATGTACCTGCTTGCAGATGTCTTCCCATCATACAGATTAATGTTGAATGGTTTATATCTTGGTGGAAAGGGCACATCTCTCCATGTAATAAGATACGGTTGTCATATCCTGAGGTCCTGGCAGTTTTCTCGGACGTAAAACATGGCACGAAGCTCTTGGACCTCTCTTCTTGCCTTCCTGGCCTCGTCTGCAGCAGTGGGAACCAATGTTCTCGGAGGATTGTCGCCCGGGTTTGGTACAACGGAGTTTGAGTCCGCACTGACCGCAGGACCCAAGCTTGTTTGGCCAGGCGTCCTTTCTTGCAGAGTTGGAAAGGCCGCTTTGAACTCGTCCAAAGACTTGACCAAGGCGTGCAGTATGGCCTCCAAAGTGTCGATGCGTTGGTGATCACTGGAACCATCTTGGTTGCTGTCTGTCATAAATACTATCCTCACATGAGGAGAGATAGAAGGGACGGTAGAGGATGCGCCCTCTGAGTCATACCCTTGTACAGAGAAGTCCTCACGGTATGTGGGAATGTTCTCCTCTGGTTTGGACTCAGAAGGAGTGGTACCCCCAGCTTCAGAGCTTGCCTCGTCTTGAGAGTTGCGGTCGTCCTCGGGGACGTCGAAACCTGCTGCGTATGTTGGGCAAACTGTTTCCCCTGGATTATCTTCTTGGAACACTGGGTTGTCGTGGATGTTTAGAGGAGTGCTACCCCCAGCTCCAGTGCCTCCCAGAGATGTGGACGACGATTCTCCAAGCGTAGCAAATTTCATCTTTGAGCGAGTACCTTGGAAAACTTCTCCTATGGCAGTCGTGGACAATCGCTTAGAAGAGAGTTTCTTGGTTAAGATTTTAGGACTGGAGACGTTTGTTTTCTTTCCTCTCCCGCTACCAGGGATCCTCTGAGCAGAATTACAGGAGGCGACGAGAAGTGTCTCGTCTTCTGAGCTTAGGTGTTACAGTCGTCGGAAGACGGATTGCCGGTCCTCTTGTGTGGTCGCCTTGCTACAGCAGCAGTTGACAATGACTTGAGTGCAGTGATTTCCAGGGAAGGACTCTCTACACACCGAGGCTTTTTCTCTTTCTTTACGCTTGTGAAGGATCATGTCACATAAGTCAGGTGCGTCTCGAGCAACCTTTACACCCGATTTGTGGGCCCGGGAAACCCGAGCATTCGAGTGTATTGGCACCATATTTGTTCTCTGATGTTGGAAGACTTTTGGGAACCACTCAGTCTGTTTGCCGCCAGGGGATAGACTCGAGTGGTTCGGTACAACTTTCCATCGGAGGCCCGTATAACAGTGAGCGGAGCGCTCGGATGGTCAGAGGTTGGGACAGCTGATTGAGCTCGCCGAGCCTGCGCTGTCCTAGACTTCTTCGTTTTAACACTCGAGGGTACATAGTAAGAGGAGTCCAAATGGTGTCGCACAGAGTCTGGCACATTTTCTTGGGAGCATCTCGAGTCAGAACCGCATGAGAGACGGTCAAAGACTGATCGTAAGCCACCTGGAGCAGATGGTATACGGCTGGGTTTGGTGGTCGTGCAGGCTGTCTGCATGCGGTTGGCATGTGTGGCCGTATGACCCTTCTGTATACGGCTAGGAGCTGTGGCCGCATAAGCAGTCTGTATACGGCTAGCAGTCGTGGCCGCATGAGCTTCCTTCATACGGCTGATAGTTTTGGACGCATGAGCCTTCTGCATGCGGCTGGCTTCTGTAGTCGTATGAGTCTTCATGTGGCTGGCACCCTTATGCGGCTTCTTAGACCGCACAGAGTTTCTCTTTGCCCCTGCAAGTCCAGCATCGTAGTATTTTCCTCTGTCGAACTTGGGGACAGCAGAGTCCTCTATGGTCTGAAGTGGGGCCGCATGAGAGTCTTTCCCGCCATTTTAAATAGAAGGGAGTATTTCTTCCAGAGTTTGGGAAGGAGCAAATGATTTGGGCCTCCACTCCCTGCGGACCTTCTTCGTGCGGGCTCGCCGCTGGACCGGGCCAGCGCTTCCGTCGGAGAGCATTTCTTCAAACGCCTGCTGGTCGAACCGGGGGACCAACATTTATTGAGTGGAGCCAAGTTTGGCTGTGTCCGATTGCATCACCAACTCCTCAGCCGTAGAGAAGTTAGTCCCCAGCAGAGTCGCCATAGTATTTGTCATTGATTGTAAAAGTATAGAACAATTATATAGGAGGACTGAACTTAGACTCACAATACAAACTCGTTCGTACAAAGAAAGCCTAGGGACGAAAACCTAGGTACAACAATCTAAGTACGATTGTTTATTTTTGATTCTGGGGGTGACGGTAGAGGCTCGGGAAAGCGACGACAGCTCTGCCTTACTCCTTGGACGATCGGACATAGCCTTGGCTCTGGTGAAGAAATGCTCTCGGAATGCGTGGGAAGAATCCTCTGTACGTGCCTTTGTCTCTCTGTATGTCCAGCCGGGTGGAGAGAGTCTCTTTCACTATGGAATTCCCCTTCTCTTTTTCTCCCTAATTCTCCAATTCTCCGGGTCTCCAGGATTTACAAGGGAATAGCACCTTACTATTTATAGAAGTGGAGGTGTGATCATTAGGGTTTATGATGATTCCCCCTTGAAAAGTCGGCAGCCAATCATCTGGACCATTAATCTTGATTGCATTACATCTGGGCAGTTAATTCTTGATTGCGCCAAATTCGTATGGGCAATTAATACTGATTGCAATAAATCTTCATAATTTTTCATGACAAGCTCGGATCTCTTGCCGCGTATTCAATTTGCTTAATTACAATAAATCTGATTTGATCCGTGTAATTATAGTAATTGTTCTAAATTTGGTTGTTATGATTTGCGAGCAGCCATAATTTTGAGGGAATAAGACAGCCACGTGTCTCAACTGTCATGAGGATCACCACGTGTCTCGTCTGACAGAGCCGCATGAGTGCGGCCTCTAAGTGAGCCGCATATAGATGGACCCTTCACAATCCTAGCCGATTGAAGGTAGCAGCCGCATGAAGGTGGTGGCCGCATGAGGGTGGGCAACCGCATGAAGATGGCAGCTGTATGAGGGAGGCGGGCGCATGAAGATGGCAGCCACATGAAGGTGGCAGCCGCATAGGAGTGGCAGTCGCATAGGAGTGGCAGCCGCACAGGAGTGGCAGCCGTACAGGAGTGGCAGTCGCATGAAGATGGTAGCCGCATGAGAGAGGCAGCCGCATGAGCATGGCAGCCGCATGAACGTGGCAGCCGCATGAACGTGGCAGCCGCATAGGGAGCTTCGGGGTCGGTGGATTGTGCCAGCTGTAACAAAGATTTTCTTCGTTTCCCTAGGAACACACCATCATGTCAGAGTCATTATTTCGACTTTATGTCAGAGCTGTCACTTGTCAGGACTGTTATTGTTAGAGCTGCCGTCAGGGCATTTAATGCGGCAATTGCTTTGTGGCCAGCTTTAGAGGAGAACTACTTAGGGCCACGTAGCTCTTTTCTGAGCTGTATGGAGCTATCCGAGCTGCATAAGGCTCTAAAGGACTTTGAGCCACATGCATTTTCTAATGGATTTCTGAGCCGCATAAGGCTCCTTCTGTCTGAGCCACATGAGCCTTTTCTTGTCATTTTCCATGCTTCTACAAGTATGAATCTCAACTAAGAGATTTATTTCAACACTTGAGCTTGGTGTTGCGGCGATATCTACTAAATCTCTTCTCTGAAGACTAGGAGCAGTGGTTGTCTTGGTAGCAGGCTGAGATGAGGACATTGTTGTCACTGCTACCATAGCTAACTGATTCTCAGAAGCTTCAGGAACAGTCTCTTCAATATTTATTACTCCAGCCGTTTCTGGAGCTGAAACTATTGGAGTTTCGGCGGCGGTAATTAGTGTGGGTGGAGTGGTAGTTGTAGTAGCTGACTCCGGTTCAGGCTCTGTCTCTTCAGGAACTTGTACTGGATCGGTAGTAATAGCAGATGATGCTATTACAATTTCCCCAGCTTCAGTTGATGACTTGAGTATGCCTTCATCACCTTCTTCAGTTATTGGCTCTGCAGAATCTTCATTGAAGTTTAATTCTTCTTCAACAATCTCCTCATCATCCACAGTAAGTTCTACTGTAGTTTCTTCTTTATCCTTGCCCTCGGCAGGAGAGAACACTTCTGGTTGAGCTTCTGGCTGAGCCTGTATTTTTGGCTCTTATTGTACCTCCAGAGATGGAGGATTTTCTTCCTGATTCTCCACTTCAGGCTCCCGTAGTACTTCTTCTTGAGCATTTTCTTCTTCTGAAGAAGAAGCCTCCTCTTCATTTTCTTCATTTTCCTCATAAATATCTTCTTGAGGAGGAGGAGCCACAAGCTATGGGGCAATGATAACACCTACAAAAATTAAACAAAATAAGTTAATATACAAAAATCATAATTTTGTATGGATTTTGTATAAATTATATTTACCTGGAGTAGGTGTAGGACGCGCCAAGTATGCGTCATAATCTCCATCCCAATCCTCATCATAAAAAGAAATAGCGGGTTCATCGGATGGGTGTGCTCTTGATCAATGGTGTGTGCTGGGGCAACGTCTGCAACAACTTGTGCCTTTTATGGCAAAGTTAAATGAAGCGACAAGCTGAGGCGTCAGGGAGATAGGACTACCACAGCTTCTGTTGGTGCTTCAGGTTGGAAGGCTGAAGATCCTTCTCCAGGGTGAACTGAAGAAGATGTAACGTGTTGCGGCTCATCCACCTGAGTGTCACTCTCCGGGGTAACGGCCCTTGGTTTAGAAGACCCTTTGGTGGTGGTCTTCTTCTTCTTTTTCGGAGTCTTCTCTGGAAGAGTGACAGCTGCACTTTACTTCCATTTACGGGATTTGCCAATAATGATGGGTTCTGCAGCTTTTTCCCCGACTCCTGTAGGGATAACTTCCAGATATTGATCTGGAATAGCTGTGTCGTCAGGGATGTCTGATGGTACCCTGATTGGCTCCTCAACATTTCCTTCCTTAGGCCATCTTAGACTACCTCTCATGTTGTAGCCATGGACGAAAGAATGGATGGAAGCGTAAAAATGAGCATACGTATAAAGTATACGTAGCTCTGTGGTACTGGTAGCGGTTGATACTTTGAATTTGGCACCAGTACGGGCAGTACTAAAATACCTCCATCCTCTTACACCATCAATCAGTTTCCCATAGTGACGGAAACTGGTAGAGGGATTACCAACATGAAGTTGGTCATATCCAAATTGGCGAGCGAACCTATTTGGCAGATATGGTTCGAACGCACAACTGTCTTCATTTCTGTACATCAGATGAGAGGGTCTGATGTACTGTAGCCACCTGAAGGCTGGTGATGACAATAAATTTCTTCCTTCAACTTCGTCTTCAAATTGAACGCCGAAACAGTCGGCTGGAACTTGGGGCCTCGTGCAGAAAAAGTTCCAACCATAAGAATAATTTAAGACTGTTCGGGTATCAGCCACTGTCGTGGCAATCTATGTAGCTTTGTTGAATTTTTGGAGGAAGACCTCCGTATCATCTTCCGGGCCTAGTGGCAACAAGCTGCAGTTGTGGTGCAGCAGTCAGCCCATCAAGTAGGTGTAGGGCATTTCTACCCTGGGGAATACATTCCGGTGATGAGCATTATTAATCAGTTCCTCACCGAAAGTTCTCCAACCTGTGTTGATGCGGCACACCATTGCCGACAGCAGGTTGATTCTGGTTTTAAACACCAAACATACTGCTGGCCATAGCACGTTCTGGTGGATCCTATCAACTGTACCGGTCCCCGGTACAACCCATCTCCTCAACCATAGAGAAAGGAAGCCTGCCAGCAAGGCTTTCCTGGAGATCTTCTGGCTGCCATATCTGAGGAAGCTTAAGACTTCGATTCCAGCAGAGAATTCCCCAGTCTTGGTGGACAGATATTTATTCGGGAATTTGTAGCTGATTATCATATCTCGTATCTTATCAGCAGGGATTGTCGAACCGGTGTTGATAGTTGGGGCTTTGTTCTCCTGGAATCTCTCTTTATCATCCTTGGATATCTTAACCTTATGGAAGAAGAGATATGTTGTCCATTTGTTGATGTATGCCAAATGAGATCCACTCTCATGCATGGTAGTGCAAATCGTATAATGGTACATCAATTCTTCATATACCTCAACTAATTAAGGGTTTTTCTTCTTGATCTCAGCAAGTTCCCGGTTGGAGGGAACATATTCTTCATATGGGGCTTCCCCCATTGGCAGCTTCGAGATAAATTGTATCTCGTGGAGTGCGAGACCCATTTCACCTTTTGGGGTCACAAAAGTTCCAGTTGAACTTATATATATCTCCATTAAGTCCATGAACAAGTTACTGTTCGGTGGTATACCTTGGCTAGTGGAGGCCACTGCTTCATATAGGCCAATGTCTTTCAACTCCGTATGGAAATTCTTCATGATCCAAACACTAATTTGGATCCAATTCTGGTTAAATGGAGTCAACCATCCCGGTAGCCCAGGGTTTGTCTAGGGATATAGTACTGCAGCCCTTATAAACTTATTGATGAACATCTGGGTCTGCACTGGTTGGATTAAAGCCGAATCTTCGCTCGGAGTAAATCCTGGCAAGAGACCAAAAAAAGGAACGACGTCGCCATTGGGAACACTGACATGATACCCCATATCGTTGGCATGATCCCTCTTGAATATGATTCTACCTGGTCTTCCGTGACTGCTGGAGTCAGATTCCACAGCATCTGTCAGGGATGGGTGCCATGGATGAATACGGATAGGGGATAATCTCTATCCATGTCAGGGAGATACATTGCTCTATCTCCAGACTTGAACACCCAAGACTCCTTCTTGGGGCATGTTTGTGACTTGCAGTCTATTGTATCCCCAAATAAGAAAGCTGGTTTTGCAAATTGTTGGCCGTCCAGCGAGATCAACAGTTCTCCATTAATCATGGATAGCAGCATTCTATCCTCTTGTGCAGCTATCAACTGTGCTCTCTCTACAGGGTACTCTGGATTCGATTGGGAAAATTCTACATGAGAAAGATTCTCCAAATAATTCGAGCCTACCATTCCCACTAATGAGCCAAATACTTCTACAAGTGGGTGAATTTGCAAATCCACTGCCAAAAGAAAAAAAATTAAGTTAGTGAAAATCTAATTTGAAATTTTTACGCAGATAAATTAGTCTAAGTTTTTACACATAAAAGTTAAAGACTTTGACTATTGAAGTTGATAAAAGTTTTTAAAGTGTAAAAGGTCTTTGTTTTACACAAAGTCTTTCACTTGTGAATTTTACGCTGGCACATGTTGATGTGAGCGTATTATAAATTTTATGCTGGCATATGTTGACATGAGCGTATTTTAGATTTTACGCTGGCACATGTTGATGTTAGATTATTATGAATTTTACGCTGAGCGTATTTTAGATTTTACGCTGTCACATGTTGATGTGAGCGTATTATAAATTTTACGCTGACATGTGTTGACATGAGCGTATTTTAGATTTTACGCTGGCACATGTTGATGTGAGCATATTATTAATTTTACGTTAGCACATGTTGATGGGAGCGTATTTTAGATTTTATGCTGGCACATGTTGATGTGAGCGTATGATGAATTTTACGCTGGCATGTGTAGACATGAGCGTATTTTAGATTTTACGCTGGCATGTATAGACGTGGGCATATTTTTCTTAAATTTACGCTGACACGTATAATGTGGAGGTATTTTGTTATTTCAGTTTTTACGCTGACACGTATGACGTGGGCGTGAAAACTGAAAGTTCGGGTTTTTCCTCTTCTCCGGCGAACTCACAGCCGAGATTAAGTAGGGTTTTACCCTTCATTGCTGGAGCCACGGCGGGGTTACTCTGTTGGCGGTGTCGTGGATGATTTGATGGGAGTTTTCGTACGGTCGGCCGACGATGAACCGACGGGCTTCTTGTCCTTGCTGCCGGTGGCGGATTTCATGGAAGCCATCGGATTGAAAGCAAAAGTTTTGAACGAGGAAGAAGAATAAGAGAGATCAATAGTACGGGATACAAGTAAAGTTTTATTCCTCTTTGAAAAGCTCTATTTATAGGGAATTTTGAATCAGTTCAAATTCCTGACTTTTACGCTGACTGTTAGATATCCTAACTTTTACGCGGATGACTTTTGGATATCCTGAATTCTACGCTGACTGTTGAAATCCCGAATTTTACGCTTCTGTTCAAAGTATTTCAAATTTTGAAAATATTTGAAAACTTTGAAGGGGGTCTTGTAGGAGCGTAAAAAAATGCTTTATAGACCAAGTCAAAGAAGTTAAGAACTTTAAGCTAGATATTCTCTATTCGAGAAATTCTTTACGCTTGCTATTCTCTACGCTAGCTGCTCTCTACGCGAGAAGCTTTTTACGCGAGAGTTATACTCCAACTTTACGCCGGGGACAGACTGTCAGGCCGCATTTAATGCCAGAGATTTGATCTGACAGAATGATTTTTTCTGACATCGTGCATCACAGAAGTCGAGAAGATTGGATTTACACCAAACCCAATGCTCGTCGTATAGTGTACAAATAGGGCTATTTTATGCTCAATAAAACTGCTTCTTTTACGCACGATAGTTATTCGAGCTTTTACGCTCAAGACTATTGTGGGGGTAAAGTCTATTTGGGCTATTTTTTACGCTCAAGGCTATTTTTCTAGCCAATTTACGCAGGAAGTTTATTTTGAGCTATTTTACGCCAGTTTGCCACTTTACGCTGGGAATATATTTTTGGTCAGTTTTACGCTCGATCTTTCCTGACTACTTGAGAACGTGGTTTGCTTACGTGGCTTTCATGCCACACTTATCGAGGAACGTGTGTACGCGCTCTCCCCACTTTGTTGAACTAATGGGACACGTATCAACGTGCGTAGAGGATGATTTGGATCGTGGGTAACGGATACTAGCGTAAAAACCTAATTTTGTTGCTTTTTACACACAAAGGGTTAAGTCTATAAATAGACTTATTTTCAACACAAACATCATCAAGAGATCAATATAGACAGGAGAGGAGATTCTGAGATAACTCATATTTTCAGAGTTTCAGAGTGATATTCCCAGAAGCATTTCTTCTACTTTTTCTCAAGAACAGGGTGAAGCAAAGCAAGAAAGCATTCGACTGTGCCATCAGTGCCGTTGCTCGATACCTTTCCGGTGACATAGTTCTTCCGATTGTTCGTCTTCTTCAAGCAGTTTTCTTCATCATCATCATATGGTCCACGGAACAAAGTGATCACTCTCAGATCAAACTTCCATAGCAATACTTCGCAGAATATTTGTACTTTCTGTACTTTTTTTAGTTTTCTTTCAAAAGCCAATTTTTAGACATTTTGTTAAGTGAAACATGGAGATCCATTAGCAACTCATGGTTCTCTACGGTCATCAACGGCCAAACGGAAGGGCTTTTCAAATCCGAGCGCGGGGTTAGACAGGACGACCCTCTATCATCTACCGTCTTTATTATAGCAGCCGATGCCCTGAGTAGGAACCTTAACAACATGGTCATGTAACCTCCGTTAACTAATTTCTTGGATTTTTGAATTTTGTATTTTTCAAAACTCTCAATTTTCTGAATCTCGAAAAATGTGCAAATTCTAAATTTTGAGAAAACAAATTTTGACCGTGATTACTATCGGTCCTTGTTGGTCTTTGGTTTTGTAAAAACTTTTTAAACGAATTTACCCTATTGGGATTTTTCTGTCCATCCCTTAAAATCAATAAGTTATAAATATTTAATTTTTGTAAAAGAAGAATAATATTTAATAAATTCATTTTTCGATATTTCGAAATTGATTTTTCCTTATATTTATTTACAAATATTGCTATTGCTATTTCTAATTTAAATTAGCTAGTGATTTTACTGGCAGTAATTAACTAATTAAATTATTGGTTATTTGTCAAATGGTTAGTAGTTAGCAGTTAGTGATTAGCGTTAGTTTTTCCACTATGTTTTTTCCTAATTCTATTACATGTACATTGGATTCTAGGGTTTCCCCCACTCCTCTATAAATAACACTTTCCCCAATAGTTGCACATTTCCCAAAATCCTAAAATTCCTACACACATCCCTAGGTATTTTCTAGCAGCCACCCCCATTTCCTTCCCTGTCCCAATCCATCCCGACTCCTCCCAGCAGCTCCGGCCACCCCGACATCCACCTCCGGCCAACCACCACTGCCATCACCATCACCCGGCCTCCTCCTGCAACCGACACAACCGCCACCCTGCCCGACCAAATCACCGACCACCCTGTGGCCGCCCCTGCCATCAACACATCGCCGACCACCAGCCCAAAATACTACCGCCACCAGCAAAACCAACCGTCCATACCGACCATCCATCCCCGCCCATTCCCTACGGCTGCCCCGGCCACACTGGACCAACCACCTACATTCACCACCGCCCACTGCCAAATCCCCATCGCCACCCCCATCTAGCCCGGCTCTGGCCACGGCAACCGCCACCATCCACAGACAGAGAGTGAGGAAGGGATTTTACCTGGCCACCCGCCGTGCCCTAGATCCGGTCGCCGCTCCACCCTTTCGAGCCCTCGTGAGCACCCCACGCGCCCGACCAGTCCAATCGACCCCCCTGGTGCCGCCCCGAAGTCCACCGGCGTTCCCCGCCGCTGAGCGATGCCGACCGCAGCAGTGCTCCGCCAATCCTGGTCGGGTCCTTCCGTCGCCGCCCCTTGGCGAGACCCGTCAGCACTGCTGTCCGACGCCGAAACCCCTCCGCCAGATCTGGCCCACCACAGACCGGATCACCTCCGTCCGACGCCTCTCCTCCGCCGGCTACTCCCGTCGAGCACCCTCCGCCGACCAAAATCGACTGTGAGCCCCCTCCATTTTTTGGTTCTGCTGATTTTTGGGGATAGAACCTTTTTCCCCCATTTTTAGGTTACTTTATATATTAGTTATATTAATAATTATATATTAGTTTATAAATAATTACATATTAGTTATATATTAGTTTGAATAATAGATTACATATTAATTTATATTTAGTATAAATTGGTGGTAATATTGAGGGAAATTATTGTTATTTTTATTATTATTACTTGCAAGTTTTGTTGGTATTATTCTAGATAATAATTAGGATTTTAAGATTTATATTTACCATTAATAGGTTTTGGGCCATAATATGTGTATGTGAGTATGGTGTATACATGTATATAATGTGTATGCATTGTACTTTATTATTAGTTTTATCGTTACTAGTAGTATTGCTTATTTGATATTATATGAAAATATATAATAATATTTTAAAAATATTAATAGTAAGTTTTGACCTAAATTATTAGTTAATTATTCATTATTGATATTTGTCCAAAGTGTAAGTTTTACTAATATAGTTATAAATATATTGATACTAGAACGTTTTCCCTTATTATTAAATAATATCAAATATCTCGATTAATACAATATCTATTTTTCCTAATTTGTTATAAACAATTTTTGGATAATTTTGTATAGTTAATCTTTTTCCTAAATTCATATTTTACAAAATAGGAATATTAGTACAGAATTGATTTTTTGGGTTTTGAATTATTATCTAAAATATGTTGATTCATACAGATATAGTTTTAACATTATAAGGATTTCCAAAAATTTATTATATTTATTTAATTATATTTTTCTGAAATCATAAATCGTGACTATGATAGTCATTTTCTATTTCTTGATTGATTATCGTACCAAGCTCTGATTTTAGACTTTTATATACCAAACTAGGCTATTTGGACTATTCTGGACTCATTGGGACTGCCCGTGTCATCGTCTGGGACCCTCTATGGAACTTAGCATGGTACCTACCTCGTGTCGACACGTTCGTGTCGTACACGTCGACTCCAACCAATCGAGGCGAGTACATTCTCTGATCATTTCATATCCTGCTTAGAATTATTTTCCTGTTTTAAATTACTTTACTTGACACTGTCACGTTGGTCACACGGATTGGTACTATATGGATTCTTTCTTGAGATATTATCCTTTAGGAGCATCGGATACTACATGTTCTGTGCGTTTCACTTACATTGTGTATCACTATGCTTCATGGTTCATTGATCACTTGTGACATGTACTCTCATGATCACAGAGTCTCCTTGAATCTTCTATTTATGGGCATTCCCAAAATCACCCATTTATGGGCATCCATGTATCACCCCTTGTGGGCTATTGCATGGAATCATAACATAACCTGGCTGGATCCTTTTGTATTGATTGGGGGTACGGAAGAGTAGAAGTAGACATGTGAATATTATCCAATTAGTGTAGCATCAGAATCTTTCCATAGTGTAGCATCAGAATCTCATATGCCATTTACATGTCTATATTGTACTCTGACTCACTAGCCACTGTTAGTTCTCTTTTGTATAGTAGATATTTCTATTATAGTTCTCTCTCTCTGTTTACATACTGTATTTTCTTCAGTACCTGTATCTTACTTTACTGCATGATCATATTTTCTAACCTGCTATGAACTGTTGAGATATATTGTGCTCGCTCCTGTCCTGACTGGACCTGTTGATAAATTTTACAGATAGCCTGGAGGTTGCCTGCTAGCCTAGAGGAGGCACAGTAGAGGTTGTATAGATAGCTAGGGTTTTGCTTATAGCTTATTTTCAGTTGTCTTGAGTTGTATTTATGGATTACTGCATTTGAGCTTTGAGATGTATTTCTGGGTTTGTGTATCTTAGACACTTAGACTTCTATCTGCTGTATCTCTTTGGATTTCATGTTTTATCTATCTTCCATTATGCTCTACCTTAGATGTGATTGAGTTTACATTCTGCTATGTCACCCCCATTCGGGAAGTATAAACTACTTAGCCTTATACTGTTAGATGCATGAGACCTAGGACAGCGTTCTACTGCCGACTCTGCGGTGTAGGCTGGACGTACCCACGTCTCGTGCCCTTACTCTAGGGTGCGGATCGTGACACTTTTTTAGTGGTGGCCCATGCAGGTCGAGTTTATGTAGTGGTATTCGAACTAGAGTACCCCTACAGCCTGCAGTAGGATTAGGATATATTTTGAAGGTACTCAATCACAGTTAGGATCCCTTGAGAGATTCCTGGGACGACCCTTGAGAATCTTATTTTAACTTCGATTTGAAAACTCTTTTTCCTTTGATTTGATTTATCTTTACTTTCTGTTGTTGAATTTGATTTGATGGATTATTGTTGAATTTGAGTTTTTATTTATTGATTTTGATGGATGATTGTTGAATTTTGAATCTTAATGTTAGCTGTGGCATCCGAGTTTGTATTTATATGATTTGAGGGATTTTGTTCATTTTTGAATCTTGATGTTCGTTGGTAAATTTGATTTTTGGGTATCCATTTTTGATTTAATTTAATTTTTGTCAAGATAAAATTATCTGGGCTAGGTCATCTAAGTTATAGAATCTAGTCTTCTACAGTCACATTAGCCAGCATGGTGAGGACATATAGTCTGGCTTTGGATATGTTTCTCGGGTGTAGGAATTTAAGGTTTTTGCAGCCAAGCTAGCGACATCGCGAAAATGTTAAATACCACAATTCTAGAGGTATGTGCCTTAGTCTAGGACTCTGTGATTATCGTAGCCTTGCTTACTAGTATGACGATGATTTAGAGCACGATGATTTTGGATAGACGCATATAATTATCAGATTGTACCTTAAATGTTTTTGAACATATTTTCTCTACTTTTGTTCCAGTCCTTCAAAAAAAAAGAGAATTATTATTTGTTTGTTTGGTTTTGTTTCTTATTATTTAACTTAGGAGTAGGTTTAGCTGTTTTTATAAACCTTGTGTAACTTCTTACTATGAATTTCTTCTTAATACAATGAATTGATAATTTCTGTTAGACCTTATCTTGGATTTGATATTATAGCTCTGGTTTCAAAATGGTTCCTTCTTTTAAACAGATAATCAGAACAGATTCTATTATCATTTCTCTTCCTGCCAATATTTTATTACCATCATCCTTTGTCTTATATAACTGCCCTGATTACATCAATTCTCTGTCTCATATCTAATTCTGTCAACTATACCTTGAAAACCCTTGAATCTTCATATCATTTTACCAGAGACATGTTGAGGAAATAACGTAAATCATCTAGTTCGGAAATGACGTAATTGGTTATCATAGGATGATTTTGTAGGAATCAGAATGTTGGATGTCAAATATGAAAAATTTAAGAAGGAGATGTGGTAAAGGTTTAGAATGGAATCGAGTGATAAATGTTATCAATTTTGAAACAATCACAAAAAATTTTGGTTATGAGTAATTCATGGATGTATTTCAAAAAAAAAAACTAATGAGGATATCAGAGGTCAACCTAATTTTGAGAACTTAGAAAATCTTGGTTATTGATTCTTGGGAACTATTACAAGGCTATGTAGAAAATTAGAGATGGAAAGGAGAATTTAATTGTATTCAATGATTATGCGAAAATGAACTAGATATTGTAAGAGGGTGACTAGAGACAGAGAGAACACAAGGATTTTAAGTATAGTAATTATTTTTTTTGAGGAAAAAGAAAAATGTAGAATTCAAAAAGAATAATAATTGAAGGTGAACGTTGAAGAAAATATGAAGGTTGATTTATAAACAAGAATAAATTTGTATGACATAGTGGTATTAGAGTTGAGTAAATACGAGAATCGATTGAAACAAGTACAAGGATTTCATAAACTGGATTTAGAGGTTTCAGATCTAATTTAGAACGAGGTGAAGGAATTTGGAAATTTGATTAAATGAATAAGTGTCGATACCTAATTAAGAGAGGTATGCTTCGTGAGAAATGTTTTAGAAGTTTGGAATTTTGTCTATGGTGATCGTGGTAAAGGTTTAGATGACTGAAGTTAAAAAAAAAATTTGAGGGTAGTCATATAACGGTTGATCTTTATATTAGGATTTGTGAGAAAATATGATTGGCAAATGATAAACTGATAGTATCAGAGAGAGATGATTAACTGACTTTCGTATGAAATCTTTCTTGTTTTTCCCTAAAGGGATCTTTCAATACCATTGAATCCTAGTTTCCTTAATCACGACCAAATCGACTTCGATTATCTTTTCTTATTATAATATCTTGGGTTGTACTCAATTGAATTAAATTTAATTGTGACCTGAATCTCCATTCTTGTATGCTCGTGCTCAGACTTCGATGAACCTGTCCTCTATATTGCCCAAATCTTGATTTTCTAGAATTGACCAACTTAGATCGTATCGAGACTAAATATTCTTAGCATATACTGTGATTGGATGCTATTGACATTCGTTCCTTAAACTTTTGATTTTGATTTTCTTGAGTAGTACCCTTCATCGTACCAATAGTCTTGACCCTTGACCGTACTCAATTTATTTGAATTCCATCGTGACCTGGATCTCTATCATATGTTGCTCGTGCTCAAAAATCTCAATTTCATTCTTTTCGAACGTAAATTCAAATATTGATTAGCCCTATTCTTTATCGTGCCAATATTATAATCGTAATCAAACTTCGATACCAATATCACTCGTGCATAAAACTTTGATTTATTCTTGAAATGACTAAATTCTGTTCCAATCGCGATTAAGCTTCATACTATTCTTGATCGTACCGGAAATTGGTGTTGGGTTATGCCTAGGCTACTATCATACTCTTCATCATATCTAAGTGCTGTTGACCAAGGTTAAACTAACCTTGTCTATGATCGTGTCGAACTAACGATTATGATCATGTTCGGATTTTAACACTAGTACCCAAACTCTTTTCTGACCATGATTTACTTCCTGATTATATCTAAACCCCTTGTGATTAGTCATGCCTAGATGACCCGGCATGACTAGACGGCTATGAATCCCATGGTCGTGATCTTAACGACCATGACTACCATACCGATTTTTGTCACGCCCCAGTACCGAAATACGGGGACGGACTAGGCCAGCTACTCCGTATGAGGTATAAAACGTCATACGGCAATCGTGGCTGTCAATCTTGCTGGGTATCCTAGCTTGCAAGCAGTCTATGGCCTAAATCTGATCTCATATCCACAGGCAATAATCAATAAAATACCGACAAGAGAGATAATCATATAAAAAACAGGAAATACTCATATGATAATCAGAGAGTCTACAATAAGAAATAATGTAGACAAGAATACCTTCCCACACAGTTCCCTCATGGTCAGGAACTGAAGCACGTCCTCCAAGTCAAGTCTGGAAGATCCACATGGTCGGTCACAGGCAATCTGGGAACAATCCAGGGTTGGTTAGGCCAACCGTAGCAAGTACCAGAAAGGAAGGCTCAAGGACGGGCGAAGAAAACCAGCAGGATATAATATAACAGAAATAGC
This sequence comes from Iris pallida, assembly GCA_029216955.1. Classification (NCBI taxonomy): domain Eukaryota; kingdom Viridiplantae; phylum Streptophyta; class Magnoliopsida; order Asparagales; family Iridaceae; genus Iris; species Iris pallida. The sequence goes on from JANAVB010040619.1 coordinate 21,213,119, forward strand.
ATCTAAAAACAGTAAATGAGGTAAGGGATCGTGCGGTACCAACGCACGATAACAATCCAACAACTAAAAGTATTCTGGTCGTAACCTCAGTCAATTAGCCTATCGTAGCACAATAACCAACCCAACAATCAAACAAGAACATGGGTTGGATCATGCACCACGATAGTCCATGTTCCTCAGTTATTCTCAAAAGTAACTCAACAATCATCACAATCATCCTAACATACACTAATGCCTGCATCGATAACTGGAGATCGTAGTCTGTCATCGGAACAGTAACCCATCCCTACATCAAACAAGAACAAGGGAATGAATTACTGCACCGGGATAGCGTTACATGCCAGCCAGCTTAGCAAGCAACAAGCCAAACAATTATGTAAATAAGCGGCCACTCAAATGTCTACGGCTGTCTATGTGGTGGTTGGGTTACCCCAACAATGCAATATAAGAATCCTCAGATCGTGCTATATCCCGCAAGGGCTAGCGAGGCCAAATAACACATAGCAGGTAGGTATGCACGGTCCCTCGGAAGGCCACCGTGCTAAGCAGGAGTACATATAGTAGTCGGATACTGCCATATCCGTGGCGGCCAACCCCGACGCGCCAGGACGAGCCTGTGGCGGCCGGTAATGCACGATCTCGGGATTCCGTTCTCTCCCAATGCTTCTACCATTTTTAGTTACCTAGATTAACCCTACATTTATCCGGAATCACATACCGTGGTCACATGCTCATCCTCCTAGATGTCGTACCTCAGTACGAGAACGCTAAGTAAGAATCAGCCTCGGCACCTATAGTCCCAGTTGTGATCCATCCTTAGTGTTATGCAACAAGCAAGCAAGCAATCCTAACCACGCTAAAACTATAGGCCAACTACCAGATACCCGTGCAGGTAATCATATAATATAGCCAGAATATCAAGATGGCATCGCAATGCCATATAATCATGGAAGTAGCACCTCAAAGTGCCAATAGACAAAGGGCACCGCAGTGCAAGGTCAGGGCCAGTACCTCACGGGATAAGCTGGACTTATAGCACGGATACAGGTAGTCAGGTCTGGGACAAGAACAACTCTGTCAGTCACAAGAAGTCATCTGCCCACTTCGTGGCATGGATATCAGGTCAAGTACAAGACCAGAACCTCTACTATAATAACATCTCAAGCATATATGGGAGCCTACAGCTCCAATCGTCAAGTCGGTCTATCCACCAAATCAATCTATCAAGTGTCTCCCATCCATGAGGGAGTGAATATCACGTCAATAAAGACAACCACCAAATACCAATCTAATTCCCCCTAATAATGCTAGGCCCTCAGACTCACAAGAATCCTTCTAGTCAATGATCACAAGCCACTAGAAAACAAGCCCCTCAACTACCAAGACACAGCAATCAACCAGGTTCTCTAACTACTGGAATACACAAAGGTACCGGATTGGGCGTTTAGGAAGTCGAGTAAAAATTATATAATAATGCCCTCGATATCCTCCTCGTTCCGCGAGACACTCGCACCAGTATCAAAATCCAAAAGTCCTCAAAGACATATCTGATCAAATTAGACATCACCGAAGAACTAGCAACACTATCTAAGAATCCACTTAGTCTATCATAATCACTATCTCAATATCATATCTCCTCATAGTCAATCCTCGAATAAAATTATAATCCCAACACACGGGTCAACACTAATCAACGACGTCGGAAGATGGCAAAGATTGTGTGAACCACTCTGGATCAGATCCACAACCCTTAAACCAAACAAGGACCAGGGTTGCAGACCCTCACCCGAGTAGAACCACTCTCCTTACACAATCCGGCGGACAGGACAGACAATGAGATAACAAACTAAACTAGAACACCATCTAAAGGAAGAATCACGAGTCAAGAGTCCAATGGGTGATACCGTCGAAAAGGCAAGGATTGCGTGAACCACTCTGGATCAGATCCACAACCCTTAAACCAAACAAGGACCAGGGTTGCAGACCCTCACCCGAGTAGAACCGCTCTCCTTACACAATTCGACGGACGGGACTGTAACCCCTCTTCCCGAAATTTTTGATAATATATTTTTCATTTATTTATTTGAATTAATGGTGATTTTTAGAGTTTTTATAAATAATTATTTAGTTAATTTTACGGTTGGTAATTTTAGCCATAGTGGAGTTTGGAGTACACGATGACTAAGAATCGTGGCACGGATAGTGCAATGGCGTGCTTTGGGCTAGTGTAGTAGCACTGCAAAGGAAGGCCGAGCCATTGTGATATTCTAACTAGGAAAACTAGGCCAAGTTGCGACTTATCCCCCATAGAACGTTTTAGTTATTTATTAATTATATTATGGAGTTAGGGAAATAAATTATACCATTTTAGTCCGGCCTGGACCCGAACTGAGCTCAAGCCCAAGTAGTCATGCGGCACGTCCAATGACATACTTGTTGGCGTATTTTGTAAGATGATGTTGTATTCCATTTTTGATAAATTGATGAAATACTTCTAAGTATTCGTATTTTAAATATTATAAATATTATTATTAGTGAGAATCAGTAACGTTGTATAAGTCATTATGGATTTATTAAATTTCGTTATCAATATCATTATTTTATTTTATTATCAATATATTATTGGGGTTATTATTATATAATATTATTTTATTATTATGGGTTATATCATTTTGTCAATAAATACATTATTGGTTTGATTACAGTGTTATTAGTCTTATTATTATGATTAATGCTAATATTGTGGTTATTAGATAAATAAATTATTTATTAAAAATAGTTATTAGTATTTTATTCTCTATCAAGGATATATATATAATATGTGTGTGCATGAATAAATGTACCCACCTGATTTCAACCCTAATCTCTCGACCTGGGTGACCTGGATGGTCTGCAGGGCTTGTGGCTGTAGAATAATCTCACTGCAGCTTGTTAGTAATTAGGCTTGTGACAACCCTAGTTAGTTAAAGTATCAAGCCGTAGTTCTTGCTTGGCCGTGAAATGATTGGATGGAGTCTAACCAGTCTAGTCTTGTCCTGATCCTGTTCCAGATTATTGAATGACCAGAATGCTTGTATTTATTTTACCGATAAATGGTGAGAAACCAAGCTCCGTTCAGACGAAGGGTTACAACCCCGGTCCTTGTTTGGTTTACGGGTTGTAACCTGGTTACCTGAATAGTTCCTTGGTTATCTCGTCGTATATCATCCTGGTGTATTTTCTTTATTTCCAGTTCTTACTTTTATTTATATCTTGTGCTGATTGCTGGTTTTAGTTCTTAAGTGAAGCTTCCTTTGTGGCACTTGCTCTTTCTGGGGTCTGACCCAGCTGGTTTTGTGTGGCCAGATTTCGGAGCAGCTCCAGAGGATCTACCGACTTCCCAGCCAGATGGTGGCCACTAGACGGAACCCTGGCAACGAGTGGGTTATTTTTGGCTCTCCCGCTCCATTGTAAAAATATTCTTTTGAGGCGTTTAGCCGACGAGCACCTGTTTAGCTCGATTGCACTTACTTACTGTCTGCCTACGGGCTGTAACATGATTGACAAATCCTAGGGTTGATCATGTATGACTAAACTCTTGCTAGTCCTAACATTTTGTAACGACTAGCTTCATGATCAGCTGAATATGTAATATTTGGGACGCCTTATTATTGTATATTTAATGATCATACATCTTGTGACTCTTACTTACTTGCTTATGATTGAGACACTAGGCTTGTTCATGACCTTAAGAGACTGTTGGCTTGTAGATACACCCTCATGTATCCTAGACAGCCGTGACCGTATAGCGAGATGGAATCCATTTCAATATACGTAGCTGGCTATGTCTGCCCCCGCTCTCCAGTATTCTGGTTCTGGGGCGTGACAATAAATGAATATATTATAGGGATGAATACTTATATATACAAAAAAAATATTGTATGAGTGTATCTACATGTAAATATATATATATAATCATACGTATGTGGGTATATGTAAATATTTAATGGTATATATACAGGTATAATTGTCTATATATATATATATATAGGTATATATATAGAAAAAAAATAGAAGAAGAAAAGAAAAAGAGAATGAATAAGGAGCAGAGTACCCATGTGCAACAGCCGGCCACTGTGCTCATTCCCTAGCCCAAGCAGTAACAACTCGAGCATGGGCCACAGAAGAGCTTCATAGCTGGAGCTTATAACCCAAGTGGGGGGGGGGGGGGGGGGCTTTAGGATAGCTAGGACTGTTGGTTCGGTTCCTTGGGTTTAGTTGCAATCGATTACCCATAGTCTGGCCTACTCGTTCCAAGCTGAGAATTGGCCACACCAACTCTCCAAACCGAGAGCAGGGAGCCAGGGCCCGACCCGCGCTTTCTCCTGCAACATGCGAGTATAAGAGCAGTCGAGGGATCGAATACGCAAACCCTAATGCGAACCCACGCCGCCACCACCATCTCTCCCTGGCGCCGCACCCCAGCCACCGCAGCGCCGCCGCGAGGCCACCGCCGGCGGCCAGGGCGCGCACGCGCGTCAAACTGAAGCAACCGCGACAGCAGCAGTGCGCTGTGGGAAGCTGATTTCACGGGTAGATTCCCGTCGCCACGCTCGACCGTTTTGCATGTCGATTCCTCTGGTATGACGACAACATAACCCTCTTCAATTCTATGCTTTTAATTCGTAAGTAGATGTTGTCGATCGTTCGGAAGATCGACTCAAAGTCGAGCGAAAACCTGTCCAAAAACAGGATAGTTTCGTCGTCCAGGAACCTACAGTGACGGACCGATTCCGATCAATCCAGTAACTGTCTAGAAATTTCACCTGAATACGATTTTTGACAACATATAGGGCTAGAAAATCCTTTTTATAGAAACCAATTTGGATAACTGTGTGTCGAGAAATCGAACCCCAAACTTGGACAAAAATATGTTTTCAAAATATAGAAATCCATCCACACGACGTCCGTCCCGCCATTCCGGGCGACGTGGTCGCACACCGAAGGCATCGAAAGCTGCGTAACAGCTTCGTGGTCGTGTGGGCTTTGACGGAATTCAAATTGGTCGCGTGTGCGTGACGAATTTGATGCGTATCCGTCGAAATTCACCGTATCGACCTCTGTGCAAGTTTCCCAATTACTTAGTGCACGCTCGTCAGATCGAGACGAAACTTGCGCCAACAGGACCGTATTATTTTTCTGGTCCTGCATGCCAAGTTTGGTCCAATTCTGAGACAGTTGAATTCGACGTCGTTTTGCGGGCCCCATGGTTCCGCTCAACGGGCGATTTTGAGCACGGCCCGCGGGAATCCAACTATGGACATACGGTTGGGTTCGTATCTGAAAACTGGATCCGTAGACATATAGTTTGACGACTTTAGAGACCGTTGACTCTGGCACGCTTTTCGGTGCAAAGCGGGTCCAACGGCGGACATCGTTTTTGCCCGAAATTACCGTTTTGCCCCTGTATCCAGAATTGGATGTAAGGACAGGCAATCCTGGATAATTGGACTATTCTGAGATCATTGGTATTGTTTATTTCAGCTTCCGGGGACTGTTGTACGGGTTTTGACTATAGTGGCACATTGAGTAGTTCAGATTGTCGGTTTTACCAGCAAAGGACCACAGGCGAGTATAGTTTATTGTCTGCATTTCGATATTGATCTTTACTATATTTCATTGATTAGTCATTGGTTATGTGATTATTTTCTATTATAAATTGTTGAGTCGGGAATGAGAAGTACCAAGGATGTGTGATCAGACCGTAGACCGTGTTTATTTTCATGCAGTAGACCTCGTAGACATTGTTTATTTTCTCCAAGTAGACCTCGTAGACATTGTTTATTTTCTGCAGTAGACCTCGTAGACATTGTTTATTTTCATGCAGTAGACCTCGTAGACATTGTTTATTTTCTGCAAGTAGACCTCGTAGACATTGTTTATTTTCTGCAGTAGACCTCGTAGACATTATTTATTTTCATGCAGTAGACCTCGTAGATATTGTTTATTTTCTGCAGTAGACCTCGTAGACATTGTTTATTTTCTGCAGTAGACCTCGTAGACATTGTTTATTTTTTGCAAGTAGATCTCGTAAAGTAGACCTCGTAAAGTAGACCTCGTAAAGTAGACCTCGTAGACCGTACGGTGTAGCACCCCAGACCGATCACATATCAAAGGTACTTCTAATGGTGGAAAAGTATATTGGTCTATTTATTACTATTGATTTTTCTTACGGCTTTACTGTTATTTTCAAAACTCATGATTGATGTCTAACCTTTGTTTTATAGTCATTTTTTTATTGAAATTGCATTCAGTGAATTGTGCTCGTTCCATTCCTGACTGGAAACCAACATTTTCAGGTTAGCCGTGGATTCACTTAGCTTGGGGAGTGACGGGGGTACTTGCAGACGAAAGCCTAGTGACCAGCTAGATAGATGAATTGTAGTCATTCCATATTGTACAAGTTTATATTCTTCTACAAATGTAAAACTTGTGATCTTTGTAAATTAAATTAATGTTGTGAATGAGCATTATTTGTGATTTTGATCTTCATGGCCGTGACAGCGTTCTACTGCTGACACTGCGGCGTAGGCTGGCTTGGACACGTCTCGTATCCGTTTAAAAAAAAAAAACGGGTGCGGGTCGTGACAAGTTTTTGTGGTGGCCCATGCAGGTCCGTTTTCGCAAATAATGCGAACTCGTGATAGTACTTAAGTTAGTTGTACTATTGCGAGCCTGCGACTAGAACATGCTCATTCACGAACAAGGATTAATTTAATTGAATGACTAGGACAAGGAGTCCCTTATACAAATTTACCGATGGGTAGTCTAGGTCATACAATTTAGGATGAGGGTCATTAATTTTGATACCGTGTCAGGTTCCCATAGTTACACTATTACCTCTTAATAGGACAATATGATCCAATATGGATAGATTATTCACATGGTGAGACAAAGTTTCCTAGAGTAATGATCTAACCTTGATGAATTATTCAATTCATTCTCTTTGCCTCTAAGATATCATCTCCATATCCTAGCCGAAATATCTATATAATTGCTAGTTGCCCTAACAATCATTATTTTACAAAGTTCTGATTTTGTTATCCAATACGGACCTCGAATTAGTTTCGATTCAAGTTTGTCCCTCAGAGGCTTGAATATGATGGAAGAGTTAGAATGTTTGTATTTCTTTTGTTCTTAGTTATTTCCCCTGTGAAATCTTTTATCTTAAGGGTTGTGACTGATAGGACAAATGCTTATGCTTTATTTCATAGGCAATTTGTTCGAATCTCTAGAAGCTCATGGGTTTTTACGGATGTAGCTAAAAGAATATTAGTTGACTCATAATGGCAGGACGGCAGCGCACTGTCGCCATTTATTTGAATTATGGAGACCTTGGATTCACTGTAGCCAGCAGCGCACTGGCAAGACACGACCCCTAGAGTTGGAATTAGTCTAAGAAAATATAGGTTATAGAATATTTTTAAAACTATGGCTAGTGGTCCTCTTTGATCGCAGTTACCCTTGTGACAGGTAGAGTATCTGATAGGATATCACCTCTGAGTCACGGAACCAAGGGTTTACCATCGTACGAGTATATGGGCGAGGCACAACTCTCGGTGAAATGACTTCAGACGTGATTACAAGTTCAGGATACTATAGAGGATATGACAATACCATGTATGTCTCATAAGACCCGAAGCCAACACTAGTGGAAGTTCTGTAAGTTGGGTAACGTGTCTCCCGACCTAGCACTCCGTGGTCTTTGTGATCTATGGACGAGGTAATTGACTGACACTAATAAGTTACCAAGAATATAGAATCCAGAGTTCCATAACCCATTAGTTGATCAAGACCTTATGGACAGGAGGATTATAGGAAGATTGTATAAGCCAGAGCACCAGGTGAAATTTGATTCCCTCTAAACTCGAACTACTTGTGCCTCTTTTCAAAAATCTCGCGTACTTGTATCTTGACTATTTTGACCAACACTGCTGTTACAGCTTAGTTTTGCAAGCTCACTCTATTCTCGAGCTTGATTCGAGGCATATGTTTAGTGGGGACGCCTGCTAACTTATTGTCTAATCAGAATCAGTGTATTATGGTCTGATCAACCATGATGCATTTGGTTCGCACTTTATTTAATTACCCTACGTGGATTGAGAGATAGATGTCTCTAGGATCTCATCCACGACTGCTTGACAATTCCTCTTGAATTATATATTCGCCCTTGAATCACGTAATTGTATTCGATGACATCTTTCTTGAACTCTTTATTGTTTTTGTCTTTCACTGACTTAGAAAGACGAAAATCTCGTATTTGGTAGAGAGATACAGAGTATCCCCTATGGCTATGGTAGTTGTATACACAAGTGTAGTTATCATCGGCCAGCCAGGTGACTAGAACCTCGCCTTAAGTTACTCGTCCTCTCTGCGACCCTAAACCTACTACCTTGATCTTCTAGTCATTGGAGTCCGAGAATGATTAGGACCTTCCCCTTGACCAAATGCCAACCTAGGAGACTACTTATCCTCCAGAGACCAAATGTTGTGAGCCTCTTCTGTTTGAAGCTTGCTTCAACTAGAACCCTTGTGACGATAGTCTGGCAGGTTTGACCCCAATAGAAATTCACGATCCAGTCGTTAGAAATCTTTTCATATGACGTGCCTTAGAGTTGGTTATCCCGTCGACAACTCATGGATACTGTGGGAGAGTAGGTCATTCTATTTTATCGACCCTGTGTCATTACACACGTACTCGTTTCCCATTTATTGAGGAACGACCCTTGACTTGACTTATATCTACCGGTTTTTGTTATGCTGTGCCTCATTCTTTATTAACAAGAGTCGAGGTACAATATCTGGACTTCGAAATTCCTCTAACCTTATTATTCCTAAAACCCATATCCTAGCTTCTAAGGTGGGTAGACTGTAAGCCTTCCAACTTTTTGAGATATACGAGGATTTTCGATTGATTAGAATAACTTCCATAGGATGATAAATAGTGCCCTTTGTTCTCCCACTTTCCATTTAGATCATTTTGTGCCCCGGTCGTGTCATTAATATTTGGAGCACGAGACCAGTTGTTATCTTCCAACAAGTTTCATATGCAAGATCTAGACGAGTGCACACCTTCATCTAGGTATATCATGTCCCACTCAAACCCGTCCCCTTGTACTCTATTTTCGTGGTACGACTTTCAGGTAAAGAGGACTAACTATAACCCTTACCATAGTACCAGTAAACTTCCCGACTACAAATAGAGACTTAACCTTGACTCAATGCACTCGGCCCAATATAGGGTTGTGACCTACTCGAATCCCACTACGCACATGTCACTAGTGTGCTACCCAATTGAGGCCTCATGTGCTATTTAAACTCAAAAAGTCATAAAAGACGCATTTTGGGCTTTAGGGACCTAGCTAACCAACCAGACTGACAACTAGCTCGACCACTTGGGTGAAAACCTATTCTAGGTTACCCTAACCTAGTAGAAGTAATATAACCATTGGGATCTTGACCAGTCAATAGAGACTGAAATTTGTGGTTCATCCAACCGACGACTGATGTCCAATTGGGAACCCATTAAGACCCAATAATACCCATTCATGCATACCACCATATTTGGACTTTAAACCGAACTATCTGAAATAGGTCCCTACACCTATTAAGTAGTCTCTATCTCTTAAGATGTGAAGTCATTCATAACCCTTATACCATCTACCTAGAAGTTGCGATATGATCTTGTATTGCAATTATATCCCTTGTTTGTGTGTTTAAATAACCACGGAAAGGATCACAATCTTGATTTCTCAAATTCCGTTCTATTACGGAACCTGTTCAGAAATTTCGAGAACGGAACTTCTATATTGCACGGAGTGCAAGCCACTCTAAGAAACGAAGGGTTCTCGATTTAACAAGTGACTGGACTAGAGTAGCCCACTCTAGCAAGTAAGTCAATGGTTCATAGACTTTCTTTCCATCTGCGTCATCGGGTATTCTCTATCGCTCTTGAAAATTCATAAATGCTCTTGATTTTTCTTCCCTATCTTCCTGTCCTTCCTGTTCAGAGTGACGAATGGTCACATTTATTAGAATTTAGTAATATTTCTTAGCTACTTGTGTAAATGGTTGCATGTTAGATTCTGGGTTGTTTGATAGATCTGAGAGGTTTATAGGTGCCATATTCAGTGGATATCAATTGGTAGCATTTATAACAATTAGTTGGATGATTATAAAATTTTAGTAACCTAGCTTTGAGGGAGTAGTGTGACCAAAGGTGGGTAGAAGTCCTCAATATTTTGTAGTTGCCAAAATGGACAATAAGATGGATATAAACTGTTTTGAGGAATTAAAAATTCGAGGAGATTAAGGTAATGGTATATTTCTTTTTCGAATTTAAGAAATAGTTACGAATTAGAATTTCGAGGACGAAATTATTTTTAAGGTGGGTAGATTTGTAACCCCTCTTCCCGGAATTTTTGATAATATATTTTTCATTTATTTATTTGAATTAATGGTGATTTTTAGAGTTTTTATAAATAATTATTTAGTTAATTTTACGGTTGGTAATTTTAGCCATAGTGGAGTTTGGAGTACACGATGACTAAGAATCGTGGCACGGATAATGCAATGGCGTGCTTTGGGCTAGTGTAGTAGCACTGCAAAGGAAGGCCGAGCCATAGTGATATCCTAACTAGGAAAACCAGGCCAAGTTGCGACTTATCCCCCATAGAACGTTTTAGTTATTTATTAATTATATTATGGAGTTAGGGAAATAAATTATACCATTTTAGCCCGGCCTGGACCCGAACTGAGCTCAAGCCCAAGTAGTCATGCGGCACGTCCAATGACATACTTGTTGGCGTATTTTGTAAGATGATGTTGTATTCCATTTTTGATAAATTGATGAAATACTTCTAAGTATTCGTATTTTAAATATTATAAATATTATTATTAGTGAGAATCAGTGACGTTGTATAAGTCATTATGGATTTATTAAATTTCGTTATCAATATTATTATTTTATTTTATTATCAATATATTATTGGGGTTATTATTATATAATATTATTTTATTATTATGGGTTATATCATTTTGTCAATAAATACATTATTGGTTTGATTACAGTGTTATTAGTCTTATTATTATGATTAATGCTAATATTGTGGTTATTAGATAAATAAATTATTTATTAAAAATAGTTATTAGTATTTTATTCTCTATCAAGGATATATATAAATATATATATAATATGTGTGTGCATGAATAAATGTACCCACCTGAATTCAACCCTAATCTCTCGACCTGGGTGACCTGGATGGTCTGCCGGGCTTGTGGCTGTGGAATAATCTGTCACGACCCGTTACCCAAATTGTTGGGCCACGCTGAGCCTTGTCCAGCCTACGCTTAAGATAAAGCGCAGTAAGCTGTTCTAGAGACAACAGGATAAGACTAAAATGTACTAACAGTTCTATAAGTGAAGAAGAATCATAAATGCTCCAAACACAAAAGTCGTCGTATATAGTAAAATGTCCAAGTACAAGTGAACTGTAAAGTAAAACTGGATACATGTCCAGTTACAAAATGATATAGTCTAATACATGACTACACTAAGTATCCCAAGCAGCTAAGCAAACTAGACGAGTCTCCCCGCAGGAACATCCTCATATGGCAAAACCGGGTCCTCGGCAGTGACTCCATAATACGAATCACAGAGCAACTCCTCCTCAGTAAGTATACCTACAACGTTATCCTATCAGGACGGGAGCAAGTACTAAATCTAGCAAACTAGCATATAAAACATGGAAATGAACATGAGAGGAATAACTGGAAAGCTTGGCATCACACAGTCTATTATGGCAAGGACACATATGTCATAGAGACAGATGTATATGTAATGTTTAAAACTATAGCAGGTATGTGATCGGTCAATAGGTGTACAATATACTGAGGCACAATGTAAATAAAATATACATACGTACAAGTGTAAAGGCGATATATGTACACACGTACAAATACAGCTTGGAGAGTAAGGCCTACGGCGTAGTATCATATAAAATATAACTTTGCTCGGTACTGAAGAGGGGGTATGATCACGTACTCTACTATCAGTTTTCCCATAACCCATATTCTAATCATGTGAGAGATACATCAAGACTGTTCTAAGCATGGTAGTAACTGAAAGTACAACATGTAGAGATCTAACTTGCTACCCCAAGGATCAGCATGTAACATGGTGGGGTTTGCAGTTCATTTTATGTGACAATATGTAAAGTTCGTAGAAAGTACTTGCCTCTAGCAGAGCAAAACAAAACAAGTTGCGATAACAATGCTATGGATGTCTGGTAGCTCGTCACTGTAGAAGTAAATATAACAACTTAGTTTTACACTAAGCTAAGACACTAGGACACTAATTTGTGAAACACGACTGGTGACTGGGCACCTAGCCAAAATGATGACTTGGCATAGGAGACCAATGTGGGGTGATACACTATGTTAACTAACTTTCTAGGGTCTTTATACTAGTGAGGGTTGGGGTTCAACACGACTAAAAACTCCAAATAACACAAAAAGCTACAAGTGATAATTAATTAATAAATAAATCAAAAGATCATTGTGTTCTAACAATTTTTGAAGTAGATAAAAAGCCTAGTTTTTCTTAAAGTAAAGTACTAAAGTGATCCTTGTTAATCATAGAAATTTATTATAATTTTTCTGGAATTTATTAACCAGTACAAATATTTTATAAAAAATCAGTTTTCCTAAGTATACAGAAAATGAGTTTTGGTTTCATATGCCAAACTAGTGGCAAAACAGTAAATTAAATACTACAAAAATTATACTAAATTAGCTAACTTAACATAGTATCTAAAAACTATTTTTTCCATAATTTTAACAATACTTTAAGTATTTTTTAGAAAATCAAAAACAGTAATGCACACAATACTTAATTATCTGCGTATTTTGTCCATGTATATAATTTGAACCAAAGTTCAAATACAGGACCCAAGGCCATGAATCAAGTCCAATATGACTTGTACAGGTCTTGAATATGTGAAAACACATTTGAGCCCAAATACCCATGCTAGGCTTGGACACCAAATGGTTGCAGTAATTTAAATATACAAAAAATACTAAGTGGTAGAAAAGCAAAGTAAATATTAATATTTTATTTATGTGAAAACTTACAAAATAGTCATAAAAGTATGACAAGTAATATTTATATATATTTAAAATATACATATGCAAATATTACATAATTTACTTAGGCCAAATAATTTTGCATATATACATATATATATATATATATATATATATATATATATATATATATATATATATATATATATATAACATATATGTATATTATAGAAAATACATATATATACATAAAGAATTAAATATATAATATATACATATAAATATAAACAAAACATATGTATATATATGTATAAAACAATAATTATAATATATAATAGTTTATTTATACATAAAGAAATATATATATACATATATACACAAATACCTAAATATTGTATATATATATACTTATATAACAGTATATATATAAAAATACTTAATTACATATATACATATATATCTAAATACATATATATATATATATATATATATATATATATATATATATATATATATATATATAAAATAAAACAAAACAAAAACAAAAGAAAATAAAAAGAAAAACAAAAGAAAACAGACAGAGGGCTCGAACTCGGCCCTCTGTACTGTAGGGTGATACTTAGAGCCCCACCCGCTGGCCAGTGGGCCTGAGCGGGCTTGCTGTCAGGGTGGGGCTCGGGTTTAATTTAAGGAGTTCGATTAATAATGGGTTTTTAACCCGCTAAAGAAACAAACCCGACCCATTAAGTTATACCGTGTCCTGACAGTTAGGGACACGGCTAAGGAACATGACACAGTGTCTTGTGTCCAAACTCAGCATAACACGTACGAAATGATTCGGCCGTGTCCAAACTTACCAAAAGACTGCCCGTGTTCTGGCGAGTTACCCACGTGAGTTCGAGACACAAATAGGACACGGAAATAGTACTGACACGTACGTGTCCGAAGTGGGGCTGCTGTTGGGGTGGCGACTAGGCGGAGGAGCGGTCGTGGTCAGGGCGGTCGGGTGGCGCTGGGGTCGGCTCGTCGCGGCGCGTCGGATGATTGCGGTTGGAGGCGGTGGATGTCGACGGTGGGGCTGGACGGGGACTCGTCGGAGTTAGGTTTAGGGTTTGGAGTTTGGGACTGTCGGCGAGGCTGACGGGGGTGGCTGGGGAGGATTTAGGGTTTGGGTTTGGTCTGGGGGAAAGAGGGGGGCTTAAATAGGGGGTCGAGGCGGTCGGGGGCTGTCGCGCTGGCCGGAAATGGCGGGGGCAGCCCGGTCGGCGGTCGTCGGTCGTCGGGCAGGGAGTGGGTAGGAATTTTATACTAGGGTCCCTAGGGTTTAGGTTATTTCATAATGGTCCCCACAGGTAAACATTGCAAATAAAATTTGCAAATCCCCTCCCGCAGCTATTATATGCAAATAAAATTTGTATGAACAAATAGGAATTTGCAAACTGATATCTAAATAATTTAATAAATTACAAAATGCATTAAAAACATTTTAAAAAATTGCAAATTGATATTTTAATATATAAAACTCATTTAAAAATCATTTAAAAATTCTAGAAAAATTCCTAAAAATCTAAATAATTATTTTAAGGCCATAAATGACATTTAAAAATTAATTAACACTAATTTAACTAAAATTTGAAAAATAGGGGCTTACAAGTCTTCCCTCCTTGAAAAATTTCGTCCTCGAAATTCACAAGGATTGAAGACCCTACAATATTCTAGCATAGCAAGCAATGCAACAAATGACTAAGGCTACGATCAAAACTAACCTCCCGAAACCTGTTCCGGTTCCGGTTCAAGGACTAGGCTATAAGTCTTCCCCTGGGGTCCCTTGGCTACTGGACAGTCCCGAATCTGATGGATGGCAGACCCACAAGCTAAACACTGCCCCTAACCTCTTCCTGCAGACGACAAATTCATGCCCTGGTCTTCCGCAGAAAGAACATATAGCTCCCTTCTGCTGCTGCTGCTGATGTCGGGGTCCCGGGGCTCTAACTGGCGGGGTCTGACGATGTGGTGTAGGGGGATGGTAAGTCTGCGGAGGTGGCGTCGGCGCTCTCTGCTGGAAAGCCTGACGCTTGGACGGTCCCTCATGATGTACAGAAGCCGGCCTCTTGCTAGACAAAAGATGCTCCTCAATGCTCCGGGCCAACTCTAGGCTCTGGTAGTAGTCAGTCGTACCGTTTGCCACTATAAGGATGCCAATGTCTGGAACCAGACCATGGCAAAATCTACGGGTCATCTCCTCTGGATCAGCAACCAGACTAGGAGCAAAACGGCTCAAGCGACTAAACTCTCCCGCATAGTCATCAACAGAACGGTTCCCCTGCTGGATGTTCTGGAATCGTAGCCCCATGGCTACTCTAGCAGTGGTCGAAAATAATTTCTTCTTGAACTGGGTCTTGAACTGGTCCCAGGTGGCTCTACCTCTGGCGAACAACGGCTCATTCCTGAACCAGACTCCGGCTAAGTCTATCAGCAGAAATCCTGCTGCCTCGACCTGAAGGTCATCCGGCATCCTAACTCCCAGAAGCTTCCTCTCTACAAAATCTAGCCAGTCCTCAGCTACTACTATGCCCTCAGTCCCTGAGAACTCCTTGGGATTCAGACCCATGAAGTCCTTGACCGTTCCCGCTTTCTGCCGTGGCTCTACATGTGGTGGGACTACGGGACGTCCCTCAGAATGCTCCATACTCTGGCGGAGTAGGGTAGTCTGCTCCTGATGGGTTGTTAGGAACCCCTGGATCAGTGTGAGCAGCTGGGTCCCGTCGAGAGTGACGGAAGCCTGGGGGGGTATAGTGATAGGGGGTAGTGGAAGTATCGGGGCCTGCTGGGATTGGGATGTGGAATGTGGTATCTGGGTCTGTGGATCTGTGGAGTGGGGAAATGTGGTAGGTGGAGGTGTATCAGTCAACTGGTCAGCTGACTGGATAAGAAGGGCCCCATTCTCGGGGGTAACATACTGGGACGAGCGAGTAAGCACCATCTAAATTATACATAAAAAGACTTATAAGGACTTATTTAAAGCAAGCAATCATATGCAAGAAAATCTAATTATAATAGCAAATATGTGATGTATTTCCTATGTTGCAATCCTAGCATTCCTCTAAGTGTTCTAAGCGTCTTTCCTAATGTTGTCTAATTACCTTAAGTTCCTAATTGCAGGCATGCTTGGTACAATAACGTAACCAAACAGTTTAGTCAGGACCTGCATGGGCCGCCAAAAAAACATGTCACGACCCGTTACCCAAATTGTTGGGCCGGGCCGGGCCATGTCCAGCCTACGCTTAAGATAAAGCGCAGTAAGCTGTTCTAGAGACAACAGGATAAGACTAAAGTGTACTAACAGTTCTATAAGTGAAGAAGAATCATAAATGCTCCAAACACAAAAGTCGTCGTATATAGTAAAATGTCCATGTACAAGTGAACTGTAAAGTAAAACTGGATACATGTCCAGTTACAAAATGATATAGTCTAATACATGACTACACTAAGTATCCCAAGCAGCTAAGCAAACTAGACGAGTCTCCCCGCAGGAACATCCTCGTATGGCAAAACTGGGTCCTCGGCAGTGACTCCATAATACGAATCACAGAGCAACTCCTCCTCAGTAAGTATACCTACAACGTTATCCTGTCAGGACGGGAGCAAGTACTAAATCTAGCAAACTAGCATATGAAACATGGAAATGAACATGAGAGGAATAACTGGAAAGCATGGCATCACACAGTCTATCATGGCAAGGACACATATGTCATAGAGACAGATGTATATGTAATGTTT
This sequence comes from Iris pallida, assembly GCA_029216955.1. Lineage (NCBI taxonomy): Eukaryota > Viridiplantae > Streptophyta > Magnoliopsida > Asparagales > Iridaceae > Iris > Iris pallida. The sequence goes on from JANAVB010040619.1 coordinate 21,230,021, forward strand.
AAAACTGTAGCAGGTACGTGATCGGTCAATAGGTGTACAATGTACTGAGGCACAATGTAAATAAAATATACATACGTACAAGTGTAAAGGCGATATATGTACACACGTACAAATACAGCTTGGAGAGTAAGGCCTACGGCGCAGTATCATATAAAATGTAACTTTGCTCGGTACTGAAGAGGGGGTATGATCACGTACTCTACTATCAGTTTCCCCATAACCCATATTCTAATCATGTGAGAGATACATCAAGACTGTTCTAAGCATGGTAGTAACTGAAAGTACAACATGTAGAGATCTAACTTGCTACCCCAAGGATCAGCATGTAACATGGTGGGGTTTGCAGTTCATTTTATGTGACAATATGTAAAGTTCGTAGAAAGTACTTGCCTCTAGCAGAGCAAAACAAAACAAGCTGCGATAACAATGCTATGGATGTCTGGTAGCTCGTCACTTTAGAAGTAAATATAACAACTTAGTTTTACACTAAGCTAAGACACTAGGACACTAATTTGTGAAACACGACTGGTGACTGGGCACCTAGCCAAAATGATGACTTGGCATAGGAGACCAATGTGGGGTGACACACTATGTTAACTAACTTTCTAGGGTCTTTATACTAGTGAGGGTTGGGGTTCAACACGACTAAAAACTCCAAATAACACAAAAAGCTACAAGTCATAATTAATTAATAAATAAATCAAAAGATTATTGTGTTCTAACAATTTTTGAAGTAGACAAAAAGCCTAGTTTTTCTTAAAGTAAAGTACTAAAGTGATCCTTGTTAATCATAGAAATTTATTATAATTTTTCTAGAATTTATTAACCAGTACAAATATTTTATAAAAAATCAGTTTTCCTAAGTATACAGAAAATGAGTTTTGGTTTCATATGCCAAACTAGTGGCAAAACAGTAAATTAAATACTACAAAAATTATACTAAATTAGCTAACTTAACATAGTATCTAAAAACGAATTTTTCCATAATTTTAACAATACTTTAAGTATTTTTTAGAAAATCAAAAACAGTAATGCACACAATACTTAATTATCTGCGTATTTTGTCCATGTATATAATTTGAACCAAAGTTCAAATATAGGACCCAAGGCCATGAATCAAGTCCAATATGACTTGTACAGGTCTTGAATATGTGAAAACATATTTGAGCCCAAATACCCATGCTAGGCTTGGACACCAAATGGTTGCAGTAATTTAAATATACAAAAAATACTAAGTGGTAGAAAAGCAAAGTAAATATTAATATTTTATTTATGTGAAAACTTACAAAATAGTCATAAAAATATGACAAGTAATATTTATATATATTTAAAATATACATATGCAAATATTACATAATTTACTTAGGCTAAATAATTTTGCATATATACATATATATATATATATATAAAACATATATGTATATTATAGAAAATACATATATATACATAAAGAATTAAATATATAATATATACATATAAATATAAACATAATATATGTATATATATGTATAAAACAATAATTATAATATATAATAGTTTATTTATACATAAAGAAATATATATATACATATATACACAAATACCTAAATATTGTATATATATATATATACTTATATAACAGTATATATATAAAAATACTTAATTACATATATACATATATATATATATATATATATATATATATATATATATATATATATATATATATATATATATATATATATATATAAAATAAAACAAAACAAAAACAAAAGAAAATAAAAAGAAAAACAAAAGAAAATAGACAGAGGGCTCGAACTCGGCCCTCTGTACTATAGGGTGATACTTAGAGCCCCACCCGCTGGCCAGTGGGCCTGAGCGGGCTTGCTGTCAAGGTGGGGCTCGGGTTTAATTTAAGGAGTTCGATTAATAATGGGTTTTTAACCCGCTAAAGAAACAAACCCGACCCATTAAGTTATACCGTGTCCTGACAGTTAGGGACACGGCTAAGGAACATGACACAGTGTCTTGTGTCCAAACTCAGCACGACACGTACGAAATGATTCGGCCGTGTCCAAACTTACCAAAAGACTGCCCGTGTCCTGGCTAGTTACCCACGTGAGTTCGAGACACAAATAGGACACAGAAATAGTACTGACACGTACGTGTCCGAAGTGGGGCTGCTGTTGGGGTGGCGACTAGGCGGAGGACCGGTCGTGGTCAGGGCGGTCGGGTGGCGCTGGGGTCGGCTCGTCGCGGCGCGTCGGATGATGGCGGTTGGGGGCGGTGGATGTCGACGGTGGGGCTGGACGGGGACTCGCCGGAGTTAGGTTTAGGGTTTGGAGTTTGGGACTGTCGGCGAGGCTGACGGGGGTGGTTGGGGAGGATTTAGGGTTTGAGTTTGGTCTGGGGGAAAGAGGGGGCTTAAATAGGGGGTCGAGGCGGTCGGGGGCTGTCGCGCTGGCCGGAAATGGCGGGGGCAGCCCGGTAGGCGGTCGTCGGTCGTCGGGCAGGGAGTGGGTAGGAATTTTACACTAGGGTCCCTAGGGTTTAGGTTATTTCATAATGGTCCCCACAGGTAAACATTGCAAATAAAATTTGCAAATCCCCTCCCGCAGCTATTATATGCAAATAAAATTTGCATGAACAAATAGGAATTTACAAACTGATATCTAAATAATTTAATAAATTACAAAATGCATTAAAAACATTTTAGAAAATTGTAAATTAATATTTTAATATATAAAACTCATTTAAAAATCATTTAAAAATTCTAAAAAAATTCCTAAAAATCTAAATAATTATTTTAAGGCCATAAATGACATTTAAAAATTAATTAACACTAATTTAACTAAAATTTGAAAAATAGGGGCTTACATAATCTCACTGCAGCTTGTTAGTAATTAGGCTTGTGACAACCCTAGTTAGTTAAAGTATCAAGCCGTAGTTCTTGCTTGGCCGTGAAATGATTGGATGGAGTCTAACCAGTCTAGTCTTGTCCTGATCCTGTTTCAGATTATTGAATTAACAGAATGCTTGTATTTATTTTACCGATAAATGGTGAGAAACCAAGCTCCGTTCAGACGAAGGGTTATAACCCCGGTCCTTGTTTGGTTTACGGGTTATAACCTGGTTACCTGAATAGTTCCTTGGTTATCTCGTCGTATATCATCCTGGTGTATTTTCTTTATTTCCAGTTCTTACTTTTATTTATATCTTGTGCTGATTGCTGGTTTTAGTTCTTAAGTGAAGCTTCCTTTGTGGCACTTGCGAACCCACGTCGCCACCACCATCTCTCCCTGGTGCCGCACCCCAGCCACCGCAGCGCCGCCGCGAGGCCACCGCCGGCGGCCAGGGCGCGCGCGCGCGTCGAACTGAAGCAACCGCGACAGCAGCAGTGCGCTGTGGGAAGCTGATTTCACGGGTAGATTCCCGCCGCCACGCTCGACCGTTTTGCATGTCGATTCCTCTGGTATGACGACAACATAACCCTCTTCAATTCTATGCTTTTAATTCGTAAGAAGATGTTGTCGATCGTTCGGAAGATCGACTCAAAGTTGAGCGAAAACCTGTCCAAAAACAGGATAGTTTCGCAGTCCAGGAACCTACATTGACGGACCGATTCCGATCAATCCAGTAACTTTCTAGAAATTCCACCTGAACACGATTTTTGACAATATATAGGGCTAGAAAATCTTTTTTACAGAAACCAATTTGGATAACTGTGTGTCGAGAAATCGAACCCCGAACTTGGACAAAAATATCTTTTCAAAATATAGAAATCCATCCACACGACGTCCGTCCCGCCATTCCGGGCGACGTGGTCGCACATCGAAGGCTTCGAAAGCTGCGTAACAGCTTCGTGGTCGTGTGGGCTTTGACGGAATTCAAATTGGTCGCGTGTGCGCGACGAATTTGATACGTATCCGTCGAAATTCACCGTATCGGCCTCTGTGCAAGTTTCCCAATTACTTAGTGCACGCTCGTTAGATCGAGATGAAACTTGCGCCGACAGGACCGTATCATTTTTCTGGTCCTGCATGCCAAGTTTGGTCCAATTCTGAGACAGTTGAATTCGACGTCGTTTTGCGGGCCCCACGGTTCCGCTCAACGGGCGATTTTGAGCACGGCCCGCCGAAATCCAACTCTGGACATACGGTTAGGTTCGTATCGGAAAACTGGATCCGTAGACATGTAGTTTGACGACTTTAGAGACCGTTGACTCTGGCACGCTTTTCGGTGCAAAGCGGGTCCAACGGCGGACATCGTTTTTGCCCAAAATTACCGTTTTGCCCCTGTGTCCAGAATTGGACGTAAGGACAGGCAATCCTAGCTAATTGGACTATTCTGAGATCATTGGTATTGTTTATTTCAGCTTCCGGGGACTGTTGTACGGGTTTTGACTATAGTGGCACATTGAGTAGTTCAGATTGTCGGTTTTACCAGCAAAGGACCACAGGCGAGTACAGTTTATTGTCTGCATTTCGATATTGATCTTTACTATATTTCATTGATTAGTCATTGGTTATGTGATTATTTTCTATTATAAATTGTTGAGTCGGGAATGAGAAGTACCAAGGATGTGTGATCAGACCGTAGACCGTGTTTATTTTCATGCAGTAGACCTCGTAGACATTGTTTATTTTCTGCAAGTAGACCTCGTAGACATTATTTATTTTCTGCAGTAGACCTCGTAGACATTGTTTATTTTCATGCAGTAGACCTCGTAGACATTGTTTATTTTCTGCAAGTAGACCTCGTAGACATTGTTTATTTTCTGCAGTAGACCTCGTAGACATTGTTTATTTTCATGCAGTAGACCTCGTAGACATTGTTTATTTTCTGCAGTAGACCTCGTAGACATTGTTTATTTTCTGCAGTAGACCTCGTAGACATTGTTTATTTTCTGCAAGTAGATCTCGTAAAGTAGACCTCGTAAAGTAGACCTCGTAGACCGTACGGTGTAGCACCCCAGACCGATCACATATCAAAGGTACTTCTAATGGTAGAAAAGTATATTGGTCTATTTATTACTATTGATTTTTCTTACGGCTTTACTATTATTTTCAAAACTCATGATTGATGTCTAACCTTTGTTTTATAGTCATTTTCTTTATTGAAATTGCATTCAGTGAATTGTGCTCGTTCCATTCCTGACTGGAAACCAACATTTTCAGGTTAGCCGTGGATTCACTTAGCTTGGGAAGTGACGGGGGTACTTGCAGACGAAAGCCTAGTGACCAGCTAGATAGATGAATTGTTGTCATTCCATATTGTACAAGTTTATATTCTTCTACAAATGTAAAACTTGTGATCTTTGTAAATTAAATTAATGTTGTGAATGAGCATTGTTTGTGATTTTGATCTTCATGGCCGTGGCAGCGTTCTACCGCCGACACTGCAGCGTAGGCTGGCTTGGACACGTCTCGTATCCGTTAAAAAAAAAAAACGGGTGCGGGTCGTGACAAGGACAGATCAAGACGCTAGGCGACTAATCTAGTCGGGAGTCTACCTAGCAGGCAATGAGATCAGGGATACTATACCAAGAAGAACATGCATGAGTTCAGTCCCGCAAACCAAAGGAATGGCACTGCCCTATCCTTCGAACCAAATTCCCAATCGGGAATTCTGGAAAAATTCGACAGAGTCTCCTTTGTATTCTGGACGGGAGCACCCTACGAATTGGGGCTAAAGTCCATTCGGCGCAACCGGACGCGGAATCGCAGAATCGCAGACGGAGAACACTAAGTCTCATCTACCAGCAGCACTACGATGCGTACTAGAAACAAGTCGATAGCCGAGAACACTAAGTCTCGGCCTCCAGTAGCACTACGATGCGTACTGGAAACCTCTCGAACCCGAGACCACTAAGTCCCGGTCTCCAGCAGCGCTACAATGCGTACTGGACGCCAAGCCAACATGCATACTAATAAGATAACCGCCTCGCAGGGCGCACCACAACACATGTCCATAAATTCCTAACCCAAGCACAAACACCGCCACAAGAGTAGTTCGCCAAGCCGTACCCGACCGCGAGTCGGACACGGGGCATATGGGGACAATCCATACGTGTGAGTCGTGCTCGTGTCCTCGGAGGTGTGGATGACCCGTCCGAGTTGTCCGATACGGTCGTAAACCGGTTTCGAACCAAGCTATCCTAAGTTATCATCATGGCAGTTCTACTACTAGGCTACACTAATCATGATTATACAATTTACAACTACAAATTAATTAAATGCAATAAAATCCAGGAGAGAGGGCAAGAGCCGTCGATGAGCAATGGATACTTGCCTAGAGGGCTCGGCTAGGTAAGCAAGTCTTCGACGATCTGGATCCAAGCTAGCACGTCCATCGAGGTCCTCAGAATACATAATAAACAATCATTAGAATTAAATAATAAAATAATAGAATAATCACAAGAGATGGCAGAAGGCTATACCGTGCGGGTCCCGCAAGCAGTGCAGGGATCTGGCACGGAAACTGAGGCACGCAGACCGATACGGGCACGTAACCCGAGACGCGCACGCATATCGAGATGCGCACGAGAATCGAGATGACTCGAATATTGAGACGAACAAGAAACAGAAACGTGCACGTAAATCAAGACGTGCACGTAGATCGAGACGACACAGAGACCAATGCAGCACGCCAATCGGAGCGAGCACGCAAACTGAGGCAACACAAGATACAATATTACGCGTAAATCGATACGGCACGCAAATCGGTGCGTGCACGTAAATCGAGGCGGCACGGGTCACAAGTTAGGCACAAAGGCCGAGACACGAGGATCGAGGCAACACACAAACCGAGGTGGCGCGGTGCCCGAGACAGTGCGGGGCTCGAGGCGTCCCGCTGCCCAAGGCAACACACGAATTGAGGCGTCACGAGAACCGAGACAGCATGTACACCAAGGTGTACGCGTATCGAAACGGCACATAACCCGAGCAGCGCGGGGCCCAAAGCGTCCCGCTGCTCGAGGCGTGCACGGAGCTCGAGGGCTCGCTTCCCGAGACGTACGGGAAACGAGGGAACACGCAAGTCAAGCGTGCGCGCGGCCCGAGGAGAGTGCGACTCCCAAGGCTGCACACTGCTCGAGCAGCGCGGGGCCAAGGGCGACCCGCCACTCGAGGCTGGCGCGGCGCTCGCGGCGGGGCACGGCGGCTCGCCGGACAGAAGGAAAGAGGGAGAGGAGGAGCAGATCCATGGAGGGGAAGTGCCGCCGGGGTCGGCCAGGCTCCGGCGGAGGGGAGGAGACAGAGAGGGGTGGCCGGAGGAGCTTACCGGGGTAGGTCGGCTCTCCGGCGGAGGAGACAGCGGCCACGGAGGAGATGGCGGCGCTGGCGGTAGCGGCCGCAGTGGAGGCCGGAGGGGGCGACGATGATGGTGGTGGCGCGGGTGGCTGATGGCAGTGGCGGGGGTGGCTGATGGCGGCGCTGCTCAGGGCGGCCGGAGGGGGCGACGATGATGGTGGTGGCGCGGGTGGCTGATGGCGGTGGGAGCTCAGGGCGGCCGGAGGTCGGCGGAGGCCGGGAGAAGAGAGGGAGACAGCGAGCGAGAGAGAGGGACGAGAGGCCGAGTGAGCGGGAGAGAGGAGAGTTGAGGGAGGAGAGAGAGGGCCGGGGGGGTGAGTGTGGTCGGGAGAGAGATGAGAGAGAGAGAGGAAGGAATTGGGGGTGGGGGTCGGCTGATCCAGCAAGTGAGAGGGGAGAGAGAGGAATAGTGAAGAGAGAGGTGAGGGGGTTAGGTAGGGGGAGGAGAGAGAGATGATGTGAGGGAGTGAAATGACAAGAGAGAGGGAGAGCAGATATTTTGGAGGGTAGACTAGGATCATAAAATTAATTAATAACAAATAATTAATCAGGGCAAAATCATCTCCAATAAAATAATAAAAATTTCAAATACACCCCAAAAATTAAAATCCTCCAAAATACGAAATATAGTCGAAATATAGTCATATACCTATTTCTAAAATAGGGAAATGAAATCCTACCCACCTTACAAAAATTTCGTCCTCGAAATTTCGAAATCATGTATAAGATTTTCAAAACTAGTACATATAGGTACCATGAAAACTCTACCCACCTTACAGAAATCAAGTAATACAGCAGGAAATGAACAAAATCTCAAATATGAAAACATCAAGGAGAACAGTGTACGGCTACATAAATCAACTCGTGAGGTAAATCCAAACAATGAAGCAATCTCGAAAAGGCAAAATCTCACATGCACGAAATAACCCCATGAATCACAACAAGTACAAAATATCGAAAATAATGTCCAAAAACGTAAAATCCCAATTGCATAAAAATCCTCACAAATCATAAAATACAGGATATCTGTCTCGAACCGATGACCGTAGTTCCTAATATCCGAAAAATGTGTGTCATGATCATTCCGTGCCGCGCCATCCGGAATGGCTGCAAAAGATGCATCAGGACACTATAATCGAGCGGCTGCAACTTTCGTTACCACGCCGTCAAGGTATACTAGGGTCACCCGGTACTCTTGATAAATACCCAAAACGGATCAAATCCATAACCCAAACATCCGAATCACTAAAATCACAAAATCTCCAACAATATATCAAGTCCTAGAAAACCATCAAAATCCAAAATCCAGGTGAATCGTAACACACATCCAAAAATATTTTCAATAATAACCACAAGATAGCTTTTCTAGAAAAATACTCTATATCCGTAGAAAAATACTCCAAATCAAGAATCCTCATCAAAATATAATGTATAGCAAGTATATCTATAAACAAAATAATATCTGAAATAGATAGTCATGAGTCCGGAAATATCCCGAATCAAAGGAGCTGAATTCATACAAGAACATCCACTGGATACTCAACAAATGTTAAAATATCCAATCTCAGAGTCCAGATGGAATCTTCATTCCGCAGCAATCCAGCCAATGCTCGAAGAGGGCGATAATGATACTAAGTCAACACGAAGTCAATGCACGAAAGGGATAACAAGAAATCAACCAGGGTGAAACACCGGTAGAGAATACAGAACCCAAGACAGATAATCAAGTAACCCAATGATGGAGATAAGATGACATCTCATCGGATAAAACGATCGACATGACCAACTATAGGATCACATCTATCAAACAAGGATCAGGGGTAGATAACAACAAATGAGACAGGGCAAAGCAAAGTAGGTCCAGGTAGAGATGATGACCAATTCACAAGTTCAAGGGAGCGAAGGGCAAGTGTAGCAAGTTAGAATCCCAAGAAATAGTGGACTGAGATCAACAATCATGTGATACCCAATAATGTCTCAAAACAAGACCTGCATGGGCCACCACTAAAACCTTGTCACGTCCCAGTACCGAAATACGGGGACGGACTAGGCCAGCTACTCCGTATGAGGTATAAAACGTCATACGGCGATCGTGGCTGTCAATCTTGCTGGGTATCCTAGCATGCAAGCAGTCTATGGCCTAAATCTGATCTCATATCCACAGGCAATAATCAATAAAATACCGACAAGAGAGATAATCATATAAAAAATAGGAAATACTCATATGATAATCAAAGAGTCTACAATAAGAAATAATGTAGACAAGAATACCTTTCCACACAGTTCCCTCATGGTCAGGAACTGAAGCACGTCCTCCAAGTCAAGTCTGGAAGATCCACATGGTCGGTCACAGGCAATCTGGGAACAATCCAGGGTTGGTCAGGCCAACCGTAGTAAGTACCAGAAAGGAAGGCTCAAGGACGGGCGAAGAAAACCAGCAGGATATAATATAACAGAAATAGCATCTAAAAACAGTAAATGAGGTAAGGGATCGTGCGGTACCAACGCACGATAATAATCTAACAACTAAAAGTATTCTGGTCGTAACCTCGGTCAATTAGCCTATCGCAGCACAATAACCAACCCAACAATCAAACAAGAACATGGGTTAGATCATGCACCACGATAGTCCATGTTCCTCAGTTATTCCCAAAAGTAACTCAACAATCATCACAATTATCCTAACATACACTAATGCCTGCATCGCTAACTGGAGATCGTAGTCTGTCATCGGAACAGTAACCCATCCCTACATCAAGCAAGAACAAGGAAATGAATTACTGTACTGGGACAGCGTTACGTGCCAGCCAGCTTAGCAAGCAACAAGCCAAACAATTATGTAAATAAGCGGCCACTCAAATGTCTACGGCTGTCTATGTGGTGGTTGGGTTACCCCAACAATGCAATATAGGAATCCTCAGATCGTGCTATATCTCGCAAGGGCTAGCGAGGCCAAATAACACATAGCAGGTAGGTATGCACGGTCCCTCAGAAGGCCACCGTGCTAAACAGGAGTACATATAGTAGTCGGATACTGCCATATCCGTGGCGGCCAACCCCGACGTGCCAGGACGAGCCTGTGGCGGCCGGTAATGCACGATCTCGGGATTCCGTTCCCTCCCAATGCTTCTACCATTTTTAGTTGCCTAGATTAACCCTACATTTATCCGGAATCACATGCCGTGGTCACATGCTCATCCTCCTAGATGTCGTACCTCAGTACGAGAACGCTAAGTAAGAATCAGCCTCGACCCCTATAGTCCCAGTTGTGATCCATCCTTAGTGTTATGCAACAAGCAAGCAAGCAATCCTAACCACGCTAAAACTATAGGCCAACTACCAGATACCCGTGCAGGTAATCATATAATATAGCCAGAATATCAAGATGGCATCGCAATGCCATATAATCATGGAAGTAGCACCTCAAAGTGCCAATAGACAAAGGGTACCGTAGTGCAAGGTCAGGGCCAGTACCTCACGGGGTAAGCTGGACTTATAGCACGGATACAGGTAGTCAGGTCTGGGACAAGGACAACTCTGTCAGTCACAAGAAGTCATCTGCCCACATTGTGGCATGGATATCAGGTCAAGTACAAGACTAGAACCTCTACTATAATAACATCTCAAGCATATATGGGAGCCTACAGCTCCAATCATCAAGTCGGTCTATCCACCAAATCAATCTATCAAGTGTCTTCCATCCATGAGGGAGTGAATATCACGTCAATAAAGACAACCACCAATTACCAATCTCATTCCCCCTAACAATGCTAGGCCCTCAGACTCACAAGAATCCTCCTAGTCAATGATCACAAGCCACTAGAAAACAAGCCCCTCAACTACCAAGACACAGCAATTGTCACGCCCCGATTCGTAGAGTCATTTATTCTTCGAATTTTATCTCTTAGAATCGATCGTCCTCGCTTGGGCGTGATGCCGTACAAGTCTGGTATTGCACTTGTACAAGGCAAAGATGGTACATAATCGATTGTTCTTCAAATAGGAACACATCGCAGCGGCAGAAGCAGATAATTTGAATTTAATGAGGACAATCTCTCTTATTGAATAGAAGTACATCACTTCTTTATAGCAGCGGAGAAAAGAGTAACTTAAAGCCACACAGAGATATGTAGAACTTTATTCTCTTTATTGATAATTGAAGAAGAGTACAAGACTTGTATTGAAGTACAATGATTACAGCATATCTCACTTTACATTAGAAACCAACTGAACAATGCTATACAGCTTACATTTGATATTTAGATACAATGGATTACAACTCGATATACCGACTTGGCTTACAATCTCACTGGTACAACTGATTACAATGTTCCATACATTATGCCCTTTATAAACAGAAGACATCATCTTGTGCAAGGAGAGCTTCTGTATGTCCAACAAATCTTCGATGCCGCGGGACCAATCAAGCCAATCTTCGTGTGTAGAACATTCCAAGCACGAGCACCTGCCCACAAAACGTGGGTCAGCACATCATCTATGTACTGACGAGCAGAATCCAACCCACTCGCATAAACCAACATTTTAAGTGATCATTTAAGCAAGCATTTATTAGAATGATCTTTCTACTTGGGGCCTAGCATCAGTTTACAGTTCATGGGCAATAATCAGAGTGAAGCATGTAAACATATTCCTAGTAGCATTCATGTGGACATATTATTTATCATTCTTGGTGTTATCATGCAAAAGCATCATTGAGGCATACTAGGTGTTATCATGAAAAGGCATCATTGAGGCATCGTTAACATTAACATTTTAAACATGTTATAACAGTTCTCACTTCAAGCATCACTTAGCATGTATGTTGTGTTTGAGCAATGATTATAGCAAGGCATCTTTCTAGCATACTAAATGGAACATGTTAAGCAGACAAGTTAAACCAACTTATACATTATCACAATTATGTGATTTCTTACCGATAATCGACTCCTCGTACCTGTATCAATTACAGGTTATCTGATATACTTACTCTGCCTGCACAAAACATTCATTAGCATGCATCCTGACTACATGGTCACTGGTGTTGTTAAACCATATGGACTCTTCTTATTTCACTTCATTTTAAGATAATGCGGTCAGCATAGTAGGTGGCGAGCCTCTATGCCACCTCGCCTTATCCGTGCTCCCAAAGCACTCATCATTATTTCCTCCTAGGCCGAATCAGTCCCCAGGGCCCTAGGAACCGTTCGAGGAAATTATTACTCAAACCTTGTATACAAGTTGTCCATGACCATGCGAATGCGTGTCCGACTCGATTGTGAACATAATCGCATGGTAAAATATATTAAGGAAGTAAAGGCAACAGTGCATCATTAGTCATATTCAATGACTTATTCTTTTCATTATTACCATCATTTCATTTGGTGATCTCAACGATCCCAGCTTTATCATTTCTCATTCATTGCTTCATTGCAACGTATCTCATATCATTCCATTCTTAAGAGAAACTTAACATTCATTCGTTTCATAGGGACATTTATTCATTCATTCATTTTTTATAAGGGACAGGCAACATTTCATATTCTAGCAACAGTTATACAGATAGTACATGATTCTAGTGTTTTATTCAGTTCATTGGTTCGATAGTATAGCCAGTTCATTTCTTATTCTATCATTCATGAGGCATCTCATTATTCAAGTGTCTACTTGTTCCAGCAGTGATAAGCATAAGGGGCAATGTTATCAATTCATTTTCAGGCAGCGAATCACATTAACAGTTCAATGTGTTGTACATTTCAATAATTCTCAACGTAATCATCTTTATTATTTAGCAACTAAAACACGGGACATTTAGGGACAATTCATAGCATTTCAATACTTCATTTATTAAGCATGAAGGAGTAAGGAGGAGGAAGGACAGTTCCACTCACCCAAAATTCTACTAAGCGTAGCTCCACCAGCGAGCCACGTTCCAATATCCATTCCGTCTAGCCAGCTAAGAGAGACTACATCTGTCTCAATTCTCCTGATTTCCAACATAAGTCACGGTCCAATATTCTGATCCTATCCAATAAGCCAACCAAATGCCTCGTACGGAGCGGGGCATTACATAATATACCACTCAAAAAAAGTTTCGTCCTCGAAACTTAAGGAAACAAGTCTTCTACAAGATTCACTTAATCACCTTGAGTTTACTCATTCAGCTTCAAATCAATATTTATTTCAGCCCACTCGGTCATTTCAAAATATCTATCCAACTGTACCATTTAAATCCATCAACGATTCGATCTGTCTATCTCTTTTTCAATTACTTGTAACTTCTCATTGATTCGCCAACATTTCTCTTATATTTCTATCTCAGTCGCAACATATCACTTTGTTTGGATCCATACACATATTTTAGGCGTCCCCAAAACATATGCATTTCAGCCAAAGTCCGTGCTAGTGCGATAATTTCTTCCCATAATGTTATCTCAGTCGCAACCAATCACTTCGGCTGGATCCATACACATATTTTAGGCGTCCCCAAAACATATGTACTTCAGCCAACTTCCATGTTAGTGCGATTCGATCAGCCACAATATAACTCTCTTTTCTAAATCCGACTTAGCATCCTTTCATTCGACTTATTGCTTTATTCACTTTGCCACAATCACTATCTTCCAGGCTACAATACTTAATATCAGGGACAACTTGGTTAAACTCTATACCCAAGCATAACATTTCTCACATTCGATCAAGGGTCTAACTTAGAGCCAATCATATCAAGAGTTCATAACATGCAATCATATTCCTTCCCAAATCCAACAATATTTTTCACCGAGGCAACTCATCTTTTCTATAAGACACAATCCGACGTCACCCACTATCGATTACCCGAGTCAGGGTATAATTCTATGCAACAGTCAAGGTTAACTTAGCTACCCGACTATAGGTACACTCGAGTCTTACCTTACGATTGCAATTCCTACTTATGGCCGACAAATAATCCTCAAGGGTCAAATATCTTTTAAGACACAAGTTGAAGCATACATTCCCTTAGGTCAATACTCATTATCGTTGTCCCTCATTCAATGCCACAAGGTCATCCTATGGGTCTCCAATGGTCACCTATTATTCAGTCAGTCTCTAAGGTTAGCTACACTGATAGCTAAACTTAATCGTTCAGGTGACTTCCCTAGAGTGGACGGCTGCTAGGGTTATACTAGTGTCTTATTCTTAAGGCCAACAAGTAACCAACAGTTCTAAGGAACTCTACCCAAACCTATGGGTTTTAACTCAGTCTGAATAACTAATCGCCATTGTTGGTTATGCCAACAATTGGTCATGCAGCCCACAGTTTCTAGGGTCAAGTCTATCTATCTAGTGTCTTCCTCAAGGAATAATTCCCACAGAGGCTCACTCTAGACTTACCCAACGATCGACTAAGATCGATCTATCCACATTACGGTCAAATTCCAACCCGACATATGATTCTCATCGTTCTAATAATCCATCAAGTAAATTCCTAATAATCAACATTTCTATTCAAATTCCTTTGTACCCACACGAACCCATAAGCCAATGCTAACTATTCAAGGATCATCGATTCCGATAGTCTTAACATAATTATGGAATCATACTTATTCGGTCCGTATGACAGAGTCAAACCACTAAGTCATAAGCCAACAATCTATATCCCAACCAACAATCACCTATACCGACATTATCCAACATGTTTGCAATTTCTCGTTTCCATTTGTTTCTCAATCATCAAACTATCTTACGGCATTCTTAATCTCATGCAGTAATGGTCAAGTAGTTCATCCCATTCAATCCGACAATTTATGTATCACTTAACCATCCTCTAGGCAACAACAGTATTCTGAGTCACTACTTGTTATTTTTCTAGTACAATTCAATTCTTCAGCATCATGCATCTATGCAATGACTATCCTTTGGTGATCAAGATGGATTGACATCTATTACACCTTAGGATCAAGGCACAGATTTCTAATATCCCTTTGATTCATCGGCAATATTTTCAAAACTTTCAGCTACGCATCCAACTTTATATTAGCCACATTTAATTTGCATCCAACCAATCGAAATCGACATTCCAATGTTCTAAGCCACAACATTCTCTAGCCAAATCATTTACCCGTAGCATACTAACTGTCTTACTAGTCTGAGTCATCACTCGACTAAACAATTTCTAACCAAGCCAACCGTTACCATTTCTACAATCTCACTACCCAACATAGCATCACCATCAGGGGACACTTGAGTCATCTAGCACAATACATGACTCCCAGCTAAGTCTCGGCACTACCCAGTACTCACAGATAGTCTCATTGCTATTTTATGGAAAGGGTCAACATACATCTCGTTCTGAGGTGGTAGAGGCAATATACCACTCAGGAACGAAGCCATCCTTAAACAATACCAACTCAATCTATTTCGGACATTCCTGATCTATAATGATCACAATACTTAACCAACATCTCGGGGTCTCAATATCACAAGGCAACATTCTTAGGGTCTCAAAGCAGTAGCCAGCACACATGAGTCAATTCACTAATTCTGTTGAACTCATCCATCAATTATTTCATTCCCAACTCTTTTCCAATATCATATGCAATTCTCAACTTGTTGCAGCATACATAGCCATTTTTCTATATTTTCACATTCTAAACAGTATTCACAATATAGCATACTATGGCATCGAGTCATTGTTGGGTTATTTGTGTCCAAACCAACAACAATCATTCTTTCAGGGGCATCACAATGTATATAGACTTATTGTAGGGAACATCCAGTGAGCAGCCAAGAGGGTCAATGATCTTTCAGACACGAACAACATAGGATGATTATAGGACAACAACAATATAATCGCGAAAGCAATCTTTGATTTAATCGCGGAAGCAACGTTGAGCGATCGCGGAAGCAACTTTGGTCAATCGTCGATGCAACTTTGATTTAAAATGAATCAAAGAAGAGACCAAGGACGTAAAGCCGTGCTCTGATACCAATTTGTCACACCCCGATTCGTAGAGTCATTTATTCTTCGAATTTTATCTCTTAGAATCGATCGTCCTCGCTTAGGCGTGATGCCGTACAAGTCTGGTATTGCACTTGTACAAGGCAAGGATGGTACATAATCGATTGTTCTTCAAATAGGAACACATCGCAGCGGCAGAAGCAGATAATTTGAATTTAATAAGGACAATCTCTCTTATTGAATAGAAGTACATCACTTCTTTATAGCAGCGGAGAAAAGAGTAACTTAAAGCCACACAGAGATATGTAAAACTTTATTCTCTTTATTGATAATTGAAGAAGAGTACAAGACTTGTATTGAAGTACAATGATTACAGCATATCTCACTTTACATTAGAAACCAACTGAACAATGCTATACAGCTTACATTTGATATTTAGATACAATGGATTACAACTCGATATACCGACTTGGCTTACAATCTCACTGGTACAACTGATTACAATGTTCCATACATTATGCCCTTTATAAACAGAAGACATCATCTTGTGCAAGGAGAGCTTCTGTATGTCCAACAAATCTTCGATGCCGCGGGACCAATCAAGCCAATCTTCGTGTGTAGAACATTCCAAGCACGAGCACCTGCCCACAAAACGTGGGTCAACACATCATCTATGTACTGGCGAGCAGAATCCAACCCACTCGCATAAACCAACATTTTAAGTGATCATTTAAGCAAGCATTTATTAGAATGATCTTTCTACTTGGGGCCTAGCATCAGTTTACAGTTCATGGGCAATAATCAGAGTGAAGCATGTAAACATATTCCTAGTAGCATTCATGTGGACATATCATTTATCATTCTTGGTGTTATAATGCAAAAGCATCATTGAGGCATACTAGGTGTTATCATGAAAAGGCATCATTGAGGCATCGTTAACATTAACATTTTAAACATGTTATAACAGTTCTCACTTCAAGCATCACTTAGCATGTATGTTGTGTTTGAGCAATGATTATAGCAAGGCATCTTTCTAGCATACTAAATAGAACATGTTAAGCAGGCAAGTTAAACCAACTTATACATTATCACAATTATGTGATTTCTTACCGATAGTCGACTCCTCGTACCTGTATCAATTACAGGTTATCTGATATACTTACTCTGCCTGCACAAAACATTCATTAGCATGCATCCTGACTACATGGTCACTGGTGTTGTTAAACCATATGGACTCTTCTCATTTCACTTCATTTTAAGATAATGCGGTCAGCATAGTAGGTGGCGAGCCTCTATGCCACCCCACCTTATCCGTGCTCCCAAAGCACTCATCATTATTTCCTCCTAGGCCGAATCGGTCCCCAGGGCCCTAGGAACCGTTCGAGGAAATTATTACTCAAACCTTGTATACAAGTTGTCCATGACCATGCGAATGCGTGTCCGACTCGATTATGAACATAATCGCATGGTAAAATATATTAAGGAAGTAAAGGCAACAGTGCATCATTAGTCATATTCAATGACTTATTCTTTTCATCATTACCATCATTTCATTTGGTGATCTCAACGATCCCAGCTTTATCATTTCTCATTCATTGCTTCATTGCAACGTATCTCATATCATTCCATTCTTAAGAGAAACTTAACATTCATTCGTTTCATAGGGACATTTATTCATTCATTCATTTCTTATAAGGGACAGACAATATTTCATATTCTAGCAACAGTTATACAGATAGTACATGATTCTAGTGTTTCATTCAGTTCATTGGTTCGATAGTATAGCCAGTTCATTTCTTATTCTATCATTCATGAGGCATCTCATTATTCAAGTGTCTACTTGTTCCAGCAGTGATAAGCATAAGGGGCAATGTTATCAATTCATTTTCAGGCAGCGAATCACATTAACAGTTCAATGTGTTGTACATTTCAATAATTCTCAACGTAATCATCTTTATTATTTAGCAACTAAAACACGGGACATTTAGGGACAATTCATAGCATTTCAATACTTCATTTATTAAGCATGAAGGAGTAAGGAGGAGGAAGGACAGTTCCACTCACCCAAAATTCCACTAAGCGTAGCTCCACCAGCGAGCCACGTTCCAATATCCATTCCGTCTAGCCAGCTAAGAGAGACTGCATCTGTCTCAATTCTCCTGATTTCCAACATAAGTCACGGTCCAATATTCTGATCCTATCCAATAAGCCAACCAAATGCCTCGTACGGAGCGGGGCATTACAGCAATCAACCAGGTTCTCTAACTACCGGAATACACAAAGGTACCGGATTGGGCGTTTGGGAAGTCGAGTAAAAATCATATAATAATGCCCTCGATATCCTCCTCGTTCCGCGAGACACTCGCACCAGTATCAAAATCCAAAAGTCCTCAAAGACATATCTGATCAAATTAGACATCACCGAAGAACTAGCAACACTATCTAAGAATCCACTTAGTCTATCATAATCACTATCTCAATATCATATCTCCTCATAGTCAATCCTTGAATAAAATCATTTCCCAACACACGGGTCAACACTAATCAACGCCGTCGAAAGATGGCAAGGTTTGTGTGAACCACTCTGGATCAGATCCACAACCCTTAAACCAAATAAGGACCAGGGTTGCAGACCCTCACCCGAGTAGAACCACTCTCCTTACACTATCCGGCGGACAGAACAGACAATGAGATAACAAACTAAACTAGAACACCATCTAAAGGAAGAATCACGAGTCAAGAGTCCAATGGGTGATACCGTCGAAAAGGCAAGGATTGCGTGAACCACTCTGGATCAGATCCACAACCCTTAAACCAAATAAGGACCAGGGTTGCAGACCCTCACCCGAGTAAAATCGCTCTCCTTACACAATCCGGCGGACGGGACAGATCAAGACGCTAGGCGACTAATCTAGTCGGGAGTCTACCTAGCAGGCAATGAGATCAGAAATACTATACCAAGAAGAACATGCATGAGTTCAGTCCCGCAAACCAAAGGAATGGCACTGCCCTATCCTTCGAACCAAATTCCCAACCGGGAATTCTGGAAAAATTCGGCAGAGTCTCCTTTGTATTCTGGACGGGAGCACCCTACGAATTGGGGCTAAAGTCCACTCGGCGTAACCCGTCGCAGAATCGCAGAATCGCAGACGGAGAACACTAAGTCTCAGCTACCAGCAGCACTACGATGCGTACTGGAAACAAGTCGATAGCCGAGAACACTAAGTCTCGGCCTCCAGTAGCACTACGATGCGTACTGGAAATCTCTCGAACCCGAGACCACTAAGTCCCGGTCTCCAGTAGCGCTACAATGCATACTGGGCGCCAAGCCAACATGTATACTAATAAGATAACTGCCTCGCAGGGCGTACCACAACACATGTCCATAAATTCCTAACCCAAGCACAAACACCGCCACAGGAGTAGTTCGCCAAGCCGTACCCGACCGCGAGTCGGACACGGGGCATATGGGGATAATCCATACGTGTGAGTCGTGCTCGTGTCCTCGGAGGTGTGGATGACCCGTCCGAGTTGTCCGATACGGTCGTAAACCGGTATCGAACCAAGCTATCCTAAGTTATCATCATGGCAGTTCTACTACTAGGCTACACTAATCATGATTATACAATTTACAAGTACAAATTAATTAAATGCAATAAAATCCAGGAGAGAGGGCAAGAGCCGTCGTTGAGCAAGGGATACTTGCCTAGAGGGCTCGGCTAGGTAAGCAAGTCTTCGGCGATCTGGATCCAAGCTAGCACGTCCATCGAGGTCCTCAGAACACATAATAAACAATTATTAGAATTAAATAATAAAATAATAGAATAATCATAAGAGATGGCAGAAGGCTATATCGTGCGGGTCTCGCAAGCAGCGCAGGGATCTGGTACGAAAACTGAGGCACACAGACCGATACGGGCACGCAACCCGAGACGCATACGTATATCGAGACGTGTACGAGAATCGAGATGACTCGAATATTGAGACGAATAAGAAACAGAAACGTGCACGTAAATCAAGACGTGTACGTAGATCGAGATGACACAGAGACTAATACAATACGCCAATCAGAGCGAGCACGCAAACCGAGATAACACAAGATACAATATTACGCACAAATCGATACGGCACACAAATCGGTGCGTACACGTAAATCGAGGCGGCACGGGTCACAAGTTAGGCACAAAGGCCGAGACACGAGGATCGAGGCAACACACAAACCGAGGTGGCGCGGTGCCCGAGACAGCGCGGGGCTCGAGGCGTCCCGCTGCCCAAGGCAACACACGAATTGAGGCGTCACGAGAACCGAGACAGCACGTACACTAAGGTGTACGCGTATCGAGACGGCACATAACCCGAGCATCGTGGGGCCCAAAGTGTCTCGCTGTTCGAGGCGTGCACGGAGCTCGAGGGCTCGCTTCTCGAGACGTACGGGAAACGAGGGAACACGCAAGTCAAGCATACGCGCGACCCAAGGAGAGCGCGACTCCCAAGGCTGTACACTGCTCGAGCAGTACGGGGCCCAAGGGCGACCCGCCACTCGAGGCTGGCACGGCGCTCGCGGCGGGGCACGGCGGCTCGCCGGACAGAAGGGAAGAGGGAGAGGAGGAGCAGATCCATGGAGGGAAAGTGCCGCCGGGGTCGGCCAGGCTCCGGTGGAGGGGAGGAGACAGAGAGGGGAGACCGGAGGAGCTTACCGGGGTAGGTCGGCTCTCCGGCGGAGGAGACAGCGGCCACGGAGGAGATGGCGGCGCTGGCGGTGGCGGCCGCAGCGGAGGCCGGAGCGGGCGACGATGATGGTAGTGGCGCGGGTGGCTGATGGCAGTGGCGGGGGTGGCTGATGGCGGCGCTGCTCAGGGCGGCCGGAGGGGGAGACGATGATGGTGGTGGCACGGGTGGCTGATGGCGGTGGGAGCTCAGAGCGGCCGGAGGTCGGCGGAGGCCGGGAGAAGAGAGAAAGACAGCGAGCGATAGAGAGGGACGAGAGGCCGAGTGAGCGGGAGAGAGGAGAGTTGAGGGAGGAGAGAGAGGGCCGGGGGGGTGAGTGTGGTCGGAAGAGAGATGAGAGAGAGAGGAAGGAATTGGGGGTGGGGGTCGGCTGATCCAGCAAGTGAGAGGGGAGAGAGAGGAAGAGTGAAGAGAGAGGTGAGGGGGTTAGGTAGGGGGAGGAGAGAGAGATGATGTGAGGGAGTAAAATGACAAGAGAGAGGGGGAGTAGATATTTTGGAGAGTAGACTAGGATCATGAAATTAATTTATAGTAAATAATTAATGAGGGCAAAATCACCTCCAATAAAATAATAAAAATTTCAAATACACCCCAAAAATTAAAATCCTCCAAAATATGAAATACAGTCGAAATACAGTCATATACCTATTTCTAAAATAGGGATATGACAATTTTACCTCTGAATCGTACTTGAAAATTTTATTCTTGATTACGACTAGCTGACTTGGTTGTGAACCTTGTCATGTCATAAATTTGAGTTTTGATCTTGTCGGAATAAATATTCCTATTGTGCCTAAATGATTGATGCTCTAGTCGTTCGTGCCCAGTTATCACTCCTAAAAATGACTAGATTTAATTTTGTTACTCTGCTCTAATTTACGCCTAAGAATTTTAACTTTCGATCACAATCAACTGGTGTGACTACGAAATTAGTCATATTAGAATCAAAAATTTACCATGCCAGAACAAATTTCTTCTGTGCCTAAAGGACTTGGGTTCTTCCTAAATTGTTCCTTTAAAAACCTTGATTCCGAAATTATGATTTTATCGCCATTCATAACTAAGCTTGGATCTTGATCGTGCTTATACGACCTAGAGTCTGATTTTCATCAAATCTAACTACCGATCGTTCTATACTCGAATTTCGTTCTCCATTCGTTCCCTTAGCCGTGATTAAGATCATGACTAAATAACCTGAAATTATTCCTGATTTGTGTCTAAACAATGTTAAATCATACTATGATTCTATCATGTTAAATCAATAGTCGTGTCCAAACAATTTCAAGTTAATTATCTTGATCGTGCCAACTCGTCGTTCTTTGATCGTGTCTAACATACTGCCAAAAATTTCTATCATGTTTAACTCCCTTGCTAAGCTTTAATTTTGAGGACAAAATTTCTTTAAGGAGAGTAGATTTGTAACCTCCGTTAACCAATTTCTTGGATTTTTGAATTTTATATTTTTTAAAACTCTCAACTTTTTGAATCTCGAAAAATATGCAAATTCTAAATTTTGACAAAACAAATTTTGACCGTGATTGCTATCGGTCCTTGTTGGTCTTTGGTTTTGTAAAAACTTTTTAAGCGAATTTACCCTATTGGGATTTTTCTATCTATCCCTTAAAATCAATAAGTTATAAATATTTAATTTTTGTAAAAGAAGAATAATGTTTAACAAATTCATTTTTTGATATTTTGAAATTAATTTTTTTATATATTTATTTACAAAATATTGCTATTGCTATTTCTAATTTAAATTAGCTAGTGATTTTACTGGCAGTAATTAAGTAATTAAATTATTGGTTATTTGTCAAATGGTTAGTAGTTAGCAGTTAGTGATTAGCGTCAGTTTTCTACTATGTTTTTTCTAATTCTATTACATGTACATTGGATTCTAGGGTTTCCCCTACTCCTCTATAAATAACACTTTTCCCCAATAGTTGCACATTTCCCAAAACCCTAAAATTCTTACACACATTCCTAGGTATTTTCTAGTAGCCACCCCCATTTCCTTCCCTGTCCCAATCCATCCCGACTCCTCCCAGCAGCTCTGGCTACCCCGACATCTACCTCTGGCCAACCACCACAGCCATCACCATCACTCGGCCTCCTCCTGCAACCGACACAACCGCCACCCTGCCCGACCAAACAACCGACCACCCTGTGGCCGCCCCTGCCATCAACACATCGCCGACCACCAGCCCAAAACACCACCGCCACCAGCAAAACCAATCGTCCACACCGACCATCCATCCCCGCCCATTCCCCACGGCTGCCCCGGCCACACTGGACCAACCACCTACATTCACCACCGCCCACTGCCAAATCCCCATCGCCACCCCCATCTAGCCCGGTCCGGCCATAGCAACCGCCACCATCCACAGACAGAGAGTGAGGAAGGGATTTTACCTGGCCACCCGTCGTACCCTAGATTCGGTCACCGCTCCGCCCTTTCGAACCCTCGTGAGCACCCCACGCGCCCGACCAGTCGAATTGACCCTCCTAGCGCCGCCCCGAAGTCCAACGGCGTTCCCCGCAGCTGAGCGACGCCGACCCCAGCAGTGCTCCGCCACTCCTGGCCGCGTCCTCCCGTCGCCGCGCCTTGGCGAGACCCGCCGGCACTGTTGTCCGACGCCGGAACCCCTCCGCCAGATCTGGCCTACCCCAGACCGGATCCCCTCCGTCCGACGCCTCTCCTCCGCCGGCTGCTCCCGTCGAGCACCCTCCGTCGACTAAAATTGACTGTGAGCCCCCTTCATTTTTTGGTTATACTGATTTTTGGGGATAGAACCTTTTTCCCCCTTTTTTAGGTTACTTTATATATTACTTATATTAATAATTATATATTAGTTTAAAAATAATTACATATTAGTTATATATTAGTTTGTATAATAGATTACATATTAATTTATATATAGTATAAATTGGTGGTAATAATGAGGGAAATTATTGTTATTTTTATTATTATTACTTACAAATTTTGTTGGTATTATTCTAGTTAATAATTAGGATTTTAAGATTTATATTTACCATTAATAGGTTTTGGGCCATAATATGTGTATGTGAGTATGGTGTATACATGTATATAATGTGTATGCATTGTACTTTATTATTTATTTTATCGTTACCAGTAGTATTGCTTATTTGATATTATATAAAAATATATAATAATATTTCTAAAATATTAATAGTAAGTTTTGACCTAAATTATTAGTTAATTATTCATTATTGATATTTGTCCAAAGTGTAAGTTTTACTAATATAGTTATAAATATATTGATACTAGAACGTTTTCCCTTATTATTAAATAATATCAAATATCTCGATTAATACAATATCTATTTTTCCTAATTTGTTATAAACAATTTTTGGATAATTTTGTATAGTTAATCTTTTTCCTAAATTCATATTTGACAAAATAGGAATATTAGTACAGAATTGATTTTCTGGGTTTTGAATTATTATCTAAAATATGTTGATTAATACAGATATAGTTTTAACATTATAAGGATTTCCAAAAATTTATTATATTTATTTAATTATATTTTTCTGAAATCATAAATCGTGACTATGATAGTCATTTTCTATTTCTTGATTGATTATCGTACCAAGCTCTGATTTTAGACTTTTATATACCAAACTAGGCTATTTGGACTATTCTGGACTCATTGGGACTGCCCGTGTCGTCGTCTGGGACCCTCTATGGAACTTAGCATGGTACCTACCTCGTGTCGATACGTTCGTGTAGTGCACGTCGACTCCAACCAATCGAGACTACATTCTCTGATCATTTCATATCCTGCTTAGAATTATTTTTCTGCTTCAAATTACTTTACTTGATACTGTCACGTTGTTCACACGGATTGGTACTATATGGATCCCTTCTTGAGATGTTATCCTTTAGGAGCATCGGATACTACATGTTCTGTGTGTTTTACTTACATTGTGTATCACTATGCTTCATGGTTCATTGATCACTTGTGACATGTACTCTCATGATCACAGAGTCTCCTTGAATCTCCTATTTATGGGCAATCCCAGAATCACCCATTTATGGGCATCCATGTATCACCCCTTGTGGGCCATTGCATGGAATCATAACATAACCTGGCTAGATCCTTGTATATTGATTGGGGGTACGGGGGAGTAGAAGTAGACATGTGAATATTATCCAAGTAGTATAGCATCAGAATCTTTCCATAGTGTAGCATCAGAATCTCCTATGCCATTTACATGTCTATATTGTACTCTGACTCACTAGCCACTGTTAGTTCTCTATTGCATAGTAGATATTTTTATTACAGTTCTCTCTCTCTGTTTACATACTGTATTTCCTTCAGTACCTGTATCTTACTTTACTGCATGATCATATTTTCTAACCTACTATGAACTGTTGAGATGTATTGTGCTCGCTCCTGTCCTGACTGGACCTGTTGATAAATTTTACAGATAGCCTGGAGGTTGCCTGCTAGCCTAGAGGAGACACAGTAGAGGTTGTATAGATAGCTAGGGTTTTGCTTTTAACTTATTTTCAGTTGTCTCGAGTTGTATTTTTGGATTACTGTATTTGAGCTTTGAGATGTATTTCTGGGTTTGTGTATCTTAGACACTTAGACTTCTAACTGCTGTATCTCTTTTGGATTTCATGTTTTATCTATCTTCCATTATGCTCTACCTTAGATGTGATTGAGTTTACATTCTGCTATGTCACCCCCATTCGGGGAGTATAAACTGCTTAGCCTTATACTGTTAGATGCATGAGACCTAGGACAGCGTTCTACTGTCGACACTGCGGCGTAGGCTGGACGTACCCACGTCTCGTGCCCTTACTCTACGGTGCGGGTCGTGACAGGTCAATACCCCGCACTTCCAACACTATCACACTTCCAACGGCTGTCCTGTCATCACCCATCTGGCCTTCGCTGACGACCTACTCATCTTCTCAGCCGGGGAAGAAGGAGCGGTAGAGGTGGTCCACAACACCCTACAGAGGTACTCTAGATGCTCTGGCCAGAAGATCAATCCCTCCAAGAGCGTCATCTACGCCCACCACAACATCAAGAGAGATCACGCCAGAAAACTCTCCCACTTAACATCCTTTTCAGTTAACCATCCTCTGTTCAACTATCTCGGGTGCCCTCTTGTGTATGTGAAGTCCAACTCTCGCATCTTTGAGAACTTGACCATAAAAATCAGGAAGAAACTGGCAGGGTGGCATAATGCAACTCTATCCCCTGGGGGCAAGATGATCCTCATCAACCACGTGCTCACCTTTATCCCTATTCATACCCTGGCCGCATGCTTCCCGCCCAAAAAAGTCCTCTCCTCTATCGAACAGATCTTCTATAATTTCTTTTGGGGGCATTGCAACGGCCAAGTCAAGCATCATTGGACCAGCTGGGATTCCATAGCTCAACCTACAATCGAGGCTCAACCTACAATCGAGGGGGGTTGGGATTCCCCAAATTCTCTCACATCATCAAAGCTTTCTCAATAAAATTATGGTGGAAACTTTGCACTAACAACAACCTATGGACCAGGTTTTTGAAGGCCAGATATGTCACTACCACTTTTCTAGCTTGAGGGTATTTTGGTCATTTTCAAAATCTTAGAATTTAATTTGAATTATTATTATTATTATTATAATTAATGTGATTTTTGAGTGATTTTTAGAATAATTGTTTGTGGTGTTTTAGAGACTTTGACTTAAGTTGACCTTGTAGACTAACCTAGTGGCTAACCTAGGTCTTGACTAAGTGATTAGGATGTGCGAACCTAGGTTGACTTAAGTTCATGAGGATTAACTCATTGGGATTAATTTGGTGAAATTAGGAGCTAGTTTGATATAGAAATGGCTTGTGAAGTCACAAGTCATTTTATGACTAATAGGCTTAATGGCCCATAGCCCACACCCATTAAACCAAGCCCTAACCCAAGGAATTCTGAACAGCCCCTATGGTCAGCCCTTCCCCTATTTATATGCTCTTAAAACTAGGGTTGCCTCTTTAGAAAACTTTGCCATTTGGAAGAGGTGAGTCCCCATCCTTGTAAATCCTTAAAAAACCCATTTCTTCTCCAAATTCCTTCAAACAAATTGCATTAGGACCTAATGTTAGTATTCTTGCTGTTGTTGATGAGTATTTTTAGGGAACACACAATTTGAGGAAGTTTGGTGGTTTGTGGAGCTCTTCCCATTTGGGAATTTTGAACCATTATTCACCTATAGGTATAATTCCTTCCATTGCTTTTAAATTCTATTAAAAATCATTTCTAGATTATCCTAACCCTGACCTAACAGTAGGATAGGCTAACCCTAGAATTTGGACCCATTTCGTGTCCGTATCGGACACGTACCAGGGTGTCTAGGTTAGTGTTCGACGAAATGCCTCAAAGGGCATTTCGTTCAATTTTTGTGATTGTGTTTGAATGGAAAAATCCATTTTAGGCTCGCTTATGCTAATCTAGGACACTGAGCATGTTTTCGTGTCGAATTGGGCCGACACGCGTGCGTGGACACGCAGTCGTGCATCCACGCGTGCGGACAGATTTCTCCCCTGCTGCTCGTGCACGATTTTTCTGTGCATATGGGGTTTCGATGCTTGAAACTCGACATAGGCGTTGTGTCAATGACTGACACAAGGCTCGTAAAGTTTCACGGGTCCTCGTATCGTGTCGGATACGCTATTCCGTGTGCACGGGGAATATACTGTGCGGTCCAGTGTGTTATTTGGTGTTCTGGTGTTTGAATTGTTTTTAATGCTTTTTAATTATGTTTTAATGATTAAATAGATCCTGGGAATGTTGTTTAAACCTCTGTTATAATTGTTACATGTTTAATTTGGGTTTTAGTGAGGAATATGTATTTCGAACCTAGGTTCCTTTGATTATTTCGGACACTGTCTGATACTGATTATTCCCAGTTTTTCCAAGCCAGTTTAATGCTCTTTTATGTTATGTTTTCAATTGATTTTGATCCTTACATGTTACATATCATGTTAACTAAGAGTAGGGCATTCAAGTTTGGCTTTGGGATGTGTAGATGGGATTTTGGTATTTGGGTTGGTTTCAAAACTGTGGTGAACTGAATGGGAATTCCCTATTTTATGTGAACTGAGTTGTATTACCAAATTCCTGAGAATAATGCATTGCTAAATTAATTTCCAGTTAAGGATTTTACTTCACCAATTATTCTACATGATAGTTGCATTGGTTGACAATTGTGTTTTATTCCTATAGCCTGAGATTCATGTTGTTGAAAGGGAATTGAATGAGTATGTTCACTGTTAATTCAAACCTGGGTTTTAGTTGTGGTTTCAAGTCTTTGATAACCTGAGAATAGTTTGTAACTATATTGTCTAGTTGTGAATTGATTTCCTTTTCATTATTTCACTGTTGTTCATTTCCCTTACAATTGGTTTATATGAAACCTGAAATTTGATAATCTGAAATTGAATGTAAACCTGAGTTGGGATTTGTTTTGATTACTGAGTTGTTCCCAGTTTTTTAACATTAACCTGAAAATTGGTTATGGTTATGTTCCAGTTTCTTTTTAGTGAACCTGTGAATGTATTGACCCGAGTTATGGAATTTGTACTGTTTCATTTGAAAACCTGGGAATGAGTTATTGAACTGATTTGGGGTTTTTGTAAAACCTGGGAATTTATCTCTGATATGGAATTGATATTGTGAACCTTAGCTTTGAGTAAATGGGATAACTGAGAATATAGGTTGTATAGGTTGTTTCTGTTAACTGTTTTAATGTATGTTTTGAGTATAACCTTGAATTAGAAACTGGAAATTGTTCCAGTTTTTCCCCCTCCCTATGAACTGAATTCCTGAATTATGGATACACTATTTTTTTTCCAGTTTCTGAACACATTGCAGGGCTCACTATTTCAGGATTTGTTTTCCCCTTTTGTTTCCAGTTTCCACTTGAACATGACACACACTCTTGTGATACCTCCCACTCTCACTCTCTAGTCTAGGAAACACACATCCACTTGCACATTACACTCTTATGTTCCCTCTTTTCCTTCCCTATAGATACATGCTTTGTGTTCCTATATAATTTATATTAGTATTGTACCTATATACATATTAGTTACATGTATAGGAATGTGTGATAATGTGTATATATACATGATACTTGTGATATAATTTGTATATATATAAATATGGGTTATCATTTAATATATCATGATATGGGGGTTTTGTGTTAGATACATATAGAGTATGGATACCATATGTAATATGTATTATATATATGGTTGTGTGGGTGTAATATAGGGATAGCCATTATGGGTATAATCTAATTAGATTATATATATGTATACCAATATGTGTTTGTCTAGCTATAGAGAATAACATGTGTGAGATGTGTCTAGTAGGCTATAGGCTAGATATATGACATGTAGAGATGTGTATTGGTAGGTTTGACATGGTATTGCCTAGATTAGTCTAGTAAACTTAGAATAACTTGCTAGACCTAGATTAGACTAGTTTGACCTTGATTAGACTTGGTTGACCTAGTTTGACTTCTGGGGTTGACCAGAGTTGACCAAGAGTTGACTTTGGTCTAGATTGACCTAGATTTATGTAGAACGCATTGTAGTGCATTACATTTCTATTCTGGACTTGTTGTGACTCGTACTGTTCTAAATAGGAGCCAAACACCACTCCTCGGACAGTACTTTCATCTCGGACTTTCAGATAGCAGGCGAGTACATTCTCTGATCTTTTCATACCTATCTGGACTATATTCATGCTCTAGATTACTCTACATGATGCTGACACGTATCTTTACGGATTAGTACTATATGGATCCCTTCCTGAGATGTTATCCCTCTACGGGTGCATCGGGTATTTCATGTTCATGTACTTTATCATGTGCATCAGGTATTCCTTGTACTCGTACTAGTTCATGTTTTTATATGTTCTCAAGTGCTTTCACGTGCCTCATGTACTACTCATTACATGAGTTCACGTATCTTAGTTGTATTCATGTGCTTATAACGTAACTTGAATGGATCCTTGTGTACTGATTGGGGCGGGGTGAGTAGAATTGGTTATGTGAACACTATCCCAAGTAGCTGTATAAATGTGCCTCCTTATTTGTATTCATGTGCCCCTAAGCCGTTTACATAACCATATTGTACTCTAAATCACGTAGTCACTTACAGTCTTTACTATCATATATCTATTTCCAGTTACAAAATATCTCCTGTTTTACCTGTACTTCCATTCAGCACTTCCTGTATTTTACTCTATTGCATGATTTATTTTCCTAACCTGCTATGAATTGTTTGAGAGATATGTGCTCGTTCCCGTCCTGACAGGACCTGTTAAAATATTACAAAGGACGAGGCTGAGGCGTTCTGCCCTACTTACTACGGTACCACACTAGATGAGTGCCAGGATTTGGACCAGCAGCAGGATCCATTAGCTGTAGACGACACTCCATTAGTTTAGGATTGTCTTACTATTTTGGGATTATTGTACTAGACTTTGAGATATTCTGAGATGTATTTATTTTAGACACTTAGAACTCTGGATTGTATCTTTGTGATTCTCAGTTCTGGATATTGTTATCTTTCATTATCAATCTATCTTACCTGTTCTACCTTAGCTATGGTTGAGTTATATTTCTGTTATGTCACCCCCATTCGGGGAGTATAACTGTTATTACCTTCAATTGTTTGATGTTGTGACCTAGGACAGCGTTCTACCGCCGACACTGCGGCGTAGGCTGGACGTACCCACGTCTCGTGCCCTTACTCTAGGGTGCGGGTCGTGACACATTTTTAGTGGTGGCCCATGCATGTCTAGGATATAAGTGTAGTGGTATTCGAACTAGAATATCGCTGCAGCCTGCAGTAGAAATTAGCATATGTTTGAAGGTACTCAATCATACTAGGAAAATCCTGTCAGATTCTGTATATCTATAATTTGCTGCTTATTGTCTTCCCTTGAGTATAAACTGTCCTCCTTTGAAATTTTTGCTTCAATCTCAGAAATTGCTTCTTGTTTTGATCTGTCTTCATGATGGTTATGAAGACACGAACTCATCGCTCCAGTTCGGGGGATACTATCGAGAGGCTGGCCACCTCTCGACCTGTTCATCAGGGCCTCGAGACCGCAGCTCATGTTGTGCCGACTCAGGTTGGCGTTTCTGCTACATTGGAGGTGCACCTCCGTCTGTACAGAGACCTTTTCCGTCATTCCCGATTCTTTCAGCAGTAGAGGCCAGCTCAGCAGTATCAGCAGCAGGGTCGTACACCTTTTCAGCAGGTGCAGCAGCAACAGCAGGCACCCCGTCAGCAGCAGGTAGTCGTTTGTGCCTTCTGCAAGAAGCTATGGCACATGATCTACGAGTGCAGGAAGAAGCTAGGCAAGTGCCTACTTTGTGGTACTGGAGATCACCAGTTGAGGGACTGCCTAGGAGCTTTTGGGCAAGGACAGCAGGGAGGTGGAGCCAAGGCTCCAGCAGGCCAGCAGAGGGGACCAGCCCTGCCGACCCAGCAGCAGAGTTTCTAGCAGCACCAGCAGCAGGCACGAGGTGGACAGCAGGGGCGAGCTTTCGCCATGGCAGCTGGGGATGCCGAGGCCATCGGAGAGCTGATAGCAGGTTCGGTTCTCCTAGATTCCCTTCCAGCATTTGTACTCTTTGATTCCGGGGCTTCCCACAGCTTTGTGTCTGTATCGTATGCTATTAGACACAGTTTGGTTTCTGAACCCTTACCTAGGACCTGCAAGATCACGACCGGGGGCGGGGTCATCCTCGTGAGTGATGTTTGCAGAGGGCGGAGTGTTATATTGGGAGGCCGAGAGTTGGGAGTGAGTCTACTAGTCATACCATTACCGAACTACGACATAGTATTAGGTATGGACTGGCTGAGTAGACACCATGCCCGCATTGATTGTCGTGGGGGTAGAGTTTTTTTCGGGGTGCCAGGAGAGCCAGAGTTTGAGTACACCCGACGGCAGGCAGAGCAGGACGGCAGAGTCTTTTGTGGAGCTTCAGTCGAGGAGCAGGTGGCTCCGCATCCCTTGATCGCAGAGTTTATGGACGTATTTCCAGAGGAGTTGCCAGGGCTTCCACCGGACAGAGATGTAGAGTTCTCGATAGACTTGGTTCCCGGCGCGGAACCGATCTTCCAGCATGTCTATCGAGTGAACAACAGTGAACTGGTAGAGCTGAAGAAGCAGGTGGATGAGCTGCAGGACAAGGGCTTCATTCGCTCGAGTTCTTTACCTTGGGGTGCACCGGTACTTTTCGTACCCAAGATGGATGGGTCGGTACGGATGTTTATCGACTACAGGGAACTCAACAACCTGACAATCAAGAACAGATATCCGCTGCCACGGATCGATGATCTGTTTGATCAGTTGAGCGGAGCTCGGGTGTTCTGCAAGATTGATTTGAGGTCGGGTTATCACCAGGTGAAGGTGAGGAAGGAGGATATCCACAAGATCGCTTTCAGGATGCGGTACGAGCAATTTGAGTTTTTGGTTATGCCGTTTGGGCTAACCAATGCACCAGCAGTGTCTATGAATCTAATGAACAAGGTGTTCCACCAGTACTTGGACAAGTTCGTGGTGGTGTTCATTAATGATATCTTGATATATTCCAAGACAGAGGAGGAGCACGAGGAGCATCTGCGGATAGTGCTAGAGACTCTCAGGCGGGAGCAGCTTTATAGGGAACTCTCCAAGTGTGAGTTTTTCTTGGACCGGGTGGACTTCTTGGGGCATGTGGTGACTGGAGATGGTATCTCAGTTGACCCCAAGAAGATTGTAGCAGTTGAGGCTTGGACAGCGCCGACTTCAGTGGCAGAGATCAGGAGTTTCCTGGGGCTGGCAGGATACTATAGGAGATTTGTGTAGGATTTCTTCCGGGTTGCAGAGCCGTTGACACGGTTAACCCGGAAGGATACTGAGTATGTTTGGTCAGAGGAGTGTCAGGCGGCTTTTGATGAGTTGAAGAAGCGGCTTACGACAGATCCGATTCTGATATTGCCTTCAGGATCAGGTGGTTTCACTATTTATAGTGATGCTTCAGGGAAGGGGCTGGGTTGCGTCTTGTAGCAGCATGGGAAGGTGATTGCCTATGCTTCCTGGCAATTACGTCCCCATGAGAAGAACTACCCTATCCATGACCTGGAGCTGGCGGCGGTGATTTTTGCTTTGAAGTTATGGAAGCACTATCTGTATGGCGAGAGGGTGGAGATTTTCACAGATCACAAGAGCTTGAAGTATGTGTTTACACAGAAGAAGCTCAACATGAGGCAGCGCAGGTGGCTTGAGTTGATAAAGGACTTTGATATCGCACTTCAGTATCACCCGAAAAAGGCCAACGTGGTTACCGATGCCTTGAGTAGGTATCCGACAGCCATGTGTTTGACTATGGATCGGCACCTGCTTGCAAATTTGGAGAGCCTTGGGATTGAGGTAATTGTGCCAGGGGTGCAGATGCAGTTATGGGGCCTTCAGATACAGTCGGACTTGATGGACAGGATCAAGGCGGCACAGTTCGATGATGTGGCTCTGCGGTGTATCCGAGAGCAGATCAGTATGGGAGTGGAGGATGCTGAGTTCTCACTTACAGAGGATGGTGCCCTGAGGCACGGTTCCTGGATATGTGTGCCCAGCAGGGAGCTCAGAGAGTAGATTATGCAGGAGGCTCACAGATCGCAGTACTCTATACATCCTGGTGCCAACAAGATGTACAGGGATCTGCAAGAGCATGTCTGGTGGTACGGGATGAAGAGGAAGGTGTCCAACTTTGTAGCCAGATGCTTGATCTGTCAGCAGGTCAAGGCAGAGAGGCAGAGCCCCGGAGGATTGTTGCAGCCGTTGTCTATTCCAGAGTGGAAGTGGGAACATATTACCATAGATTTTGTATCGGGGTTGCCACGTACACTAGGAGGAAAAGATGCAATTTGGGTCATCGTTGACAGGTTGACCAAATCGGTCCACTTCTTGCCATTCAAGGTGGGTACGTCTACAGAGAGGCTGGCGGAGTTGTATATGAGACAGATAGTCAGGATTCACGGAGTTTCCGTCAGCATAGTCTCAGATCGGGATAGCCGCTTTACTTTCCATTTCTGGAGGAGTCTACAGACTAGCTTAGGCACTCAGCTCAAGTTTAGTACCGCATACCACCCCCAGACGGACGGATAGTCGGAGAGGACTATTCAGACCCTTGAGGATATGCTGCAGACGTGCGTCCTAGATTTTAGAGGTTCCTGGGAGGATCACCTGCATTTGGTAGAGTTTGCTTACAATAACAATTTTCAGGCCAGCATTGAGATGTCACCGTTTGAGGTTCTGTACGGGCATAGGTGTCGTACACCCTTATCTTGGGATGATGTTAGAGAGCGAGCTTTACTGGGACCAGAGATGGTTGTTGACGCAGCCGAGAAGGTGAAGCTCATCAGGGACAGACTTCGCGTGGCGCAGGATAGACATCGGCACTGGGCCGATAGCCACCGGAGGCCGCTGGAGTTTGAGGTACAAATTTAGAGATAGGATTAGAAGTAGGTTGTATTATGTTTTGTTTGATTGATCGTGTTTGATTTTTTTTTTTGTAACTTGAGACCTTGCTTGTGTTTAGGTTGGGGACATGGTTTTTCTGTGGATATCTCCGACTCGTGGTATGATACATTTTGGTGGAGGTGGGAAGCTTAGCCCGCGCTTCATCGGCCCTTTCGTTATCAGCAGGAGAGTCGGTGACGTGGCATACAGGCTAGACTTACCACCTGCACTAGTGGGCGTCCACAACGTATTTCATGTATCACAGCTGAGACGGTACGTGGCTGACCCTAGCCATGTGCTCGATCACTCGGAGATAGAGGTTGGACCTACTCTCAGTTATCCAGAGCAGCCTATGGAGATTCTGGATCGCCGAGAGAAGGTATTGAGGAACCAGGTGATACCCTTGGTACGCGTCGCATGGAGGCATCATTCTCCAGGAGAGTCTACCTGGGAGCGGGAGGATGAGATGCGCGAGCGGTACCCCTATCTTTTTGGACCTTGAGGTATACTTTTCTATCCTTCTTGGCAGTTAGTTTTGCCTTTAAATTTCGAGGACGAAATTATTTTAAGGGGGGTAGATTTGTCACTACCACTTTTCTAGCTTGAGGGTATTTTGGTCATTTTCAAAATTTTAGAATTTAATTTGAATTATTATTATTATTTATAATTAATGTGATTTTTGAGTGATTTTTAGAATAATTATTTTTGGTGTTTTAGAGACTTTGACTTAAGTTGACCTTGTAGACTAACCTAGTGGCTAACCTAGGTCTTGACTAAGAGATTAGGATGTGAGAACCTAGGTTGACTTAAGTTCATGAGGATTAACTCATTGGGATTAATTTGGTGAAATTATGAGCTAGTTTGATATAGAAATGGCTTGTGAAGTCACAAGTCATTTTATGACTAATAGGCTTAATGGCCCATAGCCCACACCCATTGAACCAAGCCCTAACCCTAGGAATTCTGAACAGTCCCTATGGTCAGCTCCTCCCCTATTTATATGCTCTTAAAACTAGGGTTGCCTCTTTAGGAAACTTTGCCATTTGGAAGAGGTGAGTCCCCATCCTTGTAAATCCTTAGAAAACTCATTTCTTCTCCAAATTCCTTCAAACAAATTGCATTAGGACCTAATGTTAGTATTCTTGCTGTTGTTGATGAGTATTTTCAGGGAACACACAATTTGAGGAAGTTTGGTGGTTTGTGGAGCTCTTCCCATTTGGAGATTTTGAACCATTGTTCACCTATAGGTATAATTCCTTCCATTGCTTTTAAATTCTGTTAAAAATCATTTCTAGGTTTTCCTAACCCTAACCTAACAGTAAGATAGGCTAACCCTAGAATTTGGACCCATTTCGTGTCCGTATCGGACACGTACCAGTGTGTCTAGGTTAGTGTTCGACGAAATGCCTCAAAGGGCATTTCGTTCGATTTTTGTGATTGTGTTTGAATGGAAAAATCCATTTTAGGCTCGCTTATGCTAATCTAGGACACTGAGCACGTTTTCGTGTCAGACTGGCCCGACACGCGCGCGTGGACACGCTGTCGTGCACCCACGCGCGCGGACAGATTTCTCCCCTGCTGCTCGTGCACGATTTCTTTATGCACAGGGGGTTTCGACGCTTGAAACTCGACATAGGCGTTGTGTCAATGACTGACATGAGGCTCGTAAAGTTTCACGAGTCCTCGTGTCGTGTCGGACACGCTATTCCGTGTGCACGGGGAATACACTGTGCGGTCCAGTGTATTATTTGGTGTTCTGGTGTTTGAATTGTTTTTAATACTTTTTAATTATGTTTTAATGATTAAATAGATCCTGGGAATGTTGTTTAAACCTCTGTTATAATTGTTACATGTTTAATTTGGGTTTTAGTGAGGAATATGCATTTCGAACCTAGGATCCTTTGATTATTTCGGACACTGTCTGATACTGATTATTCCCAGTTTTTCCAAGCCAGTTTAATGCTCTTTTGTGTTATGTTTTCAATTGATTTTGATCCTTACATGTTACATATCATGTTAACTAAGAGTAGGGCATTCAAGTTTGGCTTTGGGATGTGTAGATGGGATTTTGGTATTTGGGTTGGTTTCAAAACTGTGGTGAACTGAATGGGAATTCCCTGTTTTATGTGAACTGAGTTGTATTACCAAATTCCTGAGAATAATGCATTGCTAAATTAATTTCCAGTTAAGGATTTTACTTCACCAATTATTCTATATGATAGTTGTATTGGTTGACAATTGTGTTTTATTCCTATAGCCTGAGATTCATGTTATTGAAAGGGAATTGAATGAGTATGTTCACTGTTAATTCAAACCTGGGTTTTAGTTGTGGTTTCAAGTCTTTGATAACCTGAGAATAGTTTGTAACTATATTGTCTAGTTGTGAATTGATTTCCTTTTCATTATTTCACTATTGTTCATTTCCTTTACAATTGGTTTATATGAAACCTGAAATTTGATAATCTGAAATTGAATGTAAACCTGAGTTGGGATTTATTTTGATTACTGAGTTGTTCCCAGTTTTTCAACATTAACCTAAAAATTGGTTATGGTTATGTTCCAGTTTCTTTTTAGTGAACCTGTGAATGTATTGACCCGAGTTATGGAATTTGCACTGTTTCATTTGAAAACCTGGGAATGAGTTGTTGAACTGTTTTGGAGTTTTTGTAGAACCTGGGAATTTATCTCTGATATGGAATTGATATTATGAACCTTAGCTTTGAGTAAATGGGATAACTGAGAATATAGGTTGTATAGGTTGTTTCTGTTAACTGTTTTAATGTATGTTTTGAGTATAACCTTGAATTAGAAACTGGAAATTGTTCCAGTTTTTCCCCCTCCCTATGAACTAAATTCCTGAATTATGGATACACTGTTTTTTTTCTAGTTTCTGAACACATTGCAGGGCTCACTATTTCAGGATTTGTTTTCCCCTTTTGTTTCCAGTTTCCACTTGAACATGACACACACTCTTGTGATACCTCACACTCTCACTCTCTAGTCTAGGAAACACACATCCACTTGCACATTACACTCTTGTGTTCCCTCTTTTCCTTCCCTATAGATACATGCTTTGTGTTCCTATATAATATATATATTAGTATTGTACCTATATACATATTAGTTACATGTATAGGAATGTGTGATAATGTGTATATATACATGATACTTGTGATATGATTTGTATATATATAAATATGGGTTATCATTTAACATATCATGATATGGGGGTTTTGTGTTAGATACATATAGAGTATGGATACCATATGTAATATGTATTATATATATGGTTGTGTGGGTGTAATGTAGGGATAGCCATTATGGGTATAATCTAATTAGATTATATATATATGTATACCAATATGTGTTTGTCTAGCTATAGAGAATAACATGTGTGAGATGTGTCTAGTAGGCTATAGGCTAGATATATGACATGTAGAGATGTGTATTAGTAGGTTTGACATGGTATTGCCTAGATTAGTCTAGTAAACTTAGAATAACTTGCTAGACCTAGATTAGACTAGTTTGACCTAGATTAGACATGGTTGACCTAGTTTGACTTCTGGGGTTGACCAGAGTTGGCCAAGAGTTGACTTTGGTCTAGATTGACCTAGATTCATGTAGAACACATTGTAGTGCATTACATTTCTATTCTGGACTTATTGTGACTCGTACTGTTCTAAATAGGAGCCAAACACCACTCCTCGGACAGTACTTTCATTTCGGACTTTCAGATAGCAGGCGAGTACATTCTCTGATCTTTTCATACCTGTCTGGACTATATTCATGCTCTAGATTACTCTACATGATGCTGACACGTATCTTCACGGATTAGTACTATATGGATCCCTTTCTGAGATGTTATCCCTCTACGGGTGCATCGGGTATTTCATGTTCATGTACTTTATCATGTGCATCAGGTACTCCTTCTACTCGTACTAGTTCATGTTTTTACATGTTCTCATGTGCTTTCACGTGCCTCATGTACTACTCATTACATGAGTTCACGTATCTTAGTTGTATTCATGTGCTTATAACGTAACTTGAATGGATCCTTGTGTACTGATTGGGGTGGGGTGAGTAGAATTGGTTATGTGAACACTATCCCAAGTAGCTGTATAAATGTGCCTCCTTATTTGTATTCATGTGCCCCTAAGCCGTTTACATAACCATATTTTACTCTAAATCATGTAGTCACTTACAGTCTTTACTATCATGTATCTATTTCCAGTTACAAAATATCTCCTGTTTTACCTGTACTTCCATTCAGCACTTCCTGTATTTGTAACACCCAGTTTCTAAAATGAGGGTAATTTTGAAATTTTGTATTTTAATTTATTTAATTATGATATTTATTTAATAATATGATTTTTGGTAATTTTTAATCATTTTTTTAAACCATTTAAATCTTGACTTGTGATTTTGGTGCATTGACTAGTGTAGCCTTAGACTGTTGACTTAGAGCCTAGTCATTGTGATTAGGATATTTGATTAGTACATTTTAGTCTAGAGGATTTTGGTCATTTTAGAATTTATTAGAATTTTTAGGAATTTTTAGAATTTATTTTGAAATTGTTTGATTGAAGGTTGACTAGGTTGACTTTGACTAACTTTGACTTTGTGACCTAACCCTAGTTAGGTTGGCCTTGACTAGATATGAGAACCTAGGTTAAGTTAGGTCAACCATATTCTAGTTAGTGCTAATATTGGAGAATATTGAGTTTTGAATGGAAGGATTTAACCACAAACCATGACTTGTGACTTTTAAGTCATTTGTTTAATGACTAGGCCCAAAGCCCAAGACAAGTTTTAAAACCCTAAACCCTAGGCTAAGTGGCCAGCCACCATATCATCCTTGGGAACACCACCCTATAAATACACTCTTAGTTTAGGGTTGCCTCTTTTAGGAAAGCTCAAGTTTAGAAGGAGGTGAGTTCTTGCCTTCATTAATTCACCATAAATTCATTTTAGGTCCTAAAATCCCCAAATCAGTTGCAATGAGTTCTAATACTGGTATACTTTCTGTTGATGGAGTTTTATTTCAGTTTGTGGTGATATTGGTGGTTTGGGACATCAAGGAGAAGAGCTTTGAATAGGGGTTTTTATTGGAAGGTTCAACAATAGGTAAATTCCTCATCCCTCCATGAAATTTTGTTTTGTCTTCATCATTAGGGAGCCCTAGGAGTCCCCTAAGCATATGTATAGGTTTTGTCTCGGGTATCCTAAGTTTCGTGTCCATTTGGACACGTATCATGACTGCTGTGTAGGTGTTTGTCGAAATGCCACTGAGGACATTTCGACCTAATTTTAGGTTTGTGTTTGAATAGGAAAATTGGATTTGACCTTGCTTGTGCATTTCTTGTGTTCTGAACACGTCTTCGTGTCGTGTCGTGTCGGTTTTGGACACGTACACGCGGTCGTGCGCACGCGTGCACGGGCAGGTGGAATGCCCTGCTGCTCGGGCAGCACTGCTCTGTGCACACAGCGCCTCGACCCACGAGTTTCGACACACGTGCTGTGTCCATGACTGACACGGGGTTCCCCAAGTGGTTCGACCCCTCGTGTCGTGTCGGACACGCACGAGCTCGTGCATGGGGCTTGGCCTGTGCTGCCATTCCCTTTTTGTGCACTGACACGCACGTTTCGTGTCCAGTACACGTGACTTGGACACAGGACAGGGTGTCCATTGGGTAGCCCTAGTCTAGGTCTACCTTGGGACACGAGCACGAGGCTGTGTCGTGTCGTGTCGTGCACGGTGTTGATGTGAACACGTGCACGAGACAGTGTCTGTTTTGTGTGTGCAGTGTGTGGCTGATGGTGTGGGCTTTGTCTGGACACGTTTGTGTCCACATTGTGGACACAAACAAGTGTCATAGCATGAATACATTATGTATTTTCATTACCCACCATTTAATTCTAATTTTAAATCGATTTTCATTGATAAATGTCAATTTCCCTGTTTTGTAAAATCTGTGTGTATCAGTCAATACATGGTGTCTGTCCAGTTTTGTAAATTGAGTTTTGGACATTAAATTAACCTATTAAATGCTATTATTTGTATGTAATTTAATTCCTAACATGTTCTCCTACATGATTCCTAATTATATGCAAGTTTTGGATTGAATTGGTGAGGTTTTGATTCAAAAATCTGAGATTGCAATATAGGACTGATAGAGTTCTTTCACTGTGATTCATTAATGTTTGATTGATATTGAATTCATGAAACTGAGATTGGTTCATTAGTGAACTGTTGTTTACTGACATGGTTTAGTTTCCAGTTACTTGCATTGATTGATAAGGTAAAACTGAGTTTGAAAAACTGTTTGTGAATGCTTTCCATTCCCTTCATTTTCAGTTTGAGCATTGACTGTTATTGAAAACTGGAAAACTGATTTCCTTTATAAAACTGAGATGTTAGGTTTACATTTGATTCATGTTATAACTGTTGTGAACTGTTAGGATTTAATTCCAGCTTTTGAACCAAGGCAACTGTCAATTGATTTCCTTTTATTTTACAACTTGTTTAGTCATCATTAAACTGTTTTTGTAAAGAATCTGAAAATGCATTGTTAGTGAATATTCTTCATTTCCTTCCAGTTAACTTGCATTGCTGTGGTGAAATCTGAGATTTAATGGAAGGGAGGAAATTCTGAGTTAAACTGTTTTGTAATCTGAGACTTAAGTTAGTGTTAAACTGATTTGTGAAGGTTTAAACCATTGACATTGTCCATTTGATTTCCTTTTCATGATACAACCTTGTTAGTTCATTAGTTAACAGTTTGGTTAAATTCTCATTCAATGGTTATGTGAAATCTGAGAACATATGCTTGTTTCACTAGTTTGAACACTGTCACATGCCACCACATTTCCCTTCTAAATTCCTTTGTGTTATATATCTAATTTAGATGTATATGTAATATTATGTGTGAATGCATATAATGTGTATCTATAGATTATGTGATAATATGTGCATATGTGTGATAAGGTATATGCCTAATACATGGTGATATGTTAGGATAATGTATGGGTATATAGGATGTATTATATATCAATATATGTTGTGATATGGGTTAGCTAGGAGTATGGTTGTTTGACTTGGCCCATTGGCCCATGGCCTAGTTTTTAGCCTATGGCTATAGTGGTGATTAGTTTAGCTTAGCTAGCAAGTCTAGTTTAGACTTGATTAGTCTAATTAACCTAGAATGGACTAGTTAGCCTAGTGTAGACTAGTTTGACCTAGATTAGACTTGGTTGACCTAGTTTGACTTCTAGGGTTGACCAGAGTTGACCAAGAGTTGACTTTGGCCTAGATTGACCTAGATTCATGTAGAATGCATAGTAGAGCTTCATTTTATCATTTTAGACTTGTTGTGACTAGTGCTGTTCTATAGGAGACAGACACCACTCCTCGGACAGTATATTCTCTTCAGACACTCAGGATATCAGGCGAGTACATTCTCTGACCGTTTCATACTTGTATGGATTTACATTCTTGCTCTAGATTACTGTACTTGATGCTGACACGATTGTTATCACGGATTGGTACTATATGGATCTCCTTTTGGGATGTTATCCCCTTGTATTCACTAGATACATATTGTGACGTGTGTTTCACTTACATATTGTATTTATTGAATACCATATCCTTGTATACTCATTGTGCATATTGTACTCTCATTATCACATGAGCCCAGGGATAGACCATTGTACACTATTGTATAACATTGTACATCCATTGTATAACATTGTACACTATTGTATAAGATAACGTAACTGGAGAAGATCCTTGTGTATTGATTGGGGAGGGGGAGTAGAATTGGTTATGTACTCAATTCCTATTGTACAACATTGTATAACTATTGTATATGTCTATTGTACACCCACGTACAATGGAGTTACCATTGCATTTTCCTAGCCCGTTTACATAACCAGATTGTACTCTAAAATCACATGTTCTTTACAGTTCTTACTTATCGTACTTAGATATTTCCTGTTATCAAATCTCTACTGTTTTCGTATATCTTCTCTTTCAGCGTTTCATGTACTTTACTCTATTGCATGCTTTATATTTCCTAACTCGATATGAACTGCGTGAGATGTTTTGTGCTCGCTCCCGTCCTGACTGGACCTGTTGAAAATTTTACAGAGGATGAGGAGGAGGCCTGCATAGATACCTACTATGGGACAGCTGTTGATGACTTGTGTGACCCAGATTCCCAGCCTGATCCACTAGCTTAGAGATTGTGGCTCCCTAGTCTAGGTTTACATTTACTGTCTTGAGATCTGTTTGTATATTCTTTCATTCCAGTTTAGAGACTTGTATTGAGTTGGATGTCTGTTTGTATGGCAGTAGACACTTAGACTCTCTCTCTGTTGTATCCTGTGGATCTTTTATTCCAGCATTTATCTATCTATCTTTCATTCTTATCATTTTGCCTTAGATGATTGAGACTGTATGTTGTTATGTCACCTCCATTCGGAGTGTATATACTGTACAGGTACCTTTATATTGTTAGATGATTGACCTAGGACAGCGTTCTACCGCCGATACTGCGGCGTAGGCTGGGCGTTGTTACGTTCTCGTACCCTCACAGTGGGTGCGGGTCGTGACACGTTTTTAGTGGTGGCCCATGCAGGTCGAGTTTATGTAGTGGTATTCGAATTAGAATATCACTACAGCCTGCAGTAGGATTAGGATATTTTTGAAGGTACTCAATCATACTAGGAAAAAAAAAAACTCATATCAAATTCATACCATCTCAGTTCTTGCTGATATTGTTCTCCTTGAATATAACTGTCCTCCTTTGCTATTTCGACTCATTCTCAGCAATTGTTTATTTTGATCTGTCTTCAGGATGGTGGAGACGCGATTACAGCGTGCCATTCAGGGAGATACTGTGGAGGGGACTGCTACCTCTCAGCCAGTTCAGCGGGTCGGGAGGCTACAGCTCCTGCCACCTCTGCTCATATTGGGACTTCAGCAGTAGCAGCAGCAGCTGAGGGTATGCCTTCACCAGTTCGGAGGCAGGACCCAGTCATTCCAGAGGATCCTTTCCAGCCGCCACCGCCTCCAGGACATGTGGACGCAGCTCAGATGTTCGCGTATTTCCAGCAGTTCATGGACCGACAGCAGGCTCGGCAGGATAGAGGCATGGAGTTGGCCGTCACGACAGCCGCAGCTCGACCGGTGGTACAGCAGCCGAAGACACCGGGGATCGAGCAGTTTCAGAAGATGAGCCCCAGAGACTTTTTGGGGACAGAGGGGATCCTATATGCCGATGAGTGGATCGAGCATATGGAGGAGATCTTCCGCTTGGCCAGGATT
This sequence comes from Iris pallida, assembly GCA_029216955.1. Taxonomy (NCBI): domain Eukaryota; kingdom Viridiplantae; phylum Streptophyta; class Magnoliopsida; order Asparagales; family Iridaceae; genus Iris; species Iris pallida. The sequence continues at coordinate 21,273,834 of JANAVB010040619.1, forward strand.
CCAGCAGACCTCCAGATCGAGGCAGCAGCTAGTCGGATGCGAGATCTCGCTCGCACCTGGTATCAGTCAGACCCCAGGGTGGGAGTTCCAGGGCAGACTTGGGAGCAGTTCAGGGGCTTCTTCAAGAAGAAGTTCTTCCCAGATTCAGCAGTCAGAGCCTTGGAGACGCAGTTTGAGAACTTGGTCCAGGGGAGCCTCTCAGTAGAGGAGTATGCGGGAGAGTTTGGCCGTCTTGGCAGGTTTGTTGAGGGGTTGAGCGAGACGGCGAAGGCCCAGAGGTTCCGGAAGGGTCTGGTCAAGGAGGTCAAGTCCCTGACCAAGGGGAACAGAGATGCTACTTTTGAGGAGATTTTGACGGGAGCCTTATTGGCGGAGGATGATCTTGAGCTTAGGCTCAAGAGGGGACGAGACCCAGCTGGGGGCAGCAGCAGCGGAGGACCGGCCAAGAGGCCGCACGTTCAGCAGCAGCATCAGCAGCCGATGGCCCATTTCCAGCAGCAGCAGCAGAGGCCTGTTCAGTATCAGGGACAGAGACAGTTGCAGTATCAGCAGGCACCCAGGCAGCAGCAGAAACTGTGTGCAACTTCTGCAAGAAGCAAGGCCATGGGTGGGACGACTGTAGGAAGAGGCTGGGCATGTGCTGCTTTGCGGATCAGTAGAGCATCAGTGTAGAGAGTGTCCCAAGAACCCGACACCATTGGCTCAGGTAGCACCGGGAGCTAGAGCTCCGGCAGGGCAGCAGAGGGGACCACCATTGCAGACTCAGCAGCAGAGGTTCGTCCAGCATCAGCAGCAGGCCAGGGGAGGCCAGCCAGGGCGAGCTTTCGCCATGACAGCCGAGGATGCTCAGGCCGTTGGAGATCTAGTCGCAGGTTCTGTTCTTTTGATTCAATTCTACAATTCCTGTCTTGAAAATTCAGCTCCATCTGTTCCTATCTGTTTCTTCATTGTTGATAAGTTTCGATCTGGTGCTTCTTTATGATTTAATTTTCTTCTGAGATAAGTCGTATGGGCTAGGTCGCCTCGATTATGAGATTTTAGAATCCTCTAGGGTCATGCTAGCAGGCATAGTGAGGACATATAGTCGGACTATGGACGTATTTCTCGGGTGTGGGAATTTAAGGTTTTCGCTGCCAAGCGCGCGGCAATGCGAAAATTTTAAATACCACAATTCTAGAGGTATGTACCATAGTTGAGGACTCTGTGATTATCGTAGCCTTGCTCACTGGCATGACAGAGATTCTGAGTATCATAGTTTTGGACAGACGCATATGATTATCTGACGGTATGTTTGAGACTCTGATTGTGGGGTGTTTGACCTAGAAGGACTACTACCATTTTAATTTCGAGGACGAAATTCTTCTAAGGTGGGTAGACTTGTAACACCCAGTTTCTAAAATGAGGGTAATTTTGAAATTTTGTATTTTAATTTATTTAATTATGATATTTATTTAATAATATGATTTTTGGTAATTTTTAATCATTTTTTTAAACCATTTAAATCTTGACTTGTAATTTTGGTGCATTGACTAGTGTAGCCTTAGACTGTTGACTTAGAGCCTAGTCATTGTGATTAGGATATTTGATTAGTACATTTTAGTCTAGAGGATATTTTGGTCATTTTAGAATTTATTAGAATTTTTAGGAATTTTTAGAATTTATTTTGAAATTGTTTGATTGAAGGTTGACTAGGTTGACTTTGACTAACTTTGACTTTGTGACCTAACCCTAGTTAGGTTGGCCTTGACTAGATATGAGAACCTAGGTTAAGTTAGGTCAACCATATTCTAGTTAGTGCTAATATTGGAGAATATTGAGTTTTGAATGGAAGGATTTAACCACAAACCATGACTTGTGACTTTTAAGTCATTTGTTTAATGACTAGGCCCAAAGCCCAAGACAAGTTTTAAAACCCTAAACCCTAGGCTAAGTGGCCAGCCACCATATCATCCTTGGGAACACCACCCTATAAATACACTCTTAGTTTAGGGTTGCCTCTTTTAGGAAAGCTCAAGTTTAGAAGGAGGTGAGTTCTTGCCTTCATTAATTCACCATAAATTCATTTTAGGTCCTAAAATCCCCAAATCAGTTGCAATGAGTTCTAATACTGGTATACTTTCTGTTGATGGAGTTTTATTTCAGTTTGTGGTGATATTGGTGGTTTGGGACATCAAGGAGAAGAGCTTTGAATAGGGGTTTTTATTGGAAGGTTCAACAATAGGTAAATTCCTCATCCCTCCATGAAATTTTGTTTTGTCTTCATCATTAGGGAGCCCTAGGAGTCCCCTAAGCATATGTATAGGTTTTGTCTCGGGTATCCTAAGTTTCGTGTCCATTTGGACACGTATCATGACTGCTGTGTAGGTGTTGTCGAAATGCCACTGAGGACATTTTGACCTAATTTTAGGTTTGTGTTTGAATAGGAAAATTGGATTTGACCTTGCTTGTGCATTTCTTGTGTTCTGAACACGTCTTCGTGTCGTGTCGTGTCGGTTTTGGACACGTACACGCGGTCGTGCGCACGCGTGCACGGGCAGGTGGAATGCCCTGCTGCTCGGGCAGCACTGCTCTGTGCACACAGCGCCTCGACCCACGAGTTTAGACACACGTGCTGTGTCCATGACTGACACGGGGTTCCCCAAGTGGTTCGACCCCTCGTGTCGTGTCGGACACGCACGAGCTCGTGCATGGAGCTTGGCCTGTGCTGCCATTCCCTGTTTTGTGCACTGACACGCACGTTTCGTGTCCAGTACACGTGACTTGGACACAGGACAGGGTGTCCATTGGGTAGCCCTAGTCTAGGTCTACCTTGGGACACGAGCACGAGGCTTGTGTCGTGTCGTGTCGTGCACGGTGTTGATGTGAACACGTGCACGAGACAGTGTCTGTTTTGTGTGTGCAGTGTGTGGCTGATGGTGTGGGCTTTGTCTGGACACGTTTGTGTCCACATTGTGGACACAAACAAGTGTCATAGCATGAATACATTATGTATTTTCATTACCCACCATTTAATTCTAATTTTAAATCGATTTTCATTGATAAATGTCAATTTCCCTGTTTTGTAAAATCTGTGTGTATCAGTCAATACATGGTGTCTGTCCAGTTTTGTAAATTGAGTTTTGGACATTAAATTAACCTATTAAATGCTATTATTTGTATGTAATTTAATTCCTAACATGTTCTCCTACATGATTCCTAATTATATGCAAGTTTTGGATTGAATTGGTGAGGTTTTGATTCAAAAATCTGAGATTGCAATATAGGACTGATAGAGTTCTTTCACTGTGATTCATTAATGTTTGATTGATATTGAATTCATGAAACTGAGATTGGTTCATTAGTGAACTGTTGTTTACTGACATGGTTTAGTTTCCAGTTACTTGCATTGATTGATAAGGTAAAACTGAGTTTGAAAAACTGTTTGTGAATGCTTTCCATTCCCTTCATTTTCAGTTTGAGCATTGACTGTTATTGAAAACTGGAAAACTGATTTCCTTTATAAAACTGAGATGTTAGGTTTACATTTGATTCATGTTATAACTGTTGTGAACTGTTAGGATTTAATTCCAGCTTTTGAACCAAGGCAACTGTCAATTGATTTCCTTTTATTTTACAACTTGTTTAGTCATCATTAAACTGTTTTTGTAAAGAATCTGAAAATGCATTGTTAGTGAATATTCTTCATTTCCTTCCAGTTAACTTGCATTGCTGTGGTGAAATCTGAGATTTAATGGAAGGGAGGAAATTCTGAGTTAAACTGTTTTGTAATCTGAGACTTAAGTTAGTGTTAAACTGATTTGTGAAGGTTTAAACCATTGACATTGTCCATTTGATTTCCTTTTCATGATACAACCTTGTTAGTTCATTAGTTAACAGTTTGGTTAAATTCTCATTCAATGGTTATGTGAAATCTGAGAACATATGCTTGTTTCACTAGTTTGAACACTGTCACATGCCACCACATTTCCCTTCTAAATTCCTTTGTGTTATATATCTAATTTAGATGTATATGTAATATTATGTGTGAATGCATATAATGTGTATCTATAGATTATGTGATAATATGTGCATATGTGTGATAAGGTATATGCCTAATACATGGTGATATGTTAGGATAATGTATGGGTATATAGGATGTATTATATATCAATATATGTTGTGATATGGGTTAGCTAGGAGTATGGTTGTTTGACTTGGCCCATTGGCCCATGGCCTAGTTTTTAGCCTATGGCTATAGTGGTGATTAGTTTAGCTTAGCTAGCAAGTCTAGTTTAGACTTGATTAGTCTAATTAACCTAGAATGGACTAGTTAGCCTAGTGTAGACTAGTTTGACCTAGATTAGACTTGGTTGACCTAGTTTGACTTCTAGGGTTGACCAGAGTTGACCAAGAGTTGACTTTGGCCTAGATTGACCTAGATTCATGTAGAATGCATAGTAGAGCTTCATTTTATCATTTTAGACTTGTTGTGACTAGTGCTGTTCTATAGGAGACAGACACCACTCCTCGGACAGTATATTCTCTTCAGACACTCAGGATATCAGGCGAGTACATTCTCTGACCGTTTCATACTTGTATGGATTTACATTCTTGCTCTAGATTACTGTACTTGATGCTGACACGATTGTTATCACGGATTGGTACTATATGGATCTCCTTTTGGGATGTTATCCCCTTGTATTCACTAGATACATATTGTGACGTGTGTTTCACTTACATATTGTATTTATTGAATACCATATCCTTGTATACTCATTGTGCATATTGTACTCTCATTATCACATGAGCCCAGGGATAGACCATTGTACACTATTGTATAACATTGTACATCCATTGTATAACATTGTACACTATTGTATAAGATAACGTAACTGGAGAAGATCCTTGTGTATTGATTGGGGAGGGGGAGTAGAATTGGTTATGTACTCAATTCCTATTGTACAACATTGTATAACTATTGTATATGTCTATTGTACACCCACGTACAATGGAGTTACCATTGCATTTTCCTAGCCCGTTTACATAACCAGATTGTACTCTAAAATCACATGTTCTTTACAGTTCTTACTTATCGTACTTAGATATTTCCTGTTATCAAATCTCTACTGTTTTCGTATATCTTCTCTTTCAGCGTTTCATATACTTTACTCTATTGCATGCTTTATATTTCCTAACTCGATATGAACTGCGTGAGATGTTTTGTGCTCGCTCCCGTCCTGACTGGACCTGTTGAAAATTTTACAGAGGATGAGGAGGAGGCCTGCATAGATACCTACTATGGGACAGCTGTTGATGACTTGTGTGACCCAGATTCCCAGCCTGATCCACTAGCTTAGAGATTGTGGCTCCCTAGTCTAGGTTTACATTTACTGTCTTGAGATCTGTTTGTATATTCTTTCATTCCAGTTTAGAGACTTGTATTGAGTTGGATGTCTGTTTGTATGGCAGTAGACACTTAGACTCTCTCTCTCTGTTGTATCCTGTGGATCTTTTATTCCAGCATTTATCTATCTATCTTTCATTCTTATCATTTTACCTTAGATATGATTGAGACTGTATGTTGTTATGTCACCTCCATTCGGAGTGTATATACTGTACAGGTACCTTTATATTGTTAGATGATTGACCTAGGACAGCGTTCTACCGCCGATACTGCGGCGTAGGCTGGGCGTTGTTACGTTCTCGTACCCTCACAGTGGGTGCGGGTCGTGACAGTATTTTACTCTATTGCATGATTTATTTTCCTAACCTACTATGAATTGTTTGAGAGATATGTGCTCGTTCCCGTCCTGACTAGACCTGTTGAAATATTACAGAGGACGAGGCTGAGGCGTTCTTCCCTACTTACTACGGTGCCACACTAGATGAGTGCCAGGATTTGGACCAGCAGCAGGATCCATTAGCTGTAGACGACACTCCATTAGTTTAGGATTGTCTTACTATTTTGGGATTATTGTACTAGACTTTGAGATATTCTGAGATGTATTTATGTTAGACACTTAGAACTCTGGATTGTATTTCTGTGATTCTCAGTTCTGGATATTGTTATCTTTCATTATCAATCTATCTTACATGTTCTACCTTAGCTGTGGTTGAGTTATATTTCTGTTATGTCACCCCCATTCGGGGAGTATAACTGTTATTACCTTCAATTGTTTGATGTTGTGACCTAGGACAGCGTTCTACCGCCGACACTGCGGTGTAGGCTGGACGTACCCACGTCTCGTTCCCTTACTCTAGGGTGCGGGTCGTGACAAGATACTTGAAGCACTTGCACCCTGCAATGGCCTCATCCAACAGCAGATCATCAGCGACTTGGCATCGTATCCTTATCGGGCGTGACCTGGCGGAGCTCGCGATAAGACTCCAATTGGGGGCGGGCAATTCAGATCCATTCTTAGAGCGATGGGTGGGGGACAGCATGATCCCATGCCTCGTGGAGACCCCGAGAGATCGGAGGATTAAAGACCTGTGGAACCACTCCACAGACGACTGGGACTGGGATAAAATCAGGGACTGGGCTGGTGATGATTCGGATGATATCATCCGTCAGAGCGGTTTAAGAATCGGTAGCGAGGCCGACGCGCTGAGGTGGGCTCTAGAAGCTTCGGAAGAATTCTCAGTGCGATCTGCGAGAGCTGTCATTCGGGGTACCGGTAGTCCGCACCATTCTATCGTGCTCTATTGGCAATCCTACATTCTGAAGAAGTGGTCGTTCCTGATGTGGAGAGTCATCAGACAAAAACTGTCCACCGACGATATCCTCAACACCATCGGAACCAGCTTAGCCTCAGCCTGCACGTGCTGCACTGAGCGTCAGATTGAGACTATTGACCACATATTCTGCCAAGGTAACCTGCCTGGCAGTATCTGGAAGACCCATAACCAGCTCCTCAGCATGCAGCCTAGTGGGGGACGCTTCCACGATCTCGCGGTCTCCTGGGGTTCAGCTTCCCAGGGCCACCAGATCGTCGCAGCGGCTGCCACGTAGGCTATTTGGAAGAACCATAACAAGGCAAGATACGAAGGGCACCAATACACAGCCGACCAGCTCATCAGAGAAGTCATCCGTCAATACCGCAAAAGGAGCATCGGGTGCTCCCACAGTCCAAGATCATTCTGGTCGAAACTCGACCTCTAAATCTAGGCCCTTCCTTGGGCGAGGAAGTCAGTAGTTTGGGATACTCTCTGGGTAGTCTCAGGCTCTGGCATCTTACCTTTCGATGCTCGGTCAACCAGTCGTTTTGTGGGCAGCATTTTTTGTTTTTGCCCCCTCTTTTCTGGTTCGCGCGAGGCGCGTTTACTTGTATAGGCATCGGCATTTTGCGCCTGATACATCAATAAATGCTCCTTTTCTTATATATATATATATATATATATATATATATATATATATATATATATATATATATATATTGGAAAAATATATATATATTTATATATATATATATATATATATATATATTTTATATTATATATATATATATATTATATATATATATATTATATATATATATATATATATATTGGAAAATATATATATATTGGAAAAATATATATATATATATATAAATATATATAAATATATATATATATATTTTTTTTTGTTTTATTTTAAAAAAAACCAAAGCCGGTGGACGACTCCACCCGACCTTGGCCCGGAGGCCGTGGCAACCGCCACCCAGCCACCTCCGTGGGAGGGAGGGCTCGAACCCGGCCCTCACCCCCGGTGCACGGTGATGTTATATATATATATATATATATATATATATATATATATATATATATATATATATATATATAGGCCGCCCCTAGGGCACCACCCCCGCTTTTCCTCCTCGGGTGGTGGGCGGGCCCAGTCTTCTCCCCCGACGGCGGGCCGGCCGGATGGCCGTGGCGTCCACTCCCCTTCGGAGCCCCACCCACTTCTCGGCACCATCGCGGTCCCCGCGTGGTTGCTCCCTCCGCCCCACCCCTTGCGTGGCTGTTCGCCGTCGCCGGCCCACAGAGCGGCCGTCCTCGCCGCAGTCGTCGTAGTGCTCGTCGACGGTGTCGACCTCCAGTCGTTCCCCCAGGCGCCTTCCCGGCCCCATCCATCCTCGGGCATCCTCCCAGTTCGGTCTCCGCCTCCCCCCTCGGCCGCCCCGACTACCTCCGCCCTTCCTCCCCTGCTCCGACGTGTACCCCGCTTGCCGTCCCCCCTCGTGGCGCCCTCGGTTGATGTCATCCCCTCCCCCCTTCGGTGGCCTAACTCAGCCACGTCTTCCCTCCGCCCCCCCGTCCGAGTTCCCCGTCGGCCCTAGGATGGCCCCTCCGCCGGCGGAAGTCCCCGCCCACCGACGCCGGGAGGTCGAGCTCCCTGCTCCCTCCTCTCTCCCCTCCCCCTCCCCTCCTCTTTTTTTTCCGTTTTGATCTCCGCCGGAGCCCCTCTCGGCGTCCCCCCCCAACCACCCTCCGCCCGTGCCCTCTTCGCCCGGAGGATGACCCCCGCTCCCTCCCCCCGGAGGTTGAGCCCCCCTACGTCCGCCCCTACTTCCTCCGGGCGGGCGCACCCCGCCGGTGCCCGGTCTCGGGCCGCGCAATCCCAGTCTCGGGCCGCCCGCTCCTTTTCTCGGGCAGTGATCCGCCATGGAGCCGCGCGCCCAGCCTCAGGTCTCGGACCCCCACTCGCGTGCCCAGCCTCGGGTCGCGGACCCCACACCCCCCTCTAACATCGGGCCACGTGCCCCAGGGCTAGTGCCCCCCTCCCTCGCTCTTTCAAATTTCAAATTACTGTTTTGTAATTTAGTAATTACGGATTTTGTTATTTCGAAATTTTGAAATTTCAGTTTCTGAAATTTTAAAATTCCGATTTAGAATCTTTTCTATTTCCTACCTTGTACTTCAGGGCCCGTTTTGTGTTTTTCGGCCCTGTACCCGCATGTAAAGCTCTTTCTGAGCTACCCTTTATGTTAATAAAATGTCTTCTGTTTAAATATATATATATATATATATATATATATATATATATATATATATATTTTTATATATATATATATATATATATATATATATATATATATATATATATATATATATATATATATATATAGAGGTATACATAGGAAACTATATATAATTATAGATTCACATATGAAGTAACACTTAGTCTACTGTAAATTAACTAACTGATACACTCTGACCTATAATACTTCCTGCCCACACTCACAAATATATATATAGAGACACACTTACATGATACATGTATATAGATGCCAATTCATATACACAATCACATCTTACAGAACTGAATGTCACGACCCGCACCCTAGAGTAAGGGCACGAGACGTGGTTACGTCCAGCCTACGCCGCAGTATCGGCGGTAGAACGCTGTCCTAGGTTAACATACATCTAACAATATAATACTAAGCAGTTTATACTCCCCGAATGGGGGTGACATAGCAGTAAATGAACTCAATCACAACAAAAGAAGAAGAAAGCACGATATGATATAGAACTCAAGGAAATACAGAAGATAAAATAGTCTAAGATAATATCCCAACAAATATCCAGAGTACAAATCTCAGCTACTGAATATGAAAGAATATCTACAACTCAAATCTCTTAACAGAAGTAAAGTCTAGCTAAACAGTCTCCAGACAACATAAAATAAGATAAGGCCTAACTAAGCTAGTCTAGGCAATGGGGGTGATGTCCTGAGCTAGAGCTGGGTCCTCCTGAGAGTCCAGCTCATAAGTGTCGTCTAGGGCTGCCCCGTAGAAGGTATCCACACAGGCCTCCTCCTCGTCCTCTGTAATATTTTCAACAGGTCCAGTCAGGACAGGAGCGAGCACAGTACATCTCAACAGTTCATAGCAGGTTAGAAAATATAATCATGCAGTAAAGTAAGATACAGGTACTGAAAGAAATGCAGTATGTAAACTAAGAGAGAACTGTAATAGAATATCTACTATAAATAGAGACTAACAGTGGCTAGTGAGTCAGAGTACAATATAGACATGTAAATGGCATAGGAGATTCTGATGCTACACTATGGAAAGATTCTAATGCTACACTACTTGTATAGTATTCACATATCTATTTCTATTCTCCCGTACCCCCAATCAATACACAAGGATCCAACCAGGTTATGTTATGATTCCATGCAAAGGCCCCCGAAGGGTGATACATGGATGTCCCATAAATGGGGATTCTAGGAGATTCTAGGATACCCAGTAAATGGGATAAGGATTCAAGGAAGACTCTGTGATCATAAGAGTATATGTCACAAGTGATCAATGAACCAACGAAGCATAGTGATACGCCATGTAAGTGAAACGCACAGAACATGTAGTACCCGATGCTCCCTAAGGATAATATCTCAAGAAGGGATCCATATAGTACTAATCCGTGTGACCAACGTGACAGTAACAAGTAAAGTAATTTAAAGCAGGAAAATAATTCTAAGCTGGGTATGAAATGATCAGAGAATGTACTCGCCTGGTATCTGAGTGTCCAATATGAAAGTACTGTCCGAGGAGTGGTGTCTGGCTCCTATTTAGAACAACACAAGTCACAACAAGTCCAAAATGATAAAATGAAGCACTGCAATGCATTCTACATGAATCTAGGTCAATCTAGGCCAAAGTCAACTCTTGGTCAACTCTGGTCAAACCTATAAGTCAAACTAGGTCAACTATGGTCAAACTAGGTCAAACAAGTCTACACTAGTCTAGCTAGTCTATTCTAGGTCCAACAGAGCTATACAAGCCCAACCTAGGCTCACTAGTCAAACAGACTCACATATATGCCATAGGCTGTATCATGCCTATAGGCCAACCCTAACACATACCCAAGTCAAAATCTATATCTAAAACATAACACTCTTATTGATATATATATGTAATCTAATACATACATATATATATATATATTACATATATTTAGTAAACACACATACACATATTATATGATACTAAAATTTATATATATATATATATATATATATATATATATATATATATAAATAAAAATATATATATATATATATATTTTTTTTATTTATATATATATATATATATATATATATATATATATATATATATAACCTATACACCCATTGCAAGTATCTATATTAGATGCATATATAATACCCAAACTTATATTATATACATAGGTACACATTACATATATTATATATTGTATACATACTTTATACATAAACCTACGTTTAGGAAGAATAGGAAATATAGAGAGAGTGAGTGTGTGAAAGAGTGAGTGAGCTGTGAGTGAGGAATGTGTGTGTATGTGAATGCTTGTGTGTGTGTGTAAACTGGACAGTGAGGTGAGTGTGTGTAAAATAATATATGTAGAGAGGGGGTGATGTGGGAGTGTAGCAGTGAGTGTTACACAGGAAAACAGGGAACATGTGTACATGTGTGTGTGTAGGTAGGGTGTGAGAGTGGGGAATAACAGTTAGCAGTGAGGGTGAAAAAAAATGGAAAACAGAAACAGCAAAGGAAGGAAAGGAAATCAATTCTCAATATCAGAAAACTGAACCCAGTTCAGTCTACACACCCCCAACCCCATTTTGAATCCAATTTTTCACCAATCAACACAAAATTTGAAACCCAAGTAGGTTACATGTAGGAGAACCAATTTAGGAACTAAAACCAATCTACTAACAGCATTAATTAGGCTAAATTAGATGACAAAGTTCACTTTTCAAAACTGAAAATTCAGGCATTCATTCACTGTTTCAAAAATTTGGGTAAATAATAAATACCTATTGAAAACACACAAAAATGCAATTTAAAAGGTTGGTAATTAAAACATAGGGTGTATATGTGTGATACAAAGTGTTTGTGTCCAAACAGGAGGACACAAACGTGTCCAAACGATTCTAGACACAATATAGTGCACACAGGCACTGTTCAGTGTACTGCATCGTGCACGTGTGCACGCGTGTCGTGCACACGACACAGTCCAAACCAGGACTCGTACTCACCCACCTAGGTAGACCACCTATGGGGCTACACAATAGGCTAGCTAACACGTATCCAAGTCGTGTCAGTGAGTGATACGAAAACCGTATCAGTGTCAAGTAATCCCGATTGGACTGTCAGTCCCAACCCGGTACAATGAGGATTACTCCCTCGACACGCCACGTGGGTCCCTGAAACTTGACACGTGGCGTGTCAGTTACTGCCCTATGGGGTGTGTCGAATCCCGTATGTCCTAGTTTTGTGTCGTGTCCGGTGCAGCTCCCGAATAGCAGGACAACGTGCACAGCCTGCACGTGCGCGTGCACCCGCATGTGCACGTGTCAAAATCGACACGACACGACACTAATAACACTCCCAGTCCAAAAGAAATGCATAAGCAACATCAAATACTAAATTCCTATTCATTTAGTTTCTAAAAATTAGATCGAAATGCCCATTGGGACATTTCATCAAACACCTAGAGAATGGGACTGATACGTGTCTATTTAGGACACGAAACAGACACAAAACCTAGGTCTAGGCATACCTACAGTTAGGGTAGACCTAGGACTTTCCAAATATACAAAGAAACTAGAAATTTAATGGAGTTTACATTGATTTACCTATAGGTGACCAAATACAAGAAAAGCCTCAAATGAGGGGGGTTCCTCTTGCTAGCAAACTTCTCCAAATTGGTAAGAATCTGAGAAAAATAAATAACAACAGCAAGAACACCTCATTTAAAACCTATTGCAATTTGTTTGAGGGAAAATGGAGCTAAAATAGAATTTCTAGGAATTTTAGAAGTTGAGAAAATACCTCTTTCTAAAGCTTGTTCTTCCTTAGAGGCTAGCCCTAATTTCTAAGAGGATACTTATAGAGTGGAAATCCCAAGGATGGGTATAGGTGGCCGGCCAACTAGGGATTGGGTTAGGGTTAGGTTGGCTAATGGCTAGTGGGTTAGGTTAAGTCATAAATCAATGGTTCAATCACAAGTCATGACTTGTGTCTAAAACTTTCTATTCTAATCTCTATTTCCTCATTGATTTCAATAACTAGAGTATGGTTAACTTAACTTAACCTAGGGTCTCATATCTAGCCAAGTCCAACTCAACTAGGGTTAGGTTTACAAAGTCAAAGCTAGTCAAAGTCAACCTAGTCAACCTACATTCAAACAATTCCAAAATAATTTCTAAAAATTCCCATAAATTCAAATAAATTCTAATAAATTCAAATACCCCCAAAAGTGTCAAAAATACCCTCAAACTAGAAATATGATAGTGACAAATCTACCCTCCTTAAAAGAATTTTGTTCTCGAAATTGAAAGGCAAAAATACAACTGATGAGAAGGATAGAAAGTATACCTCACGGTCCAAAATGATATGGGTAACGCTCGTGCATCTCATCCTCCCGCTCCCAGGTAGACTCTCCTGGAGAATGATGTCTCCATACGATGCGTACCAAGGGTATCACCTGGTTCCTCAGAACCTTCTTCCGTCGATCCAGAATCACCACTGGCTGCTCTGGATAGCTGAGAGAAGGCCCAACCTCAATCTCTGAATGATCGAGCACATGGCTAGGGTCAGCCACGTACCGTCTCAACTGTGATACATGGAATACGTTGTGTACTCCCACTAGTACAGGCGATAAGTCTAGCCTATATGCCACGTCACCGACTCTCCCGCTGATAACGAAAGGACCGATGAAGCGCGGGCTAAGCGTTCTGCCTCCACCAAAACGTATCGTACCACGAGTCGGAGATATCCTCAAGAAAACTTGGTCTCCGACCTAATCACAAGCAAGGTTTCAATTAATTATGATAAACAAACATGATCAAAATCACAAACAAACAAACCTAAATCGAATCCTACTCTAATCTGTACCTCAAACTCCAACGACCTCCGGTGGCTATCGGCCCAGTGTCGATGTCTGTCCTGCGCCACGCGAAGTCTGTCCCTGATGAGCTTCACCTTTTCGGCTGCGTCAACAACTATCTATGGCCCCAGCAAAGCTCGCTCACCAACATCATCCCAAGATAAGGGTGTACGGTACCTACGCCCGTACAGAGCCTCGAAAGGTGACATCTCAATGCTGGCCTGGAAACTGTTGTTGTGAGCAAACTCCACCAAATGAAGATGATCCTCCTAGGAACCTCCAAAGTCCAGGACGTACGTCCACAGCATATCCTCAAGTGTTTGAATAGTCCACTCTGACTGTCCGTCCGTCTGGGGGTGGTATGTAGTACTAAACTTGAGCTGAGTGCCCAAGCTGGTCTGCAGACTCCTCCAGAAATAGGGAAGTAAAACAACTATCCCGATCTGAGACGATGCTGACCGGAACCCCATAGATCCTGACTATCTGCCGCATATACATCTCCGCCAGCCTCTCTGTAGACGTACCCACCTTGAATGGCAAGAAGTAGGCCGATTTGGTCAACCTGTCAACGATGACCCAAATCACGTCTTTTCCTCCTGGTGTACGCGGCAATCCTGATACGAAGTCCATAGTGATATGCTCCTATTTCCACTCGGGAATGGGCAGCGGCTGCAACAATCTACCGGGCCTCTACCTCTCTGCCTTGACCTACTGACAGACCAAGCACCTAGCCACGAAGCGAGCCACCTCCAGCTTCATCCCGGACCACCAAATATGCTCCCTCAGATCTCGGTACATCTTGTTGGCACCCGGGTGTATAGAGTACTGAGATCTGTGGGCCTCCTGCATAACCTGCTCCCTGAGCTCTCCGCTGGGCACACATAACCTGGAACCGTGCCTCAAGGCACCATCCTCTGCAAGAGAAAACTCTTCCCTCCAGCAATCTTGCTCGAACCTGCTCTCGGAGACACCGCAGAGCAACGTCCTCAAACTGTGCCGACTTGATCCTCTCCACCAAGTCAGACTGAATCTGCATGCCCCATATTTGCACCTGCACTCCGGGCACGATCACCTCAATCCCAAGCCTCTCTAAGTCTGCAAGCAAATGCCGATCCATGGTCAAACACATGGCTGTCGGATACCTACTCAAGGCATCAGCAACTACATTGGCCTTCCCTGGGTGATACTGAAGTAGGATATCAAAGTCCTTCATCATCTCTAGCCATCTGCGCTGTCTCATGTTCAACTCCTTCTGAGTGAACACATACTTTAAGCTCTTGTGATCTGTGAAGATCTCCACCATCTCTCTATACAGATAATGCTTCCACAACTTCAGAACAAATATCACTGCTGCCAGCTCCAGGTCATGGGTAGGGTAGTTCTTCTCATGTGGACTTAACTTTCAGGAAGCATAGGCAATCACCTTCCTATGCTGCTGCAAGACACAACCCAGCCCCTTCCCTGAAGCGTCACTATAAATAGTGAATCCACCTGATCCTGAAGGCAATGTCAGAATCGGAGCTGTCGTAAGCCGCTTCTTCAACTCATCAAAAGCTGCCTGACACTCCTCTGACCAAACATACACAGCATCCTTCCGGGTCAACCGAGTCAACGGTTCTGTAACCCGGGAGAAATCCTGCACAAATCTTCGATAATATCCTACCAGCCCTAGGAAACTCCTGATCTCTACAACTGAAGTCGACGCTGCCCATGCCTCAACTGCTATAATCTTCTTGGGGTCAACTGAGATACCATCTCCAGTCACCACATGCCCCAAAAAGTCCACCCGGTCTAAGAAGAACTCACACTTGGAGAGCTTTTCGTAAAGCTGCTCCTTCTTGAGAATCTCCAGCACTATCCTCAAATGCTCCTCGTGCACCTCTTCAGTCTTCAAATATATCAAGATGTCGTCAATGAACACCACCACAAACTGATCCAGATACTGGTGGAACACCTTGTTCATAAGGTTCATAAACACTGCTGGTGCATTGGTTAGCCCAAACGGCAAAACCAAAAACTCAAACTGCCCATACTGCGTCCTGAAAGCGGTCTTGGGTAATATCCTCCCCCTTCACCTTCACCTGGTGATATCCCGACCTCAGATCAATCTTGGAAAATACCCGAGCTCCGCTCAACTGGTCAAAAAGATCATCGATCCGCGATAGTAGGTATTTGTTCTTGATCGTGAGGTTGTTGAGTGCCCTATAGTCAACACACATCCGTACTGACCCATCCTTCTTCGGCACAAACAACACTGGTGCACCCTATGGCGATGAACTCGAGCGGATGAAGCCCTTGTCCTGCAGCTCATCTACTTGCTTCTTTAGCTCCACCAACTCACTGTTGTTCACCCGATAGACATGCTGAGAGATGGGTTCCGCTCCTGGAACCAAGTCTATCGAGAACTCTATGTCTCTGTCTAGTAGCAATCCCGCCAACTCCTCTAGGAAAACATCTATATACTCTGCTATCAAGGGATATGGAATCGTCTGCTCCTCGACCGAGACTCCACAGAAAACTCCGCTGCTCTGCTCTGCCTGATGTCTGGAGTACTCAAACTCTGGCTCCCTCGGCGCTCTGAAGAGAACTCTATCCCCTCTGCAATCAATGCTGGCATGGTGCCTGCTCAACCAATCCATGCCTAGTACTATATCGTAGTTCGGCAATGGCATTACGAGCAGGCTCACCTCCAACTCACGGCCTCCTAAAACTACACTCCGATCCTTACAAACATCACTCACGAGGATAATGCCACCCCCAATCGTGATCTTGTAAGTCCTAGACAACGATTCAGCAACGATACCGTGTCTAATCGCAAAAGATACTAATATGAGGCTATGCGAAGCACCGGAATCGAATAATGCAAAAGCTGGACTGGAGTCGAGAAGAATCGGACCTGCGATCAGCTCTCCGATGGCCTTCGCATCCTCTGCTGCCATGGCAAATCCTTGCCCCTGCTGGCCTCCCTTGGCCTGCTGTTGGTGCTGGATGAACCTCTGCTGCTGTATCTGCAGGGCTGGTCCCCTCTGCTGGCCTGCTGGAGCTCTGACTGCTGTACCCTGAGCTGCTCGTCCCATGCAGCACTCCTTCATCTGGTGGTCTGCTGAGCCACACACCAGACACTGGCCCAGCCTCTTCCTAGCACTCATTGAAGACATGCCCAGGCTTCTTGCAGTAGGTACAAGTAACACCCTGTCTTTGACCCTGCTGGTGCTCTCTCGGCTGCTGCTGCTGGTGAACTGGCCTCTGCTGGATCGGCTGCGGCTGGAACTGCCTCAGCTGCTGGTGCTGAAAGTAGGGCCTCTTGGCCTGGCCTCCGCTGCTGCTGCCTCCAACTGGGTCTCGCCCTCTCTTGAGCCTAAGCTCAAGATCATCCTCAGCCAATAAGGCTCCCGTCAAGATCTCCTCGAATGTGGCATCCCTGTTGCCCTTGGTCAGGGACTTGACCTCCTTGACCAGACCCTTCCGGAACCTCTAGGCCTTCGCCGTCTCGTTCAAGCCCTCTACGAACCTGCCGAGGCGGCCGAACTCCCCAGCGTACTCCTCCACTGAAAGGCTCCCCTGGACTAGGCTCTCGAACTGCGACTCTAAGGCTCTGAGTGCTGAATCTGGGAAGAACTTCTTCTTGAAGAAGCCCTTAAACTACTCCCAAGTCTGTCCAGGTACCCCCATCCTGGGGTCTGACTGATACCAGGTGTGAGCAAGATCTCGCATCCGGCTAGCTGCGGCCTCAATCTGGAGATCTGCTGGTATCCGGGCCATGCGGAAGATCTCCTCTATATGCTCGATCCACTCATCAGCATATAGAATCCCCTCTGTCCCCAGGAAGTCTCTGGGGCTCATCTTCTGGAACTGCTCTATCTCCGGTGTCCTCGGCTGCTGAACCACTGGTCGAGCTACGACTGTCGTGAGGGCCAACTCCATGCCCCTGTCCTGTCGAGCCTGCTGCCGGTCCATGAACTACTGGAAGTATGCGAACATCTGGGCCATATCCACGTATCCTGGAGGCGACAGCTGCTGGAAGGGCTCCTCTGCGATGACTGGGTCCTGTCTTCGAGCCGGTGGAGGCATACCCCCTGCTGCTGCTGCCGAAGTCTTAATACGAGCAGAGGTGGCAGGAGCTGCAATCCCCTGGCCCTGCTGTACTGGCTGAGAGGTAGCAGTCCCCTCTATAGCATCCCCATGAATGGTACGCTGCGATCGAGTCTCTACCATCCTGAAGATAGACAAACATGAGTATCAATTTCTGAGAAAGAAGCGATATAACAAAGGCGGACAATTAAAATTCAAAAGGATCAGCTGACAATAAGGATTTAGATGGCAATAAAAAGAATTTTTTCTAATGTGATTGAGTACCTTAAATATTAATGTCCTATATCTTACTGCAGGCTGTAGCGATACTCTAATTCGAATACCACTACACTTCTAGTCTAGACCTGCATGGGCCACCACTAAAAATGTGTCACGACCCGCACCCTAGAGTAAGGACACGAGACGTGGGTACGTCCAGCCTACGCCGCAGTGTCGGCGGTAGAACGCTGTCCTAGGTCAACATACATCTAACAATATAATACTAAGCAGTTTATACTCCCCGAATGGGGGTAACATAGCAGTAAATGAACTCAATCACAACTAAAAAAGAAGAAAGCACGATATGATATAGAACTCAAGGAAATACAGAAGATAAAATAGTCTAAGATAATATCCCAGCAAATATCCAGAGTACAAATCTCAGCTACTGAATATGAAAGAATATATACAACTCAAATATCTGAACAGAAGTAAAGTCTAGCTAAACAGTCTCCAGACAACATAAAATAAGATAAGGCCTAACTAAGCTAGTCTAGGCAATGGGGGTGATGTCCTGAGCTAGAGCTGGGTCCTCCTGAGAGTCCAGCTCATAAGTGTCATCTAGGGCTGCCCCGTAGAAGGTATCCACACAGGCCTCCTCCTCGTCCTCTATAATATTTTTAACAGGTCCAGTCAGGACAGGAGCGAGCACAGTACATCTCAACAGTTCATAGCAGGTTAGAAAATATAATCATACAGTAAAGTAAGATACAGGTACTGAAGGAAATACAGTATGTAAACAGAGAGAGAACTATAATAGAATATCTACTATAAATAGAGACTAACAATGGCTAGTGAGTCAGAGTACAATATAGACATGTAAATGGCATAGGAGATTCTGATGCTACACTATGGAAAGATTCTGATGCTACTACTACTTGGATAGTATTCACATGTCTATTTCTACTCCCCCGTACCCCCAATCAATACACAAGGATCCAACCAGGTTATGTTATGATTCCATGGAAAGGCCCCCGAAGGGTGATACATGGATGTCCCATAAATGGGGATTCTAGGAGATTTTAGGATGCCCAGTAAATGGGATAAGGATTCAAGGAAAACTCTGTGATCATAAGAGTATATGTCACAAGTGATCAATGAACCAACGAAGCATAGTGATACGCCATGTAAGTGAAACTGCACAGAACATGTAGTACCCGATGCTCCCTAAAGGATAACATCTCAAGAAGGGATCCATATAGTACCAATCCGTGTGACCAACGTGACAGTAACAAGTAAAGTAATTTAAAGCAGAAAAATAATTCTAAGCAGGATATGAAATAATCAGAGAATGTACTCGCCTGGTATCTGAGTGTCCAATATGAAAGTACTGTCCGAGGAGTGGTGTCTGGCTCCTATTTAGAACAGCGCAAGTCACAACAAGTCCATAACGATAAAATAAAGCACTGCAATGCATTCTACATGAATCTAGGTCAATCTAGGCCAAAGTCAACTCTTGGTCAACTCTGGTCAACCCTAGAAGTCAAACTAGGTCAACTATGGTCAAACTAGGTCAAACAAGTCAACACTAGTCTAGCTAGTCTATTCTAGGTCCAACAAAGCTATACAAGCCCAACCTAGGCTCACTAGTCAAACAGACTCACATATATGCGATAGTCTGTATCATGCCTATCGGCCAACCCTAACACATACCTAAGTCAAAATCTATATCTAAAACATAACACTCTTATTGATATATGTATATGTAATCTAATACATACACATATATATATATTACATATATTTAGTAAACACACATATACATATTATATGATACTAAAATATATATATATATATATATATATATATATTTTTTTTATATATATATATATATATATATATATATATATATATATATATATATATATATATATATATATATATTTATTTATTTATATATATATATATATATATATATATATATATATATATATATATATATATATATATATATATATATATATATATATATATATATACATACACGAAAAAAAAAAAAAAAAAAAAAAAAAAAACATACACATATATATATATTACATATATTTAGTAAACACACATATACATATTATATGATACTAAAATATATATATATATATATATATATATATATATATATATATATATATATATATATATATATATATATATATATATAAAAATATATATAAAAAAAAATATATATATATATATATATATATATATATATATATATATATATATATATATATATATATATAATTTTTTTTTTTTTTTTTTTTTTTTTTTTTTTTTTATATATATATATATATATATATATATATTTTTATACACCCATTGCAAGTATCTATATTAGATGCATATATAATACCCAAACTTATATTATATACATAGGTACACATTACATATATTATATATTATATATTATATACATACTTTATACATAAACCTACATTTAGGAAGAATAGGAAATATAGAGAGAGTGAGTGTGTGAAAGAGTGAGTGAGCTGTGAGTGAGGAATGTGTGTGTATGTGAATGCTTGTGTGCGTGTGTAAACTGGACAGTGAGGTGAGTGTGTGTAAAACAATGTGTGTAGAGAGGGGGTGATGTGGGAGTGTAGCAGTGAGTGTTACACAGGAAAACAGGGAACATGTGTGCATGTGTGTGTGTAGGTAGGGTGTGAGAGTGGGGAATAACAGTGAGCAGTGAGGGTGAAAAAAATGGAAAACAGAAACAACAAAGGAAGGAAAGGAAATCAATTCACAATATCAGAAAACTGAACCCAGTTCAGTTTACACACTCCCAACCCCATTTTGAATCCAATTTTTCACCAATCAACACAAAATTTGAAACCCAAGTAGGTTACATGTCGGAGAACCAATTTAGGAACTAAAACCAATCTGTTAACAGCATTAATTAGGCTAAATTAGATGATAAAGTTCACTTTTCAAAACTAAAAATTCAGGAATTCATTCACTGTTTCAGAAATTTGGTTAAATGATAAATACCTATTGAAAACACACAAAAATACAATTTAAAAGGTTGGTATTAAAACATAGGGTGTATATGTGTGATACAAAGTGTTTGTGTCCAAACAGGAGGACACAAACGTGTCCAAACGATTCCAGACACAATACAGTGCACACAGGCACTGTTCAGTGCACTACATCGTGCACGTGTACACGCGTGTCGTGCACACGACACAGTCCACACCAGGACTCGTGCTCACCCACCTAGGTAGACTACCTATAGGGTTACACAATAGGCTAGCTAACACATGTCCAAGTCGTGTCAGTGAGTGATACGAAAACCGTATCAGTGTCAAGTAATCCCGACTGGACTGTCAGTCCCAACCCGGTGCAATGAGGATTACTCCCTCGACACGCCACGTGGGCCCCTGAAACTTGACACGTGGCATGTCAGTCACTGCCCCATGGGGTGTGTCAAATCCCGTGTTTTCTAGTTGTGTTTCGTGTCCGGTGCAGCTCCCGAACAGCAGGACAGCGTGCACAGCCTGCACGCGCGCGTGCACCCGCGTGTGTACGTGTCGAATCTGACACGACACGACACAATAACACTCCCAGTCCAAAAGAAATGCATAAGCAACATCAAATACTAAATTCCTATTCATTTAGTTTCTAAAAATTAGATCGAAATGCCCATTGGGGTATTTCATCAAACACCTAGAGAATGGGACTGATACGTGTCCATTTAGGACACGAAACGGACACAAAACCTAGGTTTAGGCATACCTACATTTAGGGTAGACCTAGGGCTTTCCAAATATGCAAAGAAACTAAAAATTTAATGGAGTTTACATTAATTTACCTATAGGTGACCAAATACAAGAAAAGCCTCAAATGGGGGGTTCCTCTTGCTAGCAAATTTCTCCAAATTGGTAAGAATCTGAGAAAAATAAATAACAACAGCAAGAACACCTCATTTAAAATCCATTGCAATTTGTTTGAGAGAAAATGGAGCTAAAATGGAATTTCTAGGAATTTTAGAAGTTGAGAAAATACCTCTTTCTAAAGCTTGTTCTTCCTTAGAGGCTAGCCCTAATTTCTAAGAGGATACTTATAGAGTGGGAATCGCAAGGATGGGTATAGGTGGCCGCCCAACTAGGGATTGGGTTAGCGTTAGGTTGGCTAATGGCTAGTGGGTTAGGTTTAGTCATAAATCAATGGTTCAATCACAAGTCATGACTTGTGTCTAAAACTTTCTATTCTAATCTCTATTTCCTCATTGATTTCAATAACTAGAGTATGGTTAACTTAACTTAACCTAGGGTCTCATATCTAGCCAAGTCCAACTCTACTAGGGTTAGGTTTACAAAGTCAAAGCTAGTCAAAGTCAACCTAGTCAACCTACATTCAAATAATTCTAAAATAATTTCTAAAAATTCCCATAAATTCAAATAAATTCTAATAAATTCAAATAACCCCAAAAGTGTCAAAAATATCCTCAAACTAGAAATGTGATAGTGACACTGAACTAAACCCTAAGTCAAACCTAACTGAACATCACTATTGTAGAGGCTGAAAATTAAGTTATGCTACTCACCCAGAAGTCATCTCATCAAGATACATCATATCAATAGGTTGCGCCATATCAGGTTGCACCTATATCAGGTTGCGCTACATCAGGTTGCGTCCATATCAGGTTGCAACAACCTCAAGTTGCACGAGAGCCACGTGGTGCATCTCCTTGAGAAGCTGTAACGACATCATCATTGCCTAACAACTGACAATACGTATTTCAAGGAAAATTCGTTCAGACCCACACAACACGGCGCTCGAGGAGATTTGGGTAGATTTTTTGAAAGCTAGCAGTTTGCGCAATGTGTCAGATTGTGCAAGGTTGAACTCAGGCGCAAGTTGCTATGTTGCGTCCCCACGCAACCTGATGAAGCTCCCGTAATATGATCGTCCACAGGAGGGTGACGTGGCGCGCAAACCACTAACTTCGTAGAACGTGTCCACTATATTGCTCACGACCATGCGCATCTCTCTCAAATGATGCCACGTGTCCACAGTAGTTAGTGTAACCACTCGCACAAGTTATTGCATCGCGCCCCCGTACAACATGATGAAGCTCGTGCAAGGTGATCAAACAATATCCAGAACAGAGTGACGTGGTGCGCAAGCCACTAACTTCGTACAATGTGCCCACTCCACTGCCAACGACCTACGTATATCTCACTCAAACAATGCCACGCATCCACAACAGTTGGTATAACCATTTGTGCAAGTGAACAGGCACACAACCTAAAGCTCGCACAATCCAAAATAACTGCTAAACAGTCGTTTCATTAACTCTATAAATAGAGTTTCAAACCAGTCTCAAGGTATGACGAATGATCATAATCTTCCTGCTAAAGTGCGGTTGCATCCTCCAGAGGCTCATATCTTCAATATCACATCGTCCAAGGGATAAAGTGATTGTCTTCTGATCAGATTCCTATAGTTGTACTTCTCCAGAAATCAATTGTACTCTTTTTGTACTCTTTTTCAGTTTGTAGAAATCAAAACCTCTTTCGTATTTTGCTAACAAAATGGTGACTGTGCTGGGGACGACTTTCTGCTCCGACGAGAAAGTGACAACTCAATGTGATATCGTGTCGATTGGCAAGACGCAGAAGACCCTGGTCGTTCAAGTCGACCAGACGGCCTACGAGGCCGTGATCAATGTTGGGGGTGCCAAGCGCACTACTGCCACTGCTAAGAGCAAGACGCGCTCTATCTGGACTCCTAAGTCCTCGACGGTACAACCTGCTACCTCTGTGCAACCTGTGCACATTACTGCCCTGGTGCAACCTAAGGGAAACAACCTTTTGGCTAACACCTCCACTTCTCCGATTTTGAAATCGAAGAAGATTTCGTCTCGACACACTACTGTCCAAAACAAAGAAAAGTGCCCTTTGGCCTTTTTCTCCCTGGCGCAACATGTGCCTATTCTTGCTGTGGCACAACCTGCGCACATTACTGCCCTGGCACAACCTAAGGAAAATAGCCTTTTGGCTAACCCCTCTACTTTTTTGATTCTGAAATCGAAGGAGACTTCGTCTCGACACACTGCTGGACAAAACAAAGGAAAGCGTCCATTGGCCTTTTCTTCCCTGGCACAACCTGTGCCTGTTCCTGCTCTGGCGCAACTTGAGCATATTTTTGTACTGGCGCAACCTGTGACTGTTCCTGCTCTGGTGCAACCTGCGCATATTTCCGTATTGGCTGCAACGTAAAGGGAAATAATGTTTAATGGTTCCCTCTTCATCATCAAGTCAGAAACGTACTGAGAAATCACTAAATCTAGGAAAACGCTATTTGGCCTTTCCTTATTCTGTTCGAGTCGCTGACTGGGTCGAAAGTACTGCTGGTTGCGCCTTTGCGCCTCTCAACACAAAAATGAATTCAAATAAAAATCCTACTCTCCTTAACAGAGACAACCAAATCTCTATCAGTAAGATGGGTTCTATTCAGAATGAACTTTCCATGCAAAAGGGTGTTATGCCTACTCCACAGATGTTAGGACAGGATCTACCGACCCTACATATCTCAAGATTCTGATAAGGCAAACTGCTAGTATCTCAAATAGATGCACAAGTAGTGCCCCTATTAGACTTGTGCACCTATATCAATAGGTACCAATTAGGGTCAACCTCAAGAAAACATAAGATGTATCAAGCGCAACCTGCACCAGTTGCTAACTTGTGCCAGAGAAAGAATTATGAGGTAAAAAATCCTATGACTTATGCCAACCAGCTTAGCACGTCCTTGTACACTCAAGGTACGGGACACCTCAAGAACAGGAGCCATGTTCCGAATATCGTCAAGGACTACATTCCTGCAACTTCTTCTCGTCCTGTTAGTGATCTCCGTGAACTCTTCATACAGAAGCGGAAGATCAGTAAAGCCATCCCGTCCAGCGGTGGTCCAACAGCAAGAACATCATTGCAATCACCATCATGAAGTTGCCATCAAATGCTGCTGTTAGTCAGCCAAGCGGTCTGTCTTTGACCGTTTGAACTATGCTCAAACTCTTGAACCCATCATAATAGACGAAGATGAACTACTCTATGCTTCAGTCAACATGGCATCTCGAAGCACTGAGGGTGGTAAACACGTCCTAGACGTATTGCATCCCGCAATCCCAGTCAACAATACTTATATCGGATTCATGAATCCGACGAAGGAGTATAACAATATACTAGATCAAGAAGCCGAGACACAATCAGTCAAAGGAATCTTTCTTCCGACCAAGAAACAATCGATCAAAGGAATCTTTCTTCCAACCAAGATTCTCTCAGTCAATAGGACACCCCTATCACTTATTCTGGGGGTGATTCCTTATATGTCTTTGATGCTGATAGTGAAAATTTTGGAAGGACCATATTTTCCACTAGCTCATCTTCAATAGCTAGAGAATGACTGCTTATGTTGCCACTGAAGATCAAGATGCTTCCAGTTCTAACAATCAAGAGCAAAGAATTGTTGCTTTGGAGGCTAGTTTGAAGAATATGGTTGAGATGATGACAGACATGCATGCTGTGATTATGTCGCAACATACGGTTCCACCGGTTATGAATTTGGTTCTGACTCAAGAACCTGCAACAACATCAACTCCCATAAATATTGATCTGGGGGTACAGTCTTCTCACACCACTTCCATTCCTGTACAAGCTATTCCAAGTCAATCTGGTACCGGAGGTGGTACTTATCATGCAGTACCCCCTCCTAACATAAATCAATCCACTGCTCCACAATCATCGGAAGATACCAATGAGGCCGTAAAACTTTTACGTGCTCAATTTGAAGCTTTCAAACAGAAAGACGGCTTGCAGAAGCTTGGGATTAAGCAGCCTTATCCCATAGAATGGAAAGAAGTCCAATTTCCCCCCAAGTATAAACCCCCTACTATTATGCTTTTTGATGGCAGCACATCGCCAAGTCAATACCTCAATCACTTTTAGTTAATGACCGATCAACTCCAGCCAAATGACGCTCTACTCACTAGAGTGTTTGTCAGATGTTTAGCAGGTGCAGCTTACGACTGATACCGTAGTTTGCCAGATGGTTGTATAACCTCATTCTCTGGATTCAAAAAAATATTCCTAGAATGATTTTTTGAGGGAACAAATGACATAACTATGTCTGCTCTCATTAAAATTAAACATCGACACAATTAAACAACTGAAATGTTTATTGAACGATTCTGCCGCAAGGCACTCAAAATGCCTCTTGGAAGTCCAGAAGCTTTGACTATAGACACCTACAAATCAAACCTGTTGCCTATAATCAGTATATGGACCGGATCGATACAGTTCCAGGACTGGCCTTCATTCATAGTGAATGCTAAAGCGGCAGAAGAAAGTGCTGACAAGTTCAAACAATTAGCTATTCAGATTCCTAATCTTGACAAAGATGAACATGTTACACCTAATAATAGTGGCCGTCAGAACAACCGCAAGAGTAAAGATACTTTGGCTATCAATGACAAAGGCAAAGAAACTCTAGCCGTAAACATAGGTCAATCAACACCTACTCCAACGACACAACCACAGAAGGCACCACGTCCGAAAGAAGAACATTCTTTTGATGAAAATGATTGTCATGAGTATCTTTGACTGTCTCATCAAGAGCAATAAACTTCAACTACCAGAGGCAAAACGGCAAGATAAAGTAGGTAAAATTGACCACCCTAAATATTGTGTTTACCATAGATTTCTCGGACATCTGACTCGAGCATGCTATGTACTTAAAGGCAAGATCCAGGAGATGGTTAATTCTGGCAAAATTACTCTCCAACAACACGAAAAGACTGTAACTTCTAATGTCGTCTCTCTACAGTTTGGCAATTTTCCTACTCAACTTGTGCAGGACGGCATCATTTCCATCCCAAGAACCACTTTGGAGATTGTTAATATCCCACCTGCCCGAACTGATGGTCTTGTTCCTCTGTCTACTGATAAAAAGGAGATTATGTGGATCCATCCTGATTTGGTGGTTGACTTTGAAGCACTTTCTTCATCCACAAAGTCTAAGAGATCAACCAAATACAAGTCATCACATGACTTCGTTGGGTGAACATTGTCCTCCACCTTTAACTACCACTTTCATTCGGCTGCAGATCCTTCTTCTTTCTCCACTTCTGAGACAACACTGTCAAATTCAGAAGCCAAATATCAACCAGCTTTCCATCTGTATAGGCTGCAGTCTCGTAAATTAATGGCAAAGATGGGATATGATCTACAAAAGGCTCCCAGCTTGAATCATGGAAAAGGATCTTCTGTATCTCTTTTTCTATGCCTTTTACATAACCAATCTTGGGTTGGTTTGGGTTACAGGATGAACTCTTTTCAAAAAAAATCTTCCAAAAACAAGGCAAAGAGTTGCAATATGGTATCCTTCGAACCTGTCTCTGAAGAAGACACCTTAACTGGTACCAGGTCTGGAAGAATTTACCTAAAAGATTATTCAGAAGGCCAGGAGAATCCTGCTTTAGCTCCAGAGACTCCTCCAGCATCATCTTCTCCTGCTATCAATGTTTCATCGGCTTCATCTCCTCCAGTGGAACCAACTCCTCCCAAACCAACGATAGCTGACAAAGGAAAACAACCTGTCCGCTTTGACAAAGTATTGAAGAAGGCTCCAGTTCTAGGACTCGAGAAGCCATATCACTTCGAAATATTGGCTCAACTGGCTAATACCCCGGCAAGGTTATCAATTTTTTAACTACTACGTCTCTCAAAAGAAACTTGTGAGACATTGAGTGAAGCATTGATGCAAGCTGATACTTGTCTAGCACTCCTCACGAAGCCAAAGGAGGAGCCTATAAATTGCCTTCATTGTCATAGTGTGATGGAGCTGATGCCAAACATCACCTTTACATAAGATAAAATATTGTTAAAAGATAATCGTCATGATCGACCCCTCTACTTCATATGATATGTCGATACTATGAAGGTTGATCGTATCTTGATCGACCCTGGGTCTGCGCTCAGCATCATGCCAAAGACTTTACTAGATGACTTAAAGATTTCTATACATAATCTTTCAACAACCATCACGACAATCCTAGGATTTAATTATGGAAGAAGTGAACCTTTGGAAAAGATCCGCCTGAAATTTCAAATAGGCAATCTTTGTACAAAGGTTACTTTCTATGTTATTGAAAATCATGGATCTTATAATGCTTTATTGGGAAGACCCTTTCTACATGAGCATAACATTGTACCATCCACTCTACACCAATGCTTCAAATATATGGACGTCAATGGAGAGGTCCAAAAGGAAGTAGCTGACCTAAATCCTTTCAAGGACATTGAAGTATATTGTACTGATTCTCGGATGTACGAGAAAAATTTATGAAGGTTGCATTAGCGATGGATCGTGAGAAAAATCAGAATGATACTTCAAAAGATGTTCTCATAATCCCTGTCAAAGGACGTACTACTCGTCCCTCTTCTTTTCAGGCTTTGACTATCCATCTTTCCTCTTATAACAAATAGCTTCCTCTTGTAGAAAGGGAACAAAGAGAGATCACCTCTTCTGAGCCTCTTGTTATCGAACTTCGTCGTAACAAACCTTCTCATTCTTCCCCTCTAGTTATCAACCTCCCTAAGCCTTCTGTTAAGGCCAAAAATCCTTCCTCTCCTCCTCTGGTTATCAACCTTACTAAACCTTCTGTTAAGGCTAAGAATCTTATTGTAAATGATGATGTACAAATCAATAACATAGTATCTCCTTTACAGTATACTGATGTCCTTTATTAAACTCGATGTTATTTAGAAATGCTAGATAACTTCGAACCACCTACCATAGGAGCAGTTCAACCTCTCTAAGATGAAGTATTGCTCGAACCAATACAGGACTCATTCTTCTTAGTTCCTTCTAGGAAGAAAGATAAACTTTTTATACTTTTTAGTAAAGGAACAAAACAGAAGATCACGCCCAATGGTGAAGAAGAAAATCACGATAATGGAAGACTTCAACTACGTTGTTATAGTCAACAATCAAAAGATATCATTCAAAAGATGAGCTACTATTTTAAAGCTGGTCTCAATGGTGGTAAGGGAAGATGAACTCCTATTCGTATCCCTGCTCTAAAAGGAAAGTTACAACAATATTACAGCAAAATGAAGCAAGGATTGGGTTATACTTCACTAATTCTGACTCCAGAAGCCTTCGAATCCGATGAAGAAGAATGATCTAACTCTTCTGATTCTGTTTCATAGAAATCAGACACCAGTGTAGGGCACGTTCATCGAGTGACTTTATCTTCCAATATGGTAACTGCTGAGTTTTCGAAAGATGACGAAGACTTTGCTGAAGCCTCTGAATCTGATCCTTGGGCACAAATGATGGATACTCAATAGGATCTTCACTTCAAGCAACGTGAGCCACCTATCGAAGATCAGTTGGTTTAAGTAGATGTTGGAGATTAAACGTCCCTAAAACCAATATTCGTCAACAAAAGCCTCCCTGAAACGGATAAACATGAACTGATCCAGCTCATTAGGGAATACATTAATGTATTCGCTTGGAGCTATGAAGACATGCTAGTATTGGATCCCCAGATTGCTATCCATAAACTCAACATTCTGCCAAATGCAAGGCCAGTCAAACAACAACAACGTAAATTTTGTCCTGACATGATGGATGCCATAGAAGCCAAAGTCAAGAAGCTCATTGCCTGTGGCTTCGTCAGAGAAGAACAACATCCAGACTGGGTGGTTAATGTTGTCCCAGTTTTGAAGAAAACATGGACGGTCCGAGTCTGCATCGACTTCAGAGACCTTAGTAAAGCTTGTTCCAAAGACGAATTTCCTCTTCCAATCACTGATGTCATGATCGACAATACTTGCAAATTTGAATGTATATCTTTTATGGATGGATTTTTAGGATATAATCAAATCAAGATACATCCAAAAGATGAGAAACATACATCTTTTTGTACTCCTCTTGGAGTCTATTGCTATACTGTCATGCCGTTTGGTCTCAAAAATACTGGTGCAACTTATCAGCGGGCCATGAGTACTATCTTTCGTGATCATTTATGAAAGACGGTTGAATGCTATATAGATGATATTGCTGTCAAAAGTAGTCTAAAGGAAGACCATATTCAAGACTTGAGAACTATATTCGATCTAATGCGCCAGCATCACCTCAAGATGAATCCCACCAAGTCATTCCTGGCAGTCTCTAGTGGAAAATTTCTTGGATTCGTTATTACCTCTAAAATTATACACATTGACCCTGAAAAAATCAAAGTCATTCAAGAGATGCGTCATCCATGCAACCTAAAAGAGCTACGAGGATTCCAGAGACGGCTTGTATAATTAGAAGATGCATCTCAAATCTCTTTGGATGCTGTAGACCATTCACTCAACTCATGAAGAAAGGTGTGTCTTTTATTTGGACTGAAGAATGTCAGCAAGTATTTGAAGACATAAAGCGGTACTTGATGAAGCCTCCAGTTCTAGTGCCTCCAGTCTCAGGTTTACCTTTCCTGATGTATGTTAGAAAAATAGACCATTCATTAGGCACTTTATTAGCTCAGAAGAATAAAAAAGGTCATGAACAGGTTATCTATTATCTTAGCCGTACAATGACTGGAGCTGAACATCGATACACCCCAGTAGAAAAAGAATGTCTATCTTTGATGTTTGCTGTTCAAAAGATGAGACATTATATCACTGGCCAAACTATTCATGTTATTTTTAGAGTTAACCCTCTTGGGTCTTGATGAAGAAGCCCAGTACACTCAATTCCAGGCTTGCAACATGGGCCATATTGTTAGCACAATATGATATGGTTTATGTTCCTCAAAAGATTGTTAAAGGTCAAGCTCTTGCTGACTTTTGGCAGCTCATGCAATTCTCGAAACGTCTAAACTCTACGACGAGATTCCAGACGAAACTTTGGAGTCCAACATGATTTAAAAAAAAAATCTTATCTGGCGTCTATTCTTTGATGGTACATCCAGAATTGGACCAAAAGGTGCTATTATCGCTGGAGTTGGAATCGTCCTCGTCTTACCAGAATGGTTAGCTATTCAAAGAGCTTATTCTTTAGATGAGTCGTGTTCCAATAATGTGGCTGAATACAACGCTCTGCTCATTGGTTTCTAATTGGCTAAACAATTAGATATTGAGTATCTTAAAGTTTATGGAGACTCCAAAATGATTGTCAATCAAGTTAGATGCACGTACGAAGTTTGACATCAAGATCTATTTCCATATCATAATGCAGCGATCAGGATGGCTACTTCATTCAAAAGGCTTCTTCATTGAGCATGTACGCCGAGCATGTAATACAAAGGCTGATGCACTCGCTAATCTTGCAGCAGTATTAACAATTCCTATAAGAAGGCAACAAATGATTGTCATCACTAATAGAGAGTTATTTTGTATCAAGAATAACTTAAATATTGAAGTCAACAACTTAAACATAGAATTCAATAATTCGATTGAAGTTTGTA
Source organism: Iris pallida (assembly GCA_029216955.1). Classification (NCBI taxonomy): domain Eukaryota; kingdom Viridiplantae; phylum Streptophyta; class Magnoliopsida; order Asparagales; family Iridaceae; genus Iris; species Iris pallida. Next base: position 21,305,479 of record JANAVB010040619.1, read on the forward strand.
CTATCAGTGAAGATTGGAGGACTCCTTTCATAGACTTCGTGGTCTATGATATCTTACCCGAATATCCTAAGTAGGCTACAATAATTCGTGGCGGTCACTCAGATTCTATTATAATCATGCTACAAAGACACTCTACCGACGAACATTTGACGGCTTACTCCTATGCTGTCTCGTAGGAGTGGAAGCAAAACAAATATTTTGTGAAGCTCATGACGGTGTTTGTGGCGCACATCAACCTGGTCCTAAACTACAGGATCATATTCATCGTATGGGCTACTATTGGCCCTCGATGGTATCTGATGCAATCGAGTATGCAATGAAGTGCCGAGCATGTCAAATCCATGCTGACTTTATCCATCAACCATCAGAATTTTTTCACCCGACGGCAGCATCATGGCCCTTTGAAGCTTGGGACATGGATGTCATTGGTCCTGTTAACCCTCCATCGTCTCGAGAAGATAGGTTCATATTGGCCATAACTGATTATTTCTCAACGTGGGCTGAAGCTATACCTCTAGTTGAGGTTAAGACAAGCAGTGTTATTAATTTTGTTAAGCATCACGTGATCTACAGATTCGGTGTTCCTCGGCGAATCATTCATGATAATGGACCACAATTCATCAGTCAGAAGTTCACTCGATTATGCGATGACAAAATGATCAACAATATTGCTTCTACAGCTTACAATCCTACAGCTAACGGGTAGGAAGAAGCATTTAACAAGACCATCATCAAACTCCTCAAGAAGTTTGTTTCTACCAACAAATGGAACTGGAGTAAAAATCTTGGAGAATGTCTGTGGACTTATCGTACTACCGTATGTACTCCTACAGGCTGCACACCTTTCTCTTTGGTATATGGATGCGAGGCCGTCTTACCATTGGAAATCCAGATCCCTTTCCTAAGGATTTCTATTGCCAATGAACTCACAACCGAAAATAATGATCGTCTGAGACTTCAGGAGCTTGAAGCACTTGACGAGAAACGGCTCATAGATCAACAACATATTGAGTTATACCAAGCTCGTCTTTCAAAAGCCTTCAACCGTAAAGTCAAAGCCCGAACATTTCAGAAAGGAGAACTAGTTCTAACCATCAGACGTCCTATGACTATGACGCACATGAGCAAAGGCAAATTTGAAGCGAAGTGGGAAGGACCCTATATTGTAAGCAAAGTTTTCTCCAATAGAGCTTATCAATTGACTGGTATAGATGGTCGAGCCGCCATGATGCCCATTAATGGCAAATTTCTCAAGAAATATCATGTTTTAAGACAAAGAGATATCAAGACAAAGAATTAGAATGTAAATAAAATTCTATTTATTGTATAACTCAGACAGAAGGAAATACATAAAATTAACGAGGACCAGAGCCCTCTTGATTGAAGATATATTTCACAAGAAGCTCGAAGACATTATTGTCCGATGACAGCAGTAGTTCGCACGCGGTTTTTCTTAGAGCTTCTTCCTCGACAGTACTTCCAGGCTCCACCAGTTTGACAAGAATGTCCTATTTTGGTTCAGGAACAGCCAAGCTTTCTTCCACTTCTGGCTGAATGGGTGGCAAAGGCTCGTCGGAATGAGTGTCGATGGCAGCTTCGATCTTTGGAATGGCCTCAGCCTCCTCGGGTGCATCTTCGGAAGACATTTATGATGAAAGGATAGGTGTGGATAATATTCTCAAAAGTTCTGTATTATTTATAGACAGAAAGGCCAAACATTCTGTCTCGGGAATCGAAACAACCTTTTCTCGAAAATACATGTTCCTTCATTCATCTTTTTTTATCTCGTGAATAGGTCTCCGTTTATTGTCTGTCGCGGGAACCGAAACGACATTTCTTTGAAAAGGCATGCTTATTCATTCATCAGTCTTTTTATTTCTGTTCATTTCGCAAAAAGGCCTACATTTATTATTGTTTATTTACTTTCTCATAAATAAAGCCACAGATAATAAATACTCAAAATCCCCCGTGGAGTTCATCCAAATCATCAATTCTGTCTTTTGAAATCCAGCTATTTTAAAAGGTATCTTATCTTTATGATAAATTCGTATTATCACAGATATCATCTTTTTATGAAAAAATGAATTCACGTCCACATTACCTCTGAATTCTATTTTCAATATGATCACATCAAATCAAGTCATAAAGGAGAAAAAAATTATTCTTTATTCTTTCTTTAAAAAATATAGATACATCTTAATAGAAATCTATTACATCTCGGATTTTTATTCTAAATATAACAAATAGAGGTCTATTATATCTTTGGATCTTCTTGTTGGTGCCAGTTCCTTGTCGACTCAACCTGAAGTAGCGAGCAAGGCAACGGGTCAGAAAGACGAGAGAAGAACGACAGAGTATAGCAGCTCGAAGACAAGTTGCTGTCAATACTGTTGACCCAAAGAGGATCACAGTCGACCTAATCTTGAAAATTAACAAAACAATATTTGCCATAGTCCAATTTGAGACATCGAGCTCGAAATCAATCTATCCAGCTCATTGGTTCAAGATTAAAGCTGCTTGAAGATTTACTATTCTGTTTATACTGGAGTCTGTATTTTTTTTTTATTGTTTTTGAGTATAGGATGATGTACGTTGGGTCATACTGAGCAACTTCGGGCTAGATGTAGCTTTATAGGTTTACGTAGCCCAAATCCCAATCAACCCATTCATACAAAAGCCCACTGAGAACATTCTGTCCATAAGAGATAGAGTTCGTGCCGAACTATGCCTCCACACAGAGTTCGGGCCAAACTCTGCCCCCTAAATTACAGGATGCTGATTTTTAGGTCTTGATCACTGCTAGTTGTCCAACGGCCAAAAATTTGAATTCTACATACAGAATTCTGGCCGAATTCTGTCTACCCCGAACCCTATAAATAGGCCTTGGTTTCTCTCATTTGAAACCATCCAATCTTCTCTTCTTCTTCTCTTACATAGCCTACATATTAAAGAGTCTTACCTTCCCATCCACTTAGAATTCAAACTTCCCAACCGTCCAAGTTGCTCAGTACGATCCAGCTAGAAGTTTGAAGTGCAAGAAGTTGTAAGTCACTTGGAAAAGTCCAAGTTTTGCCAAAGCGATCATTGAAAAAAGTTTGGCGTGCTCTTCTGTGAAAAGGTACGTGGTTGTAACCCTATTTTACAAATAGTGGATTTCAATCCTGAGCTAGAGTTCTCAGGCCTGGACTAGTCCTCTACGAGAGAAACCAGGTTAAAAATCTTGCTGTGTTGTGCTTGCTCTTCACTCTTTATTTCTGTATTTCTTTTACTCTGATTATTTAGTTGGTGAATGGAGTTTAAATTTTTAATAGATCAATTTTTTGCTATAAACTCTATTCATCCCCTCTAGAGTTGCCTACCTGTACTTCTATTGGTATCAGAGCTCTGTTCTCTTATCAAGGACTAACATCCTAGAGCTGATCGATGGCAACCACTCAACCCATGTTTTCCAATCACGGTGAAGGGCAGTCCACTCATAGGCCTCCCCTATTTGATGGAACAAACTACACCTATTGGAAAACAAGGATAAGTTTTTATCTCAAGTCGCTAGACTTTGACCTGTGGACCATTGTTACCGATGGTTACAAATAGCCCGCCAGGATAGTTGTCAATTGTGATCTCGTTGAGAAACCCCAAGAAAAATATTCTGACGAGGAGAAGAAACAGGCGAGTCTAGACACATGATCTATTAATGCTTTATTCAGTGCAATAGACAGGAATGAGTTCAACAGGGTCTCGACATGCACCACCTCTCACGAAGTATGGAGACTTCTAGAAGTGACGCATGAAGGAACCACCCAAGTCAAGGAGTCAAAAATAAGTCATCTCACTCAAGAATATGAGGCATTTAAGATAAAACCAAATGAGACGATCACACAAATGTTTACAAGATTCCTCGACATCATCAACCCCTTGTCCTCTCTCGGCAAACAATATACAAACTACGAGAAGATCCACAAGCTACATAGGGGGCTACCAAAGATTTAGAACCCTAAGCTGACAGCCATTATAGAAGGAAATGATCTTACTACAATGTCCATGGAAACTTTGATGGGAATATTGATGACTCACGAACTTGACCTCAAAGACTTCGAAGAGCCTGCTCCAAAGGCAAAAGAAATTGTCCTTAAAGCTCATCGTCGAAGGACTGATCCTGCAGAAGAGACTGATGACGATAATTCGGAAGGTCATGATCAAGCTCTCCTTATCCGTAACTTCAAGAAGTTCCTCCGTTTCAATCGAAGAAAGAAGGAACAACAAGAGGATGACGAAGAACAGCCAACATGCTACGGCTGTAAGTAGACTGGACACGTCCGAAAAGACTGCCCATTCGCAAAGAAGAGCAACCGATATGAGAAACCATATAAGAAGACTTTCTCAAGAAAATATGCCAACATAAGCATTTGGCACGAAAGCGAAGCTATTGACTCCGTGGAAGAAAAGGACTCTCCTCAAGACACCGCTAATGTTTGCCTAATGGCAACATCCGATAAGGTAACTAGCGAAACTCTCGATGATTTTACTTTTGATGAACTTGGCGATGCATTCAATGATTTACTCAATGACCACAAGAAAGTCATTAGTAAATATAAACATGCCAAGGAGAAGATCAAAATCTATGAAGTCGAAATTCAAAAAATTTCTTCTTTGCTTGATAATATTAGAGACACTTCACCCACAGAAGTCACTAATGAGGTGTCGAAGCTTAAGCTAAGCCTACATGATGTCGAAGCACATATTAAGAAGCAAACACGTGAGATCACAGCACTCAACACCGAGCTTGCTGAAGAAAAGCATAGACACAAGATCTCTATTGCTAAAATTGATGGTTTGAATGCTAAGTGTACTGAACTGCATGTGTCTCTAAGAAATTAGAGATTAGATTGGGAAAACAGGTTGCTCAACCTCAAACCCAATCACATAAGACACACACAAAGCACAAGACCATTCAAAATAGTCAAATACGTCATCCACCTGCAGCACGCAAACATGCTTATATATACACGTACTTCCATACAGCACATAAACCACGTGCACATAGAAATCATTGTCGTAACTATCATTCTACTGCAACACACAATCACCATGCTGCACATAGATTTAATCATCACGATATTACACATAGACAAAATTACCACCATGCTGCATATAGTCATTACCATCATCCTGCTGCCACATATAATCACTATCCTACTATTCCATATAATCCTCACTATGCTACATATAGACATGCACCAAATACAAACAGGCATGCCACTTGCACCTATTGTGGTTTACATGGACACATCTTACCACAATATAGAATTAGGAGATTAGTAGATATAAATCTATATGCATGGGTGCCAAAAACTAACATTTCAGGACCCATAAGAACTTGGGTACCAAAGGTCACATCTACTCTTGATGTAGGTAGACCTTCCCTCTTCAACTAAAATTAAGTGGATTCTCGATAGTGGATGCTCGTGACATATGACGAGAGACGGAAATCTTTTCGCATAACTATCGATGAAGAGGGAAGGGTATGTATCCTTCGGCAACAACTTAAAAGGATACATCATAGGTAATAGTACTATTGGTCATCCTCTTTCTCCTGTAATTAAGGATGGCTGCCTAGTGACCGAGTTAAAGCATAACCTGCTCAGCATAAGTCACCTTGCTGATCACGGATATGATATTAACTTTGGACAAAATAAATGCTACATTTATAATAGGTCAACGGGAGACATCGCTTTTGAAGGGATAAGAGAGGATAACATTTATATTTTTTATCTTTCTAGTGTTACTAACAGTACAGGGAGAGGCCTCTACGTCACAAGGATGAGAGACTACTGTGGCACCAACATCTTGGTCATGCCAACATGGATACTATATCCAGGCTATCGACTAAGAAGCTAATAAGAGGCTTGCCCGACATCATATTCAAAAAGGACACGGTATGTGCCAAATGTGAGTTAAATAAAGCAACCAAGTCCTCATTTCATTCCATAAATACTATAAGTAGTACTAGACCCTTGCAATTACTTCACATAGACTTATTTGGTCCTAGTAGAGTAGCCAGTCTTGGTGGAAAACTCTACGTCTTTGTTATAGTAGATGACTTTTCTAGATTCACTTGGATTTTCTTTCTTACAAAGAAAAGTGATGCCATTTCTGTTTTCAAAATCTTTGCTAAAAAGGTTCAAAACGAAAAAGGCTACATGATTACTCGAATCCAAAGTGATCTTGGAGGCGAATTCGAAAATACTGATTTTGAAAAGTTTTGTAATTTAAATGATTTTGATCATGAGTTTTCTTGTCCTAGAACTCCTCAATAAAATGGTGTTGTGGAGCGGAAGAATCGAACTCCTGGCGATATGGCTAGAGTCATGCTGAATAAATTTTTACTTCCGAAATATTTTTGGGCTGAAGCTGTCAGTACAGCATGCCACATTTTAAATAGGGTGCTCATTCAACCCATTACGAAGAAAACACCGTATGAGCTTTGGTTTGGAAGAACTCCAAATGTTTCTTATTTTAGAGTTTTGGTTGTCAATGTTTTATCCTTAACACCAAAGACAACTTTGGAAAATTTGATGCCAAAGCTGACGATGGTATATTTCTTGGCTATGCTGCCAAGAGCAAGGGATATAGAGTGTTCAACAAACGCTCATTAATTGTGGAAGAGTCTACAAATATAACTTTTGATGAAGATAATAGTGTAGCAGCCACTCCTGACGATGATATTGAGCCATCAACTTCTATGCCGATGAATACCACCACTGAAACCAATTCTCTGGAGGGCTTGCCAAAGAAATTCTCTTTCAAGCCGTCACATCTAGAAAACTTGGTCATAGGTGAGGTTTCACGCGGAGTAAGTACTCGATCATCATTGAGAGACTCCATTGCTAGCACAGCCTTCATTTCACAAATTGAGCCTAAAAATGTTTTAGAAGCTTTTAATGATGAGTTTTGGATTTCTGCCATGCAAGAAGAACTCAACCAATTCGAGAGGAGCCAGGTTTGGAAACTTGTTCCTAGGCCATCTAATCATTCGATTATTGGTACGAAATGGGTTTTCCGTAACAAAGTAAATAAAGATGGTTCAGTTACATGCAACAAAGCTCGTCTAGTAGCTCAAGGATACAACCAAGAGAAAGGTATCGACTACGATGAGACGTATGCTCCTGTTGCAAGACTTGAATCCATTCGGATGCTTTGTGCATTTGCTAACTTTCAAAACTTTAAATTGTTTCAAATGGATGTTAAAAGTGCTTTTTGAATGAATTTATTAAGGAGGAAGTTTTTGTAAAACAACCCCCTGGCTTTGAAAATCACAAATTTTCCGACCACGTTTTCAAACTCAAGAAAGCGCTATATGGACTCAAACAAGCCCCTAGAGCTTGGTATGAACGTCTAAGCAATTTCTTGCTTGATAAAGGTTTTTTAAAAGGGAAAATTGACACTACACTCTTTATAAAATCTTTCAAAGACAATATTCTTTTAGTGCAAATTTACGTTGATGATATTATATTCGGTTCTACTGATGAAACTCTCTGTCAAGATTTTTCTAAGTGTATGCAGACCGAGTTTGGGATGAGCATGATGGGGGAGCTCAATTACTTTCTAGGACTGCAAGTCAAACAAACATCACATGGAACTTTCATCTGTCAGTCAAAGTATACAAAGGACGTGCTGAAGAAATTTGACCTTGACAACGTCAAACCAATCGGCACTCCAATGGCTACTACAACCAAACTAGAACCAGATGAAAGCGGCAAACCTGTTGATCAACGTAAGTATCGAGGTATGATAGGCAGTCTACTTTATTTAACTGCTAGTCGCCCTGATATTATATTTAGCATTTGCCTGTGTGCTCGATATCAAGCAAATCCTAAAGAATCACACATGTCCGTCGTTAAACGTATCTTTAGATACCTTAAGGGTACCGTTACAGTAGGCCTATGGTATCCCAAATCAACATCATTTGACCTTATTGGTTACTCTGATGCTGATTTTGCTGGATGTAAGGTCGACCGTAAAAGTACTAGCGGCACATGTCATTTATTAGGGAAGGCTCTAGTTTCTTGGTTTAGCAAGAAGCAGAATTCTGTCGCACTATCCACAACAGAAGCTGAATATATCGTAGCTGGTCATTGTTGTGCACAAATTCTGTGGATGAAGCAAACCCTTGAAGACTATAACTTATCTTTTATGCACATTCCTATATTTTATGACAACACTAATACTATCAATCTCACTAAGAATCCCATATGTCACTCACGCACGAAACACATTGAAATTCGTCACCACTTTTTGTGTAATCACTAACAGAATGACACTATTAATTTAGAATTTATTGACACTGATCATCAGTTGGCCGATTTCTTTACAAAACCATTATCCGAGGAGCAATTCAATTTTCTTTGTCATAAATTAGGAATTTTAGATGAAACGGTTATACATTAAATTGGCCTGCGTAATTATCGATTATGTTACGATTCTCTATCTGACTTTGCTATGGGTAAAGCAGAAAGGGTCCTTCTGACAACAAGGCATAAAAGCCTAAGCGACACGGTGCACTAGTCTTCGGACTACCGCTAGCTGGGATTCAGCCCCTGTAGCTACCCCATAGCAGCTTCACCATATTGATTTATGTCATAACTCCTTAGTTATTATATGGTTAATTTTTTATTTATAGCCTGCCCCATTTGAAATTTCTAACTTTATTTCTTAAAATTTCTTAAATTCTTTTTGACCATTTATTCAAAATATTTTCTCCTATCTTGTTTTTTTTTCTGCTTGAAGTTCTGGCCCAAGGGACCAGAACTCAGGGCGAACTCTGCCCCCACACAGAGTTCGGGCCGAGTTCGGCCTCCTTGTTCCAGAACCTCAGATCAGTCTCAGCCGTTGATCTAATCTTCATCCATTGGCTCCTGTTTCATCCAATCAGTCAACCAAAGGGACATATATTCGAGATTGTCTCTCTCTCCCCTCCTTTGTCTTCTTCATACATCTCTACACATATTTCCTTCAAAACCCTAACCTTAGAAGTCTCCAATCCTTGGGAAATCTCTCTCCAAACTCAAGGAAGTCACTCTTAGAGTTCTTTTCCTCCATCTTAGGTCTCTTTTGTTAAGGTATATCTTTTTTTTCTCTTCAATATTTTCTTTAATATTGAACAACTTCATCTTTCATTCCCATTTTTGCTGATTGTCAAAAGGGGGAGAACCATTGATATTTGTCTTAACACTATGAATTGTGAAACATTGCTATTTGTATTAGCACTATGAATTGTGTATACTTGGATATGTATCTTTGAATGAGTACTTGTCACAGGAAATATCAGTTTACGGTGGAGTACATTTGTTCAAGTACGGGAGAGCCATAATGTGTCTAGGTATGAATATTGAGACATACAAATATCATATTTTGTCAATTATCAAAATGGAAAAATATTTCTCATAGTCCAATTTGACACATCGAGCTCGAAAACAATCTACTCAGCTCATTGGTTCAAGATCAAAGCTGCTTAAAGATTTACTATTCTGTGTATACTGGAGTCTGTATTTTTTATTATTTTTGAGTATAAGATGATGTACGTTGGGTCATACTAAGCAACTTTGGGCTAGACGTAGCTTTATAGGTTTACTTAGCCCAAATCCCAATCAACCCATTCATCCAAAAGCCCACTGAGAATATTCTGTCCATAGGAGACAGAGTTCGGGCCGAACTCTGCCCCCTAAATTACAGGATGCTAATTTTTAGGTATTGATCACTGCTAGTTGTCCAACGGCCAAAAATTTGAATTCTACATACAGAATTCTGGCCGAATTCTGCCTACCTCGAACCCTATAAATAGGCCTTGGTTTCTCTCATATGAAACCATCCAATCTTCTCTTCTTCTTCTCTTACATAGCCTACATATTAAAGAGCCTTACCTTCCCGTCCACTTAGCATTCAAACTTTCCAACCGTCCAAGTTGCTCGGTACGATCCAGCTAGAAGTTTGAAGTGCAAGAAGTTGTAAGTCACTTAGAAAAGTCCAAGTTTTGCCAAAGCGATCATTGAAAGAAGTTTGGCGTGCTCTTCTGTGAAAAGGCAGGTGGTTGTAACCCTATTTCACAAATATTGGATTTCAATCCTGAGCTAGAGTTCTCAGGCTTGGACTAGTCCTCCACGAGGGAAACCAGGTTAAAAATCTTGCTATGTTGTGCTTGCTCTCCACTCTTTATTTCCGTATTTCTTTTACTCTGATTATTTGTTGGTGAAGAGAGTTTAAATTTTTAATTGATCAATTTTTTGCTATAAACTCTATTCACCCCCCTCTAGAGTTGCCTACCTGTACTTCAAATACAACTGGTAGAGAAAAGAGATCCTTTGTGAGAAGTAGGAAATGAGGTCATCCTTGTGATACGATTCCTAGTTTTGTGCCTCCACCATCCAACTCTTATGTATAAAGGTCCTTCCAACCATCTCGAGGAAGCCCTTTTTAATATAAAGAGTTTTGAGCTCTCTGATGTGTGTGTCAAGGGGGTTCAGCTCCATAGCATCCAAGGTTACCGATACCAATTTTGGGGAGTTTTGTCAGTCGGTCCCCTGCAAGTATTAGAAAGAAGATGAGAATATAGTAAATGTTCTTTTCTTCTCACAACTATTTATATGCAATTGAATCCGAAACATTATGCGCATCCATAGGGCATATATTTCGGAAAGAATGAAGCACAAAAGCATGAGAAACACCACATGTCATTCAGAAGTTTGTGTTGCCAGAACCGAGAAAAGTCTATAAAAAATGTGTGGGACGTGTCAAGACAGTTACACAATAAAGTCCAATTTTTTATTTCATAATAGAAAAGAGGACAGACATTACAGACATAGGCACTATGGCCATTATGTAAAATGACGCTCTTGTATCACGCTACTTCTTCTTCCTGTCATCAGTCTGACGTAAGGCAGCGCTCAATTTCTCTATATTATAGATTCTCGAGCGATGCATCAAATAGAGGAATCCTTTCCTATGTTCTAATGCTCCACGCTCTTCAGAAGAAGACGATTGCCCACCTCTGGAATGAGAGAAGACTGTTGGGGTCAGGCCACAATAGTCGAGAAAGTTCTCCGTCCTTAGGGACGTGTCAGCTTCCAGCAAATACTTCGCAGGCGCAGAGTGTAACTTCTCCTCAGAAGCTTTGCCGTTGTCATTGCCGTTGTCATTGCCGTTTGCCCCCTTCTTCATGTTGGTGAATGAAGATAAAGGTTTAATTTCATGCTCATATATATATATACAGTGGAGATCGGCCTCCGCCAACACTTTGTATTTCCCATAAATGGGTGGGTAGCGTTTAACGAGGAAGAAGGAAAAAAATATTTTCGAAAAGAGCGCCCCATAAATAGGTTCATTGTTGGGAATGAACCTAGTACTTAATGATCGTGTGGTTAACAGTGTACGATTTGCTATGTTGCACAACCCGCTCGTTATGCAACCCATCAGGTTGTGCGGCCATGCACAGCAATAGGTTGTGCCGCATCACGCCACACAACATGTCGAAGTTGCACCCAAAAGACAACACAACTTTTCGAAGCACTGCACAACGCGGGTCGATAGTAACCAACCCTAAAAATGGGAGGCACAAGTTATGAGGTGCGTCCAACTCTAAAAAGAGTGGTTGCACGATGTCAGATTCAAGCCAAACCCTAAATAAGGTGGCCGATGATTGGTAGGGTGGTCGATAATCGGGTCTATAGTCGAATACTTACCCTCTATGGCCGGGTTAGCCATCTCTCGACGTGACGAAGGCGGAGCGCACATGGAGGACTCGGCCACAGTCTTGTCCTTCTCGACAGTAGAGCGTTTGGGTGCCATTGGTGCTGGTCGAAGCTCTCAAAGATCGGGAAGAAGGGGAGGAAATAGGGTTCTCGAGAAATCTTAAACGATGGTGAAGAATAAAAAATCCAAAGAGTACGGTTATTTATAGCTTTGTAAATGAGGCTGAACCGCGCAACTTGCGCTGAAGAACCGGGCTCGAGTTGACTAGCGCAACCTAGACATAGTCATTTCTGATTCAAAGTATTTCGAAACTTTGAAGTCTTTTCAAAATTTGAAAACTTTCAAGGGGGTCTTGTAGAGGCTAAAAATTAAGTTATGTTACTCACCCAGAAGTTATCTCATCAAGATACATCATATCAATAGGTTGTGCTATATCAGGTTACACCTATATCAGGTTGTGCCTATATCAGGTTTTGCTACATTAGGTTGCGCCCATCTCAGGTTGTGCCAACCTCAGGTTGCGTGAGAGCCACATGGAGCACCTCCTCGAGAAGCTGTAACAACATTATCATTGCCTGACAACTGACAACACATATATCAAAGAAAATCTATTCAGATCCTGCGCAACATGGTGCTCGAGGAGATTTAAGCAGATTTTATGACAGTAAGCAGTTTGCGCAATGTATCAAATTACGCGAGGTTGAACTCAGGCGCAAGTTGCTAGGTTGTGTCCCTACGCAACCTGATGAAGCTCGTACAATGTGATCGTCCAGAGCAGGGCGACATGGCGCACAAGCTACTAACTTTGTAGAACGTGTCCACTATATTGCTCACGACCATGCGTATCTCACTCAAATGATGCCACATGTCCACAGCAGTTAGTGCAACCACTCGTGCAAGTTGTTACATCGCGCCCCCGCGTAACATGATGAAGCTCTCACAAGGTGATCAAACCATATCCAAAATAGAGTGACGTGGTGCACAGGCCACTAACTTCGTAGAACGTGTCCACTATAATGCCCACGACCACGTGTATCTCAATCAAACGATGCCACACGTCTACAGCAATTGGTGTAACCGTTCGTGCAAGTGAACATGCACGTAACCTAAAGCTCGCACAATCCAGAATAACTACTAAACAGTTATTTTAAGAACTCTATAAATAGACTTTCAAACCAGTCTCAAGACATGACGAATGATTATAATCTCCTGCTAAAGTGCGGTTGCATCCTCCAGAGGCTCGTGTATTCAATATCACATCGTCCAAGAGATAAAGTGATCGTCTTCTGATCAGATTCCTATAGTTGTACTTCCCCAGAAATCAATTATACTCTTTTTGTACTCTTTCTCAGTTTGTAGAAATCAAAACCTCTTTTGTTTTTCGCAAACAACTATACCTAAACATAAACTGGGAATAACCCCAGCTCATATGTAAATAAGAACCCCCAAACTCAATGTATCAGCCATCACAGAACAATTTATGAACAAACCCTAATCGAAACCAAACAAACAAGTGCAAACTAGGAATTTTGGAAGGGGAGTGTCAACATGATGTCAGCAAGGGGGGTGTGGCTCGTGTCCAACTGAGTCCTAACAATGTGTCAAATTATGTCAAAGTTCGTGTATCAGAGGACAGTGAATACACTGCCTCATGCTGGTGTATCGATCCTTCTAGGACACGACATACAGCACCATGTGCCGAGGTGTCCAACACCTTGAAATGAGTCCAAGAGTCATCGTATCAAAGAATCGAACCTGTGTCAGTAACCTCTGTGCGTGTGTGTGTGTTCAGTCAAACCAGTGTAGGCTTTAGAACGTGTCTGACACGACACAACTTGGGCTGAAACATGGAGGACACAATGTCAGTCGTGTCCCCGACCTCTGTGTCAAATATTAAGTGCTCACGTGCCTATTGTGTCAGATATAGGCATGGAGTAGCAGGACAAGTGTCGACAGCCTCGTGCTAAGTCCTGTGTCCAATTTTGGATACGAAAATTGTGTCAAAACATTGCTCAGAGTCCAAAAAATCCAAATCATACGTAAACAGCAATAGAAATGTGAAGTTAGTTTCAAAAATCATTAACAAACATTCCATTGAGGCATTACATCAAATACTTTACACTACACTCCGATAAGCCTCCGATACGCATATCAAATGGACACAAAATCCTACCAAACTTGGTCTACAGGTGTATGGTACCTAGATATATGCATTTATGAAGAGAAATCAAGAATTTAAATGAGTTTAGAGCCATTACCTATTGAGAGTTAGAATCTTAATGAAAAGCCTAAAAATAAGATCCTTCACCAACTTGCTATGATCTAAGAGCCTTCAATCCTTGCTAACTAGCCTCTATTGACCTCCTCTACACTAGGGGAGTGCAATGCAAAAGACTAGGCTCAATTTGGAGTTGATTTAGATAAATGGGGTGAATTTGGGGAAGAACACAAATTAAGGTTTGTAGGAGGCAATGAAAAGAGGCAAAAGGAGGCTAACATGTGTTTATATAGGCAAGGGGGTGCTTGATAGCAGCCAAGGGTTTTTCTAGGGTTAGGGTTTAAGTTTAATAGGAATTAAAGGCCCTCTACAATATAAATTAAGCCCTCAAGCAAAGGCCCAGCGTAAAATATCTAACCTTAACAAATATCCTACTCCTAACTTAATATCGAGATATTACTAACCTTGTCATGTGATGGAAACTTCTAATTTAATATCTAGGCTCATGACTAATATCTAGGTTAGGGCAATTCTAGGTTAAGGCTTAACATAATGATTATCACAATATTAATTAATCAAAATTCATTTTCACAAAAGTCAAAAATGACCAAAATACCCTTAACATAAAAAGTGGTAATTAGTCAATCTAATCACATGGTCAGGTCTTCATGGTCATGGTTAGTCTCTAGGTTAAGTAACTATAAGGTTACACTAGTAAAAAGGCCAATGTCACAATACACCAAATTAAATAGCATTAAAAATCACCATAAGTCATTAACGTGATTTAAATCCTATTATTAAATAAAAAGTTCAAAATTACCCTTATTTTAGAAAAGTGGTGGATACAATCAATGGCCATGATTATGAAGGCCCGGATGTATCTTCCGCCGGGTACTCAAATATCGAAAGGGGTATCGGCTACCCTGATGGTAGAGACAGAGGAGCCACCGAAGGAGCCTGCGGATACCTGATTCAAGAGGCATGGTTCAGTAGGAGCGGGTTCTTCCGTGCCGAAGAGACCAAGGAAAATCTTGGCGTCTAACTCCACGGGGTCCATAATAGCTCCTCCTTTGTCCACGAAGGGAAAGAAAGGGCTTTCTTCCGTAAAGGTAAATAGATTAATACCTATTTAAGGGATAAAGTTGTCCTCCTTCATTAATCGTGTTTTCCTTGTTTGTATGTTGCAAAGAAAAAAATCTAGGTCTTCGATGCGAGACCTGGATGAATTCTTCGAAAAAGAAGTCGTCAGCTATTCAGAAGAGCATATTCCTCCGATTGTGGATCCCCAAGATGCTGACACCCGGGTCGATACACCTTTCTCTTTTGACTACGAAGTGGATAACTTTGGCGATTTGTTGAAGGTACTGAATACCGAACAACCCTCGACGAGCCTATTAGGTGCCTCTTTATTTTTGTTCATACATAAGTGTATATTTTGTTGTGGATTCTAACCATATCTTGTTCGTAGATATGCATCAAAAGGGATCTTTGTGGAGTTCGGACAAACTAGCCGCTAATGATGATATAGCGGCTGAAGAAACCGCTAACCCACCTCTCGAAAGGGAAGGACAAAAGGCTCCCCTCGAGGCTAAGATGGAAGAGGTTCGAGAGTCCTCTCCTCCAATTAATGCCCCTGAAGCTACTGTCAGGATTATTGAAGAGGAACCGACGACCGAGGGTGGCAACCGGCCCGAAACAAAAGAAAGGGCAGTCGTTACTGGGTTGCCCCATGAAAGTGAGATAGAGGAGCTAACTTCGATGTCGAGTCCTAATCCAGCCCCAGCAACAAAAGCGAAATAGAGGAGCCGGTTCTGCGGTTGAGTCCTGCCCCTGTCCCAGCAATAGTGGGTCTTGATATTGGCGAGTATTCCAAGACAGGTCTCAACCAGGGTGAGATTCCTGTGGTAAGAGATCCAGCTCTTTTTTACGTCTTCTTGGGAACCGTGACTGGGGTAACCACGTCGGAGATATTGCCTCCTTCGGAGCTCAGTTCTGGCACCGTTGGAGATCATCCCGGACTAGTAGAAATGCCTACCTCAGGGGTGCCTAGGTCAGTATCTCCTCGGAGAGAGGTTGATCAAGATACCTCGATGGCTAGAGATTCGAACAGGGAGGTGGTGGTTGTTCCGCCGAGTGTTAGCTTTCAGGAGGCCAAATCGCTGCGAAATTCTGCTAGCTCCGACTTCACTACCCGTCCGGCTTCTATAGGATTCTTGACAATACCCCCCATGATGCCTCAAACATTGACAGAGATGGATGACTATGTGAAATTCATTGTCGAGGGTTTTTACAAGATTTATAAGAGGGATTATCTACTGTTATGGAGTAGGACCTAAATTTTGCAGTGGCTAAGTCATCTGCACTATTGCAGGTAGTCGCCATAAGGTCCCACCTGGGCTATAAGGCTATGGTCGAAGCTTTAGAGGTATCTGTTGGCGAGCTAGACCACCATCTATCCGAGATCTAGGCCCTCCAGAAGAATGATCTCATATTCCTGATAGAGGAGGAACGAAGCAGGCAGATGGTTGAAGTTACTAAAGCCAAGTCGGCTTATTTATCCAGTCGAGCTATCCCGGAACATGACTTAGTCGAAGCCAGCACCAAGGAGCATGAACCTGTAGTGGCTGTGGAGACCCAGGTCAGCCTACATGAGACTTTGGGTGAGCGCATGGTAGAGATTGATGATAAAATATGGCTGCTGTAGGACCAGCGGTCCCATTTCATGGTCGAGTCTCGACAAGCAACGACCAAGTAGGCTACCCTTCGCCATGAGGCAAAAGAGTATACTCGGTACATAGCTAGCCAGACCGATAAAAAGGTAGAACTAGATGCCAAGTAGGCTGAATGTACTGCCTTTGATAACGAGGCGGTGGCGCTTAGTGAAACCGAGCGTCGGGCTCTGGCGAGGGTTCAATTCTGGGCTGAAGCTCTAAAGCGTCGTATCGATAAACTGTGTGTCAACCCGTAGCTCTCCTTTTTTTCCTTTTTATTGTATTTTGTTTTTTCTCTTTGAAATGTAGTCATATTTTTCTTTTTATGAAAGAAATAAAGACTTTTGTTTGCTCATTCTTATTATGAACATTTGTGGACTTAGCAACTTTAACGCACCTTGGTTTTAGGCACAGATAGTAACTTGAAATAATGATAAAAATTTGACTGGTAAGCATGTTTACTCAGAGGTAATATAGACGTGGTAAACATGAGATTTGTAGTACAGCTCTCTTACTCATAGGTTATGTGAACATGGTAAGACCGAACTCTACGGGGACACAGAGAATAATTTAGAGAAAGTATGGACTTGGATGTTATGTCTGGAGTATAGCGACATAGAGGTTGCTAAGTGAAAATGTTTACTCAGAGGTAATATTAACGTGGCAAACTTTTATTTAGAGTCATCTTACTCAGCGATTATGAGAACGTGGTAGGATAGGACTCAATATGTTCGTAGAAGTCAACGTAGAGGTAATGTAAACATGGGTGTCTTCTACAGGGGAAATAATGAAGGAATGTCTTAGAGCAGCTGGGCTCCAAAGACATATGATGATCGAGAGACGTGAGCCTGATTGAGGGTTTCATAGATACTTGCTGGGGATACGGTAATGCCGAAATACGTGCTGATAGGTTTCAAACATAGTATTTCTTTATGAACTTGCCATTGACCGGCATCATGAACAAGTCTCCGTTGGATTTCGCGAGTTGGTAAGCACCATTAGAATACACCATCTCTATGACGAATGGACCCTCCCATTTGGGTTTGAAATTTTCGGTTGACTTTTTAGTCATCACCATTGGCCTTCTAACTGATAGGACAAGGTCATCCACTTGGAACGTTCTTTGCTTAACTTTTTGTTGAATGCTCCAGAAATGTGAGCCTGATAGAGCTCAATACGTTGTTGAGACATAAGGCATTTTTCATCAAGTGTTTCCATGTAATTAGCGATGATGATTATCTTCATCTGTCAACTAATTTGTGATGGACACTAGTAGGGAGGGCATCTGGATTTCGAGAGAAAGGACTGCTTCACTCTCATATACCAGGGAAAATGGTGTATTACCCATCGGAGTCAGGATCGTTATGTGGTAAGCCCAGAGGCACTCCCCTAACTTCTTTTCCCAGTCGCGTTTGTTAGATGACACAACTTTTTTAAGAAATTTGACGATTGTTTTGTTAAAAGCCTCAGCCAATCCATTCGTTGCTGGGTTGTAGGCGGTTGATGCCACATTTTGAATGCGATTCTTTTTACAAAATCTGCTGAACACATGACTTATGAATTGTAGACTGTTGTCGTAGATTATCCTCCAGGGTATACCAAAATAGTAGATGACGTGATGCTTTATGAAGCTAATCACGCTTGAGCTCTTTACCTCAGTAAAAGGTACTTCTTCCGCCCATTTGGAGAAATGGTCAGCGAGTGCCAGAATGAAACGATACCCTCTAGAGGATGGAGGAGTGATTGTGTCACGATCCGTACCCTATTTAGGGGCACGAGAACGTGGGTACGTCCAGCCTGCGCCGCAGTATCGGCGGTAGAACGTTGTATAGGTCAACTAGAAATATAACATCTAGACACAAAGTATATAAACCTTTCATCTCTGTACGGTGGTATATGGTCTCAACTCAATCACAAGATGTCTAAGGAAGATAAGCATGAATATCATACAGATATGATGGAAATAGATAAACTGAAATAGATGCAAGTTATAGACAGAGGTTCAGAAATTAAGACATAACACAAGATCCCGAATATAAAGTATACTACAAATTTCAAATATCCAGCTGGAATATAGTCCAGTCAGCCTACTAGACTTGGTCACTACAGAAGGTACATCCTCTATGGGCACTGTCCCCAAAGTTAGATCTTGGTCAAAGTCTCAGTCTGTGCCAAACCCATAGAAGGTCGAGCAGTCAGCATCTAAATCCTCTGTAAACATCAACGGGGTTATCCTGTCAAGATATAAGAAAGTACAAACGCTAACAGCAGTTCCATATGAATTGACAAATTCTATAAGAGACAATTATAATAGAATACAAGATGAAATATCAAGACTGAAAATAAGCAGTATATGTAAAACTGGATATCAAATCAGGGTATAAAATACTGGAATGTAGGCATTACAGGAATATCTGATGTATAATGTAAACATAAATAGTGCCTCGAGATATTAGAGCGTTATGTGATCGGCTTGGGTCAAGATCAGGCTGTTCCATTTGACCGGCTTTAAATAAGAAATATACGAAAACAGGATCAGGCCGGCCATAATAGAAAGTTTTGAACAAGTAGCATCAGGTCAGGCTATACCCGACGTGCAGTGAGGGTGGAGCTATGAACAAGTGAACAAGAGGATACATGAGGGGTATTGATCACATAACCACTAATAACTCCCCATCCCCGAGTAGTATATAGATCCGGACATATCACGTCATGACACGGGATTCTCTAAGAGGGTAGCAAATCCCATTAGAAATCGGTGTCTATATAAGTACAAAATATAAGATCGAACAATGTACTAATATACCATGGTAACCCACGAATGACATCTCATGACAGGATCCGACGTATACTAGTCCGTGTTCCATCGTGTCGGGAATCAAGTAAAATACTATAACTGAATAGGATATAGTAGATATCAAGACAATAAAAACTATAAGAGAATGTACTCGCATGATACCCTGAGCAACTGATATGTATAGATGTCCAAACTGGAGTCACAGAGTCCTATTTAGAGCAGTACAGGTTACAATGAGTTCGTAATATAATAATTAAGTGTACAATGTAATATACATGATACTAGGACTCTCTAGGTCAAAAGTCAACCCTTGGTCAACTCTTAGTCAAACTAAGTCAACATCTAGGGTTTTGTCAACTGTCTAGTCAAAGGGGTCGACTTTATCTAAAGTAGTCATAATTCTAACCATAGACCCACTTACTCTAGGATACCTTACAGTACTATATCATATACATATATATCATGCATAAAATCTCAACAAGCCGTATATACTATGGTATCCCAAATCATATATATTATCTATAGATACTATCCACTTACCCTTAGCCCATATCTCAAATACCTTAAATAATAGTTAATATCTTAGTTCTAGGGTTAATACCTTGCGTAAACTAGATTTTCTAGTCCATGCTAGTCAATACCTCATTTCTAGGTCTATACCTTGAAGGAATTAGCCATAATAGCTAATATTATCAAGTATCAATACATATATCTTACATCTCTACTAGTAACCTACTATCTAGGATTAGTTTAGCCAATTTATCCTTTATATATACATGGATGTACCCAATGCCTATTACATATACCATTACCTTTACCTACCCATAACATATACCAAAATATCTTTTACCCATATCTAAACATTTACCCTTTACCTATATTATATACATATATCCATATATCCTACTATAGACCTATATCGCTAACCATTTACCCATTAATATACCCTTATACATGTTTGTCTATATTTACCTATGGTGCTTGGTTACTTCCTTATTCATATACTATATATATATATATATCCACCCTGCATGTCATAGTACACCAAGATACCCATATATCATATGCACATGGTATATATATATATATATATATATATATATATATATATATATATATATATATATATATATATATATATATAAAATATATATATATATATAATATACCCCTTATACTATACGTATAAATATAATATACCCCTTATACCATACGTATAAATATATACGTATAAATATATATGTATATATATATATATATATATATATATATATATATATATATATATATATAATATTTATGTAAAGAGAATGTGGACGCAGGCTCCTCTCCTGGCCGCTCCACAGGCTCCTCTCCGGGCCGCTCCGCCCGTCGGAGTACTTTGGCTGGGCTGGCCGGTTGGCATGCCGGGCCAGGCGGCTCCACTTCAGTTCTTCACCCCCATCGACGGATTCCCCTCCTCCCCCGGGTGGTCGGCCTCCGCCTGGCCCCACCCCCCGTGGGGTCCATCTGTCCCGGCCGCCGTCCCGAGTAGGGGTTCCCCTTTCTTCTTCCCCCCTCTCCAGCCCCCCCGCCGCCTTCGGCGGCCTCGACGCAACTGGGCTAGGCGCAGCCCTCCGTCGACTTCTGCAACGCCTACTGCGTCCTTTTCTTCTCCGGCGCTCCCGCTCGTCTCTCCCGCTGCTCCTCCAGCTCCCTCCTCGGCAGCGCACGCCCGGCTGTTCGTCTCCTTCGGCGACCCAGGCTCCGCAGTGCCACCGGCCCGTCCTCCTCTAGCCCCCGCGTCGTCCCCCTACGCGGCGTCCCCTCCTCTCGTTGCCCCCCTTTCGTGGCCGCCTCCCCCGCTCGCGGCGGCGCCCCCACCGCTCTCTCTTTCCCTCCGCGGTCGTCTCCCGCGCGCCCTCCGGCTTTCTGTAGCTCCGGTTTGGCCCCCGCCTCCCCCTCCCCGTCGGGTCTCTCTCCGGCGCCGTGGCCCCCCTCCCGTGGGCCACGGTGGCTGCTCTGCGACCTCCGGCCTCGTCCCCCCTCGTACTCCGCGTTATGGCCGGCGGCTGGCTCGGTCACAGCTCCGATCTTCTCTCCGTCGGTCGACGAGCCATCTTCGTCGCCACCACCCGCTCCCCGTTACGCTCTGCGCAGCTCCCTCCACCGCTGACCGGCAGAGCCCCCTCGATCTGCTCTCACCACCGCTCGCCAATGGCCCCTCCCCCTGCCGATGGTGAGTCGGTGGCCCCCGGCGGCCCGCCTCCTTCTCTCCACGGCCGATCGCCCCCTCCCATTCTCCTCCCTTCACTCTCCCCGCCCCCTCCCGGGTTTCCCCCGTCCCCCCCGGCCTCGTCTTTCCCTCTCCTCTTCGATGTCGGAGCCCTCCGGTTTTGGGTCGCCGGTGTGTGGCCCTTCCCGCCGCCTGGTGGCCGGACCCTCCCTCCCCTCCTCCCCCCCCCCGAGGTCGCCCTCCCCCCTCCTCCCTCCGGCCCCCTCCGCCGGAGGCCCCGGGCCCTCCTCCCCGGGCGGCGCGTGCCCTCCCCGGGGGTCGCCCCCTCTCCACGTGACCGGTCTGGATTTTCGAAATTCAAATTTTGAATTTCGGTTGCTCCATTCCAAAAAAAAAAATCCTGTTAATGATTATCATGTTTTGTCAGGACTTGTGTTAGGGCTTATCCCACACTTTGTAAGAACTCGGGCTATCTCCCGGTTCCAACCTCCTTTTTATTTCAATGAAGGCTTTTAGCCATTGTTCAAAAAAAAAAAGTATATATATATATATATATATATATATATATATATATATATATATATATATATATATATATATTCCTATGTATCCTATAATATTTGTATCTGTATGATACCTATATGAAATACATATGAGATATTGTATTCTTGCTATTCTATGCATACCCATGTGTTACCTTACTACTAAGGTATTTACCTTTACCCTTAGAATTACTTTAACTACCTATACATATACATATACATATATATACATATATACACACACACATACGTATTTATATACACACACACATACGTATTTATATATATATATATATATATATATATATATATATATATATATATATATATATATATATTTTATATATATATATTTTTTATTTATATGTATATATATATATATATATATATTTTTTTTTTGAAAAGCAGACTTTTATGAAAATATAGGCGCAAAATGCCGAAGCCTATACAAGTAAGCGCGCAAAAGCGGCCGGAAGCCAGAAAGCTAAAACAGAAAGCAAAAGGCGCGAAACACATGCGCAACAAAAGAAGGAGGTGGAAGCACCGGCCTAGGCCAGGGTCTCCTAGAACTGGTTGGAGACGTGAGAGCACCGCCTCCTCACCTTGAAGCATTGTCTGATGACTTCCTGGTAAATCTGGGGAGGGGGGAGTTGGCGCCCTTCATAGCGGAATTTGTTCCTGTTCTTCCAGAGCACCCAAATGCCAGCGGCTGCTACGATCTGATGTCCGTGAGAGTGGGACCAGGAGGCCAAGAGATCGTAGAAGCCCCCGGTTGGTTGTCCCATGCGGAGCTTGAGATGAAGCTTGGACCACAAGCCTACGGCCAGATCCCCTGAAAGCAGGACGTGTTCGGCGGATTCCAAGTTGTGCTCCTCGCAGCAATGGCATTTAGAGGCAAGGCTGAATCTCAATGTCCTGATGCTGTCGTCCGTCGGAATCTTGCGTCGGAGTGCTCGCCATATGAGGATGGACCATTTTATCGGGATGCAAGCCTGCCAGTAATTGGCGAAGACCAAGTTCGGCACCCCGCTCCCTCTGACAATACGTCTGGCGGACTCCAAACTGAAAGTCCCATCGGGGTTGGGGGACCATTTCCAAGTGTCGGGCGTGTTGGAAATCCGCATATTCGCAGCTAGAAGACGGATGGCCGCCGGCTGGCCAAGCCAATCACTGACCTTCCTCCAATTCCAACCGGAAGTGTCCTCCCACAGGTCTCTAATGATGCACCCCTGAGGCGTAAGAATGTTGGGCTGGATGATCTCAGCTCCTAACCACCGCTCTTGACAGGCTATGGATGAGCCGTCCCCCAGATGAAGGTGGATTAGAGGTTCTGCGATGGTGCGTCACCGAGTGATGCGGCGCCAAGAAGACGAGGATCTGTTGTTAGTGTTCGCCTCCGACATGTGAGAGAATCTATGTATATATATATATATATATATATATATATATATATATATATATATATATATATATATATATATAGCATATCCTTAGGATACCATGTTCTACCTAATACTTGACATATCTTATACCATGATATGTCATGATACCTTAATTCATTAAGTATCCCACATTTTTACACCATGCCTTGGCTACCTTATCTATACCCTATGTAACATAACATGTATTCTAATATCTTATTTCTATATGTACATATATCTATAGATATCTACCTTTGATCATCGATGTCGATACATATATGCATAAATATTTATACTAGGTTACCTACAATTGATACCAAGATATCTATATCCTTACCCTATGAAATGTATAGCTATAGATTATAGCAATTTGTTTACCTATATACATATATATCAATATATCAATATACCCTTCTATTTCATTACCTGTCATAAATTACTCTAGGATATCCTATGCTTACCATACCCTACTAGTCATACACACATGGACTCACTTATCCTACTCTTAGCACTTGACATCTTGATATTATATCTTACCTAGTTCTAATACTCAATATCGTAGTATCTTGACCAATATCTTATCTTCCCACATACTTATCTAACTAACTCTAATACTAATACTTGAAACCAAATAGAATATCTTACTCAAGTCCTAATACTCACTAATCCTTACTCATGATACTTGAGTGTCACGATACTAATATCCTCATGGTACCCAAGTATTACACTAATACCTTGTCCACAACTTTAATACCTTAACACATAACTTATCTATATTTGGCTTACTTGATAACCATTTGTATCAACATTAATACACACAAACTACCATATATTACCTAATAATATATATATATATATATATATATATATATATATATATAAAATATATATATATATACACATAAAAAAAAATATATATATATATACACATATATATATATACCTGCTTTCCGGCGAGCTTGCCACTCAGTTATGGAGCAGCCTCTCGCTCCGTCGCGGGCAGGGGCATCAGGCCGGTGGCTTCAACGATCTCCTGGCCAGCTAGGGAGACTCTCATGACCATCAGATCGTCGCCGCTGCCGGCATTTTGGTGGTCTGGAAGAACCGAAAAAAATCAAGGTACGAAGGGCGTCAATACAACCCCAGACAACTACTCAGAGAAGTCCTCCGACAACTCCTCAAAATTCGGAGACGTTGCACCTACTCTCCGGCACGGTTTTGGAAGGCGTGGTGCTAACTGCAGGCCCGATCTTTCTTCTTGCTTCGGGCAAAGGCCCCCTTTTTTCTGTCTTTTCGCGCTTGGCGCGTTTACTTGTATAGGCTTCGGTATTTTGCGCCTGATACTTCAATAAAAGTTTCTTTTGTCAATATATATATATTAAAAAAATAAAATATATATATATGTATATATATATATATACTATATCATACATATTCTTGACAACCTATGATACCTACTTTCACTTGATATCCATACTACATAGGCTCATAGGATACACAAAATGCCTATGTCGTATAGTCAGTTTTCTACTTAAAACCAATACTGCATCTATTAGACCTATTTACTAAATTCTAGGATTAAAGTATGTCATAGCCCTTTGTATTAGCTTTTCGAAACTTCAAATGGATCGCATTTTTGTGTCCGGAAGCTCCCGGAATCGAAAAAAACACCGAAATGCGTTCGTCTTTCGGACAACTGATACTCAAACAGTTTTACAGAAAGTTCTAAAACGAATTTGGCTTATTAATATAAATATTTGGAAATCTAACTTCGATACGGTTCTTTAAAAAAATGGAAGATTAATCGGAGTCTGGAGTTAGGAGTTATGACATTTCTAAGTTGCTTTGGCTACTAAAAACGTGGATGAATATTATGACGAATTTGGGTTGTTTAGGACAAAAGAAATACATATATATATATACCCAAATCTAACCATGTATATCTTGAGATACCATGACACAACATCACGTATCCTATTTAGGACACATACACCCAATCTCGACTCAAAAAGGACACAAAAGTTCCTTTGGGGACACGTATCGAATACTTGGTGGTCACAAATTTGATTTTTCCCAAATTGTATCAAAATAAAATGGAAAAAACCTTCAAATAGGAAGAGAAGAGCCTAAACTCCTCTATAATGATACGCTAATACATATGGGGTCCTAAATGAATGTAGTTACACTAATGAAATGAAATGGAAGGATTTAGAGAGCTCATACCAAAAGGGAGATGGATTCCCAATGTAAAATTTCTAAATCTAGATCTCCACCAAGATTTAAGGCTTCAAATCCTTTCAATCCCTTCTTAGCTAGTCAATAGAGGCGTCACCTCTCCAAGGGGAAGAATGAAACGAATTTGACTCAATTTGGAGGAAGTTTGGGTGTAGGACCAATTTGGAGAAAAAGCTCCTAAATTAGGGCTTGAAATAAAAAAGAAAGAGGAAGAAGATGAAGTGGGGCTTTAATAGGAAGGTGGACTGCCATATGGTGTTCAATTTAGGGTTTGGTTAATTAGAAAAGGTCCACTATACCCCTCCCTTTAGTTATGACAAGTTAGGGATTGAACCTCCCTTCCTAATTAGATATTTAGTCAAGTTTTCTAACTAAATCTTCTAATATAGCCAGAGACTAACTAAAGGTCATTTAGGCTAGTCCTAATCATCTGGTTGGATGGTCATGTTAAGTTAGTTTAGGTCCTTTAGGATCACTAACTACTATTCTAGTCAAAGGCTAACCGTTAGTCATATTCAATAATAACACATATGCACTATTAATTATTTAGATAATTAATCAAAATATAAATTTTAGTTTTAAAAACTAATTTGTTACTCAAGGTATAATATGAAATCACACTAATAACAATAATTAGGAAAAGTCAAAAATATCCTTGTTCTGAAAAAGTGGTGGTTACAAGTCTACCCCCTTAAAAAAATTTCATCCTCAAAATTTAAGATGGTCGTACTCCTTCTAGGCCAAGCCCCTAACAATCATGGTCAAAAAAAAAAATTCTATCTAATAACATGCAAGATCATGGTTCTACTGGTCGTGATCTCATAGTCTCGAACAGGGTTACTACACTATCTATCATAACACAAAATATCCCGACAGGTGCTAATGGAATCACACAACAAGATGGAAAAGAAGGACAGTAAAGACAGACATGCTAACCCATCATCCATAGCGTCGGCCTCCTCGACCGTCAATGTTAAAGTCCTACCCCTTTGGGGTATATCCCCCTGATGGTGCAGGGCATGATGATGACCACAGGTGGCCTAGCTCTCCCTCTCTACTACCTTGGACACGTGCACTCCTACACTTATGATACTCCCTTATAATACCCTAGATTTAATATCACATTGATACACCTAGCTAATATTATCACCCTCAATAACACTCACTAACACTAAACTGATACGCTACACCTATCACTTATTACTCATCAATCATGATACATCCTGGACACTTGCACCCTCTAGGTACCTTTGGTACACAGTCACTAACTCCATAACTATACTGGACATATGCTTGATACTATAGGATACCAACTGTTAACTATACTCTGACACATGTGTTATAACTATTGCTATAAATGGTACTACACTATAAGTTACTTCTAGCACTACAAGAAAAATTCCATTTTATGACGGGTAAAAACCGTCATATATGACAATTTATGACGATTTTTTTGAAGCAGGCAACCGTCATGAACACGGGTGTTATAAAAGTATAGAAAAACCGTTATATATGACTTACACTTATATGACATTTTTTTTATTAAAAATGACAATAATATTATGATTATATAGAACATATCTATCCTAAAGCGTTATGAATAGGTTATACATACATAACGCTTACTAAAATGATCTGGTTTTGAAACCATTCAGAAAGCGTTCATGAAACGTTACAAAAAGAACTTATACATACACTTTGTAACGTTCTGTTCTTGTCATTCACACACATATATATATCACCTGTCAATGCTCATAATTCAATGCGATATAAAAAACATATTAATTCCTGAGACAACAGAAATATAAAATTTAACTAACATTCGAAACATTTCATTAAAAATATCCAAATATCATATCATCTTAATTACATTTCAAAATATATCACTCTTTTTCCAACTTTTATTTCTCCAACATATCACCATTACATTTCAATATCCAAAAATATATACATCTTTCCCTTTTAGGACAGCCAGCTTCAAAATATTGAAATATCATTCACCAACACCAAATTGTGACATCTCTTCAAAAGTCAACATTGTATATACCTTCAAAAGTCAATACTGTACGTACCTACAAATAAAGAATGAATAAATGAATAAAGAGATATTATGATGATATTTCCAAATTAGATAGAAATATAAATGTAAGTATTAAAGGACATATGAAATTTCCATTCTATATAGCATGTATTTAAATTTTTGTTTGAAATATTAGATGAAATCAATATATTTCTATGTATCAAGTCTATATAGACACATGTATCAATATTCATGAACATATGGAATTTAGATCATAAAAGCTAATAGACTAACCTGATTCATATGAGAACCAGAACTAGAAAGTCACATGATCTCAATATTACGTACCTGGAGCACCAAACTCATTTTCTCGTACTGTCAGTGTTTCTCGATAAAAGAATTAGCTCATCTATAGAAATCAATGGTTTATGTATTTGGAGTGATGAACTAATAAAGGCAGAGAAAAGTGGGGCTCAGATATTTGTAGAAATGTTGTAACATGCGTTTCACCCATGTTGACAAAAATATCAGAGCAAATCGGAAAACTCACTTGATAGTCAAAGCCGTGATACTCAGAAGTTAAAAGCAGCATATAGAGAGCAACATAATCACAAAATTGCCCAGAGATAATTAAAGCCCAAACAAAACAGATTAAAAACCTTCCTTATACTCAAAAACAGAGGCAACATCATATACATAGAGAGGAAGAACCAAGTATGAAGGGAACAACCAACTATAGTGAAACCACTAGAAACTTCTTGATTCTCGAAAACAGAGACAAAAACTTACATAAATTTCAGCAAACTTAGTCCTCATCATAGCCCATAGAAAAACTCATGTTATGGTTCAAAAGAAATACTATTTCTCAGAAAAATATGTATACCAATCGAAGGGGCTGCTTGGCATCATATAGATGACAAAATCACAAGAACTGGAATGCCAATAAAATAAAGGATAAGTGAGTATCAGAAAATTGAAGATTCATAGCAGCTTTATTCATATCCTGTCACAATTAAACTAAAGATTCATGATGCATGTGGCTGCCAAGTTCATATATGATGCCTAGTTCATCTATCAGACCACATTCCACAAGGAAAAATTTTATACTCCCAACCTTAAGTATCAGAAACCAAGCATCACTGATTAGAAGAGAACACTAAGAAACAAAACCAACATAGATTAGAAGAGGATACTAAAGTTGAGGATACAAAACCAACATTTAAGTCCTAGTTATTCTTATCCGAAGAAAAAACTTCAAGTCACTGATACACTGAAAGCTAGTGATATTCAAAGTAATCATAAAACAAAGTATAAAGAAATGGGGCCCAAAATTTATTACTTTTGCTCTTTAATAGATATTTCAATCTCAATTGTACCAAATAGATACTTCCAATCCCAAACAAAAAACTGATCGGGACATGCCAAACCGTATCGATATAGCCGTATCTGTCGTTTTCTTCGGACACAAATGTCAAAATCTTCTTATATTTTTAATATAGTTAGCTGATTTAACAAACCCAATTGTTCAATTGAATCATATCTGAAGCATATAAGAAAAACGCACCAAGCACCAAGAATCAACATCGAAACTATTTAGTAACTTCGCAAAATCCAGGACACTGGAAGGAAAAAATTCCTGACAACTTGCACTCGTATATGATGCAAAGTAAAAAATGTTCATTGTTATCACAACAAATTAATTAACTGTATCAGGTTACTGTCGCATATATACTAGTTACATGGTAGGGGATTAAGCAATACACAACTGCAAGGTGTACTAAAAAGTAAAGCAATAACCAAAAAAAATTAGCCTAATCTGTGTTTTACCAGGCTTAAGGTCAAAGTGAAAATAGCCACGCTAGTGCATGTAAGAAAGAGCTTTGAATATATGGAAACACATGTTTCGAATTTCTGCCTCTACAAAAAGTTTCTCTCTATCTTTCATAAGTTAGTAGCGATTACATTCCTGATAATAGTTAAAAAAAATGCCATAACAATGTCATATCATTGCACTGCCAAAAGTAT
The DNA here is from genome assembly GCA_029216955.1 of Iris pallida. Taxonomy (NCBI): domain Eukaryota; kingdom Viridiplantae; phylum Streptophyta; class Magnoliopsida; order Asparagales; family Iridaceae; genus Iris; species Iris pallida. The sequence goes on from JANAVB010040619.1 coordinate 21,335,405, forward strand.
AACACCAAGGACTATAATAAAGCTTACCATGTACTCAAATATGAAGTACAATATGTCATTTTCTCTTATGACCTCCTTGAGCTTTACAACGTTTGGATGGTTCATCTTCAGCAAGGCTGTTATAGAATAAAGGATCACATTTAATCTTCGGAGTGAAAATGGCATATATATAATGAAAAAATTGTAGACAATGCAATTACCTTCACTTCCCGAAGATTCATGCTTTCTGTCCAAGAATAGTACTTTATTCTCATTTTTTTAACAACAACCTGTTAAAATCAAAATAATTGAACATTTTTATTTTTGAACAAGTAAAACCCTAGGATCAATTTAAGGTTAACTAGAATTCACACAATTTCACCACTCTGCTTATTTATAGCACACCAGACATTTCTAAAAGTATTGCCGCCAACTTCCTTAATTATCTTGTAAATTGAGCAGGTTGCGAGATCTTGTCAGCAACAAAAAAATATAAAAATTTATATCAATTTCAAGTAAAAACAACTCACCGGTCCATCTTTTACAGCAAAGAGACACAAGGTGTTATTGAAGAAAATGACCATGTATGAGTCAGGAATATCTGGGGACGCACGAGAGGCATGTATAATGAAAACTTCTAATTGCACTGGAGAATTAAACAAACCCTCAAATCAAGATCCACCAATAATTCAACTTATAGCATATGCCAAAGTATGACCGTAAACCTTTCTGATGGACATAACTTGTAAATGCTTATATTTCCAATTTATGTGAGATTTGTCCTAGTCTGGACTCAAAATCTAGTTTAAATAGTAGCGCGGTTGAGATGCAGAAGCTTATCCTGGTTGGACTAATCCCTCTAAACTTGCTTTGTATAGCTTGAGGAAAACTGAAATAGATGATGATTTATCTCCTCCACGAAGTTTGTTTGAGGATTATAAATCATGGTGAACATATCACAAAGATGAACAACATAATGATAAGAAAATTTAGAAGAATGCCAGAGACCCACAGTCCATTTTATAGAAGACAGTAATGAAAGATGAACAACATAATGATAAGAAAATTTAGAAGAATGCCAGAGACCCACAATCCATTTTGTACAAGATAGCTGAACTATCATTTACATCTCTCTTTGATAAACTAGGCCTATAACTTGGATCAATCTGTATCAAATTGTAATGGCATATACATCAACAACAACACAACATTTGTAACAAAATTCGGATCACAAGTAAGATATAATCAAGCATTAACAATCAACAAGCCTGTAGAACCAAAGGCGCATATGTGCTATCATGAGGAACAAAAGCTGGAACTAATGAAAAAACATAGTTTTCCATGGAGTACCAGCAACGCTCGCATACCTGAGCTTAATAACCACTCACAGAAATAGGGCAGCCTAGTTGGCAACTAATCAGATTGGCTGTCTTGTAAGATATATTGTTAACAACCTCAAACCAAAAGGGTTTAGACAATTACTACATTAGAAAAGATTTTTATCATTGATAATAGTTATTATAAATCAAACTGTGGTCAGCGGAGAAATCTTCAGAAAATAGAACTATCAACTAAAGTTGCCTTATGAAATGTTACAATACGGATGATCAACTAAAAACATTAAGTGAGGTATCTAATGGATACATAATAGACTTCCAATGCAATACCAGTACTACATCACTCTTGTGAGCTAACCGATCAATCACACTGAAGATAGCCTAATTGGCCATTATGCGACTGGCTAATTGCCTACCAAAGATGTTCCAAAAGGAACATAATAATGTATAACCAACAAGAACACCAGAAGTAAGAACAAGCTGACATCTCAGCCAATCAAAATAAATTAACATCATAAAATTTAGAAAACTAACCAATGGCATGAGAAGCTAAGCAAGCCTCCATTGAAGATCCTTTTTCCCTTCTTGATAGAATTTATATATTGATCTAATAAGGTAACATATTTGTAATAATAATTAGGGAAACAGACATCATAAGCTATTAATAATAATATAATAAATTGCAATACCAACTAGGTAGATGGGACTTCTTCAATCCCACAGCTTGATTCAGCATAACTCAGGAACAAAAAATATATAAAAAGGAATGGCACACTATAGATATTATACACAGGAATGACCAAAGAATCCCAAATACTAGAATCACAGCAGTGCTGAAGGTGGAAACTTAATATCAAATTTGAAGAATGTGATAGAATAATGTGATAGAATAATTCAATACATATGTATGGAAGATTTTCTGCATGCTAATGTTGAGTTCGTTGTTACAACTGAAGCTATCAACATCATATTAGGAAGTAATTGTTACTGCAAAATAGCTCACATATTCTCCAAATATGGAAGAAGGATATGTCCTTCAAATGCATCAAGAAGCTCTTTCAATTGTAAGCTAGAGAATCAAATTCAAGACGTTACATTTCAAGATACAAGTAAAAACTAGAGAATCAAATTCAAGACATTACATTTGAAGATACAAGGACTAAATTTAGTCAACATCGAGCATATAAATATTTAATCCTAGAACCGTCACTACAACTACGGTGTCTTAGTGCAGTGGCTTGAACTTTAACATGGTATCAGAGCAAACCATGTCCAAATCTCGTTTGGTGCCCGATCTTAAGCGGATTCTATATAAAAAATCACAAGAAGCTCTCGGCAAAAAACGGGCATTCATTTCGCAAGGAGTATACTAAGTTCGTTAGTGAAAATATCACAAAACAAATATTATTAAGCTAAGTCCTGTGTGAAACTTAGATGCTTTCTTGACTTGCCTATCTAAAAACGACATAATCTAATAATACTAAAATCCACTATAGACATGAATGTATAGGGGCCTAGGAACTCAAATACAAGACGTATAGAGGAAAAATCCAAGGACAAAGTATAGTCAACAACCACGAATAAACTAAGAATTAAAAGCTAAAAGTTCTCGCAAATAACTTTTAAAGGAAACAATTTTTAACTCTCACCTTCCGGTGTCAGATTACCAGGACACGAAGATGGCGACAAAATCCTCATCTTTGGACCCTTACAGCTGCTCTATTCGATAGAAGAAACCACAAAAATAGCAACAAAGGTGCAATCTTTCTTCAACAAACAAGGAAAATATCTAGAGGCGACGGCCACTCCATGGACTAGGGAACACTATAAAACTTTTCCCTTTCGAAGGAGAAACCACGATATCGTCGGCATCGAAAGCCCCAATCCTCACTCAAATCCAGCTCCACCAAGAAGAAGCCCTAACAGGAGATTTACCTTCAATTTCGAAGCTCTCGTCTCGCTTTTGGAGCTTTCCATCCCAGAAGACGGTGGCAAGGAGGAGGTGAAGGAGGTGGAGGTGACGATTGACGCCGCGGCGAGGAACCTGCTGTGACCGGGAGGTCTCGTAGTCGCTGACGTCGGCGCTGATGCTGTAGCTATCGCACCTCTCGCTCTGCTCCTCATCGTTCTGCTCCAACGACATCATCCCCAAACCCTAACCCTAATTTTCTCTCTTTAATGCTGTTGAGAGAGTGGGAGAGAGGAAGAGTCACTGGAAGTAAAAAAAGAAGGATGGAAAGAGGAGAGGGGAAGAGGAGAAAAAAAATAGGAAAGAGAGAGGAAAAGAAGGTACCGAGGGTTTTAATTTGGGGGACCGGTTCGAGCGGGCTTTCCAAAAAAAATTTCACTTTTTATAACGTTTGCGTGTAATAGCGTTACATATGTGTGAACAATATATAATGCTTAATGCAATAAATCATTATAATAGGCCAAAAATTCTTCGTATCCGTCATATTATGTGCTGTTGTGGAAATTCTGTGACATTTATAAACGAACCGTTGTAATAAACTCTTATCAAACGTTATTATAGGGTCTTTTTCATGTAGTATAGGCTTATACACTGATACTTAACGCTCACCTATCTAATGGAACAACTTGAAGACTCACAAGCCATACTAACAACCAACACAAATACTCAAAGATACAAATCTATCTGCAAGCTACCAAGCTACAACACTATCCAAAGAACATCGAAACTAATAGAATAAAATCCTATAAGAAACTGGACTGAAAATAACTGAAAGTATCCCTACTAAGTTAATAAATGATGGAACATAATTCTAAAATAACAGAAATGAAAGCTAGAGATGATATGTTAAGAACCTTTTCAAGATACAATCTAATAATCATATGCGTCTGTCCAAAATCATGATACTCAGAATCCTCGCCATGCCAATAAGCAAGGTTACGATAAATGACAGATTCCATAATTGGGTATGCACCTCTATAATCATGTTGTCTGTAATCCTTGCTACGTCGACTAGTATAGCTACGAGAAATACTAAATCTCATAACCAAGATATGTACATCCGAAGTCAGGTCTATACGTTTTTGCCACGTCGGCTAACATAGCTGCGATAAACTCTAGGTTCCATAACCAAGTAGACGTTTTACCTTCCCTATTATTTTTGACAACATATGTTATCAGAAGATACCGTAACTCGGGCCATAGCATTCATCTCGATATAAAAAATCAAAAACAACAATGATCCATCAAAATCAAATTCAATAACAAGGAGCAAGGGCGAACAGAAACAAAAGGAAAGTATTTCAAATTGACGTCCAAACAAGATTCTCAAGGGTCGTCCCAGGAATCTCTCAAAAAGCCTTTACTGTGATTGAGTAACTCCTATCATAACCTAGAACCTAAATCCTAATAGTAGGCTCATAATTAGTACTCTAGTCGAGCACAATTACGAAATCGCACTAGTTGTGACGCTGACCTGCATGGGCCACCACAAAAATGTGTCACGACCCGCACCCTGTTTAGGGGTACGTCCAGCCTAAGTCGCAGTATCGACGGTAGAACGCTGTATAGGTCACCTAGAAATATAACATCTAGACATAAAGTATATAAACCTGTCATCTCCACCCGAAGGTATATAATCTCAACTCAATCACAAGACATCTAAGGAAGATAAGCACGAATATTATAAAGATATGATGGAAATAGATAAATAGATGCAAGTCACAGACAGAAGTTCAAAAATTAAGATATAACACAAGATCCCGAATATAAAGTATACTACAAGTTTCAAATATCCAGCCGGAACGTAGTCTAGTCAACCTACTAGACTAGGTCACTACAGAAGGTACATCCTCTATGGGCACTGTCACCAAAGTTAGATCCTGGTCAAAGTCTCAGTCTGTGCCAAATCCATAGAAGGTCGAGCAGTCAGCATCTAAATCCCCTGTGAACATCAACGGGGTTATCCTGTCAGGATATAAGAAAGTAAAAACGCTAACAGCAGTTTCATATGAATTGACAAATTCTATAAGGGACAATTATAATAGAATATAAGATAAAATATCAAGACTGGAAATAAGTAGTATATGTAAAACTAGATATCATGTCAGGGTATAAAATATTAGAATGTATGCAGTACAGGAATATCTGATATATAATGTAAACATAAATAGTACCTCGAGATACTAGAGCGTTATATGATCGGCTTGGGTCAGGATCAGGTTGTTTCATTTGACCAGCTATGAACAAAAAATATACGAAAACATGATCAGGCCGGCCACAATGGAAAGCTTTGAACAAGTAGCATCAGGTCAGGCTACACCCGACGTGCAGTGAGGGTGGAGCTATAAACAAGTGAACAAGAGGATACATGAGGGGTATTGATCACATAACCACTAATAACTCCCCATCCTCGAGTAATATATAGATTCGGATATGTCACGTCATGCACGGGATTCTCTAAGAGGGTAGAAAATCTCCTTAGGAATCGGTTTCTATACAAGTACAGGAAACAAGATCGAACAATGTACTAATATACCATGGTAACCCAGGAATGCTATCTCATGACAGGATCCGACGTGTACTAGTCTGTGTATGTCACGCCCAGAACCAGAATACTGGAGAGCAGGAGACAGACACAGCCAGCTACATACATTGAAGTGAATCCTACCCCGTAATGCGATCAGGCTGTCTAGATGTATGAGGGTTTATCTACAAGCCAACAGTCTCTTATGGTCAAGTACAAGCCTAGTATCTTAATCTCAAGCAAGCAAGTAAATGTAACAAGATGGTAGATCATCAAACATACAAAGTAAGACATCTCAAATATTATATATTCAGATGATCATGAAGCTAGTCATACAAAATATGAAGACTAGCAAGGATTTAATGTAGGAACGATATAGTAAAGCGTAATACTCTAGAGGGGGGGTGAATAGAGTTGGCAGCGGAATAATGCTAAATAAAAATTGTTAGCAACACAATCACAGTATATAATCACAATTAAAATAATGTAAAGGCAGAGTTCAAAAAGCAAACGCAAAGACAGCGATGTATACTGGTATCCCTCTGTTGAGGACTAATCCAGTCGGTAGAACTCTTGCTACCAGTTGAATCCACTATAGGAAAAACCGCAAGTTTTCTTACGAAGTCCTTGCAACTTCTACAACGCGAGCTTTGATACGAAGAACTCGTCCAACTTCAAATGTGAAGAGGTATTCTTCAATCAAGCCTTCTGATTACAATCTCTCAGAAACTTCTAGACCGTACCGTACAGGCAAATCGACTAGAGGATTGTAACTGGCTTGGGATCTGAAATTGAAAGCTCTAGAAAACTCTTTGGAAGGCAGAAAGCTTTAGATAGAGAGAAGATTGAAAGTGAATTGGTGTGTTAAAATGATCGAAATCCTTCTCTATTTATAGGAATTCCAAAGGGAGAACTCTGTCAGAATTCGGGCAGAATTCGGGCAGAACTCGATGAGCAAATCTCGGTCAAATCTGCAACTGCAGGAGGACCAAGTTCCAGAGAATTCAAAAAATCAAACGACCACCAATCGAACTCTGGCCGAACTCTGGCCGAACTCTGGCCGAGTTCTGTCAGGGTTAGGTTAGGGTTTTAAAAATAGGTTTTGGTGATTTTTGAAAACCTTTTGGAAAATATTTTTGTAAATATTTTGATAGGTCATTTTAAAAACATTTTGAACTATTTGGGGATAGCCTATTTGCCAGTACGACTCGGTGTACAACGTATTCCTAGACTCAAATAAAATAAAAATTATATTGCATAGGAAATACAGACTCAAGTAGAACGGAGTGAATATCCAATCTTGCTTATGTCCAAGAAGCCGAGATGTCCCAACTAGCTTCGTATATCTAGACAGAGTTTTGATCAATTATTAAAATCAGGTTGACCATATGACCAATGGGCCAACAATCTCCCCTATTTTGATAATTGACAAACTATGAATGATATAACATTAAGCTTATTCAAAAAGAATCAAAACGTGAAATTGTTCATGTCCTGTATTTAACTCAAAAAAATGTTAGAACTTTAATTTTCTCCCCCTTTGTCACTTAGCAAAATAATTGCACAAGAGAAGGCTCTCCCGCATTTAATGCAGAAGGCGCCCCCGCAATTAATGCATAAGGAACAAATAGTGAGAAAACATAATAAATAAAACATAAAGAGTAGATATATATCATCACAGACATGTAAAGTTTCTACAAATTATCATCACATGCATGCTATTGTTTCTAAAGAATATGATCACAGTCATGCTATTGTTTTAAAAACATAAAAGAAATCTCAGGCATGCTATTTCACTGGCAGTTTGTAATGAAGAAGCAGTATAAAGAGATAGTGCTAAACAAAATACTGAAATAAACTGAGATGTCATAAATGAAACATCATAAGCATGTCCATGAAGATAAAAAATACTGAAAGCATACTTCAAAGTACTGATAAGAACTAAAAAATGATAAAAACTTGGAATGTCGGAGCATTTCCAAGTATACAATAAAATATCACTAATAATCAAATCACATCTCATCATCACTATCCTCATCATCAACATCATCAGCAGCTCGGCCAGCATGACCGGAAGTACCAGCACTAGAAGTACCAGCGCCAGAAGGATGAGTAGGGGCGCCAGCATAGAACTCACCGACGTAATCTCGAGGAGCTCGATACCAATCATAGGCGTTACCTGGCTGGAAGTAGGCATGGACAGCCTCATCCTCACAGCGGTAACCCGAAAAAGCTGGATCACGAGGGATGGAACCGGCTGTATAACCAGTCTGAGCGAAACGAAGATCAGCTACGGAGTTTGCCATCGCCTGATAACGGGTGACATCGCGGAACTCACGCTCGCGAGCTATGTCCGTCATCGAGACGTGCAAAGCTGATAAGTGCTGATGTATGCCCTTAAAAGTCATAGCATACGGCTGATGTGCTGGAGGAGGTGCAGTAGGAGGAGCAGGAGGTGGAGCTGAAGCAGTCCGGCTGCGACGAGATAGCTGGAGAAACTTGGGCTCAGAGTCCTGAGTACAAGTCGATAGATCGATCTCGAATCGCTGAAAGATACGAGGCAGAATCATCGCGTAAGAGAGATTTCGATCTCTAGTACGACAACGTCCCATCATCTGAATAATAGTCTTAGGGGCAGAAAAAGGAATCCCCTTAATAATATGGTACATGGCGGACAGCTCAAGCGAAGTCACATCATCCTTGGAAGTGGATTTGGGAAGTAGAGTAGAATAGATGATGCGATGCAATTCGTAGTTAAACAAGTTCAGGTTGTTAGCCTTGAACTTTCCAGAACGTACTCTGTCAGGTGCACAGAGTTCCGCTTTGAAACTAGTGAGTGTTGTGCCTTCGGGGAAATCGAATTCCGTGATGTCAACTAGCGGTTCACCTTCATTGGGAATGCCAAGAATCTCCGCTAGGAGGGCATCATTGAACTCAATATCTATGCCTCCGACACGTGTGCTCACTTCAAAAGTGTTTACTCCGAGATTGCAATAGAACAATCTAATGGCATTCGTAGCTATTGGGAAGCACAGTTTAACAAATAAGTGTAACCCTAATGCCTCAAACAAGTGACGATCATCAGGAAATACCGTCCATTTTATCGGAGCGCCGTCGCATATGGATCGGATGGAAAAGTCACCGTACCATAATAAGGCTTGATCGAGGGTTTGAAAGAAGAACCCATCGAAAGCGCCGTCGCTCGTTTGGATCGGCAAAAATAGTAAATTCGTGTGAGGATTCGAAGACGACCCTTCCTCACTAGGAGTGGTCTTCTTCCTCTTAGATGGATTAAATCTAGGTGCCATTGGAATAAAAAGCACTAATTGAAAGGTGGAGAGAGAGGGAGTTATACCTCACGAAATCAAGATATGTTGTAGAGAATGACGATCTCTGCACGATTCCAAATTTTGGAGAGATTTCACCAAGTAGATTGGAAGCAATAGATTGGTGAAGAACTAGGGTTTGGAGGTTCGGGTCGGCTGTTGCTGCTGTTGTAATTAGTTTGGAAGCAATGAAAGAGAAGAAGCTCTCGGGTTCTGGATATATACACAGATACCTACAACCGAACTCGGGCCGAATTCGGTCAGAGCTCTGGCCGAATTCGCCTAGAGTTCTTCCAGGTTGATTTTTGCCACTTCTTTTTCATTATTTCGTTTCAAATATTTAATTCAAAGATTAGTTATTTTAGCCTTCAAATAACATAATTAATAATATTTTATGAATTAAATGTCTTTACACAGCGACTGTCTCAGATTAGCTGTAGGAGTACTGTCCCAGCTGGCGGAGGTTCACCGGGGAACTCTTAAATACCGCTTCGCTTCAACCGTAGTTGTGGTGACAGACAGACTCTTTATTAGCTTATCTCTAACACAGTTTTGCATAATGATATATAATCATAAAATAAAATCAATTAATATTACTGACGTCCAAAATTCTTAATTCTCGACGTAAATAATTGAAGCGATCTTCCGCTAGAGGTTTAGTGAAGATGTCAGCTAATTGATTTTCAGTATCTATGTACACAAGGTTTATATCTCCATTTTGATGATGATCTCTAAGAAAATGATGCCGAATCTCGATATGTTTAGTACGAGAGTGACATACAGGATTCTTAGTCAAATTAATAGTGCTCGTGTTATCACAGAAAATGGGAATATGTGTAAAAAATAAATCAAAGTCTTCTAGGGTTTGTTTCATCCACAAAATCTGAGTACAACAACGTCCTATGGCGATGTACTCAGCCTCTGTTGTTGATAAGGCTACAGAATTTTGCTTTTTACTAAACCAAGAGACTAGAGCCTTGCCTAAGAAATGACATGTGCCGCTAGTACTTTTTCTATCAACCTTGCATCTAGCAAAATCTGCATCCGAATAACCAATAAGGTCAAAGGATTTAGTTTTGGGATACCACAAGCCAACAGAAGAAGTTCCCTTAAGGTATCGGAAGATACGCTTAACTGCGGTCAGATGTGATTCCTTTGGGTTAGCTTGAAAATGTGCACACAGGCAAACACTAAACATTATATCTGGACGACTAGCAGTTAAATAAAGTAAACTACCAATCTTACCTCGATACTTACGTGTGTCGACTGGCTTGCCTTGTTCGTCAGAATCAAGCTTTGTTGAAGTTGCCATCGGAGTGCCAATAGGTTTGACATTGTCCAGATCGAACTTCTTTAGCAAATCTTTTGTGTACTTGGCTTGATTAATGAACGTCCCATTGTCGGTTTGTTTGATTTGCAATCCGAGAAAGAATTTCAGCTCTCCCATCATGCTCATCTCAAAGTCATTCTGCATACACTTAAAAAATTCTTGACAAAGCGATTCATTAGTGGATCCAAATATGATATCATCAACATAGATTTGAATTAAAAGCAGCTTGCCATTAAAAGATTTAATAAATAGTGTAGTGTCAATCTTTCCTTTTGAAAATCCGTTGTCAAGTAGAAAAGAGCTTAGACGATCATACCAAGCACGAGGGGCTTGTTTCAAATCGTATAAGGCTTTCTTCAACTTGAAAACATGGTCAGGATTTTTGAAATCCGTGAAACCCGGAGGTTGTGCTACAAAAACTTCTTCTTTTATAAAGCCATTTAAAAAAGCACTTTTTACATCCATTTGAAAAAATTTGAAATCATGAAAACATGCAAATGCACATAACATACGAATGGATTCTAATCTCGCAACTGGGGCATAAGTCTCATCGTAGTTGATACCCTCTTTTTGATTGTATTCTTGAGCTACGAGTCGAGCCTTGTTACGAGTTACTAAACCATCCTCATTCAGTTTGTTTCGGAATACCCAACGGGTGCCAATGACCGGATGATCAATAGGCTTGGGAACAAGTTCCCAAACTTGATTCCGTTCGAATTGGTTTAATTCCTCTTGTATAGCATCTATCCAGAAACTATCACTACATGCTTTATTAATAGATTTGGGTTCTAGCTGTGAAATAAATGCAACACTAGAAACAATATCTTTACTGGATGATCGAGTACTTACTCCTTTGGTAATGTCACCAATTACCAAATCTTTTGGATGATCAGCTGTAAATTTTAACCTTTTCGGTAGACTCTGTAGGTAGCTGGTTCCTGGATCTCCTCTAGGAGGTTCAGCTAGTGCAGAGCTTGGTTCAGGTTTAGCTGATGTTGAGCTTGATGTAGGCAGATCTTCATCACTGTCATCGAGAGTCATTTGGTTCATTTCATCAACAGTGACGTTGATTGATTCTTCGATGATCATGGTACGTTTGTTGAAGACTCTGTACCCTTTGCTCTTGGCCGCATAACCTAGAAATATACCTTCATCGGCCTTTTCGTCAAACTTTCCCAAGTTGTCTTTAGTATTAAGAATAAAGCACTTACAGCCAAATATCTTAAAGTATGAAACTGAAGGAATTCTATCAAACCATAACTCAAATGGAGTCTTCTTCGATTTGGGTCGAATTAGAACTCTATTGAGCACAAAGCAAGCTGTATTGACAGCTTCAGCCCAGAAGTATTTGGGTAGGCTAAATTGATTTAACATCACTCTGGCCATTTCGGTTAGAGTTCTGTTCTTACGTTCCACAACTCCATTCTGTTGTAGAGTTCTAGGGCAGGAGAACTCGTGTATAAAACCGCGTGTGTCACAAAATTGCTCAAAATCAGCATTCTTTAATTCGCCTCCATGATCACTTCTAATTCGAGTGATCATGTAACCTTTTTCATTTTGTACTTTCTTGCAAAAGGCGACAAATTTGGATAATGCGTCATTCTTGCGTGTCAAGAAATATACCCACGTGTATCTAGAAAAATCATCTACAATTACAAATGCATATAATTTACCTCCGAGGCTAGCAACTCTGCTAGGACCGAATAAATCCATGTGTAGCAATTATTGAGGTCTAGTAGTACATACTGCGTTTACAGACTTAAATGTGGATCTGGTAGCCTTGTTCTTTTCACATTGGCTGCATACCGAATCCTTCTTGAATGTTATGTCTGGTAAACCACATACTAACTTCTTTGTGGATAATCTTGAAATTGTATCCAAGTTTGTATGACCGAGTCTCATGTGCCATAGATGACTCTCATCACTTTTGGCCATTAAGCATCTACCTGAAATGTTAGCTTCTTCCAGCAGATAGAAAACATATATATTGTCTTCCCTGATTCCTTCAAAGATTGTACTACCAGTTGAGCTATCAACTATAGTACATTTGTCTTTGCCAAAGTTGATACCATAACCATGATCAGCTAGATGACTTATGCTGAGCAGATTATGTTTCAACTCGGTAACCAGACAGACATCTTTAATCACGGGATAGGGAGACTTACCAACATCACCGATACCAATAATATACCTTTTCAAATTATTACCGAATAAAACATAACCTTCCTTCTTTTTCTTCGACAGTGTTGCAAATAGAGTAGCGTCACCGGTCATATGCCATGAGCAACCGCTGTCGAGGATCCATTTGCTTCTAGCATGTGAAGGGTGTTCCACCTATAAAACAGTTTGCAGATGAAAGTCTTGGTACCCATTTCTTGTAGGGTCCTGAATTGTTAGCTTTAGGTATCCAAGCATAAACATTTAGATCTACAAGCTTTCTCATTCTACATGCAGATGATATATGACCAATGAGGCCACAATAATGACATTGTGCATGTCGAGTGTTGAAAGCTGAGTGGTGTGCATGGTTGGTAGGCTTGGGTTTTCTAGTATAGAAGAATGCATACCTATGGTCATGTTTAGGCTTAACCTTTTGGGGTAAAGGTTTTATATGGTTTGGTCTGACAGTGTTTGGCTTGGGAATGTTCCGATTTCTCGGTAAGTGACACGTGTTAGGATAGGAAGCAGCAAGCTCAGGCTATTTTCCTAACCTAATTTCCAACCTTTTGGAAGTGTCATATAACTTAGTATAATCAGAAGTGAGTGATTCCATTCTGATTTGTGCAGATTGAAGACTTTTCTTTTCTTTAGAAAGATCTTCTCTCAATTGGTCTATAATCTTGTCTTTCTCTTCGGATGACTGTTTAGTCTCGTGTAATAAGAGCTTTATAGAGGAAAGCTCACCAGACTCACTAACATTAGTTCTAACCTCAGCTAGTAGGTCGGTAAGTCTTCCTATTTCTCCTTTGTACTCTTTGAGTACCTTCTTAGCGGTCTGATATTTACTATGCAATTTCCTGTAGTCAAGCATCAGGTCACTGAAGGCATCTCCTAATTGTTCAAAGGTAAAGTCATCATATGTTTCTACAGGTTCAGTAGGTACCTGATCGATTGCCATGAAGCAGATGTTTGCAGCGTCCTCTGAATGTTCATCTTCTGAGTCGCTGGCTTCACTCTCATGCCATATGCTGGTGTTGGCATATTTCCGAGACGTTGATCTTTTCAGGTTGCCTTTTTCATACCTGTTGTTCTTCTTGCTCGATGATGAGTTGGTGGGACAGTCCTTCTTCATATGTCCCTTCTTCTTGCAGCCATAGCAGACAGCATCTTCTTGGTACCACTTGTTGCTGTTGTTCTCTTTGACTCTCTTCTCATGTCTCATGAATCTTTTGAACTTCCTTGCTAGGAGTGCTTGATCTTCAGCGTCAGATCCACTGCTTTCTGAGTCATCTTCAGCAGCTTTTCTGTGCTAAGCCTTGAGGGCGATCGTCTTCTCCTTTGGTGCAGGCTCTTCAAAATCTTACAGCTCCAGTTCATGAGTGAGTAGCTTACCCATGAGTACTTCAAGTGACATTATGGTGAGGTCGTTTCCTTCAATGATAGTTGTAGCCTTCGGAATCCAGTTCTTGGTGAGAGCTCGCAGGAGTTTGCGAATCTTTTCGTGGTTACTGTAATCTTTGCCTAATGAGGACAAAGGGTTTACAATATCGAAGAACCTCTCGAACATTTATGTGACTGTTTCATTTGGCTTCATTTTGAACGCCTCGTACTCTTGAGTAAGTCTGCTGACTTTTGACTCCTTGACTTGAGTCGTGCCTTCATGTGTAACTTCGAGAAGCTTCCACACACCATTTGTCGTTGTGCATGTAGATACCCTGTTAAATTCTGTTCTGTCTAAGGCATAAAAAAAGAGCATTAATAGCACGTGCGTCAAGACTGGCCTTTTTTTTTCCTTCTCTGTATAACTGCTTTGGGGTTTTTCAACCAAAACTCCCTCAACAGTTATACGAGGTGGCTTTTGATAGCCATCAAGAATAATAGCCCATAAGTCAAAGTCAAGAGATTTCAAGAAGAAACTCATCCGTATTTTCCAATAAGTGTAGTTAGTACCATCAAACAGTGGGGGTCTGTTTGTGGCCTGACCTTCACTTGTGAATTTCATAGTAGCCATGTGATGTGCTGTGATCTAATAAATAATAGCACTGTTACCTCGCTTTACCTGTAACACTCGCTCTGATACCAATTGTAGGAACGATATAGTAAAGCGTAATACTCTAGAGGGGGGGTGAATAGAGTTGGCGGCGGAATAATGCTAAATAAAAATTGTTAGCAACACAATCACAGTATATAATCACAATTAAAATAATGTAAAGGCAGAGTTCAGAAAGCAAACGCAAAGACAGCAATGTATACTGGTATCCCTCTGTTGATGACTAATCCAGTCGGTAGAACTCTTGCTACCAGTTGAATCCACTATAGGAAAAACCGCAAGTTTTCTTACGAAGTCCTTACAACTTCTACAACGCGAGCTTTGATACAAAAAACTCGTCCAACTTCAAATGTGAAGAGGTATTCTTCATTTAAGTCATACATGATCAACCATAGGATTTGTCAATCACATTACAGCCCTTAGGCAGACAAAAATATAAATTTAACACGAGCTAACACTTGCTTGGCGGCTAAACGCCTCAAAAGAATAATTTTATAATAGAGTAGGAGAGCAAAATTAAACCTACTCATTGCCAGGGTTGCGTCTAGTGTTCACCATCTGGCTGGAAGGCTGAGAGATCCTCGGAAGCTACTCCAAAATTTGGCCATACAAAACTAGCTGAGTCAGACCCCAGAAAGAGCAAGTGCTACAAGGGAGGCTTCACTTAAGAACTAAAACCAGCAAGTTAGATCACAAGTCATATTAATGACAAAAAACTTAGACTTAAGAATTCAGGGAATAAATGATAAGATAACTAAAAAACTACTTCGGTAACCAAGTTATAATCCGTAAACCAAACAAGGACCGGGATTGTAACCCTTCACCTGAACAAAACTTAGTCTCTGATCGATTATCGATAAAGTAAAGAATAAACAGTAAATACACTGAAGTAATCATGGACTGGCACTGTCTAGACAAGACTAGACTGGACTCCATCCATCAATCATGGCCAAGCAATGAGTACGGCTTGATACTTTAACTAACTAGGGTTATCACAAGCCTAGTTACTAACAAGGTGTATTAAGATGTTCCAATAGCCACAAGCCCTGCAGACTATCCAGTTATCCTTCCGCAGGTTGAAAGAGTTGATTAGGTGACATGGGGGTGCAACACATGACAGCGTGCTGGAAATGTGCCCTACTCGACGGCAGGCTACAAGTCCAATTAAAGCGTCCAGATAACGGGATTGCCTGTAGCTGGGAATCTCTTCATGAACTATTGATCAATCTAGTCATTATCCTAATCAGATTCAGTATGAATCCCTGACCGTAGAAAATTAGGTATTCATATCCTAGACGTGAAGCAAGACGAGACATGTAGCTTGTACGGGCACAACCATCTACGGTGTCAAGATAAGATTTACTTAACAAGCAGAGATAGTTGTCGCAACAACATCAAGATTACATGTCAGGTTATGTTACTTATCAAGATTACTAGTCAAGAGTGAAGCCACTGTCAAGTTTATTAATGTCATATTTTCAAGAGTGCACCACGACGGGTCAATATCAAGAGTTATCGTGTAAAGTCATACTGCCATGCCGTGTTCATGTTAAGTGCCCTTGTTTGCCAAGAACTTACTAGTCAAGAGTGCGCCAAGACGGGCCACTGAAGGAGTTATCAGAGAGTGTACGTGCCATACCAAGATCGTATTTAAAGCTCAGAGTACATGTGTAACATAGAAAATAATATTATAGGATCAGTCAAGTAAAGAGTACAAGCAAAGTCACAACTCACACTATGGACCATAGGGACAACATGGATAATTGTAAGAGAATGGCACAAAGGGTCAATGGGATGACATGAAGAGCATGCGCCCAGGGCTATGCACCCACATGCATGCGCCAAGACTAAATGCATCATGTAGAGCATATGCTATGGAAGTTATGCACCAAAGAGTGTATGCGTCCATGGTCTATGCGCCCACATACATGCGCCCACATGAGTGAGGTAGGGTGCATTGGATGATAAGTCTGGAGACTATCTTTACTAGCTAAGTGGGCATATAACAATAGTTATGCGGCCACAGGGTGGAGTCAGGGTGTACTTGGAAGAAGGCCAGGTGATTATCTTCTTAGGCAAGTAGGCGTATAATCAGGGCTATGCGCCCAAGCGAGGGGGAAACAGGGTGTACTTGGGTGCATATAAAGGCTATGCGCACAGGGCTATGTGCAAAGGGCCATGCGCCTAAGCACAAGAAGCTGGGGGCCTTGGGTGCATAAAAATGGCTATGCACCCAAAGGAAGACTGCTGTGGGCGCATGGAAATACTATGCGCCCAGCACTATTCTTCTTTTCCAATCCGAGAACATGTATTCATGGAACCCATGAACTTCCCAAGTTCATAAATCACTCAAAACAAATTGAAATTCGAGTTTTAAAAGGTGAGTAAAATCAATTTTTCTACAACATATAACAATCAAAACTTAAAAATAATGAAGTTTGATATATCAAAACCCAAGAAAACTAATATTTGAATAAACTTAGATCTATAAGATTTCATCCTCCAAAACAAAAAATGCTAAGTACTAAAGAGTCTTAGAGGCTTGTAGGGAAGACAATAGAATAATTAAACTGAATTTCGTTTATGAAGCAAGATGACACTTGCCTAAGGGTTTGGGAGAGAATTAATGGAGAAGAGAAATAAATGAAAGAGTAAAGAGGAGAGATAGAGTGGAGTTGGATTACAAAGGGGGGTTTATCATGATGAACCACTTAGCCCAAACCAAGCCGAGCTAAACCAAGACCAAACCAAGCTAAGCCATGATAGACAAGTCAAAGTACGGATCGAGAATCCGTACACGTATGCTGAAAATACGTATAACAAAAAATGGGAGTGACTGTGTACCATCGTGTCGTGTCGGGAATCAAGTAAAATACTATAACTGAATAGGATATAGTAGATATCAAGACAATAAAAACTACAAGAGAATGTACTCGCATGATACCCTGAGCAACTGATATGTATAGATGTCCAAACTGGAGTCATAGAGTCCTATTTAGAGCAGTACAGGTTACAATGAGTTCGTAATATAATAATTAAGTGTACAATGTAATATACATGATACTATGACTCTCTAGGTCAAAAGTCAACCCTTGGTCAACTCTTAGTCAAACTAAGTCAACATCTAGGGTTTTGTCAACTGTCTAGTCAAAGGGGTCGACTTTATCTAAAGTAGTCATAATTCTAACCATAGACCCACTTACTCTAGGATACCTTACAGTACTATATCATATACATATATATCATGCATGAAATCTCAACAAGCCGTATATACTATGGTATCCCAAATCATATATATTATCTATAGATACTATCCACTTACCCTTAGCCCATATCTCAAATACCTTAAATAATAGTTAATATCTTAGTTCTAGGGTTAATACCTTGCGTAAACTAGATTTTCTAGTCCATGCTAGTCAATACCTCGTTTCTAGGTCAATACCTTGAAGGTATTAGCCATAATAGCTAATATTACCAAGTATCAATACATATATCTTACATCTCTACTAGTTACCAACTATCTAGGATTACTTTAGCCATTTTATCCTTTATGTATACATGGATGTACCCAATGCCTATTACATATACCATTACCTTTACCTACCCATAACATATACCAATATAAATTTTACCCAAATCTAAACATTTATCCTTTACCTATATTATATATATATCCATATATCCTACTGTAGACCCATATCGCTAATCATTTACCCATTACTATACCCTCATACATGTTTGTCTATACATACCTATGGTACTTGGTTACCTCCTTTCTCATATACTATATATATCCTCCCTACATGTCATAGTACACCAAGATACCCATATATTATATCCACATGGTATAATATACCTCTTATAGTATACGTACAAATACATATTTGTATCCCTATGTATCCTATAATATTTGTATCTATATAATATCTATATAAAATACATATGTGATATTGTATCCTTGTTATTATATGCATACCCATGAGTTACCTTGCTACTAAGGTATTTACCTTTACCCTTAAAATTACTTTAACTACCTATACACACACACACACGCACGCGCACACACACACACACACACACACACACACACACACACACACACACACACACATATATATATAAATATATATATATATATATATATATATATATATATATATATTTATATATATGAGAGAGAGAGAGAGAGAGTGTGTGTGTGTGTGTGTGTGTGTATATATATATATATGAGTGTGTGTGTGTGTGTGTATATATATATATATATATATGTGTGTGTGTGTGTGTGTGTGTGTGTGTGTGTGTGTGTGTGTGTGTGTGTGTGTGTATAGGTAGTTAAAGTAATTTTAAGGGTAAAGGTAAATACCTTAGTAGCAAGGTAACTCATGGCGGTCGTCGTGCGACGGATCGGGGAATCGACACCATTCGTCCACGGGTATAAGCGACAGGCCGACCATGCGGCCCATCGTGCGGCGCTGCTGAGGACGACGAGAAGACGTCCGCCATAAACGATCACATGCTCGATCGTAAGGGCGTCGGCGATCGTCGCCAATATGCGCGTCGTGCGCATAGAACGGGCGGCTGGGCGGAATCGGTAGTCGCAGGCGACAAGGAATCACTGGCCGTCGTACGGGCGGTCACCCTTAGTCATCGAGGGCGTCTCTTCGGCGTCGTGGGCAAAGCAAGGTGTTGAGTAACTGCCGTCGAAAGACGGTGTGCTGCCGAGCGGAGCTCTGGAGTGAGCGGAGTGCGCGGGGTGCGTGTGCACGGCGATGATGACAAGGCCAACGGACTACGTCCGCACTCCAAAAGTCGTTCCATACGACAGGCCAAGAATCGTGTGCGTGGGACACACGATTTTACTGAGCCCGCACGCGTTGGAAGAAAAAAAAAATATATATATAGCATATCCTTATGATACCATGTTCTACCTAATACTTGACATATCCTATACCATGATATGTTGTGATACCTTAATTCATTAAGTATTCCATATTTTCACCCCATGTCTTGGCTACCTTATCTATACCTATGTAACATAACATGTATTCTAGTATCTTATTTCTATATGTACATATACCTATAGATATCTACCTTTGATCTTCGACATATATATGCATAAATATGTATCATAGGTTACCTACAATTAATACCAAGATATCTACATCCTTACCCTATGACATGTATAGCTATAGATTATAGCAATATGTTTACCTATATACCTATATATCAATATACCCTTCTATTCCATTACCTATCAAAATTACCCCAGGATATCCTCTGCTTACCATACCCTACCAGTCATACACGCATGGACTCACTCATCCTACTCTTGGCACTTGACATCTTGATATTATCTAGTACCTAGTTCTAATATCCAATATCATAGTATCTTGACCAATACCTTATCCTC
This sequence comes from Iris pallida, assembly GCA_029216955.1. Taxonomy (NCBI): domain Eukaryota; kingdom Viridiplantae; phylum Streptophyta; class Magnoliopsida; order Asparagales; family Iridaceae; genus Iris; species Iris pallida. Next base: position 21,355,490 of record JANAVB010040619.1, read on the forward strand.
CCATATACTTATCCAACTAACTCTAATACTAATACTTGATACCAGATACGATACCTTACTCAAGTCCCAATACTTACTTATCCTTACTCATAATACTTGAGTGTCACGATACTAATATCCTCATGGTACCCAAGTATTACACTAGGACGTTGCCCACAACTTTAATACTTTGACACATAACTTATCTCTATTTGGCTTACTTGATAACCATTTGTATCATTGCTAATACACACTAACTAACACATATAACCTAATATATATATATGTACTATATTATACATATTCTTGACAACCTATGATACCTACATTCACTTGATATCCATACTACATAGGCTCATAGGATACACAAAATGCCTATATCATATAGTCAGTTTTCTACTTAAAATTATTACTGCATCTATTAGACCTATTTACTAAATTCTAGGATTAAAGTATGTCGTAGCCCTTCATATTAGCTTTCTGAAACTTCAAACGGATCACATTTTCGTGTCCGGAAGCTCCCAAAATCACGAAAACACCGAAACACATTTGTCTTTCGGACAGCTGACACTCAAACAATTTTACAGAAAATTTTAGAACGAATTTAGCCTATTAATATATATATTTGGAAAGCTAACTTCGATATGGTTTTTTTTAAAATCATAAGATTAATCAGAGTCTTAAGCTAGGAGTTATGACATTTCTAAGTTGCTTTGGCTACTAAAAACGTGGATGAATATTATGACGAATTTGCGTTAGACAAAAGAAATACATGTATATACCCAAATCTAACCATATATATCATGAGATACCACGACACAACACCACGTATCCTATTTAGGATACATACACCCAATCTCGACTCAAAAAGGACACGAAAGTTTCTTTGGGAACACGTATCGAACACTTGGTGGTCACAAATTCGGTTTCCCCCAAATTGTATCAAAATAAAATGAGAAAAACCTTCAAATAGGAAGAAAAGAGCCTAAAATCCTCTCTAATGGTACCCTAATGCAAATGTGGTCCTAAATGAATGTAGTTACACTAATGAAATAAAATGGAAGGGTTTAGAGAGCTCATACCAAAAGGGAGATAGATTCCCAATGTAAAATTCCTCGATTTAGATCTCCACCAGGCTTTAAGGCTCCAAATACTTCAAATTCCTTCTTAGCTACCCAATAGAGGCTTCTCCTCTCCAAGGGGAAGAGAATGAAACGAATTTGACTCAATTTGGACGAAATTTGCGTGTATGAGCAATTTGGAAAAAAAATCTCCTAAATTAGGGCTTGAAAGAAAAATGGAAAGAGAAAGAAGATGAAGTGGGGCTTTAATAGGAAGCTGGGCTGCCATATGGTGTTAAATTTAGGGTTTGGTTAATTAGAAAAGGTCTACTATATCCCTCCCTTTAGTTATGACAAGTTAGGGATTGAACCTCCCTTCCTGATTAGGTGTTTAGTCAAGTTTTCTAACTAAATCTTCTAATCTAGCCAGAGAGTAACTAAAGGTCATTTAGGCTAGTCCTAATCATCTAGTTGGATGGTCATGATAAGTTAGTTTAGGTCCTCTAGGATCACTAACCACTATTCTTGTCAAAGGCTAACCATTAGTCATATTCAATAATAACAGATATGCACTATTAATTATTTAGATAATTAATCAAAATATAAATTCTAGTTTTGAAAACTAATTTGTCACTCAAGATATAATGTAAAATCACACTAATAACTATAATTAGAAAAAACTCAAAAATACCCATGTTTCGAAAAAGTGGTGGTTACAGATTGGCCCTACTATGTCTATTCCTAAGCTTCAAATGGCCAAGACGTGACCATAAGGTGTAGGAACTCCAAAGGTCGATGAATAAAGTCAGCATGTAACTGTGTAAACCCCCTAAATTTTTAAATTTTAAATTTTTTTATTTGTTTATTATTTTATAGCTTTGTAGTTAATTTTATGTTTTTTTTGTGATTATTAAAAACTAGCAAGTAGAAATGCTACGTTATAGATATGTTAAATTTATTTTGTACAAGGTATTACTAACATACATCCTAATATATATTTTTGTGATATTTAGGATTTTAGTAATTATTTATTGATTTATATATAAGTAATAGTATTTTCTTAAACTACTAAATAGCTTAAAATTTTGGTTACATTTTTTTAATAGCACGAGTAGCGTGTATTTGTTACATTATATGTAAATGTTAAATAAATTTTTTACACTTGATTAATTATAAATATCTTGGATTTTAGAAATTTTTTGGATATTTTTCTTGAAATATTTTGGTTATAAATAGGGGTAGGAATATATATATATATATATATATATATATATATATATATATATATATATATATATATATATATATATATATAAATATATATATATATATATTATTTTTAAAAAGAAAAAGGAAAAGAAATAGTAATGAAAGAATAAGAATAAGAAAAAAAAAAGTTTAGTTGTGGCCGACCCAAAGGGAGGGGGGACCGACCACAACAAGGAGCGGTAGTAGCATCCGCACAAATTTAGAGGGGAGGGGCCCGACCCTATAAAGTATCAACAACTTATAAAGGGGAGCCGACCCCTTTTATAGATGAGAAAATTTAGAGATCGTGAGAGAGAGATTTGGTAAACTCTAAACCCTAATCTCTTTTCCACCCTTCCTCCTACTCGTCCCTCCACCCTCGGCCAACCTCGCAGCCGCGCGTCACAGCCTCAGCCTCGCAATCGCAGCAACGACGACATCAATAACCGCAACAACTACAACATCAAATTTAAGCAAAGGTACTCCCTTTCGATTTAGATTTCTCACTGTCTACTCCACGAAATTCAATTTCGTAAACTCGTGTAGAAAGCCAATATAACCCCCGTCCATCTCCTTTAAGTAGGTTAATTTCTAGTGCATTAGATTGTGGTAAAAATCGATGTAAACATTCTGAAAAAATTGTCCGAATTCGAAATAGAGAATCAAATCAACCACCCATGTTGGGAGTCACATCCTGATCAACCTTGTAGAAAACTTTCAAAACTTTTTGAACAGTATATTAGACCACTTATACCACTTCAAAACACTTTTTATAGTTTAATCTTTCGTCGAGTATAGGTCGAGAAATCTGTTTTCCAAAACTGAGAAAAATTGCTTTTAAAACTGTCCCGAAACTTTAAAATCCTCCCGATACGCCGTGCATCCCGTCAAACCGGGCGACATGGTCGCACACTATACGCATCAAAAGGCGCATATGGATGTTGTCGATGTGTGGGAACTGACGGAACTCAATTTTGTTGCGTGTGCGCGACGAAATCAGTGCGTATTCGTCGAAATACCCACGTATTGATCTTTTACAAACTTGGCCATAACTTCGTGTACGTTCGTCATATCGAGACAAAACTTGCGTCAGTAGGACCATATCATTTTTTTGGTCCTGTATGGAAAGTTTTGTCCGTTCTGAGAAGGTCGATCGGAACGCCTATTTGGCGGACCCATGACCCACTCTAACGGGCGAATTTGTGCAAGGCTCATCGAAATCCAAAACTGGACATACCGTTGAGTTTGCCTCCTCAAACCGGACTCGTAGACATGTAGTTTGACGACTTTAGAGACCATAGGTACTGGCACATATTTCGGTGCAAAATGGGTCCAATGGCAGATATCGTTTTGACCCAAAATTATGATTTTGCCCCTGTTCCAGAATTGGACTTTTGGACAGGCATTTTCTAGACATATCTTTTATACCAAACTCGTTCGTGATGTTTGTTTCAGTATCCGGAGCTCTTTGTGGATTTTGACTTTTGTGTGGACAATTCTGACAGTCGAATTTTGCTACATCTCGCACCACCCTTATGCAAGATACCTTACCATTATATTTAGCTTATTTACTGTCATTTAGCATGCTGATTTAGTTTTATTTTCTTACTTATTGTCATTTTTTGCCTTGATATATTTTAACTGTCTAGTTTTATTCCTATTATTTTAATATTATGCATCGACTTAAAGTTAAGAATACTACCCTATGTTGTGATGCATTCATTGGCCTTGACACATGTGCTACAGGAGTCACGAGTCTCATATAGGTCTCGAACTTGCGTAGTTGGCTGGCCACCGATACATGAGGACGTACGGTAGAAAATAACTGCTAGTAGAGTTGCATGCTAGAAGACTTAGCAGTTATGAGTTGGCATTGGGCGAGGAGAACATGATTGGAAGTTGACTACCACCATATCTATCATAGACTCGCTCGCTACTGAGGAACGATAGGTAGACTATATGCTGTAGACTCGCTCGATACTGAGGAATAGTATATGGTGTTGTGACTCGCTACTGAGGTACTGTACTGCATTGGTATTTTACTGACTTGACCAGGTAGTCATGCGATCATAAACTGTTCTTAAAATACATTCTACTTAGAATGGTTAGATGACCTTTATCCGTAGGTGTATGTACTTTTCAATATGGTTTTGTACTATACCATTCATGGCTTGGAACAGTATTTTGTCACAAACTAATGTGCCACACCTTGTCCTTGTTTGGTTGTAGGTGTGGTTCACAGCTTCGATGATAAAGTGCTGAACCATGTTATAATCCGGACTATTGTGAGCAGTTTATATTCAGTTTATGCGGCTTGTTTTTCTGTATCTTGTTATGTCCCACTGAGGACCTGGTGATCTCTCCAGGTGTAGATGATCAGGATTTTCCTAGGAGCGCAGACTCGGTTTAGCTCCTTCGTTTTCTACCGAGGATATCTTACTCTCTGAAGATGTCTGATCCTTTCCTTACTTGTATCTTTTATTTTATTTTTAGAGGTTGGACTCCAGTATCTTAGATTATATTCATAGCTATTTGGTAGTGGATTTGTTTCCACCCGGCTATCTATATTTTGACTCTTTTATTTGATACTATTTGGACTATCATTTTCTCTTGTTATTTTATGGATGAGATATAGTTATTTGTGATTGGCCTACGATTTACAGCTTATGTATGCGTACGAGGATTCCATATATTGGAGTATTTTTCGTATGCATGCAGCTGGCATATTACGTGTGCCTAATCCTACGTATTTTGGGACGGGGGCGTTACATGTTTTTGTGGTGGCCCATGCAGGTCAGAGCATATCGTATCAGCTGCATAACTGTGCTGATACGAGCCTGCATATAGGATAAAAAATTAGGAATCTCATCCACATGTTTGATTCCTCCCTTGATTCCTCTTCAAACTCTCATTGACTGCTTGACTTGCATCTAGCTTGAAATTGTTCTAACAAAATTTTTATATCTCCTGCCAGAAAATGGATCCTCATAGCGGTAGCATTGCCCTACTTGCTATCACCTCAGGTAACTCGACAGCCCAAGAGGAGCAAATTCACTCACAATATCCTATAGTAACCTCAACCATGCCTTCTCAGCCAGACCAGACGACCCCACCAACTCACCAGCATCCCCAAGCCTCTGAACCCCAGTTAGTTCAGCCTGTTCAGCAGGCCCCTGCACCCAGGGAGGGTATACTCCACTACCCCTTCATCAGAATCTACCTCAAGCTGGACCGCATATGCCTATGCCCCCGATTGATGGAGATGATACCAATCGGTTCCTTTATACTTTATTACGGGCTCAGTGGCAGCAAAATGAGCTATTGAGACAAGATGTGATGGTCCCACGTAATAGACCCCCATCTCCAGCACCAGCCCAAGTGCCAGCACCTCCACCAAGGCCCCATTCATACGTAGACAATATTTCAGATTTCACCCAAATGAAGCCGAAGACTTTCAAAGGTACCGATGGCCCACTAGAAGTTATTTTATGGCTTATCAACACCGAAAAGAAGTTAAGGGCGTCACAGTTGCCTAAAGAAGATTGGACGACCGCAGTTGGTTTATTACTCGAGGACAATGCCCATCATTGGTGGAAGGCGGAGGAGAGGTGCTTGGGTACCAATCAGTCATGGGAAGAGTTCTACAAACTCTTCAACGTGAGGTACTTTCCAACCGCTGCTTGGAATGTATTGTATGATCAGTTCCTCCACCTCAAACAAGATGACAAGTCGGTTGACGAGTATGATGCATAATTTAGTCGACTAAACAGATTTGTCGAGGGATTGATGCCAACGGAGAAGGAGAAGGCAAAAAGGTTTCATAATGGGTTAAGGCCCGAGCTTAAAACACACACCACTGTACAATCCAGAATTTTGCATGGTGCAGTATTAGAAGAAGCTAGAAGTCAGGAGATCCTTCACATGGAAGCACAACAAACTTAAAGGTACTATGCCCCGATAAAATTTCCTGTTCAACTTGGTTCAGGAGGCCATGAACGATGACTTACTGCAGAATATCAACAACAAGTCGTGCCCTACCAAATTCTAAGTATAATAAACTGCCAGTTTTGTGGAAGGAGAGGGCACCAGTAGAAGGACTGTCGTCGGCGACTAAAGTGTTGCTTCAATTACGGTTCCAGTGAGCATAAACTTCGAGATTGCCCCAACCGATACACCACACACAGTTTAGCTCCAGCACCATCACAGCAACAGTTATGAGGGCCAATAACTCTCGGACCAGGTGCACCATAACCACTTGCTCTAGAAGAATATTAGGAGGGACCAGACTTGCTAGGTCAGACACCAGAGTATAGGCCTGCTAGAGAAGAGATGAATAATCTGAGATAAGGACGGGCATTCACCATGACAGTGCTAGACACCCTTCCCGAGTTGACAGACACCACAGGTATTATTCTAGTTGATACATTATTGGTGCACCTTCATTAGTGTCATATTCATGCATAGAATAGTTATCTCGTTTTTCCTAAACAAATTAGGATTAAAATTAGCAATTGCACTGCAAGGTACTACCTACAAACATCTTTAGTAATCTCAAAAATCGTAGCATAGACAGACTTGCTTAGAATAGCGATTAAGGATTTGGCCAAAAGGATTTCCAAGGCATGCCTTAGAATTAGATACCTTTTTGTAGACCTCGAATATGTGAAATGACCCATGCCCTCGGTTCGTGTGTCATTATAGTGTTTGGTGCCAGAAGAATTCCGGTGGGAAAACAAGTATGACGTACACAATATTCTTCTATCTATTCGTAATCACTTCGTCCTTGATTCATATCTACCACATCATGATTCTGTTACTCGTTGATATCAAGTCAAGGTATGATACCCCGACTTAGAATATTTCTAACTTTATCAATCATAAAAGCATGACCTGGTTTTAATTTTGAGAGAGGAATTTCTAGAGATTATAGATTGAATGCCCTCTAGACTTCTTTTACCGATTGATTAGGATAAATTGGTTACCGTTAGAAGGATAAATCATTGCCTCATGAAAACCCACTCTCTATTATAGATCTTTTGGTGTCCTTGACCGTGACATTATTATTCGGAGCACGAGACCAGCTGTTACCTTCCAACAAATTCTATATACAAGACCTAGACGAGTCATCTTCATATAGACATATCATGTCCCACTAAATCATGTCCCCTTGTACTCTATTTTTTATGACGCAACTTTCAAGTCAAAATGGCTAGCTATAACCCCTACCATAATACCTTTGTCCATCCCGACTTCAGTTAGAGATCCAACCTCGACTCAAATCTTTTGACCCAATATATGGTTGTGATCTACCCAAAGCCCTCTACGCAGATGCCACTAGTGTGCCACCCAATTGAGTCTTCCTGTGCTACTTAAACTCAAAAGTCACATAAGTCACATTTTTAGACTTAAAGAACCTAGTTAACCAATCCGATTAGAAACTAGCCCAACTACTTGAATTGAAACCTATTCTAGGTTACCCTAACCTAATATGAATAGTTCAGATAGATTCTGGGATCTCGTCCACCCAATATAGATTAAAAATCCAACACTTAAATCCAAATCAATGATTGGTTCCAACGAAACCAATAAATCATTGGTTTATAATGTATATTCTATCCGTATCATTTTTGATACCTCCACCGTGACTTTGATAATCAACATTAGCCATTTCCTTCCAACCAATTTCACCCTCATGAACTAGATAAGCCACTCTACACACATGACGTACTTGTCCCACATAAATGCATCACCTGGTATTCCATTTTGATTATACAACATGTATGACCCATTTCCCCTTAGAAGTAAACCAATGATGCCCAATTTCATCCTCTTTGATTTTTACCATGCAATTTCGTCCAATTCCCTCAATCGACTAGATACCCATGACCATGCAAGACTAATAATACCCCACCTTGTAGAATATGGTGCCAATTTGAAATTCTTGTATAACTACCTCCTCCATCTTTTCGGGAACCGATTTATGGTTTGAAGTACTTACTCTCCCTTCGTATTCGGCCTCAATATTTTTATCTATGGTAATATTTTATATTAAGCTTTATTTTAATTTTGAGGACAAAATTTTTATAAGTTGGGTAGGATGTAAACCCCCTAAATTTTAAAATTTTAAATTTTTTTATTTGTTTAGTATTTTATAGCCTTGTAGTTAATTTTATGATTTTTTTGTGATTATTAAAAACTTGCAAGTAGAAATGTACATTATAGATATGTTAAATTTATTTTGTACAAGGTATTACTAACACACATCCTAATATATATTTTTGTGATATTTAGGATTTAGTAATTATTTATTGCTTTATATATAAGTAATAGTATGTTCTTAAACTACTAAATAGCTTTAAATTTTGGTTACATTTTTTTAATAGCACGAGTAGCGTGTATTTGTTACATTACATGTAAATGGTAAATAAAATTTTTATACTTTATTAATTATAAATATCTTAGATTTTAGAAAATTTTTGGGTATTTTTCTTGAAATATTTTGGTTATAAATAGGGGTAGGAATATATATATATATATATATATATATATATATATATATATATATTATTATTTTAAAAAGAAAAAGAAAAAGAAATAGTAATGAGAGAATAAGAATAAGAAAAAAAAAGTTTAGTTGTGGTCGGCCCAAAGGGAGGGGGACCGACCACAACAAGGAGCAACAGCAGCATCCGCACAAATTTAGAGGGGAGGGGCCCGACCCTATAAAGCATCAACAACAACTTATAAAGGGGAGCCGACCCCTTTTATTGATGAGAAAATTTAGAGATCGTAAGAGAGAGAGATTTAGTAAAGTCCAAACCCTAATCTCTTCTCCACCTTTCCTCCTACTCGTCCCTCCACCCTCGGCCAACCTCGCAGCCGCGCGTCACAGCCCCAGCCTCGCAATTGCAGCAACGACGACATCAATAACCGCAACAACTACAACATCAAATTTAAGCAAAAGTACTCCCTTTCGATTTAGATTTCTCACTGTCTACTTCACGAAATTCAATTCCGTAAACTCGTGTAGAAAGCCAATATAACCCCCTTCCATCCCCCTTAAGTAGGTTAATTTCTAGTGCATTAGATTGTGGTAAGAATCGATGTAAACATTCCGAAAAACTGTCCGAATTCGAAATAGAGAATCAAATCAACCACCCATGTTGGGAGTCACATCCTGATCAACCTTGTAGAAAACTTTCAAAACTTTTTGAACAGTAAATTAGACCACTTGTACCACTTTAAAACACTTTTTTTAGTTTAATCTTTCGTCGAGTATAGGTCGAGAAATCTGTTTTCCAAAACTGAGAAAAATCGCTTTTAAAACTGTTCCGAAACTTTAAAATCCTCCCGATACGCCGTGCGTCCCGTCAAATCGGGTGACGTGGTCGCGTACTATATGCATCAAAAGGTGCGTATGGATGTTATCGATGTGTGGGAACTGACGGAACTCAATTTTGTTGCGTGTGTGAGACAAAATCAGTACGTATCCGTCGAAATTCCCCCGTATCGACCTTTTGCAAACTTGGCCATAACTTCGTGTACGTTCGTTGTATCGAGACGAAACTTGTACCAGCAGGACCGTATCATTTTTCTGGTCCTGTATGCCAAGTTTGGTTCGATTCTGAGAAGGTCGATCGGAACGCCTATTTGGCGGGCCCGTAACCCGCTCTAACGGACGAATTTGTGCACGGCTCATCGGAATCCAAAACTGGACATATCATTGAGTTTGTCTCCTCAAATCGGACCCGTAGACATGTAGTTTGATGACTTTAGAGACCGTAGCTACTGGTACATATTTCGGTGCAAAATGGGTCCAACAGCGGATATCGTTTTGACCCAAAATTATGATTTTGCCCCTGTTCTAGAATTGGACTTTTGGACAGGCGTTTTCTAGACATATCTTTTATGCTAAACTCATTCGTGTTATTTGTTTCAGCATCCGGAGCTCTTTGTGGATTTTGACTTTCTTGTGGACGATTCTGACTGTCGAATTTTGCTACATCTCGCACCACCCTCAGGCAAGATACCTTGCCATTATATTCTGCTTATTTACTGTCATTTAGCAAGCTGATTTAGTTTTATTTTCTTACTTATTATCATTTTCTGCCTTGATATATTTTAACTGTCTAGTTTTATTCCTATTACTTTAATATTATGCATCGACTTAAAGTTAAGAAGACTACCCTAGGTTGTGATGCATTCATTAGCCTTGATACATGTGTTACACGAGTCATGAGTCTCATATAGGTCTTGGACTTGCGTAGTTAGCTGGCCACCAATAAGTGAGGACGTGCGTTCGGAAATAACTGCTAATAGAGTTGCATGCTAGAAGACTTAGCAGTTATGAGTTGGCATTGGACGGGAAGAACATGATTGGAAGTTGACTACCACCCTATCTATCGTAGACTCGTCCGCTACTGAGGAACGATAGGTAGACTATATGCTGTAGACTCGCTCGATACTGAGGAATAGTATATGGTGTTGTGACTCACTACTGAGGTACTGTACTATATTGGTATTTTCCTGACTTGACCCGGTAGTCATGCGATCATAAACTGTTCTTAAAATACATTCCACTTAGAATGGTTAGATGACCTTTATCCGTAGGTGTATGTACTTTTCAATATGGTTTTGTACTATACCATTCATGGCTTGGAACAGTATTTTGTCATAAACTAATGTGCCACACCTTGTCCTTGTTTGGTTGTAGGTGTGGTTCACAGCTTCGATGATAAAGTGCTGAACCATGTTATAATCCGGACTATTGTGAGCAGTTTATATTCAGTTTATGCGGCTTGTTTTTCTGTATCTTGTTATGTCCCACTGAGGACCTGGTGATCTCTCCAGGTGTAGATGATCAGGATTTTCCTAGGAGCGCAGACTCGGTTTAGCTCCTTCGTTTTCTACCGAGGATATCTTACTCTCTGAAGATGTCTGATCCTTTCCTTACTTGTATCTTTCATTTTATTTTTAGAGGTTGGACTCCAGTATCTTAGATTATATTCATAGCTATTTGGTAGTGGATTTGTTTCCACCCGGCTATCTATATTTTGACTCTTTTATTTGATACTATCTGGACTATCATTTTCTCTTATTATTTTGTGGATGAGATATAGTTATTTGTGATTGGCCTGCGATTTACAGCTTATGTATGCGTACGAGGATTCCACATATTACGTATGCCTAATCCTACATATTTTGGGTCTGGGGCGTTACAAACTGACACGCTCGACATATGTTGGCATACTCGACCGCATCTTCCATCATGGTAGGCCAGTAATAGTCCATGTGTCGGAGTCGGTCCTGTAGCTTAGGACCGGGTTGATGAGCTCCACAGGTACCGTTATAGGCTTCCCGGAGAGCTTCGATCACCTCATTGTTGAATAATATCTGAGGAGAAGTCTGTCATATGAACAACGGTACAACATCTTGTTGGCTGTGTCATAGTAGAATCAGAGGGAGCATCTTTTAACGGATACAGCATCCTTCGGGTCAACCAGGAGGATCCCGTAGACTGCATAGTCGATGAACGAAAATCGCCAATCTCAGGTATTGACATTAGTGTATGTTTGCATAGCAAGTTTTAGACGCATGCATACGTTGTTCTGGGTTGCACCAACTTTCGACCAATTACTGCGACAGAGTATTGGATCCCGACAGGAGCCGCGAAGGAGGCACCGAGGCCCGCCAGTGTGCTAGCCTCTAGATTTTATAGCTGAGGCACATGTTTTATGAAGAACCTGGTGAAGGTAGAGATGATATCCATGGCTACTTTATGGCAGGAAAGCAGGTCTTTATGACGAACCTCGTATTGCCCTTGAACTTGATTGACTATGAGCTTCGAATCACCATAGGATTTGAGGTATTCAACCCTGAGTTGTTTTGCCAACTAGAATCTGATGATGAGAGCATTGTACTCTGTCATATTATTGGAGCACAGTTCTGTGAAGGAATAAGCATGCTGGATGACCAGGTTGTCTGGAGAAACCAAGACTACCCCCACTCCCACGATGATCTGGCCCTTAGAGCCTATTCTTAAAGCACTGTCGAAGAACATCCACCAAACAGAGTCCTCTTCGACGATATTGGACTCTAATACTGTGAAATCCCTGTCTCAAATTTGAATTTTTTTTGTTTTGTTTTTCCCTAACTAATTAAATAAATGATTACTATTACTAACGATAATAATAACAATTATGCTAAATTAGTTATTACCTATTAAAGATAGGATGATATTTAAGCCCTAATAATAAACTAAATAAAAATATATAATCTAAATAAACATCCTAGGTAGATTATTAATTTAATAAGCAATTATAACCAAAAATGTATATATAATATTAATAAATGATAAGTTAAATAGAAATTCTAAATCCTAATTGAAGAAATCTCTTCCATCCTTATCCCCTCCTTCACCATCCTCAAAACGACCTGCGGGATCCCACCCATGTCTTAACATTCCAAACAAGGTCGTGGCGGCTGACCTTAAATAGCTGCACGACCAATGTTAATCCTATCTTAGAACTGTTGGGGTTTTGGGAATGCCCCAACAGTCCAAACTACCGATCATTTCTCTCCGCCACTCGCCCCTCCATCTTCTTCATAACTGAAACCATATCCCCCTCTCGTCATACCTCACACATCCTTCCCCCACTCGGTTACTAGAATACCTTCTCAGTTGTGCCTATAGGCCTTGTAAGTGGCCTATGGCTAGGGTGGGACAACTCAATTAATGCAACTGTTTCCTACTCCTCAAAGAACCTAATCCTCCTCTCTATCGATGGCAGCCAAACCACACTGGCTTGGAATCTCCTTTGCATCTATGGATGCCCGAAAGCTAAAAATAGACCATCTCTTTGGAACTCCATTCGAGAGATGGCAAGCTCCTTCAATGTCCAGTGGTATTGTATAGGGGGCTTCAATACAATTACTAAGCCTATGGAGAAATCTGGAGGCAGAGGATTTGACGCACGTTCGGCTACGCCATTCAACCAGATGCTCAATCAATGTGGTTTGATCGACCTGGGGTGCATTGGACCCGCATATACGTGGTCCAACGAGAGATCAACCGAATTCCACATTAACGAACATCTCAACCGGGCGTTCGCGAATACGGGTTGGTGCAGCATCTATCCTTTCGCCACTGTCTTCGTCATGCCTCGCTATAATAGTGACCATGCTTCCTTCTACTTAATATCAGTGCCAAGCTCCATCCCAAAAAGCGTACCATCCGCTTCGAAGCTCTTTGTCAGAGCCACCCTAACTTCACAGACACTCTTACAAATCTATGGAGATAGAAGAAAGCCAATTCTAATAGATCTCTCATACAAAACTTACAAGATACATTATCAAAGCTTCACAGATAGGGCAGACCATTTCGGAAACGTCCAAGCCTGTGCAAAGGCTCTGTAGCAACAATTACTCCCCATCCAATTTCCGATGGTATCGGCGTATAACATTCGGAAGGAAAGCTCGGATCACTGTAGAACTTAACGAGCTTATGACCACCGAGGAATTATACTAGAGACAATGTGCAAAATGCAACAGGATCCAAGGAGGGGACAAAAACACAAAATACTTCCACATGAAGGCGACCACCAGGAATAGAAGAAATGGTATTCATGCCTTACAACTTCCTATTGGAATGTGGACCGCGGATCAGAAAATTATCTCAAACATCATCATCAATCACTTCAAAGGATTATTCTGCGACGAAGGTATGTCCCCTATTGATCCTAACCTTATCATATCAGCAAATCCTATCTTCTGTGAGGAGAACTTGATACTGGGAGCAATCCCCAGCCATGAGGAAGTCTAATCCATCGTCTAGAGTATGGGACCATTGAAGGGCCCCGAACTGGAAGGGATACCTGTCATGTTCTATCCAAAAAATTGGCATATAGTTAGAGAAGAAATCACATCCATGGTGCAATAGTGCTTCCGCAGTGGGAAGCTAGCGGAGGCTATTAATCATACCAACTTGATGCTCATCACCAAAAGAGACAACCCCTCTACCCCGGTCGACTTCAAGCCCATCTTCCTTTGTAACGTTTCCTACAAAGTTATCTTCAAGTTGCTGATGACTCGTCTGCGACCATGGATGGACATGTTGATATCACCCAATCAAAATGCATTTATTCCGGACCGACATATCACGAATAATGTGGTCATATCCCAGGAGATTCTATGCTATGAAATATTTTCCTAAGAAGAAGAATTCATATATTTTCAACATTGATACGGCTAAGGCATGCGATCGGCTGGCATAGCCATTCATCAAAAATGTTCTTCATGGATTTGGGATCCAAGGCCTCACAAACGATCTCATCATGGAATGCATAAGAACTCCATCATTCTCCATCCTCATCAACGACAACCCAGAAGGCTATTTTAGACCTACGAAAGGCATTCGGTAGGGGTGTTCATTATCCCCATACATATTTATTATGTGTGCAGAGGTCCTATCTAGGCTCTTCTACAGCTACGAAAGGAATTGTCTCTTCCATGGCATTCAGGATTAACCGGTATGCTCCTGCCATTACCCACCTTTTATTTGCTGATAATTTGTTAATATTCGGACATGCTAAACCAGCTTTCCTCGATGCCGTACAATCCATCCTCAACACATTCGCTACCTGGTCGGGGCAGAAGATTAACTTCACTAAATCTAGCATTGCCTTTAGCAAGTGTGTGCCCATGCATGAGCAAATTGCAATGGCGACGTCATTAAATCTTAACATCATGAAGGCAGATGACAAGTACCTAGGGCACTATCTACTAAAGCCAAAAAGCCGATGCAGCACGTATACTCAACTCCTGAACAGGTGTGGCACCCGACTTGAAGGCTGGAAAGCCAAGCCTTTGTCTCATACGGGATGTGCAATACTCATCAGATCAACATTGAGCTCCATTCCAATATACCACTTGTCGGCTCACTTAGTCCCCAAAATGACTACAAAGGCATTACCATTGTAGCAGAGATCATTTTAGTGGGGGCATAATACTTCCGAGAAGAAGATGCATTTTATGCCATGGGACAGAATTTCTGAACCTAAGCAGGATGACAGCCTTTGCATTAGAAACATAAATAGGATCAATAAAGCTTTGGTGGGAAAATTACTTTGGAGACTAATCGAACAGCCACACCTTCTATGGGTTCAACTTCTCAAGGGGGTCTATTTACAAAACAAGAATATCTGAACAATCAAGAAAAGCAATCGAGCTTCCCCTACATGGTCGAGTTTACTAGATCTGAGGAGCACTATGGCGACCAACATCTGCTGGGCAGTAAGAGAAGGATGGATTAACATCTATTCGGAGCCTTGGCTTCCTAACATTCCGGGATACCGTGTGACTGTAGAGGCTAAAAATTAAGCTATGCTACTCACCCAGAAGTCATCTCATCAAAATGCATCATATTAATAGGTTGCGCCATATCAGGTTGCGCCTATATCAAGTTGCGCCACATCAGGTTGCTCCCATCTCAGGTTGTGCCAACCTCAAGTTGCGTAAAAGACGTGGCAGTTTTCTCGAAAGACTATAACAATATCATCATTACCTGACAACTGACAGCACGTATATAAAGGAAAATCCGTTCGAATTTTACACAATACGGCGCTCGAGAAGATTTGGTCAGCTAGCAGTTTGTGCAACGTGTCAGGGTGCGCAAGATTGAACTCAGGCGCAGTTGCTACATTGCGTCCCCGTGTAACCTGATGAAGCTTGCACAATGTGATCTAGTTGATATCCATAGCAGGATGATGTGGCGCGTAAGCTACTAACTTCGCAGAACGTGTCTACTATATTTCTTACGACCATACGCATCTCACTTAAATGATGCCACGCGTCCACAGCAGTTAGTGTAACCTCTCACGCAAGTTGCTATATTGCGCCCCCGCGCAACCTGATGAAGCTTGTCCAAGGTAATCAAACAGTGTTCAGAATAGGGTAAAGTGGCATGCAATCCACTCACTTTGTAGAACGTGCCCACTACACTGCCTACGACCACGCACATCTCACTCAAACGATGCCACGCGTCTACAGCAGTTGGTGTAACCGCTCGCGCAAGTGAACAGGAGGTGTGCAACCTGAAGTGTGCAACCCAGAATAACTGCTAAATAGTTATTTTAAAGAACTCTATAAATAGAGTTTCAAATCAGTCTCAAAGCATCACGAATGATCATAATCTCTTGCTAAAGTACTGTTGCATCCTCCAGAGGCTCGTGTCTTCTATATCACATCGTCCAAGGGATAAAGTGATCGTCTTCTAATTAGATTCTTATAGTTGTACTTCCCCAAAAATTAATTGTACTTTTTGTACTATTTCTCAGTTTGTAGAAATCCATCCTCTTTTGATTTTCACAAAGAAAATGGCGACTCTGCTGGGGACTACTTTCTCCTTCGACGAGAAAGTGACAACTCAATGTGATACCGCGTCGATCGACAAGATGCAGAAGACTCTGGTCGTTCAAGTCGACCAGACGGTCTACGAGGCCATGATCAATGCTGGCGGTGCCAAGCGCACTACTGCCACTGCTAAGAGCAAGATGCACTCTGTCTGGACTCCTAAGTCCTCGACGGCACAACCTACTGCCTCTGTGCAATTTGTGTCCATTACTGCCCTGGCGCAACCTAAGGGAAACAACCTTTTGGCTAACCCCTCCACATCTTCGATTCTGAACTCGAAGGAGACTTCTTCTCGACACACTGCTGCCCAAAACAAAGGAAAGTACCCTTTGGCCTTTTTCCCTGTGGTGCAACCTGTGCATGTTCCTGCTGTGGCACAACCTACACACATTTCTGCCTGGGTGCAACCTAAGAGAAAGAGCCTTTTGGCTACTCCCTCTGCTCCTTCAGTTCTGAACTCGGAGAAAAATATGTCCAGTACCTCTGTTGGACAAAACAAAGGAAAGCGTCCTTTGGCCTTTTCTTTCCCGGTGCAACCTGTGCCTGTTCCTGCTCTAGCGCAACCTGCGCATATTTCTGCATTGGCGCAACGTAAAGGAAAATACTGTTTAGTGGTTCTCTCTTCGTCATCAAGTCAAAAACTTACTAAGAAATTACTAAATCAAGGAAAACGTTATTTGGCTTTTCCTCACTCTGTTCGAGTCGCTGACTGGATGGAAAGTACTGCTGGTTGCGCCTTTGCGCCTCTCAGCACAAAAGTGGATTCAGATAGAAATCCTACTCTCCTTAACAGAGACAACCAAATCTCTGTCAGGAAGGAAGATAGGTTCTATTCAGAATGAAATTTCCACGCAAAAGGATATTTTGCCTACTCTAAAGAGGTCAGGGCAGGATCTACCGACCCTACGTATCTCAAGATCCCGACAAGGCAAACTGCTAGTATCTCAAATAGATGCACAAGTAGCACCCTATCAGACTTGTGCACCTTTATCAACATGTGCCAATTAGGGTCAACCTCGAGAAAACATAAGATGTATCAATCGCAACCTGCACCAGTTGCTAACTTGCGCCAGAGAAAGAATTCTGAGGTAAAAAATCATGTGACTTATGCTAACCAGCTTAACACGTCCTTGTACACTCAAGGTACGGGATACCTCAAGAACAGGAACCATGTTCTGAATACCGTCAAGGACTACATTCCTGCAACCTCTTCTCGTCCTGTTAGTGATCTCCGTGAACTCTTGATACAGAAGCAAAAGGTTGCAAAGCCATCCCGTCCAGCGGTGGTCCAACGGTAAGAACATCATTGCAATCACCACCATGAATTTGTCATCAAATGCTGCTGTCAATCAGCCAAGCGGTCTGTCTTTGACTGTTTGAACTATGTTCATACTCCTGAACCTATCATAGTGGACGAAGATGAACTACTCTATGCTTCTGTCAATATAGCATCTCGAAGTACTGGGGGTGCAAAATGCCCGAGGCGTAATGTATCCAGCAATCCCAGTCAACAATACTTAGATCGGATTCATGAATCTGACGAAGGAGTATACCAATATACTAGATCAAGAAGCTGAGACACAATAGGTCAAAGGAATCTTCCTTCCAACTAAGAAAAAATAGGTCAAAGGAATCTTCCTTCCGACCAAGAAACAATCGGTCGAAGGAACCTTTCCTGATTCTAACCAAGATTCTCTCAGTCAACAGGACATCCCTATCACTTATTTTGGGGGTGATTCCTTATATGACTTTGATGCTGATAGTGAAAGTTTCAAAAGGACCATCTTTTCTACTAGCTCATCTTCAATAGCTAGAGAAGTGACTGCTTATGTTGCCACAGAAGATCAAGATGCTCCCAGTTCTAACAATCAAGAGCAGAGAATTGCTGCTTTGGAGGCTAATTTGAAGAACATGGCTGAGGTGATGACATGCATGCATGCTGTGATTATGGCACAACAAACGGTTCCACCGGTTGTGAATCTGATTTTGACTCAAGAACCTGTAACAACATTAGCTCCCATCAATATTGATCTGGGGGTACAGTCTCCTTACACCGCTTCCATACCTGCGCAGGCTATTCCAAGTATAAACCCCCTATTATTAGGTTGTTTGATAGCAGCACATCGCCAAGTCAATACCTCACTCACTTTGAGGTAATGACTGATCAACTCCAGCCAAATGACGCTCTACTTACTAGGGTTTTTGTTGGATATTTAGCAGGTGCAGCTTATGACTGGTACTGTAGTTTACCAGATTGTTGTATAACCTATTTCTCTGGATTCAAATAAATGTTCTTGGAACAATTTTATGAGGGAACAAATGACATGACTATACGTGCTCTCATTAAAATTAAACAGTGACATAATAAAACAACTGAAAGGTTCATTGAATGATTCCGTCGTGAGGAACTCAAAATGCCTCTTGAAACTCCCGATGCTCTGACTATAGACACTTACAAATCAAACATGTTGCCTATAATCAGCATGTGGACAGGATCGAAACAGTTCCAGGATTGGCCTTCATTCATAGTGAATGCTAAAGTGGCAGACGAAAGTGCTGACAAGTTCAAGCAATTAGGTATTCAGATGCCTAATCTTGACAAAGATGAACATTCTACACCTAATAATGGTGGCCGTCAGAACATCTGCAAGAGTAAAAAGACTTTGGTTATCAATGTCAAAGGCAAAGAAACTCTAGCCGTGAACATAGGTCAATTAACACCTACTCCAACGGCACCACTACAGAAGGCACCACATCCGAAAGAAGAATATTCTTTTGATGAAGATGATGTCATGAGTATCTTTGACTGTCTGATCAAGAGCAATAAACTTCAACTGCCAGAGGTAAAATAGTCAGATGAAGTAGGTAAAACTGACCACCGTAAATATTATGTTTATCACAGATTTATCGGACATCCGACTCGAGCATGCTATGTGCTTAAAGGCAAGATCCAGGAGATGGTTAATTCTGGCGTAATTACTCTCCAATAAGATGAAAAGACTGTAACTGCTAATGTCGTCTCTCTACAGTTTGGTGATTTTTCTGCACAACTTGTGCAGGACGACGTCATTCCCATACCGAAAACCACTTTGGGAGATTATATGGATCCATCCTGATTTGGTGGTTGACTTTGAATCACCTTCTTCATCCACAAAGTCTAAGAAAGCAACCAAATACAAGTCATGTCACATGACTTCGTTGGGTGAACATTGTCCTCCACCTTTAACTACCACTTTCACTTCTGCTGCAGATCCTTCTTCTTTCTCCCCTTTTGAGACAATAACGTCAAAGCCAGAAGCCAAATATCAACCGGCTTTCCATCTGTAGAGTCCACAGTCTCATGAATTAATGACAAAGATGGAATATGATCTACAAAAGGCTCCCGACTTAAATCATGGAAAAGGATCTCCAGTGCCACTTTTTTCTATGCCTTTCACATAACCAATCTTGGGATGGTTTGGGTTATAGGATGAACTCTTCATCTTGTCAAAAAAAACCTTCCAGAAGCAGGACCCAGGCAAAAAGTTGCAATATGGTAACCTTTGAACCTGTATCCGAGGAAGAGGCTTTAACTGGTACCAGGTCTGGAAGAATTTACCTGAGAGACTATTCTAAAGGCCAGGAGAACCCTGCTCTAGCTCCAGAGGCTCCTCCAGTATCATCCTCTCATGCTGTCAAAGTTCCACTAGTTTCTGTAGCAACCCTAGAGGGGGGGTGAATAGGGTCAAGCTAACTAATCAAGCACTTAGCACAAGCTAATTAGCAATTTAAAATATAAGTACAAGAGAAGAAGCAATAACAATACCGACACCCGATGTATCCTGGTATCCTCCCTAGAGGCAATCCAGTCCCGGAACTCTCTCCGAATTTAATCCACTATTTGAGCAAATAGTTACACACGAGTTTGGATCCGAAGAACTTGCCAACTTCTTACACGAGAGCTTTAATCCGAAGGCCTCTCCGACTTCAACCGAGAGTTTGGATACGAAGACTCTCCAACTTCAACCGAGAGTTTGGATACGAAGACTCTCCAACTTCAACCGAAAGTTTGGATACGAAGACTCTCCAACTTCAACCTTTCACAATAGGTTTTGATCTCCTTATACAATAAGATGAAGATCTTACTTTTAACTCAATAACTCTAACATAATTTGTGGATGGCAAATGAAAGCTTTGTCGAGTTGTTTGTGGATAGGCTTTGGTGGTTTAGAAATTTTTAGGCTCAAAGCATCAACCTTGAATGAAGGGGTTCAAGGCTATTTATAACCAAAGCAAAGAAAAGTGCAATAATGCAACTTTCTCAGACTGACGGATCATCCGTCGGATTTCTGCAGAAATCCGTCGGATCATCCACCTTCATAGTCCAACGGCTATAAATAGAGACGTTGGGATCAATCATTCGTAAGATCTGACCGTTGGAATGCAAACGGTCATATGGCAGAAAATCCGCCGGAATTCTGCGGTTTTCTGCCGGATAATCCGAACGCTCACAAAAGGTATTTTGTGAGACCATTCGAATCTTCTGTCGGATTTCCGCGG
The DNA here is from genome assembly GCA_029216955.1 of Iris pallida. Taxonomy (NCBI): domain Eukaryota; kingdom Viridiplantae; phylum Streptophyta; class Magnoliopsida; order Asparagales; family Iridaceae; genus Iris; species Iris pallida. Next base: position 21,376,726 of record JANAVB010040619.1, read on the forward strand.
AGATCCGTCGTATTATCCGACAGCATTTCGAAGATTGTCCTGGGTTATTTTCTACCCTAGCTTTCGATTTTGCAATCTATTTCTTGTGTTTACAATGATTCCTAAGACTCATTACAGACTCCAAATATACTGTAGTAGGAGCAGGCTTCTGCAAAGTCTTGAAATGATGATGGCTTGGCTTGGCTTCTTTCCTTGATAGATGTTGGCTTTTTTCCTTGGCGGCAGCTGTCCAAAGATATCCAGTTTGTGAAAACTGAATACCGTTCGGGGGCTTCGCCCCCGAACCCCCGAGTGCGTAAGAAGCGCAGTATCCCACACACTCTAACCAGATGTATCGGGATGTGTGTACCATTAAATGGTGTTATGTAATGAAGAAGGACAAATTCCAAGAATGAGGTTAGGTATTCTGTCAACATGTGGAAATTAGCAAGATTCCTGCAGACGCTGGATATTTCGGAGTAGAAGTAGGAACACATAAATGGACCTTGTGTTAGGATTACTTTGTTCCTAAGGAGGGAAGATCATCAATTGGATTTTGTGGACTGACTGACCAAGTCAGTTCATTATGAAGTTGCTTTATTCACGAAAGAGTTGGCGGCAATGTGCAAGAGACACATCTACCGGATTCATGAAGTTCCAACTGACAGACAATCAAAGAAGTCAATCTAGACGTTTGAAGACATGCTGAAGAATCTTGCCTCCTGGAATCTGGAGGATCTTGGAAAGATCAATTATCTTTGGTAGAGTTTTCTTACAATAAATACCCAGTTAGCATCAGTACAACATCATTGAAGTTTTGGATGTAGTTTTCGTACATAACTTGCATAGGACGATGTAGAAGAAAGAATACTGTTAGATCCAGAGAGAGTAACTGGCGCAGCAGAGGAAGTGAAGATGATCAGAGACAAGCTATGATAGACAGAAGCACTGGGCAGACAACAGTTGTCAACCACTGGAATTTGTAGAAGAAGGCAGTGTCAGAGAAACCAGTAACAAGCATAGTCAGAGGTGAGATGAAGATCAGGCAAAGTTGAATCATTATTCCTATTTCTTTCCATACTCATCTGTTTCATTTTCAAATTTGACATTATGCTTGTTAGCCTAGTTTTGCGAGCTATTCCTTTTTCAAGCTTGATCATGACATTATCTTATTGGAGGCCTCCATTAATATATTGTCTAATCAGAACCGGTGCAATGATGGTCTGATCAACCTCATACACTTTGGTTCGCTTTATATTTTATTTTGTCCCTAAATTGTCTCATCCATGATTACCTTTAAAAATTCTTATTGTTTGAACCTGAACACCATACTCGTGTCTAATTGAATTGTGGGAATCCTGTCCTACCTGTCCTTAAATTTCGAGGACGAAATTTTCTAAGGAGGGAAGGTTGTGAAACCCGCAAATTTAGATTACATTTTTTTAATTTAATTTAATTTTTAGTTGTTTTAAGCTAAATTGATATTATAATTAATATTATGAATTTATGAAATTATTTTCCAAAATAATTTACTTGATTTATTGTATGTCAGACCTAGACCCGAATCTGACTTGAAATTAAAATTTAAAAAAAAAATATTTATCAATTTTATTTTGGGCCAAACTTAAATAATTATTAAGTTTTAGCCATTTCTTATCCATAGTCATTATTTAAAAAAAAAAAAAAAAACCCAAAACTTTAAATTAGGAAGAAGCCCACACTTTATAAATAGCCATTATCCTTAGCTTGTAAGCTATTTGTTTTTCAAAGGTCCATTAATAAAGCCCACATATTTTTGGCTCATATAAGCTTGTTTGTTAAGCTTCTGACTTTAAGTCAGAGAGAGAATATTAACTCTCCATGGGATGAGTTCTTTCAACCGAAGGAACTTCGGCTTCGGTTTTGCTCGAAGCTTTCAACCGCCGTCTCTCCGACTTCTTGGCCGGCCGGATTTATGGAGGGGGTGACTCCTCCTCTTCCTATTTCCGGTAACCCCTACTCCATCTCCTATAAAAACCCCCTTGCCAACTTTCCCCTCACCATCCTCTTTCACCACCATCATTCTCCTCTAAACCAAGCCCTAACTTCAATACTCCGGCCACCCCACCTCCCGAGGCCGACCGCCGCTTCCCGGCGAAATCCCGAGGCCAGCGCCACCCTCCGCCGACCCCGCGGCCGATCCGCGCCCACCCGACACCGCCGGCGACCAGCGCACCAGCCCGGCGACCAGCCCGAGCGCCGCCGACCGGCCCCCTCGCCCTCCGCGCTTTGTTCGGGTCTCCGTCCCCGATCTGTTCCGTGGTTGTGCAGCCGTACCCCGGCGAGGCATTGCCCGAATCCGAGGCATCCCTTCGGATTCCGTCGTTTGGGTAATTTCTAGATCCCGTAGATTATTTTTTTTATAGTCTATGATGAAACTGGTCCTACAGATTCCTTATGGAATTTGGTTTTTGGTAACGTAATGACTACGTTACTATCTCGGTTTTTCCGAGTTCTTCGGGAAAAATTGTTTGGTTGCTGGAATATTTTGGACAGAACAATTTTGTGAAATCTTCGGGTTTCCAATAAAATTTTTCGGAAACATTTTTTGAGATTAAAATTTAATTCTTGAGTTGGTTTTGTTGGTTCATTTTTGGGTTCCTTGAGTTCTGTTGGAATTTTGGTTATATAAACAATACTGGAGATGTTCTCTTGGGGAAATTTTGTTACGGAATGATTTCGAGTTTTCGGAAATTCCGTTATTGTATCAGAAATGTTGTGTTTGGCTTTGGAAAATATATATATATATATGAATTTCGGGTTTCGGGAGTTATTCTGCAGGTTTACGGAGCATTTCCCAGTTTTTGGGTTGACCAAAAATAGAGGGAGTGCTGCCGAAATTTTCGGGAAAATTATTAAATGATTTTCAAAATAAATTTTCGGTAAAATATTATTTTATTAATATTTTTGGGCGACGACCACATTGGTCAGTGGGCCCCAGCGAAATGCAAACGCACCGGTACGACCGGACGTTGAGGCAGAGTAGCTGAACATGACGACTGGACCAGAGTCTGAGACTCATATATTTTATATAATTTAAATTGGCAATTGTTAGTTTTATTATTTAATTATAGGTAATTTTCAAGACTAACAAGTTTCTTCTTATTTCAATTTGTAATTAAATTTGTAAGGGCATAAGCCCAGGCCTGTAATTAATAGGAAGTAATTTTATTTTATTGGGTTGTATGAACGCGTAGGATTAATTTGAAATGTTTATATTTATTAGAATTCACGATTTTCTCATTTAAAGAAAATATATTTTTATATATATAGTCATAAAAGAAATACCAATCTTTTTCCAACAAATTGGTAAATTACGAGTTTTCCGAAATAGAATAGAAATTGAAAATTTTCTTTAAAATATAACCCACTAGAAAAACGTGCTTTGACTGTGATGTTGGTATTGGTTAATGCAAGACTAAAATTAACTAGGAAAGACAAATAGAGAATTGTAACTAGACAGTTTGAGTTTGCTTCTGAAACAAGTTCCCGAAATGTAGGATTTCGAGGAAGAGCGTGACTATTCCAAATACCGAAGTACCAACCTTGTTCAATCGGAAGTTTAAGGCAAGTACATTTTATGTAGATTTTACAATTATTTTCACAATTGTTTCATTGCAAGTTTAAACCACAATTATACACGAACTCCTTCGGGAGCATTGATCGTATTGTTGGGGACTGGGGGAATAGTGTACTGGATATGACCAAATCCAAACTTAGGATAATGAATGTGTTAGCTTACCCCTCTCTCACACGGGGATAAGCCATACCGTATCGCTAGGATACAAATGTACCCAAACCGGTCATATTCTTTACCTATTCATATCACTGTACTGTACTATTTCAAAATTGTTCATTTTCAAACTGTTTAAAAATGCATGTTATAAATTGTCATTTTAATTGTTAAAATTTGCATGAACTGTACTTTGCTCACTCCTGACTGGAGACCAACATTTTAGGTTACTCTGAGGTTGATCTTTCTAGAGTATCTGGTGGCACAGAGCTAATGTTCAACAATCCCGACCTGTACCCGGCGGTACTTCCACCTGAGGAGGATGATGTGGCATCGACATAGATGCTACTTAGTTGTGGAGAGTTTTTAGTTGCTGTTTTAATTTCAGTTGTGAACCTTGTATTTGGAACAAGTTTAATTATCGTTAAATAAATGTTGTGGCAACTTTGAAATTTAATTTTGTTGTTGATTGACCTGCAATATGGATTACAGCTTACTGCCGCCGTCTCATCAACGGTGCAGGCTGGGCATGATCCGATTCGACCCAAGTATTTGGGGACCGGGTCGTGACATGTTTTTAGGCTCCGGAGATATCGTCGGGTGGTTCAGAGAAATCTTTGGGGATCCGTCGTCTTTGGCCCACCATGATTTCTTCATTGCATATGTCCACATTGATCTTGCTTATTGCTTTTCTGCAAGTACATGTTAGACGAACAAAGCAATATACAATGTATCAAGTTTAAGGCATATTAGGACAATGCTTACAATAGTCATAGCATAAGTATTAGTGATACCATAATGAGAACTAGTATCACTAATATATAAAACAATAGGCACATATCACCACATATATAAGTACAAATGCTATAGTGATGGTATGAAGATTAGTGATAATGAAATGTTAAACTAAACAGATTAACCATATTCAAAAACATGATACAATCATTGGGCCAACAATCTCCCCCTTTTTGATTATGGCAAATATGTTAAGTTTAGTATGAACACAATAGATGTATATATCACTAATATAATACATAAGCATATATCACTAAAAGCATAGTACTTAGACTACTTCTATCCCAATTAAACTTACTTTTCCCCATTTGACATGATCAAAAATACGCTCCCCCATACTAAAAGATAAGAAATCAATCTTAAGTACATAAATCAGAGCATGAGGAAGGCATAGACAATCATGATCAAGATATACTAATTGAGGAACAATAGAAGAAGTATGTAAAGGCAAGTGTATAAAATTACATACCAAATGTAGAGTACTAAATAAAAAATTGCTTGTTAAAACACGATATGGTTGGTAAAACTAAAAGTATTTGAAAAACAAGAAATAAGTAGTTTACCAACTTGAAATCCAAGGAATAAATCCAAAACACAATAGGATATGAAATATTGCTCTAGTTTTGGAAGTGAACTATGAAATAAAGGATTTCAAACAAAAGCCATGAGGAATATATAATTGCAACTAATAGATACCAATTGAGATATGAAATTAAATAAACTTGATACCAATTGAAAAGATGTAAACTTGAAACATTGATCAAAGAAACCATTAATAATCATAATTGTCCACAAATAAATAGTGGAACAAAATAAAAGAATGATCAATGTAAAATATTGCAATTGATATAAAGTAATCTCATTATTTGCAAATCTATATTCTTATCCAAGTTCATGCATTTGAACTCAATTACCTTATCATGCTATATGAATACCCTTTAGTTAAACATGAAGGTAAAAGAGAAAAATACTTGAGAAAGAGAAATTCAGTCGACTTGAATGCTCTCCCTCAAAGTACTACCAAAGTTGATAAAAATCATGAATTTTGGATAATTCCTCAACAAAGAAAGCCAAATCAATTAAGCATGAAAGAAAAGCCAAATCAACGAAAGCATAATATTCATCAAGATAAGATCTGAAAGTTAATATTGGCAAGATGACATATTTATGAAAGAGAGAGAGAAGATAATAAGGACAATCGCATACACTCTCATAAACCCTTCAAAATGAAAATATCATGACCTCAATCAATAAGATATGAAAATGAAAAAAATATGGGTCCATGATAAACTATGTATACGACATATTAGAGGGTATAGATGAATTAAAATAATTTATTTGTTCCCCCTCAAAATATGCGTAACTAGTTTCAAAGCACTTATAGCATCAAAATCTAGGGGTAAATCAACTATGGATTTCTTCCCCTTGCTCATTGCATATAAGGCTATAAAATCGTCATAAAATGAATAATGTCATATTTAGTCAAGAAGAGATATCCAATTAATACTTACTAAAGATAAGAATTCAAAAGAATATTCCAATAAAGCACATATAATCAGAAGATGATATACACTAACCTATGTAGAAGTAACTCATATTAAATAAGATATATTAATGTATGTTACCTTTTGAGAAAGATGTCATCATGAAAAAGAATAACGACAGTTAAAACAATCATGATGAGAGTCCAAAATATTGCTCAAAAATAAAAATAAAAATAAACCTCAAATATCATGTCCATGATTATCTAATCAAGAAAGAATCAACCAATTTATTACTTTGCATGGACTAGATATGTTGTACCACATATTTATCTAACAACGGATAAATCCAAACCTTGCTAATGGTAAATTAATAATCCATAAAGTTCAAATAGCAAAGGTCATGGTGATAAACCATGAGTAGTCAAAGTAGAGTAATAAATTAACTTGATAATCTCATAATAGATAATTTGAGACTCTTAATCATTAGGATCATTCATAAAGTAAACAATAAATAAATATGATCCAATGATAAATCTCATCAAGAAAAAATTCAAAATCCATATTTATAAAGAATCTTACAGATCGATGAAGAATATGGAAAAGAGTCAATCTCAAAATGATCACATATTCAATCTAAATAGATGTAATGATAATACGATAAAATCATGACTCAAAAAGTGAGAGAAATTTAAGAGAGACTTACTAATGACTAGTATGGAAGAAAGTTAAAACAGGGAATCACAAACGTCTAAGAGAAAACAAGATCTAATAAAGAATTTGTAAAACTAGTTTTAGAGATCAAGCATATCACAAATCTTGTTTTTGTAAACTAGCAAATCATATATAGATTGAAGTACAGGAATATAGCTAGATGTGTGAAAGTGAGCCAAAATTATATAGCTTAATAATATAGACAAATAAGCAAACTATATAATCCAAATATGATTAATGAGGAAAGCCATTAACAAGATAAATGTGCTCATAAAATCTTAAGTCACTAATACTAAAAATAATTGCTTAAGCAAAGAGTTCTCAATAAGTATAATACATTTTGAATGATCAAAATAATTTGTAGACTCTTTATTAAGCAAGGATAAGAGTATAAGATAACAAAATAAAAAGAATTAGACTCTTATCAAGTATAGGCCAAAAGAGATATTCATGTAAACACAAATAAAATAAATCTCTTTGCCAAGTATAGAGATTAACCCAAGATAATAAAATAATGGATCGATCTTAGAGAATGCAAAATATTATAGCCATTATGAAATAAGAGTATTCTCTAGAAATAGGAGATCTCTAACCAAAAGCTCAAACCATAGTAGCTAAGGACATAAGACATATGATGTATCAATTATATGGATTCTCATGTGCTACAACAACATCATTGGGAAACAATAATTCCAAAGAAGCATAAATCCAAGGAATGAGCAAGGAAAGCACATTAAAAATAAGAAAGCTGATCGGATTATCCGTCGGATTTCAGCGAAAGTCCGGCGGATTATCCGAACTTAGTGCTCACAAAGCTGCTAAAATTGATTGGATTATCCGTCGGATTTTCGCGGATATCCGTCGGATGATCCGAACTATTGCTCACAGACTTGCTGTTTGAAGTCGGATGATCCGCCGGATTATACTGAAAATCCGTCAGATTTTCCGTCTCTCTATAAAATTAAATTTTCAAAGAGCTTTCATAGTGCACCAAAGAAAAGTGAAAAGATATAGACTAGAAAATGTGCACTAATTAAAGTGGTAAAATCAACATACAAGGTAAGGCACAAAAACATGTGATCCTTAAAAGAACTTTCATAAATAGTCATTGACAAGACACTAATAAAGATTTCTCTCAACATCCCAACTTAAAGGTATAAAATAAATACATATGAAAAGTTAGGAATCACATAGTTAAAACTATATATATAAATAGGCATATATGAGAAGATTTAACAATCAAGAGAAAAATATGTATCCATAAAGTCAACCAGAAAGATAAAGAGACATCATTAAAATAAAGCTTTAAGGAAGAAGCTTATTGATTCAAAAAGAGATACACAAATTTGATCAAAAGAATCAATAGCTAGAGTATGAGTTAAGCACAAGTTTGAAAGTAACAAGTATGAATAAATACTCTTCAAGTTAATATAAAACTTTAGCTTAACTCATATGCCTACATAAAGGTATTTATACAAAAATAGATATCAATATAAGAGATACATGAACTATATGTAGATGGAAATTTAATGTATATAGTCATGTATCCTTAATAAATATTTGAAAAACCATTACAAATTCAAAAACATGTATAAATAAACTTCATTAGGCAAAGACATAATTGATTCTCAAGAAGATAATCAAGATAAAGTATGAGAATCAATAATAAATATATTATGTAAGCACAAGATTAAAATAGAAGTATAAGTGTATACTTGTCAAGTGATAAGAAGCTTGTGCTAAACATATATATTCACAAATACTGATTTAAAGTAAATATTACAAATTAATGAGAAATCGATAAGAAGTAACTATCCTCAAAAACTTTAGAGACGGAGAGTTAAAATCATATTAACTCAAATAAAAAACAAGCTCCTATGGACTAGAGTGATATGTATGCTTCATAATATAGAGATTAAGAAAAAAAACAAGCATGCATAAATCAAATGTGTCACACTTAATAGAAAATGGGTGATAAACTACATAGTGTGAACTAATCATTTAAGTCGAGTAACTAGTCATGCTAGATAAAAGAATTAATAAGAAAATTAACTAAGCATTCTAGTATTGTATCTCACATTGATTTATATAGAAGGCAACTGAAGGATATCAATGTGAGCTAATAGCAAGACATCAAGAAAAATATGTTAGATTCTACAAATATAAACAATTTAAAGAGAAACGATTAGCATGTTACCAAAGTGGCTCTAGTGGCCACGCTTGTGTTGGTGCAATTGCTTGGAAGATGACCTTTGAGCTTTGTAACCACCAACACGCTCCTCGGTGCTATGTCCCGATACAAGAAGCTACACCTACAATATTAGATAAAGACTTTGGTATCCAAATAAACTTGGATCCACATTTATTAGCTTTAGGGACCCATATAGCACTTACTCTAGCATTGGTAGTGAAGGTCCTACGAATAGGGCATGTAAAGCTCATGTATCTAATGCGAGAGCAATAGAAGCATCTAATGCTAGTGTGTGCACATGTATCAGAATGATCATGGTTATGAACATGTGACATACTAGAATGATGAATGTCTCTAGAATAAGAATGGAAAGATTTGGTTTTAAGAATATTATGTTCTAATAGCAAATCATCATGCAAACAAGTAAGAGAGTCAAATTTATCATTTAAGACATAATTCTCTTTTTCAAATAAAGGAATTCTAGAGATAAAAGCATCATTTTGTTTCTTTAAATCATCAATAGAAGAATCATGCAAATAAGATAACTCATGTGATTGACTCTTGAGATCTTCTATTGATGAGGAAAGAGATTTAATTTTCAAAATTAAAACCTCATTCAAACTCTTTAAAGAAACACAAGATAAGTTTTGAGAATCAAGTCTAGATAATAAATTATTGTTTTCATTTCTCAAAAACTCATTTGCTTCTTCTAAATGAACAACCTTTTCGGAAAGTTCTTCATTTGTAGAATAATGGTTATCAAGAATCTTTAAGGATTGTTTAGCCATGGCTTTCCACTTAGAGCATTTATTGCATTTAGAAGAAACATGATTGTCTATGCTACTAGAAGTAAAACCCTCTTTATCGGAGGAGGAATAGGAGGAATATAATGCCATAGAAAAATAACAAGGATCTACTCTAAGGATGTCAAACCTAACAATAGAGACCTTGCTCTGATACCAATTGTAGAAACCCTGGAGGGGAGGTGAATAGGGTCAAGCTAACTAATCAAGCACTTAGCACAAGCTAATTGGCAATTTAAAAATATAAGTGCAAGAGAAGAAGCAATAACAATACCGACACCCGATGTATCCTGGTATCCTTCCTAGAGGTAATACAGTCCCAAAACTCTCTCCGGATTTAATCCACTATTTGAGCAAATAGTTACACACGAGTTTGGATCCGAAGAACTCGCCAACTTCTTACACGAGAGCTTTAATCCGAAGGCGTCTCCGACTTCAACCGAGAGTTTGGATACGAAGACTCTCCAACTTCAACCGAGTGTTTGGATACGAAGACTCTCTAACTTCAACCGAGAGTTTAGATATGAAGACTCTCCAACTTCAACCTTTTACAATAGGTTTTGATCTCCTTATACAATAAGATGAAGATCTTACTTTTCAACTCAATAACTCTAACACAATTTGTGGATGGAAAATGAAAGCTTTATAGAGTTGTTTGTGGATAGGCTTTGGTGGTTTAGAAATTTTTAGGCTCAAAGCATCAACCTTGAATGAAGGGGTTCAAGGCTATTTATAACCAAAGCAAAGGAAAGTGCAATAATGCAACTTTCTCAGGCTTAAGGATCATCCGTCGGATTTCCGTGGAAATCTGTCGGATCATCCGCCTGTATAGTCCTACGGCTATAAATAGAGCCGTCGGGATCAATCATTCGTAAGATCCGACCGTTGGAATGCAAACGGTCATATGGCGGAAAAATCGCCAGAATTCTGCAATTTTTCGTCGGATAATCCGAACGCTCACAGAAGGTATTCTGTGAGACCATTCAAATCTTCAATCGGATTTCCGCGGAGATCCGTCGGATTATCTACTAGGATTCCGAAGATTGTCTTGGGTTATTTTCTACCCTAGCTTTCGATTTTGCCATCTATTTCTTGTGTTTACAATGATTCCTAAGACTCACTACAGACTCCAAATATACTGTAGTAGGATCAGGCTTCTGTAAAGTCTTAAAATGATGATGGCTTGGCTTGGCTTCTTTCCTTGATAGATATTGGCTTTTTTTCTTGGCGGCAGCTTTTTTCCTTAGCGGAACCCCCGAGTGCGTGGCTCCGGAGATGTCGTCGGGTGGTTCAGAGAAATCTTGTGGGATCCGTCGTCTTCGGCCCACCATGACTTCTTTATTGTATATGTCCACATTGATCTTGCTTATTACTTTTTCTACATATACAAGTTAGACGAACAAAGCAATATACAATGTATCAAGTTTAAGGCATATTAGGATAATGCTTACAATAGTGATAGCATAAGTATTAGTGATATCATAATGAGAACTAGTATCACTAATATGTAAAACAATAGGCACATATCACAACATATATAAGTAGAAGTAGAAATGCTATAGTGATGGTATGAAGATTAGTGATAATGAAATGTTAAACTAAACAGATTAACCATATTAAAAAATATGATACAATCATTGGGCCAACAGTTTTATCACCTTAAGTGGAACCAACTCCTCCCAAACCAACGACAGCTGACAAAGGAAAGCAGCATGTCCGCTTTGATAAAGTATTAAAGAAGACTCCAATTCTAGGACTCGAAAAGCCATATAACTTTGATATACTGGCTCAACTGGCTAATATCCCGGCAAGGTTATTAATTTTTGAACTACTGCGTCTCTCAAAAGAAACTCGAGAGACATTGAGTGGAGCCTTGATGCAAGCTGATACTTGTCTAGCACTCCTCAAGAAGCCAGAGGAAGAGCCTGTAACTTTTTTTCTTTGTCGTAGTGTGATGGAGCTAATGCCCAACATCATCCTTACACAAGATGATATGTTGCTGGAAGATAATCGTCATGACCGACCCCTCTACTTCACAGGATATATCGATACTATGAAGGCTGATCGCATCTTGATCGACACTGGGTCTACGCTCAGCATCATGCCAAAGACTTTACTAGATGCCTTAAAGATTCTTGTACATAATCTTTCAACAACCATCACGACAATCCTGGGATTTAATTCTGGAAGAAGTGAACCTTTGGAAAAGATTCGCCTAAAGTTCAAATATGCAATCTTCGTACAAATGTTACTTTTTATGTGATCGACAATCATGGCTCTTATAATGCCTTGCTGGGAAGACCCTTTCTATATGAGCATAAAATTGTACCATCCACTCTACACCAATGCTTCAAATATGTAGATGTCAATGGAGAGGTCTAAAAGAAAGTAGCTGACCTAAATCCTTTCAGGGGCAATGAAGCATATTGTACTGATTCTCGGATGTACAAGGAAGAATTCATGAAGGTTGTATTAGCGATAGATAGTGAGGAAGATCAGAAAGATACTTTAAAAGATGTTCTCTTAATCCCTGTCAAAGGACGTACTACTCGTCCCTCTTCTTCTCAAGCTTTGACTATCCATCTTTTCTCTCATAACAAACAGCTTCCTGCTATAGAAAGGGAACAAAGAGAGCTCACCTCTTCTGAGCCTCTTGTTATCGACCTTCGTCGTAACAAACCTTCTCCTTCTCCTCCTCTGGTTATCAACCTTCCTAAGCCTTCTGTTAAGGCCAAAAATCCTTCCTCTCCTCCTCTGGTTATCAACCTTACTAAACCTTCTGTTAAGGTTAAGAATCTTATTGTAAATGATGATGTACAAATCAATAAAGTAGCATCTCTTTTATAGTATACTGATGTTCTTTATTATACTCGATGTTATTTAGAAATGCTAGATAACTTCAAGCCACTTACCATAGGAGCAGTTCAACCTCTCCAAGATAAAGTATTGCTCGAACCAATGTAGGACTCCTTCTTCTTAGTTCCTTTCAGGAAAAAAGATGAACTTCCTATACTTTTTAGTAAAGGAACAGAACAGAAGATCACGCCCAACGGTGAAGAAGAAAATCACGATAACAGAAGACTTCAACTACGTCGTTATAGTCAACAAGCAAAAGATGGGTTATAATTTTAAAGTTGGTCTCAATGGTAGTAAGGGAAGGCGAACTCCTATTCGTATCCCTGCTCCAAAAGGAAAGTCATAATAATATTACAGCAAAACAAAGCGAGGATTGGGTTATACCTCAGCAATTTCGACTCCAGAAGTCTCCGAATCCGATGAAGAAGAAGGATCTAACTTTTCTGATTCTGTTTCATGGGATTCAGACACCAGTATAGGGCACGTCCATCGAGTGACTCTATCTTCCAATATGGTAAATGCTCAGAGGACGACGAAGACTTTGCCGAAGCCTCTGAATCTGATCTGTGGGCACAAAAGATGGATACTCAATGGAAGCTTCGCTTCGAGTAACGTAAGCCACCTACCGAAGATCAGTTGGTTCAAGTCGATGTTGGAGATGAAACTTCCCCAAAACTAATATGTGTCTGTAAAAGCCTCCCTGAAGCGGATAAACAAGAACTGATCCAGCTCATTAGGGAATACATTTTTGTATTCTCTTAGAGCTACGAAGACATGCCCGGATTAGATCCCCAGATTGCTATCCATAAACTCAACATTCTACCGAATGCAAGGACATTCCAGCAACAACAGTATCGATTTCGACCTGACATGATGGATGCCATAGAAGCCGAAGTCAAGAAGCTCATCGCCTGTGGCTTCTTCAGAGAAGAACAACATCCAGATTGGATGGCTAATTTTATCCCAGTTTTGAAGAAAACAAGGAAGGTCCGAGACTGCATCGACTTCAGAGACCTTCCTGAAGCTTGTCCCAAGGACAAATTTTCTCTTCCAATCACTGATATCATGATCGACAATACTTGCGGATTTCAACGAATATTTTTTATGGATATATTTTCAAGATATAATCAAATCAAGATGCATCCAGAAGATGAGAAACATATATCTTTTCGCACTCCTCTTGGAGTCTATTGCTATACTGTCATGTCGTTTGGTCACAAAAATGCTGGTGCAACTTATCAGCGAGCCATGAGTACTATCTTTCGTGATTATTTGCGAAAGATGGTTGAATGTTATATAGACGATATTGCTGTCAAAAGTCATCTAAAAGAAGACCACATTCAAGACTTGAGAACTATATTCGATCTAGTGTGCCAGCATCAACTCAAGATGAATCCCACCCAGTCATTCCTGGGAGTCTCTAGTGGCAAATTTCTTAGATTCATTATTACCTCTAAAGGTATATATGTTGACCCTGAGAAAATCAAAGCCATTCAAGAGATGCGTCCTCCATGCAACCTAAAAGAGCTATGAGGATTCCAGGGACGACTTGCGTGCATCAGAAGATTTATCTCAAATCTCTCTATACGTTGTAGATCGTTCACTCAACTCATGAAGAAAGGTGTGTATTTTATTTGGACTGAAAAATGTCAGCAAGCATTTAAAGATATAAAGCGGTACTTGATGAACCCTCCAGTTCTAGTGCCTCCAGTCTCAGGAATACCCTTCCTGATGTATGTTCGAGCGATGGACCATTCATTAGGTGCTTTATTAGCTCAGAAGAATAAAGAAGGTCATGAAAAGGCTATCTATTATCTTAGCTGTACAATGATGGAGCTGAACATCGATATACCCCAGTTGAAAAATAATGTCTAGCTTTGATGTTTGTTGTTCAAAAGATGAGACATTATATCACTGGCCAAACTATTTATGTTATTTCTAGAGTTAACCCTCTTCGGGTCTTGATGAAGAAGACCAGTACACTCAATTCTAGGCTTCCAACATGGGCCATATTGTTAGCACAATATGATATGGTTTATGTTTCTCAAAAGTCTGTTAAAGGTCAAGCTCTTGCTGACTTTCTGGCAGCTCATCCAATTCCCGAAATGTCTAAATTCTATAACAAGATTCCAGACGAAACTTTGGAATCCAACATGATTTCAGAAGAAATTCTTACATGGCATCTATTCTTTGATGGTGCATCCAGAATCGGACCAAAAGGTGCCATTATCGCTGGAGTTGGAATTGTCCTCATCTCACCAGAAGGGTTAGCTATTCAACGAGCTTATTCTTTAGATGAGTCGTGTTCCAATAATGTGGCTGAATATAATGCTCTGCTCATTGGTTTCCAATTGGATAAACAATTAGATATTAAATATCTTTGTAACGCCCTAGTCCCAAAATACGTAGGACTAGGAACGTAGATATGTCAGCTGTATTCATACGAAGTATACTCCAATATATGGAATCCACGTATGAATACATAAGATGTAAGATGCAGTAGAACCATAACTAATCTCATCCACACAAAATAAATGAATAAAAGATATCATATAATGATAATAAATTTTCTTTGGTACATGTAGTTGGGCGGAGACAAATCTACTACCAACTATGAAAAGAAATACATAACAAAAGAAAGATTTTGGCGAGCGAAGCGAAGACGATCCAAATGCAATCATCCTCGAAGAAATAGCGATGATCACAGCTAGAGCTAGAACACCTGCGAAAGACAATAACACATACCTGGAGAGATAACCAGGTCCTCAGAGGGACGTAACAAGACACATAATATCATGCCATATAAACTGAATAAATATTGCTCAAATAAATAAGTCAATTGAATTATAACATGGTCCAATACACATCTATTGAACGAGCATACCATCCCCCCAACCAAACAAGGACAGGAGATGGTAAACTAATTCACGGTGACGTATCTTTTCATGCTATGAATCCAATATGGTATCCGGACCCCAACAAGGTTCAATACCTTCTCATCGAAGTAGTAAGTCACACCTACAACCAAATAAGGACAAGATGTGACGAACTAATCCGCAACAAATTATTGTTCCAAGACACGGTCAGATACAAGTACTCAAACCAAAAGTATTCATACCTAACGGATAAGGTAGCCTAACCGTTCTAAGTAAAATGTAGTTAAGAAAAATCCTTCCTACGCATGGGCCCTGGCTAAATAGGATCGACATGGTCCCCCCTTGGGGCACCAGAGGCCCCATCAGTAAGAGCATAACGTTCTGCAGAATGCCAGTGGCCGTCAGTAATCATGGGTCATCAACCCCGTATCTCCAGCGGAGAATCCGAGTCAAGCCCATACGCTAAGGAATTGTCCTCCCCGCCCAATGCCTACTATATTGTATCCACAATAGAAAACCTCTATAACCGCTAAGTCAAACTAAGCATACAACCTTTATTAGCGGTTATTCCTATCGCACGGCTTATACGCACCGGTAGCCAGCTAGTCACGCATGTTCGTGTTCTACATGCGATCCACAACTTCGTGTTACAACGTGTCAAGGCCAATGAATGCAACACACAAGGTGGTCCCTTAAATCTAGGTTTAATGTGTAAGAAAAATAATACATAGCAGGAAATATAACTGAACAGTAAGTTCTAACAGGTTATGCCATGTATCACAGTTTATTTTGTATAAAAAAATAATGAATAATGCATAAAATATGAGCTAAAATAAATAAACAGCAAATGACAAGGTGTCTTGCCTGGTATGGCGCCCGCGGTGGTGCAATGATCATGTTGGCACGAAATCTGCCTTCGATGTCACAACTACGCAAGACGATCTCATTCGGTGGTATAGACCTTGTCATTGGGTCCCGAATATTTGAAATAGCTAGAAACAATATAGGTAGGTTCAAGATTGCAAGAAGATAGGAATATGACTAGTCATGGACAAAGATTGATTCGAAGAGAAATAAATATTAATAACTCTTAGAAAATACTTAAAATAGCTTGAAACTACGTTTTACCAAAAATTTAGATAACTATTTTATAAAATACTTATTTATTTGGAAACTATAATTTTACCAAATCAAAATATTTTAAATAAGTACTTTTGAAAACATCGAAAAAATCATTTTAGGGTTAAGCCCTTAATTTGGTTAAGCTATAATTTTGGGTCAACAACCATATTAAAATACCTCAAAAATATAATAATAATATTTTAGGCTTCGAAATCTAGTTTAAAATTTATATGAAGGGTCCCATAAAAACCATATTTTTATTACAAAATAATTTCTAGGAAGCTATTTAATATACATATTTAAAAATACTTATAGTTAATAACTAATGACAATAATAATACTAAAAATAACAAAGTTTAATGATAATAATAAAACTCTAACATTGATAATAGAAGTAGCTATTAGTAACCTTCTGTCAACTGATAACAATAATAAAATAAAAACAATAATAATATTAAAAAAAATAATAATAATATTGATGTTAATAATAATAATAACTATAGTAATAACTGATACTACTAAAAAAGAAACAATTTATATAAACAAAACAAAACATAAAGTACTCTATTCCAGAGAGAGAGAATGGCAGAGATAGAGAATTAAGAGAGAGGAAGAGAGCGAAAGAGGGAAAGGGGAAGCGGCGAAATCGAGGGAGCTCTGCCTCGGCTCCGGCGGGCGGCGAAGGCGGGTGCTCGGCGGAGATGGGGAGAAGAAGAGGGTGCGGGGATAGAAGATGATCGGGAGAGAGAGGGATGGACGCGGTAGCGGAAGAGCGGAGACGGGGCGGCGGATCTCGGCCGGGCGGCAGAAGGGGTTTGAGTGGCAGGAGGAGCCGCGGGAGAGTGAAGGTGGAGGCGGGCGGAGGAATTCGGAAAGAGAGGCGGTGGTTGCGGACGACCGGGACGGCATGGCGGGCAAGTGCGGCCACGGCGGGCGGAGGAAAGAGAGGTGAGCGCTGGAGCGAGAGAGTCGGGGACTTGGTCGTGGCGCCCAGTCAAGGTGGTTCGCGGAGTGGGCGGTCGACGAGTCCAGGCGGATGCGGTCACAAAGGCTCAATGCCGAGCGCAGAGGGCTGCGAGGGTGGACACGCGTGGAGGGAGGTGGCAGACAGGGAGAAGAGCGGAGGGAAGGAGAGGTGCGGCGGCCGACGTGGATCGGTGCGGTGGTCGTGGCGCTGGGCGCACAGAGGGCCACGATCGTCGACGGCGACCGGCGCTGGGACGGCTGATGGGCGTGGCGGCGGTTGTCGCCGGTTTCGATGAGGTAAGTGATGATGTGTTGGTGGTTTGGTTTAATTTCGTTTTGGGGTTTCGGAAGGTGGCCGAGTGAGGGGGCCATGGCTGTGTTGTGGGGTCGCCGGTGGAGATGGGTTGGTGGTCGGACTGCGGGTCATCGGGAGTTCATCGGTGGTGGTGTGTTGGTCGTAATGGTGGTGATGATGGTGGGTTAATGGCGGTGATGATGGTGGTGGTCTTGGCGGATGGCAGAGCGGAGATGGGTGGTGGCGATAAATCGGGGGTGAGCGGAGTTTGGAAAGTTGGCTAGAAAGGTGTGGATGGTACGGCTATGGGGTCAGCCCTGGTGGCAAGGGTTGGGACAGGGAGGAGGACACGAGCGGGGACATGGTCGGAGTAGGTGTAGGACGGTTGTACAGTCCGTGTCGGGTGTTGTGGGGATTCATGTCCAGGGTGTTGGACACGAAGGAGAGGGAAGGATTTGTATATGTAAAAAAAAGAATAACCTATTGGAAAGACACCAGGGTCGGACCCGAGGCCGTCACGGCTGACACAAAAAGAATTAGACACAGACACGATGCTCGCACCTCGGTGGAGAAATTTGTGGATGGTTGGAATTTATGGAGGAGTATCTGCCTATTTATAAGATGTGGGAATTTCCAGTTAGATAAGGAGTAGGGGTTTTTTAAAACCCAAATAGATAATCCCCAACTTAATTTAAAATCAATCAAATCCAAATCCGAATACAAATCCAATTTAAATCTAATTAAATTCTTTTAGTTTAAAATCAAATAAGATAAATCAATTTTAATTATAGATATTAATTCAACTATCTAAATAAATCTGTAAAATCAAATCAAGATTAAATTGTCACCATAATTTTGAAATATATTTTTCCAAAATACTAATAATAATAATTTCAAAAATTACATTATTATTTAAAATAAACTAATAAATAATTACTAAATATATATGTATGTACAAGTAATATTTACATAATTATACTTTTCTAATATACCATTTTATTGGAAAAATTATTTATTATTATAACTGTATAAATGAAAGGCTTTTCATAATTAAAATCATAAACTTGAAAATGATAGCTAGAAATAATTATTATCTATATTACTTCGAAACTTTAAATATAGAAAAAAAAGGTTTTTCAAAATATGTACGCTTGCACATATTCGCACTCGTCGAGCAGTAACGAAAAATAAAATTTCGTGCGCAATGTACAATACGACTACACGACGTACAATACAAAATTTTAAATCAGTACCAAATTTAATAAAAAATAGTAGAAATTTAGGGGTTTTACAATCTTGAAGTATATGGAGATTATAAACTGATTGTCAACCAGGTTAGAGGCACATATGAAGTTCAGCACCAAGATCTTTTCCTATATCATGAAGTAGCAGTTAGGTTGGCTACATCATTCAAGGGTTTCTTCATTGAACATATATGTCGGACATGCAATATGTAGGCTGATGCATTGGCTAATCTGGCAGCTGTATTAGTAATCGCAGTGAAAAGGCAACAGATGATTGTCATCACTAATAGAGAGTTATTTTGTATTGAAAATAACTCAAATATTGAGTTCAACAATTCAACTGAAGTCAATACCATTAGTGAAAATTGGAGAGCTCCTTTCATTGATTTTGTGGTACATGACATTTTACCTGAATATTTTAAAGAAGCTACAACAATTTGTAGGCGATCACTCCGATTTTATTATAATCATACTTCTAAGACCCTTTATCGAAGAACATTTGATGGTCTACTCTTACGCTGTCTTGCGGGAGATGATGCAAAACAAATACTACGTGAAGCGCACGATGGGGTATGTGGTGCACATCAGCCTGGTCCTAAGTTACAAGATCGTATCTAACATATGGGCTATTATTGGCCCACTATGGTATCAGACGCCATTGAATATGCAAAGAAATGTCGATCATGTCAAATTCATGCAGACTTCATCCATCAACCGTCAGAGTTCCTTTATCCGACTGCTGCATCATGCCCCTTTGAAGCTTGGGGTATGGATGTCATTGGTCCTATCAATCTACCGTCATCTATAGGAAATCGATTTATACTAGCTATAACCGATTACTTCTCGAAATGTGCGAAAGACATACCTTTATCTGAAGTCAAGACAAGCAACGTCATCAACTTCATCAAACATCATATGATATACAGATTTGGCATTCCTCGACGAATCATTCATGATAATGGACCACAATTTATTATTCAAAAAATTACTCGGTTTTACGATGATAACAGAATCAACAATGTTGCTTCCACGGCGTACAATCCTACAGTGAACGGTTTGGCTGAAACATTTAACAAAACTATTATCAAGCTTCTCAAGAAATTTGTTTTTACCAATAAAAGAAATTGGAGTGAAAAGTTTAGAGAATGTCTATGGGCTTATCGTACTACTACACATACTCCAACTGGTTGCACACCTTTCTCTTTTTGGTGTATGGCTGCGAAGATGTCCTACCGTTAGAAATTCTAATCCCTTCCTTAAGGATTACAATTGCCAATGAACTCACAACAGAAAATAATGATCTTCTTCGACTTCAGGAGCTTGAAGCGCTTGACGAGAAACGGCTCCTTGCTTAATATCATATTGAGCTATACCAAGCCCGTTTATCAAAAGCTTTCAACCGTAAAGTCAAAGTGCGAGCATTTCGAAAATGAGAACTAGTTCTAACCGTCAGACGTCCTATGACTATGACTATAGAAGCATGAAAAAAATGGAGTTCATGCGGTTTATCATTTATACGTTATGCAGCCAAATTGATCCGGGCCGCAGAGGGAAGGCTCCTATGACAACTCTGTGGCCAAATTGATCCGGGCCGCAGAAGGAAGGCTCCTATGACAACTCTGCGGTCAAGTTGATTCAGACTATAGAACGAAGGCTCCTATGGCAACTCTGCGGCCAAGTTAATCCTGGCCGCAGAAGGAAGGCTCCTGAGACCACTATACGACCAAAGTTGATTCAGGCCGCAGAAGAAGATTCCTGTGACAACTATACGACCAAGATGAGGCATGGATGTCCTACGGCCAAGGGAGGTTGCGACCTATTTTTGAGCCGCATGAGTCTTATGCGCTCCAAAATTCCCTAAACTCCCTCAACAGATTAATTCTACTTTGTGGTAGGACACATGGCGAATTAACAAAGTCTCGAACCACCCAGATATGATGCAACAAAAATCTCAATAGACACCCAGCTGACAGCTAAAGACCGGGTCTTGGTGCACTGTTACGGCCATGTGGCTACTTGACCACCTATGTGGCCCAAAATAGGCCTCATCCAGAAACCTATACAAATAGTAGGGTACCGCACCCATGCAAAAGGCTGGAAAAAATCAAGAGCATTTTCTCACTAGAGCAAAGACTGCGTCTGATAGTCCAAGGAGTAAAGGCAGAGTTTCTACACTTCTTCCGAGCCTCCATCGTCACCCTCCAAGAATCTAAACTAAATAATTGTACTTAGATTGTTTCCTAGGATTTCTTTCTAGGCTCTCTTTTGTACTTGCGAGTTTGCAATAAAATCCAGTTCCTCTGTAGTTCCTATTTTTGATAATTAATGGCAAACACGATGGAGACTCTGCTGGGGACAACTTTCTCCACCGATAAGAAATTGGTGATACAATTCGACACGTGCAAGCTCGGCTCTACACAGCAGATGCTTGTTGTTCGCTTTGATCAACAAGCATTCGAGGAAATGCTCTCCGAAGGGAGCACCAGTCCAGCACAGAAGCGAGCCAACCCGAAAAGATCCCGCAGGACACGGAGGCCCAAACCACTGCCCCTCATTAGGCTCTGGAATGAACTCTTTTTGCTGCTCAAGATGGCGACCAAAGCTCCCATGCGGTCTCACTTCGAACTGTAGAGAACCCTGCTGTCCCCGAATCCAACAAAAAAAATACTACGATGCTGGATTATCGGGGGTACAGGGGAAATCCATGCGATCAAAGAAGAGACCACATAAGAACGACGACCGCAGGCAACTGGCCTATGCAGCAGCCAATCCTGGCCACAGACAGGGTACTCTATGCAGCCCCGACAGAAGCTCCGTCTTCGATCGCATCTCATGCGGGCCAGACCCCATGCGGCCCACAAAGAATATTGAAGGTTCCAAGTTGGACTCTTCCTACTACGCACCTTTGGGTGCTATGTCGAAGAAGTCTAGGACAGTACAGGCTCAACAAGCCCAACCAACTGTCTAATCTGCTGACTGTCAGGGGTACCATTAGTCGTTACACGGGCCCATAATGGAAAGTTGTACAGAACCTTCCACGTCCAGCCCTCGACAACAAACGGACAGGGTAGGTCCCAAGAGTCTCCCCACAATGATCTAGAGCAAGTACTTTTACTAGTCTCAGATCAGGGAGCAAATATGATACCTGCACACCCGTGTGCCCGGGATACCCGGGCCCACAAAACAGATACAAAGGTAGATCAATCTGCTCTCGACTTACGAGAGGTGCTCATCCACAAACGCAAGAAGAGAGAGGCAACATTGGCATGCGGTGAGCCCTCTCTAGGACATCACTATACCCAAGTCGTCATCAACTGCTGCTGCAATAAGTCGACAGCACCTAAAGACATGCAGTTCATCTTCCAACGACTACACCAGCCAGCACCTGTCTGACGACAACTCGGGAAACAAGTGCAAATTTTGGGAGAAGAGGAATTTCCTTTCGTCTCCTATAATTCGACTCGAAAGGTTCCTACTGGCAAGGAAGGAAAGAAGACAGGCCCTTCCAGCTCGGCAACCTCAGCCAGCACGGCAAGGAAACTCTCATATGGAGGATTGTCGTCGACGATCATAGTGGGTGTCTACCAAGGTACCCATTCAGGAAAGAGGATTCCAACACCCGGGAGTTCATCCTCGACGTCCCTGGGGGTGAACGAAGCTGGGGGTAGTAGTCCCCTGAACGTATGCAGCAACTCGGTATTCCAAGAGGATGCACAGGGGGTAGAGATCCACTAGAATTATGTAACAGACTTGGACGTCTCCAACGGTGACCGCCTTCACCAAGACGTTGCAGCTTCCTGTACAGGGGGTTGTACCCCTTCCGAATCCTAAGAGGAGAAAATTCCGACATTCTTCGATGATTTTTTCTGTACGAGCGTACGACAGAGAAAGAACATCCTCTACGGACCCCTCCGTCTCTTCCACGTGCGAACAGTATTTATGGCAGGAGATGATCACGAAGGGCCTAGTGATCGACAACGTCTAGAAGCTCTTGAAGCCAAGATGCTAACCTTGGTCAAGTCAGTAGACGAGATCAAGGCTGCCTTGCCGACTCAACCAGCAAGGACACCTGGACAAACAAGCTTGGGCCCCACAGTCAACGCGGAATCAAACACGACTGCTCCTCCTCTGGGCGACAATCCTTCTAGAATATCTGCTTCCTCAGCTATAGACGAGGCCAGGGAGGCAAGGAGAGAAGTCCAGAAGCTTCGAGCAAGGTTCAATGCTCGAGACTCCTCCCGGGACCTTAGAATATGGCAGCCGTATCCCATTGCATGGAGAGACGTTCCTTTTCCTCCGCAGTACAAAATTGTTTCATATCAATTCATATGACGGGAAGACCTCTTCAACCCGGTACATGACTTATTATAAGGTCACAACAGACCACTTGCCACATAATGATGCCATCCTCACACGACTATTTATCGGAGCACTGGAGGGAATCGCGTTCGACTGGTACTGCAACCTCCCGGACAACTGCATCCATTCCTTTGACGGCTTCAAACACATGTTCCTGGAAAGGTTCTATGAAGTAGGGCATGATGTGATAATGTCTTCTCTCATGGACGTCGTTCAGGAAGAAAAGGAGCTGACGAGAAACTACATTGAGCGGTTTTGCCAAACCGTAATGAGATTGTCCCAAGGCAATCCGGAAAGCTCTTTGATTAAAATCTGCCAAAAGAAGTTGTTCCCCGCAATCAGCCTCTGGATGGGCGAAGATCAATTCAGAGTTTGGACAACTTTCATCATAAGCGCTACAAGCACGGAGACAAAGTTAAAAAAGGCCCGCAAGCTGGGATTACACATCCCAGATGGAGAGGACAAGGGCAAACGTCCTAGAACCATCTCCAATAACAACAATAGTGGCGACACCACCAATAACCGGGACACCAAAGGCAAATAGGCCATGGTCGCTGGTACAACCAAAAAGCCTGAACAAAAGCAAACGGAAGTTTCGAGGCCCAATGAGACATACTCTTTTGAAGATAGCCATGTCAAGCCTATCTTCGACATGCTCCTGCAGGCGGGTAGGATCCGACTCCGTGATGTAGAGCACGAGCCTCGAGCGGCGGAGATCAAGGATCCAAAGTATTGTCACTTCCACCGCTATGTCCACCACCCCATACAGGAGTACTTTACATTAAAGCAGTACATCCAGAGCCTCATCAACTCCGATGCTCTGTCGCTGGATTTCGAAGAGGTTACTGTGGCTGCAAACATGCTATTCGTTCAGTTCGACGACTTTCCCTAACGAAAACTCAAGACGGGGTAGTACCCGTTCCCCGGGCAACGATGGAGATTACTAACCTTCCACTTGTCCGGGACCAGATGACTAGATTGGTGCCTCTCACCACGTCACGAGGAGAGGTCTTGTGGGTCAACCCGGACTCAGTTCCCAAAGTTACCCAGGCGGTACCATCCTCAACAAGCAAAAAGAAGGACAGGAAGTCTAGATCCTGCCACACAATCTCGGCCAAAGTTGAGGAGGCGGCAGCCGTTGTTACCCGGTCTGGCGCACAATCCTAGCCCACTCTGGGTAATTCAGTAGAGGACCCTCAGCCGACAACGCTACTTGCTACCATTGTTTCGGGAACATCTCAGCCTCCACCAGCAGACAAATCCAAGCCGAAGGAAATCCGCTTCGACAGGCCGCTCTGTAAAGACATACCTCAGGACTGGAGATACCTTAGAACTTTGACATACTAGCACAACTGGCTAATACGCCAACAAAGTTGTCGTTATACAAGCTCCTAAGGCTCTCCAAGGATATTCGCGTCGTATTAAGCGAAGCACTCCAGAATGCTGACACCTACTTAGCTCAGGCCAAGCCGACAGGGGAAGACTCGTCAGCAGATCTCTAGGGTAGCAATTGCACAGTTGTAATGCCCAACATAATATTTACCCCACAGGATAAGTTAATCAAAACCAACTTGCATGATCGCCCTTTGTACTATACTAGATACATAGGCGACATCAAGGTGGATCAGATGCACATCGATCCTGGCTCGTTAATAAGCATAATCCCGAAAAGCTTGCTTCAATTCCTGGGCATCCCTATACACCGGCTAGCATTGACCAACACTGCCATTAGCGGTTTCAACTCGGAAAGAAGCTATCCCCTGGGAAAGATTTACTTGAAATGTCAGATCGGCGACCTAAATACGAATGTTACCTGCTACATCATAAACGCAGATACATCCTACAATATCTATTTGGGGCATCCATGAATACATGAATATTTGATCGTGCCGTCCACGCTCTAACAGTGCTTCAAGTATGTCAGTAAACACGGCTTCGTAAAGATGGAATTCGTCGACATCGACCCCTTCAAAGGGGTTAAGTCTTACTATTCTTTTGAGGCATGTCTATATAAAAAATCTAAAAAGCACACAATTGACGAGGGGACACAAAATAAACTGGAGGCCACAACAGGGTCAGAGAAACCTCTGAAAATCTGTCTCCAAGCCCACAAACCGGGTAAAGTCGTACCCCTTGTCACAAATTTGCATAAAGAAGTGCTCGGTTCTCCCGCCCCAACTGTGAAGTTGGAACCGATGGTCATCCGACTCCCGAGGTCTAGCCAGGAGCCAAAACCCGTTGTTGAGCCGACGGTGATCCGATTGTCGAAATCTAATCAAAGCCAAACGGAAGATGCAAGGTCCTCTGTGGAGCTGATGGTAATACGATTGCCAAAATCCAATCAAAGGCGAACGGAAGATATAAGGTCCTCTGTCGAGCCGATGGCTATCTGCCTCCCCAAGATGAGCCGACAGCCAAGTGTTGATCCGAGACCCTCAGACAAGTCGACGCCACGAGCAGAACCCTTAGTGGTCAAGCTGCCCAAGATTTCCTTCCAGCCTCTGGTCATGCAGGGGGTAGCTGAAGAGGAGGCTGAACTGGCAAAATATCTGGTTGCACACATTGATAGTCCCTCTTTTGATGATGTAATTCCTTTGGACAAGATACCTTATTTTATCAATAAAAGGTTACCTTTGAACTATCCTGAGCACTATAAGCTTAATCTGATGTATGCTATGGAGCACGGTCTGGACATTAACCTGCACACACATATGACAATCGTCTATACCGCGAACTGACTTACTTCCATTAGAGGTGTCTACTTCCTAGTCCTAGGCAGAAGAAAAGGCCATCACACAATCATCTTCGACCGAAAAAAAGGTCCTCAACCTTTCATGCCAGAAGAGTTCGATTTTGAACCCGATATTGGAAGATTGGCGCTCTACCTGTATAGTTTCCGATCCAAGTACTTCATGCAAAAGCAGGTGTACAATATGGAGACTACCCCAGGGTTGAACTACGGCAACGACCGGTAATTGCCTCTACAGCTGCCAGTCCCGGCTGGAAAACCTTGGGATTATTATAGCAAGTCCAGACACGATCTAGATTATGTTACACCAGCAACAACGCCCGAGAGCTCCAATGAGGAATGCGAGTGGCATTTTCACTCGTCTGAATCACCCACTTACGATTTCGATGATAGCATTGGGGATATATTCAGGCGAACATTGTCTGTCAATATGGCATACGCCGACATTCAGGAAAAAGATGAAGATCTACCCGAATTCTATGAATTGGAGCCATGGGTCCAACAGCTGGATGCACAATGGGAGAAGCGCTTTGAATAACGAGACCCTCCCACTGAAGATGAGGTCATGCAAGTTAGACCTATAGTGGAAACTCCAAAGGACATAAACCATGTTAGTTTTAAATGGATGTTCGTAAGAAAACGAAATGAGATGAACGAAGTTGAAAGATACAAAATCCGACTTGTAGTACAAGGTTTCTCTTATGGACATGGAATTGACTATGTTGAGACATACTCTCCAGTTATGGATGTCATTACTTCTAGATATCTAATTATTCTCGCGGTTTCTAAAAATCTTGATATAAGATTTATGAATGTTGTAACTGCATATTTGTACGGAGACTTATATAGTGACATCTATATGAAAATTCCATAAAAAATTACAATATCAGAGACCAAGTTCAATTAAACTTAGAGAGCATTATTTGATTGAAATAATTAGAAGGAATGTGGTATAATCGTCTTAGTATATATTTGACGAAGGAATAATACAAAATAGTCAAATTTACCTATGTGTCTTCATTAAGAAATTTGGAAATGGATTCTCTATAATAGCAATTTGTGTGGAAGATATAAACCTGATCAGGTCTCCTACAGAATTGAAGAAAACTACAAACTATCTAGAAATTTTTTTGAAATGAAAGACTTGGAATAGACAAAGACTTGGTCTTGGCTTACAAATAGAACAATGTTCTAGTGGAATATTGGTGCACTAATTCTGATATATTAAAATAATTTTAAAATGATTTAGAATGACAAAGTATATCTAATTAGTACACCTATGGATGTATAGAGTTTGTATTTGGATAAAAATCCATTTCGACCAAAAGGAGAAGATGAAAAAGTTATTTGGTCCTGAAATATTGTATCTTAAGTGTACTGTAGCACTATTATATCTAGCACAATGCAAAAGACCAAATATTATATTTTATGTTAATTTATTATCTAGATATAGTTCTGCTCCTAAACTTGGACATTGGAATGAAGCTAAACACATATTGAGATATTTTGTGGAACAACTTATATGGAATTGTTTCATTCTTGTGATTCTACTAACAATTCTTGTCTAGTTGGTTATGCAGACCTAGATTATATTTCTAACCCCCATAAGCTTTGCTCTCAAATAGGTTATGTGTTTATTAATAGCAATGCAACTATATCTTGACGATCAACCAACCAAGGTTTCGTAGCAACTTTCTCTAACCATGAAGAATTAATTTAATTACATGAAGAAATGAGAGAAAGTGTATTATTGAGATCAATCATTCCTCATATACAAGTAAATTGTCAACTACCCACAGTTACAGATGAACCTACAACAATATTTGAAGATAATGCGATTTGTGTTGCACAAGTCCGGGAGAAATTCATCTAAGGAGATCGAATCAAACACCTTCCACCAATATTGTTTTATGCACATGAGCTCTAAAGGATGAAAGTGGTCGAAGTACAGCAAGTAAGTTCAAATAAAAATTTAGCCGATTGCTTCACCAAGGCACTACTAAAGTCCACATTTCGGAAGTTGGTAAACGGAATAGGTATGTGATGACTTAATCATCATATCAACTAGTTGTTATAAATCTATTATATCGAGAGGAAGTATGACTCTTGAAAAATATTTTTGAGTTTTGGGCGTTGTATTCTTTTTGCTTGACTAAGATTTTTCCTATCGAATTTTTCTTAGTAAGATTTTAATGAGGCAACAAATGTGCATACATCACCAACAAATTAATAGTGAATATCCAAGGGAGAGTGTTCTAATATGGATAATTCACATTACTATTTGGTCTACATAATCTATGTCTTTTAGTTATCCATAATATCTGTCTTTTGGTGTTTCTCCTTTAATTGTCATCATGATGTTAACCTCCATTGTAAGCCTATATAAAGGGCTTTTCTCAAGATGATTGAGACAAGTGAATAAAGAAACAATCTCTTGCATTTTCTATCTCCATCTCTTTACTTTATAATACATATATTTTTATTACCTTATTTTCTTAAACATTTCTATTAAAGAATAATTTTATTTTATGTTATGTCAAAATATTATAAATCATCACACCAATGGCAAGTCTATTCCTATTTATTCCTATCATATGAAGAGGTTTATGAAAACTCGAGTTCTCATTTTACTTTAAATGCTGGCCTCAAGCCTGTCACTCCCGTTTCCTGTTAAACGTATTTTCTATATACGTGTAGGGATTTCAAGCAATTGTCAGGTGGACCGTAGTTAGACTTGTCTTGCTTAGCTTGATCTTGGTTTAAACTTGCCATGGTTTATTTGGTTTGGATCAACATGACTTCGCTTGGCTTGGCTTGGTTTGGTTCATTTTGGTTTGAGATGACAAAGGTGGATATATAAGTCAACTCCTCTCTCTCTCCTCCATTTATTTTTCATTTACTTCTTCATCTTCCTCATTAACTAACTGTGAGCCCTTGAAACCAAAAGTGTTATTATTATTTTTTATTATTATTGATATCCTTGTCATTTATATATATGTATATATATATATATATATATATATTTTATTATATATATATATATATAAATATATATATATATATATATATATATATACCAAAATGGGGTTTTATGTAATGCACATGTAATTAGACCAAGGGAGGGTTATTATGCAATAACCACTTACCGGAGGGGGGAAAGTGAAAAACCTCAAATTCAAAGCTACATAGCAGATTTTGAACGGCCACTTTTCAATTCCTCCCAGGAACAGATTCAATTCCTGGGATCAATCCAAAATCAGATTCGATTCTAGCTAAATATTGCATATATATATATATATATATATATATATATATATATATATATATATATATATATATATATATATATATATACATATATACATGAGATCAGTCAATTCCTTGTTTCCCCCAAACCCTAATCCCCCCTGCCGCCCCTGTCCTTCCTCAAGCCGAGATCAACTTCAAGGAACCTGTGGAGAGGAGGCATTCGAATTCTTCAATTGGTAATCATCTTCCTTATGCTACCAAATCATCTACTTCTCGAATCTCATTTTGAGTTTTGTTCTATCTTCAATGGTAGAACAAGTAATTGAGATAATACCCAAGAGGAATCTATGAGAAAGAAACTAGGTTGTATATTAGTTATGTCAAGGGTTTGACAATGCGTAACAGAACAATATAGAAATACTCGACTGATATATATATATATATATATATATATATATATATATATATATATATATATATATATATATATATATATAAAAAAAATATATATATATATATATATATATACATATATATATATATATATATATATATATATATATATATATATATATAGCCTTAGATAATGGAAAGGTTTTAGGTATACCAAGTGCCTCGAGAACTCAGGTAGCAAGAGTGTATACTAGCATTCGTATACAAATTTCATATATTGGGATATCGAGTTGAAGCAGGGGTAATAGGCATCCATTGCTTTTCACATGGCAACCAATAAATCAGTTGTACCTATAATGGGGATGAGGATGTGTGTGTGTTAATAAGTGAAATTCTCGTACGTGGGTATATCAGAGATTGGGGTTATACTTGGTGTCAGATTTCACTAATGTATTAAGTTTATACCCAATGTAGCAGGTAGCAGGAGGTAGGAGTATTAAATAGGTTGTAGCCAATGTGGGTACCAGAGCAATTTGCTCTTAGAAATTCCTGTAGGGCAAAGAGGACCAGGTCTAAATATAGTAGGTGGTTGTGCCTGGTATCAAATGACCAAAGGGGACATGGAAATTGCTATGGAAGTAGTTGGTGCTCAGATATCAACCTTTAGTGGAATCACTAGAAACAGAAAGTCCTTGTAGTGGTGTTGCACAGATATTCAAGTACAAGTAAAGCTGGATATCTGGTATGGGTATAGCAGTAGGTAAAAACCCAATAGAAAATTGGTATTAGTCGGGTACCTGGACTGTAGGTCGGCTACCATGGGAAATAGGGTAGGTAAGTATCGTAGGAACCCAACATGTTGTAGGTTAACATTGGGGTGACCAGGTATGAATGTGATTCAAGTACCCTTAGGTAATTGCTGGTATCAGTAATCGAGTCAAGTATCAGGTATACGGAGGAGATATAGGCCTGTGCAAGATAGAGTTTACATTGGTGTAGGCCAGAACGTGTAGCATAGGTGATGGCTAAGTGTACCCCTAAGTGCAGATAATAGAGTGAAGGTACCTGTTTGAAATAGGTACTGTAAGGACCTGTGTGACCTGGGGGCATGGGAAATTAGATATGTGCAAGACCAATAATCAATTAGAGATATAAGTAGAAAAGAGGAAGATAGGGTAGGATAAACCAAAGTACAGAATCAGCGTAGCAACCCTGGGTATAAAGGGATAGTGTTTAGGTGTATCAAGGATTCAGTTTCCTAATAACTATATATCTGAAGCAAAAAAGAGTATTAGGATATTCAGGAAACTCTAGATTGCAGGGGGGACAGGCCTTAGGCCATTCAGGGGTGGACAAATGCAATACACGTACATTAGGATTTGAGTACAAACTGTTTATATTGTATTTCTGCTGAATAGCAGGGCTACTAGTAAGTGTTGTGGACTACTGTCTGGTTCCAAATACCTATGCACAAGTGTTCATGTGGATACATGGGTTAATACCATATGCATGGGGGTCTTACATCAAACTTTTAGTACTACAACATGACATAACAATAAGGGGTATAAGAACACATCTGTAGGTAACATAAGGGAATGCCCAGTTTATCAATGAATATGTGATACCAGCATATGGTAAGGGGTATTGTGTTCAGGTTTTGAAAAAATGAACACCATTCCAGAAATTGGAAATGAATGCACTAGTAACCAACAACACAGTTATAGGACTTGACCTCAACCCTCTCATATGTCCATTCCTTATTTTCTAAATATAGGTTAGGATCTAAGAAGATGGGATATATACAACCAGACCATTATGGGAAGCTAGAAACATAAGGTTAATCAGCAATAACTAATAAATGATTATAGTAGTTTAATTTCATGTGTTGATTAGAAATTCATGAATATAGGTTTTGGAGACTTCGACTCAGCACTTGACCCGTAGCCGTAGCTCAGGACCATAGGCAAGTATACCTTGCCTTTCTTTACAGCTTTATTTACATGCTTATTTTCTTTCATTATCCAGTTGTTGATATGTATTTCTTCATTATTATATAGTCATTATTCATAGTTAGTCTTGTAGCCATAATTGAACATGTTTTATACTTGTGCTTGATTGAGGCGTATCATAGAACGAATGCGCTATAGTAGAACTGCTACTTCCTAATTGTCATTTTTTCAACCTACGAGTCCACACTAGAGGCGAGGGTTGACTGTTTGTACCTGCGAGTCCACACTAGGGGCAAAGGTGAATGCCTTGAACTAACCTGCGAGTCCACACTAAGGGCGAGGGTTAGTGATTAGTTTCAAATCTGTGAGTCCACTCTAGGGGCAAGGGTTTGGTATCCATTGATCTCTTGACATGCGTTACACTTGTTTTCTTCCAGCAGTTCATTATGCGTAGTTGTTCTTATATTCATGTATCGTGATCTCTTAGTCTTTTCCTATTTACATCCTGGATTCCCTTCATGCATGATAAACTGTTAGAAAGGCTTGTATATTATGTATCTTGCTTGTCCTCTGTGGACCTAATGATCTCTTCAGGTTTAGCCGAGTATTGAGCTAGGTGCACATGAGCAAGTTTAAGCCAGCATTGAACCACGGAACCACTGCAGTTGAGGTTATCTTGATGATTAGCAGTTTGGACTCAGTCACTTCATTTCCATATTTCTATTTTATTTTCGTCTATTGGTAATGGATTTGTGTCCACCGGAAGTAACTAGAAATTCTTGATAAACTCGATACTCCATTTTATATTATCATTCATTATTCAGTTTTATTTAAGTTACTTGATTGTATCATATTTTATGGATAAGATTTAGACTACCATGTTAGTTCTAGAGATTCTATGACTTGTGAATATCAGACAACGTTCTACCATCGATACTACGGCGTAGGCTGGGCTTGGACATGCCTCGTATCCGAAAAGCGGGTGCGAGTTGTGACAAGTTTTTTTGGTGGCCAATACAGGTCAACGTTAATCACTTCAGTTACATTATTATACCGACGTGAGCCTGCAAATAGGACTAGACTCTTAGGATCTCATCTACATGTCTTAAACTCATCATTGATCTCTGTCCTTAAGTTTTATTGAAATCTTGACTTGCATCCTCCTTGAAATTCTTCAGCGACTAAAAGTTTTCTTTTATTGCAGAAAATGGATTCTCAAGACAGGAACAACGCTTCCCTGAACACCTCACCGGCTGCAGGAGGATTCTTCACGTACATGACACCACCAACGTAGGGAGGCCAACTTACTCATATGGGCAATCCACCACAGCCGCAATTCTCAAGATTTTACAGAGACGACATTCCACCACCCCTGCAGTTTCCTCCGTAGGCTCCACCACCAGCACCCGTTCTGCCTTCAGCATCTGTCCCACTACCAGCACAAGTTTCGTATCCAGCGTATGTTCTCCATCCAACACATGTTCCATATCCAGCTCCTACCATGTACCCAACACAAGCAATATATCCAGCCCTTATCGTGTATCCAGCATACATTCTGTCTCCGCCACCTGCGCTGGATAATGCTACTCTCTTTATAATCTTCCAGCAGCTCGTCGCTTCCCAGACGGCGCAGGCCAACACTTTTTACGACACCTTGAGAGAGGCCCTCCAGACTAGAGATGCTCCACGACCGTGCCCTAGAACTTTCAAGAATTTCATGGACCTTAGGCCCAGGGAATTCAAAGGGACAGAAGGGATTCTCTACACAGATGAGTGGTTAGAGAACGTGGATCGAATTCTTCGGATGACTCGAGTTCCTGAAGACATGAAGGTCAAGTCAGCTAGCATGCAGCTTTACGACATCGCCCGCACATGGTATAGAGACGAGCCTCAATTCACCGTGCCAGATATGACTTGGAAAGAATTCAAGGAGCTGTTCAAGACAAAATTCTACCCCGATGCGGCTATAGAGGAGTTAGAGAACGAGTTTGAGAGCCTGGAGCAGGGAACCTCTCTATCGACGAGTACACCGCAGATTTCTCTCACCTCAGTCGCTTCGCAGATGCCTTGACCCCTGCAGCCAAAGCCAAGAAATTCAGAAAAGGGCTTTCACATAAAATTTGCATAGCCATCGCCACCAGCCAGGCCACAACCTATGATAGAATCTTGAAGGTCGCACAGACAGTAGAGAAAGAATTGAAGCATAAGCGAAAGAGGGACAAAGACGCATATGGAGGAGGCAACAACCAATCGGGAGCGGCAAAACGTCCCAATGTCCCAAAGAAGACCCCAGCGCAGCCGTATCATCAGCAGCCGCGAGCAGCTCCACATCAAGTCCAAGATGTTCCCACCTACCAATATTGTATGAAGAGAGGCCACGTACAAAAAAATTGTCGTGGTTGGTTAGGTTTGTGTTAGACTTGTGGGTCCAACCAACAGAGGTCTCAAAATTGTCCGAAGAGAAATGCAAGTGCCCCACCACTACCAACCGCACAAGGAGGATAAGCTTTTGCCATGATCATGGAGGAAGCGACAACACCACAAGGAACCGCTAACGGTAATTCCTAGTAGATTACAGTAGTGGTATTATTATTTGTCCTATATTAGACATTTGGTTGTGAGTATTGGGAATATTTTAATAGCAATGTACTAAGACTATTCTTCTAGTAGACCATAACTATATAGCTATGCACAATCGTTTCTAGTATTTATTTTAAATTTCGAGGACAAAATTATTTTAAGGAGGGTAGATTTGTGAGCCCTTGAAACCAAAATTGTAATTATTATTGTTTTTTTATTGATATCCTTGTCATTATATATAGATATACTTCAAGCCGAGATCAACTTCAAGGAACCTGTGGAGAGGAGGCATTCAAATTCTTCAATAGGTAATCATCTTCCCTATGCTACCAAATCATCAACTTCTCGAATCTCATTTTGAGTTTTGTTCTGTCTTCAATAGTAGAACAAGTAATTGAGACAATGCCCACGAGGAATCTATGAGAAAGAAACTAGGTTGTATATTAGTTATGTCAAGGGTTTAACAATGCGTAACGGAACAAAATATAGAAATACTCGACTGATATATATATATATATATATATATATATATATATGGTTTTAGGTATACCAAGTGCCTCGAGAACTCAGGTAGCAAGAGTGTATACTAGCACTCGTATACAAATTTCATATATTGGGATATCGAGTTGAAGTAGGGGTAATAGGCATCCATTGCTTTTCACATGGCAACCAATAAATCAGTTGTACCTATAACGGAGATGAGGATGTGCGTGTGTTAATAAGTAAAATTCTCGTGCGTGGGTATATCAGAGATTGGGGTTGTACTTGGTTTTAGATTTCACTAATGTATCAATTTTATACCCAATGTAGCAGGTAGCAGGAGGTAGGAGTATTAAATAGGTTATAGCCAATGTGGGTACCGGAGCAATTTGCTCTTGGAAATTCCTGTAGGGCAAAGAGTACCAGGTCTAAAGATAGTAGGTGGTTGTGCCTAGTATCAAATGACCAAAGGGTACAGGGAAATTGCTATGGAAGTAGTAGGTGCTCAGATATCAATCTTTAGTGGAGTTACTAGAAACAAGAAGTCCTTGCAGTGGTGTTGCACAGATATTCAAGTACAAGCAAAGCTGGATATCTGGTGTGGGTATAGTAGTAGGTAAAAACCCAATAGAAAATTGGTATTAGTCGGGTACCTGGACTGTAGGTCGGCTACCATGGGAAATAGGGTAGGTAAGTATAGTAGGAACCCCATATGTTATAGGTTAACATTGGGGTGACCAGGTATGAATGTGAATCAAGTACCCTTGGGTAATTGCTGGTATTAGTAATCGAGTCAAGTCTCATGTATACGGAGGAGATATAGGACTGTGCAAGATAGAGTTTACATTGGTGTAGGCCAGAACGAGTAGCATAGGTGATGGCTAAGTGTACCCCTAAGTGTAGATAATAGAATGAGGGTACCTTTTTGAAATAGGTACTGTAAGGACCTATGTGACCTGGGGCATGGGAAATTAGATATGTGCAAGACCAGTAATCAATTGGAGATATAAGTAGCAAAGAGGTAGATAGGGTAGGATAAACCAGAGTATAGAATCAGCCCAGCCCTCGGTATAAAGGGATAGTGTTTAGGTGTATCAAGGATTTAGTTTCCTAATAACTACATATCTGAAGCAATAAAGAGTATTAGGATATTCAGGAAACTCTAGATTGCAGGGGGAACAGGCCTTAGGCCATTCAATGGTGGACAAATGTAATACACGTACAGAAGGATTTGAGTACAAACTGGTTATATTGTATTTTTGCTGAATAGCAGCAGGGCTACTAGTGAGTGTTGTGAACTACTGTCTGGTTCCAAATACCAGTGCACAAGTGTTCATGTGGATACATGGGTTAATACCAGATGCATGGGGGTCTTACATCAAACTTTTTATACTACAACATGACATAACAATAAGGGGTATTAGAACACATCTGTAGGTAACATAAGGGAATGCCCAGTGTATCAGTGAATATGTGATACCAGCATATGGTAAGGGGTAATGTGTTCAGGTTTTGAGAAAATGAACACCATTCCAGAAATTGGAAATGAATGCACTGGTAACCAACAACACAGTTATAGGACTTGACCTTAACCCTCTCACATGTCCATTCCTTATTTTCTCAATATAGGTTAGGATCTAAGAAGATGGGATATATACAACCAGTCCATTAAGGGAAGCTATAAACGTAAGGTTAATCAGCAATAACTAATAAATGATTATTGTAGTTTAATTTCATGTGTTGATTAGAAATTCATGAATATAGGTTTTGGAGACTTCGACTCAGCACTTGACCCGTAGCCGCAGCTCAGGACCATAGGCAAGTATACCTTGCCTTTCTTTACAGCTTTATTTACATGCTCATTTTCTTTCATTATCCAGTTGTTGATATGTGTTTCTTTATTATTATATAGTCCTTATTTACAGTTAGTCTTGTAGCCATAATTGAACATGTTTCACACTTGTGCTTGATTGAGTCGTATCATAGAACGAATGAGCTATAGTTGAACTGCTACTTCCTAATTGTGGTTTTCTCAACCTGCGAGTCCACACTAGTGGCGAGGGTTGACTGTTTGCACATGCGAGTCCACACTAGAGGCGAGGGTGAATTCCTTGAACTAACCTATGAGTCCACACTAGGGGCGAGGGTTAGTGATTAGTTTCAAACCTGCGAGTCCACTCTAAGGGCGAGGGTTTGGTATCCATTGATCTCTTGACATGTATTACACTTGTTTTCTTCTAGCAGTTCATTAAGCGTAGTTGTTCTTATATTCATGTATCGTGATCTCTTAGCCTTTTCGTGTTTACATCCTGGATTCCCTTCATGCATGATAGACTGTTAGAAAGGTTTGTATATTATGTATCTTGCTTGTCCTCTAAGGACCTAATGATCTCTTCAGGTTTAGCCGAGTATTGAGCCAGTGCACACGAGCAGGTTTGAGCCAGTATTGGTCCACAGAACCACTACAGCTGATGGTATCTTGATGATTAGCAGTTTGGACTCAGTCACTTCGTTTCCATGTTTCTATTCTATTTTCGTCTACTGGTAGTGGATTTGTGTCCACTGGACGTAACTGAAAATTCTTGATAAACTCGATACTCCATTTTATATTTTCATTCATTATTCAGTTTCATTTGAGTTAGTTGATTGTATTATATTTTATGGATGAGATCTAGACTGCCATGTTAGTTCTACAGATTCTGTGACTTGTGTATATCAGACAGCGTTCTACAGCCGACACTGCGGCGCAGGCTGGGCTTGGACACGCCTCGTATCCGAAAAGCGGGTGCGGGTCATGACATTAACTCCTCTCCACCTACACCCAAGAAACCCTAGGTAAGTGCAACTTGCTTCCTAATGGATCTCAAGTTTTAGTTCTATTCTCTTCTTTGTAAGATTCTAAGCCTCTTTAGAACTTGACATTTTTGGTTTTGACGGATGGATTTTTGTAGATCTAGGTTTTGATCTTTTCTTTTTTTTTCTTGGTTTTGATTTATTAAAGCTTGGTATTTCCTAAATCCAGTCATCCCAAGCTGTAGGAAATCTCGTTCTATATAATTTAGACCCTTGGAAGTCCCAATTCTGACTTGTTTTGAGCAAGTTATGGCATTTTAAAGTTTATGGGTTCTTTGAGCTCTTCTCGATCTGTTGGAGGAGAAGATGAGCAGTGTGCGCGCCCCTTGGCGCCGTGTTTCCTTGGTTGCACACGCTCTTTAGCGTCGTGCAACCTAGCGTGCGCGCCCCTGGAGCCACCTGTACCCCGGGCACTCCTTGGCGCCACCTGTACCCTGGCGCCCCTTGGCACCCAAGCGCCACCTATCTTCCAGGCGCCACCTGTCTCCCTGGTATCACCTGTACCCTGGCGCCACTTATCTCCCTGGTGCCACCTGTCTTCCTGGCACCACCTGTACCTTAGTGCCCCTTGGCACCCAGGTGCCACCTGCCTTCCTGGCGCAACCTGTACCCTAGCACCGCCTGTCTCCCTAGCGCCACCTATACCCTGGCGCCCCTTGGCCCAGGCGCACCCTGGGCCAAGGTGAACACCCTCGAGGATCTTTCTGCTTATCAGCCAGATGGTGAACACCAAACGTAATCTTGGCAACGAGTGGGTTTCTTATTTTACGCTCCCACTCCATTATAAATTATTCTTTTGAGGCGTTTAGCCGCCGAGCAAGTGTTAGCTCGTATTATAACTTAATTTCTATTTGTCTAAGGGCTGTAACATGATTTACAAATCCTAGGGTTGATCATGTATGACTTAACTCTTGCTATTCTCGTATTTGTATGACTAGCTTCATGATCATCTGAATATATAATGTTTGGGACGCTTACTTTGTATGTTTGATGATCTAACATCGTGTACATTTATTTGCTTGCTTGCGATTGAGACACTAGGCTTGTTCCTGACCATAGAGATTGATGGATTATAGTTTAACCCTCATGTATCTAGACAACCGTGACCGTATTACGAGGTGGGTTGCACTTCAATGTATGTAGCTGGCTGTATCTGTCCCCTGCTCTCCGGTATTCTGGTTCTGGGGCATGACACGGTTTAAGTGGTGGCCCATGTAGCTCTTATAAATTAAGATGTGTGAGGATTTTTTTTGAATAGATGTCTCAATCAGCATTCTCACTTGATCTCTACTCATGCCTTCTAATGTTCCTGAAATTTTAACCTGATCACATGCTTATATCCTTGATCAATCTTGGTCCTTCCTTATTGTTTCTCATGTCATTTTCTTCAATGGCATTGTTCCTGGTCCTACCGATTAACTGGGTGGAGCACCCCCAGAGAACAAGCAATAAGTGAACCAGCCACAACCTAGGGACCAAACCCAGCACTCAGGGGCAGCATCCCGAGTCATGCCTTTCGAGGATCCAGAGCTGCCAGTTCAGCCAGCCAAGCCTGCAGAGCCTGACAATAGAACCCTGATAGGACTCATCCGGGACTTCCTTGTATTACAAGACCATCGGGGCGATGCCCTGCAGCAGATAGTACAATATGCTATGGGCAGAGTTGGCTGTCAAGGAAATAATACTGCTAACAGCTTCAAGCGTCTGAACCCTCCCTTCTTTGACGGCAGTGAAGATGCTATTGTTGCCGATGCTTGGCTACAGGATATAGAGGTTATTCTGGAGGCAGCTCAGATTCTAGAGGAAGAGAAGGTAGCCGTTGTGCGCCTACAGTTATTGGACTTAGCCCGCAGCTGGTGGGCGATGGTAGCACTTGGTTTGGTGATGCCTATCATATGGGCGGTATTCAGTGACAAGTTTCAGATGAAGTACTTTGATGCAGTAGCTTAGTATGATCTGCAGACAAGGTTCATCAATCTCAAGTAGATGGGAAGGATGATCGATGGATATGCGGTCGAGTTTTTTAGGCTTAGTCGGTTTGCTCCCACCTTGGGAAAGACCAAACTGGACCGAGCCCAGCTATTCTAGCAGTGACTCCACTTAGAGATCATTCTAGCAGTAGAGCAGTTTGAGCACCAGACCTCTGATGCTGTCTTGCGAGCAACTAGGAGACATGAATATACCTTCCAGAGGATAATAGATCGAACTGGAGGACGGAAGAGGCCTCATGAACAGTTATCTCAGTCGTCATCACCAGTTCCGGCAGCTAGGGCTTTGACTATTGAGCTCCTTGGAGGGCGACCACAGTTTCGCCGGTTCAGCACTCGACACCGATGTACCCTCAGTAGCAGAAACAGATGCAGTCTTCTGCAATGGGCTGCACTCATTGTGGTAAGCCTGGGCACGTGGTTTCTGAGTGTCACAGGGCAAAGAGATTATACTTGGCTTGTGGGTCACCGGATCACAAAATTGGGTCATGTCCACGTAGAGCCAGTTCATCTTCATCAACCTTAACCAGTCCATCGG
This sequence comes from Iris pallida, assembly GCA_029216955.1. Lineage (NCBI taxonomy): Eukaryota > Viridiplantae > Streptophyta > Magnoliopsida > Asparagales > Iridaceae > Iris > Iris pallida. The sequence continues at coordinate 21,416,958 of JANAVB010040619.1, forward strand.
TTAGGGTACCATCACCAGTTTAGCAGCAGTACCAGCCTCCGAGGCCGTTACCTCCTTAGGCTCAACAGTATGCTGAGGCCCAAGCTCAGATTCAGAATAGGCAGAGAGGTCACCAGCAGAGGGGACCAGCACCAAGGGGACAAGGTCAAGCTATGGCTCTAACCGTAGCAGAAGAATTGGCATCAGGTGAGGTGGTGGCAAGTACCATTCTCATCAACTCTTTTCCAGCATCAGTATAATTTGATTTGGGCGTATCGCATTCATTTATGTCTGCACGATTCGCAACATGGATAGGACTGGAACCCGAGTCATTATCAGTAAGGCTCAATGTACTTACTGGTAACGGTCTTGTGGGAGTAGATAGAATCTTTTTCTCGTGTCGAATCGTAGTTAGTGGTAGAGAGTTTTTTGCTAGATTGATAGAATTTTCGATGGCCGGCTATGATATGGTCATAGGAATGGATTGGTTGAAGAATCAATATACAAGATTAGACTGCCATGTTAGCAGGATTATTTTTGATATTCCCGGCGAAGAAAAGTTTTCATTTTCCAGAGGCGAAGTAGAACCTTCTACACTAGTCTTGCGGATGGTGGTAGCAGCAGTTCAGTTTCCCAGAAAAGTAGAAGAATTTCCTGACGTATTTTCCGAAGAGCTTCCAGGCATGCCGCTAGAGAGAGAGATAGAGTTTACCATCAATTTGATTCCAGGGACAGCACCAGTATCAAAGAGAGTCTACAGGATGGCACCAGCAGAGTTGGAGATCCTATACAAGATGATTGAAGAACTCAGAACCAAGGGATTCATTCGCGCTTGCGGATCACCTTGGGGAGCCCCGATGCTTCTTGTAAAAAAGAAAGTTAATAGTCAAGATTATGTATTGATTATCGTACCTTGAATTCTGTAACAATTAAGAACAGATATCCCCTACCAAGGACAGATGTCATGTTCGATCAACTCAGTGGAGCAGCAGTATTTTTGAAGATTGACTTGCTGTCCGGGTACCATCAGATCAGAGTCAGAGAGCAAGACTTTCCAAAGATAGTATTTAGATCTAGATATAGACAGTGGAAGAATCTCGTTATGCCATTCGAGGCGACCAATGCGCCAGCAGTATTCATGGATCTCATGAATCGCATTTTTATGCCTTATTTGGATCAGTTCGTGATAGTGTTTATAGACGACTTCTTAGTCTATAGCACGAATGAAGCAGAGCATGAACAACATCTTCGAATAGTCCTTCAGATTCTCAGAGAGCACCAGTTGTACGCGAAGTTTAGTAAGTACAAATTTTGGCTTGATCGCATTTCGTACTTAGGTCATATCATCACCAGATGTGGAGTGGAAGTGGACCCCCAGAAGATAGTGGCTATAGAGACATGGCCAGTACCCAGTACCGTCGCAGAAGTTCGAAATTTACTAGGATTGGCTGGCTATTACTGACGATTTATGTCAGACTTTGTTCGGATTTTAGCACCATTGACGCAGTTGACCCGCAAGGATGTGCTGTTTGCTTGGACAGCAGAGTGTCAGAATTCATTCAAGAAGTTGAAGCAAGGGTTGATGACGACACCCATTCTCACGCTTCCAGATAGGACTGGAGAATTTTTAATTTATTGTGATGCTTCAGGCAGAGGATTGGGATGCGTCTTGATGCAGCATGGCAAGGTAGTAGCTTATGCATCATGTCAGCTTCGTGATCATGAGAGAAATAATCCAACCCATGACTTGGAGTTAGCAGCGGTAGTTTTTGCACTTAAGCTTTGGAGGCATTACTTGTATGGAGATCGGGTAGAGATTTTTACCGACCACAAGAGTATTAAGTATGTGTTTACCCAGAAGGATCTCAACATGCGTCAGAGAAGATAGCTAGAGTTACTGGTGGATTACGACATCAACCTGCAGTATCATCCTGGGAAGGCCAACGTAGTTGCAGATGCGTTAAGAAGAAAAGTAGGAGCTTATTTTCTAACAGCACATCCAGAGTTATTGGCTGATCTTCAGAAGATGGGAATAGAGATTGTTCTTCCTACAATGTGGCATTGATGGCCAGTATGCAAGTTCAGTCCAGCATAGTTAAGAGAATCAAGACAGCTCAATCAACAGATTCTAAGCTTCTACGACTTAGGGAAGAATGTGAAGCAGGACGAAGAGTAGAGTTATGCATTCACGAAGACGACACACTCCGACATGGAAGGCGTCTTTGTGTACCCAGTGGTGACATCAGGCAATAGATCATGACAGAGGCTCATATTTCACAGTATTCAATTCATCCTGGTAGCACAAAAATATATCGTGATATCTGTCAGCATTTCTGGTGGAATGGCATGAAGAGGGAGATAGCTCGATTTGTCTCTCATTGTTTAGTTTGTCAACAAGTTAATGCTGAACATCAGAGACCAGCTGGACTTCTTTAACCTTTATCGATCCCATAATAGAAATGGGAGCATATTACCATGGATTTTGTAACTGGGTGACCTAAATTCCCAGCTGGAAGAGATGCTATATGGGTTATAGTTGATCGACTTACTAAGGTAGCTCATTTTTTCCCTTTCAGAATTAGTCAGTCGACGGATCAGCTAGCAGAGATGTACCTCAGAAAGATAGTCAGATTGTATGGAGTGCCAGTCAGTATCATATCAGACAGAGATCTAAGATTTATATCGCATTTTTGGTGTAGTCTTTAGGAGAGTTTGGGAACTCGTCTCAAGTTTAGTTCAGCTTATCATACGCAGACAGATGGTCAGTCGGAGCACACGATTCAAACTCTTGAAGATATGTTGCGATCATGTACACTAGACTTCGATGGTTCATGAGAAGATCACTTGCATTTGGTAGAGTTCTCCTATAATAACAGTTTCTACGCCAGTATCCAGATAGCATAATTTGAGGCACTGTATTGCAGGAAGTGCAAGTCACCTTTAGCCTGTGATGATGTAGACGAGAGGCAGATGCTTGGACCAGAAATGGTTATACAGACTATCGAGGTGGTCAGACATCAGTCGGTAAATCGACTTAGCGATGGATTGCCGACAAAATTTGGCTGGAAAAATTCGTTAGAAAATAGCCCGTCACTAAAAAAGTCCGTCGCTAAGCTATCGCCATTCGACGACTTAGTGATGGATTGCTGTCATCAAGAATCGTACATTTAGTGACGGCTAGCCGACGAATTTTCATCAAATCAAGTATCAGAAAGTTTCTAATACTTCTTTTTAGCGAAGGACAATTCTGTCGGTAATACGTCGGTAACCGCATATCAGAGAGTTTCTGATACGCAAAATCCGTCGTCAATCCGTCGCTAATAGTCACTAATACTCGACGGCAGAGCGACGGATTAGCGACGGGATATCAGTCGCTTAGGCTCTAGAAATCTTTATGTTTCCAGAACCTTGGCGACGGTTAATCCATCACTAGGTTGTCACAAATTAGTCGCTAATGCGACGACGTAGCGACAGCTTAGTGACGAAATATCCGTCGCTAAGGTTCTGGAAATCTTCATAGTTCCAGAACCTTGTCGACGGATATTCCGTCGCTAATCCGTCGACATCCGTCGCTAACTGGAAATTCTTTAGTTAGCGACAGATATTCCGTCACTCAGCCGTCGTCTTCCGTCGCTTTGTAGATGCAAGCCTGTCACTAACTGGAAATGTTTTGAAAAAAATTATATGAAATAGAGCATTCCCTGTTCGTACAACATCTAAAACGTCGAAACATCACAATATGCATCACACCTTCACACAAACCAACAAACCAATATACATCACACACCAATATACAAATATCAATCACAAATACATCACACAAACTAACATACATCACACACTAATATCCAAACATCCATCACAAACTAATATCCACCGTTATCCCAAACATTCACCAATATCCATGTAACAATATCCAAAATTCACAAATATTCAACATTTAAAAAACATTTCTAAACATTCAAATACAATAACATCAACGAGAAGGAGGAGGTGAATCGTCCGCTGATGGTAATCCCTGCTGCGCCCGACAAAGATACTCCTCCACCATGTGTGCCGGCAGGGTATCAAAGACATGGCCTAGAAGTTGGCGCAGCGGCTCTGGCGATATCATGTCAAGGAGTGTCGTCACAGCAGGAGACGGTACCAGAGGGACAGCATGGTCAAAAGAAAGACCCCTTATGGAAGAAGGACCGGGAGTATCCGAAGCACCGAGAGCATTAGTAGACGGACCGGGAGCAGAAGAACCAGGAGTAGATGGACCAGGAGCAGAAGAACCGGGAGCAGTAGAAGGACACGGATAGTACATGGTCATATGCTCCCGCAAGTCTAACACCGTCTCGGTCAGAATCGCAAGCAGTGTCCTCACATCATCGCCTGCCGGGGTCATGGAAGAAGGAGACGGGGACGGTAGAAATCTCGGAATCGACGCCTGTAACGATGCCAGGGAGCCGCATCTGTAGAGGCGCCCTTTTCTAAAGCCGTCGATGGTATCTATGAACATGTCGTCCAAGCGAGCAGCCATAAAAGAGGACGCCTGGGTGGACGTCGTTTCGCCAACATCCTCGGCAGCAGGGGCTGAACCCGTCTAAGGGCCTCACGATACGTAGCCTATTCAATAAATGTGTTTATACCATAAGTTTTCCTAAGTTATAATCTAAATCCTATGTTTCCCTAAGTTATAGTTTGAATCCTAAGTTTACCTAATTAAGTTAACAATACTTTTAATTCTAACGTAAATCTCATAAACGTAAGTACTTACATCAGTCTCCTTGGCCCTCTCATTGACGAAGCTCCCGTCCTTCTGCCTCTTGTGCGTATACTGGAATACATCGTACATGGTGACCGAGTCTGCCGCTTTTCCCTCTTTTACCGTCCGTTGGGCCTGCATACGAAATATTCTTAGAATTTAATTAACTTTGTATATTAATAGTACCGAATTAGATAGTAGAATAAATTTGTGGTATCTCACCAGATCTGCACGCGTCGCTGCGTGGGGCCTTGATCCCCCCGTATGTAGACCCGCAGCCCGTCGATTCGCCTTCGCTTTCTTCGATTTCTGCTTGTACGAAGGAGTATCCATTTTCTCCAAGATTTGATCATAATACTCCTGCCGGATCCAATCCTTTTTTGAATGCCCCGAGCGAAGGTCATACACCGCGTCCAGTATCTTCTTTTCGGTGGCGCTTCTGTAGGTCCTGCGGATCGCCTCCTTGCAATGGGGAGGCCACCAGAATGTTCTTTGACATACAAATTCAATTATCACGTAATTAAAAAATAGGTAAATTAAAGAGTAATTAATAATTAACCACAAGATATATATATATATATATATATATATATATATATATATATATATATATATATATATATATATATACCCTCATCTCGTCGAGCCAGGCGTACTGCAAGTCCAAGGACACCTCAAAAAAATTTAGGTAGGGGCCATGATAGTTATCCCGGATAATGTGCCCTAGAATTCTTGTAGCATCCTACGAAAATAACCTACAAAGAAGCAACGACTGGATTATTAACTTGAATAAATGAAACAAATTTAATAAAATAACTCAAATTCAGTTACGATTCACCCACGGGCCATAGCTCTCGTCGTAACTCGTCCATCGGCCTCTCTGGTGGCGTCGAAGGATCCGCGGCTCCGTACATGTACTAAACAGTAACCGGATGTAACTGAGTCCGGGGGTACTCCGAGGCCCACCGTGCAGTAACTAGAGGATCCACTGGTGGATCTGCTAGCGGAATGGATCCGTAAGGGGATGTAGTCACAGGCCTCGACAATGGTGATGATAGCCCCGGGGTAGACCGATGGCGGGATGAGTTTGTGCCCGGGGTACTCTCCGGGTCGGGATCGCTAGATGGGGTCAGATCCCGAGAATTCTGAAGGTGACCATGACCACTACCACCAGCACCACCACTACGACCGCACCCACGACCAGGACCACCAGCACCACCACCAGTACCACCACCAGCACCACCACCAGTACCACCACTACGACGAGTGCTTACCACTATAACCTGTAAATAGAACATATAAACATAATTAACAATATAGAAGTATAAATGAATATAAAACTAAAGTAAAATATATACACTACCAGCAGGGCGACGAGTGCCGTCACGACGAAAAGGACTAGGAGTGCCATCTGCAAAAAGAAAATCATATAATAAGTAGAAAATCATACAATATATATACCACCATGACCTGTTTTTAATATATATCGGTATTTAATCTAATCATCGTCTTCGTCCTCATCCTCGGCCTCGTCTTCATCCTCATCCTCATCCTTATCCTCATCGTCGATTTCATATGTATCATCATCCTCATCAAGTTCTTCTTCTTCTTCTTCTTCTTCTTCTTCTTGGGACACGACGCTTCCTTCTCTCCTGGTTGACTGCTAAGTCTTGTGTATCAACCTATTCCTCCCCTCTATTTTTCTCAATAATATCTTCAACATCCATGGTATCCGACTGTTGTCCCAAGTATTGGAGATTTTCGATCTGGTCCTCTTGGTATGCTGGGTCTCCAACGTTGAATGTATTTCTAGATTTAATCTTGCATACTGTCCACCAGTCAAATCGATCTCTACGATGCCTTGGATAGCTTGTATAGTAGACTTGAACAGCCTGACTTGTTATCGCAAACGTGTCGGACCCTCTATACCTCCTGCGATAATTTATATCGACGAATCCAAATTATTCGTCGATTCTCCAACCGATATTTGGTATCGTATCGAACCACTCACATTCGAACGTCACAATATGCATATCGTATGGGGCAAAATATTGTAAATCTATAATATTCTGAAGCACTCCATAAAAGTCAAAGTTCAGCTCGTCGTCATAGATGGTGCCTCTTATACAAACACCAAAATCCTTGCTACGGAAGCCATCATTGAGAAATTCGGCATTTATAGCATTTTGAGTTGCCTTAAACTTGAAGCCATTAATGACATAGTCTGGCCAAGTCTTTGCATGCTTCTTCGGTCCCAATGCCAAATAACGAATGCTCTCATTTGTGAGTGTTGTTTCAGGCCATAAAATCTGTAAACAAATATTGATAATTTAAATTTTTTAGCTGCACATTTTTAATAGTAGCCGCATAACATATTATCTCAGTTACTTACGTATTTACGAAACCAAGACAGAAAGGTACAATCAACCTCTCTTTGAAGTCCCTTATCAGTAATATCGGGTGTCCTCATTTTGACTCATCTCTAAATACACTGCTAGAGAGAATAAAAATAAGTGTAGTAACTTACTTCCCCAAATTAGAGATTATAACGAGTGTAAATTTAGTCACTTACTTCTCCAAATCTCTCACTTCTTGTATGTCATAATTTAACAAGACATATCGGTTAGCGGCATCATACTCATTGTCAAGCAACCACCGTTTCTTACTAGCCCCAATAGGCTTATCCCTTACATTGAATATACCTCCATCTACAATGTCTTCGTCATTCCTTTAAGGTCTATTTCAATTTTTTTGGACATGAGTATCAAAATAAATGGAGCAGAAGTTTGATACCTCCACGATAAGATATATTTCGCATATTGAAGCCTCTATATGAGCCTTGTTGCCAACTTTCTTCTTTAGATGGTGTAGGTACCTAGAGAGACAAATTATCTTGAGAATTAACAATGAATTATAAAATCTAATTAAATTTCACTTAAATTATATCGATTTTTATTTACCTATCAAATGGGTACATCCGTCGATAATGAACAGATGTACCGACACAGGCTTCGTATGCTAGATGAATCGGTAGATGCTCCATACTGTCGAAGAAGCCCGGTGGAAATATATTCTCTAACTTGCAAATTGTTAAGACAATCTTCTTCTCAAGTTCAAGCATATGTTGCACCGTCAACTTAGTTGAACAAATATCCCTGAAGAATGTAGATAGCTCGGCCAACGGAACTCATACAGCAGAAGGCAACAACTCTATCAAAGCAATGGGCAGTAATCTTTCCATAAACACGTGGCAGTTACGACTCTTCATTTCCGTTAGCTTGCATTCATTGAGATCAACACATCTAGACATATTCGACACATAGCCGTCGAAAAATCTTAAAGTAGATATCCACTTGCAGATTAGTAATCTATCTTCCTTGCTCAATGTGTATTACGCTATCGGCTTAGTAATTAATTTTCCACCAGCTTCACTTTGTATCAAGTTTAGATAAGGACGCTTACATATCTCGGCTATGTCTTGTCTTGCTTTTGGATTGTCCTTCGTCTTTCCTTTAATATCTATGATGGTATTGAAGACATTATCGAACACATTCTTTTCGATATACATTACATCAAGATTATGCCTTATAAGATTATATTTCCAATAAGGGAAGTCCCAGAAGATACTCTGTTTGGTCCAGTTATGGCTTTGTCCGAACCCCTCGACACGATTATTCGATGGATCTTCCATTACGGTGGGCAAATCCTTTACATCTTCCCAAATATCATATCTCAACAATCTGGCAGGCGGATGAGAAAATTCTTATTTTTCAGCTCTGAACGCGTCCTTGTTCTTTCTCCAAGGATGACTTACGGGCAGAAATTGACGGTGATAGTCAAAGAAAGAAGTTTTTCCTCCATGATTAAGGTAGAATGCCTTACAATTTTTTATGCATATCGAACAAGACATGGTGCCGTGAGTACTCCATCCCGACAGCATATTGTATGCTGGAAAATCATTTATTGTCCACATCAGTGAATCTCTCATCTGAAAGTTTTGTTTCCTGGAAATATCATAGGTCGCAACGCCGATGTCCCACAGTTGTTTCAGCTCGTCCACCAACGGCTGTAAATATATATCGATGTTCTTCGTCAGATTTTTGGGACCGGGCATGATAGCTATCAAGAACATATAAGGAGTCTTTATACACATCCATGGTGGCAGATAAAAAGGGGTAAGAATGACCGGCCAGCAGGAGTATTGAGATCCCGACTGGCCGGAAGGGGCGAAGCCATCAGAATATAGCGCCAGACGTACATTCCTAGGCTCTGCAGCAAAATATGGATGACACAAATCAAAATATTTCTACGCCTCTCCATCCGAAGGATGTGACAATTCTCTATCGTCCTTTGTGCGTTCTTCGTTGTGCCACGTCATGTGTTCTGTTGTATTCAGAGAAATATACATCATCTGCAACCGCTTCATGATCGACAAGTTATGCATATACTTATAAGGTCATTGTTTTCTAGTTGACTTTTATTTTCCCTGTACTGGCTTGTAACGATCTGTATTACAGAAGCTGTAACTTTCTATGTCTTTGTTCTTCTTGTAGTACAACATGCATCCGTTGTGACAACAATCTATCTTTTCGTACCCCAGTCCCAGTTGTCGGACCATCACCTTTGACTTGTAGAAGTTTTTTGAGAGCTCTTTGGATTCCTTCGGTAACACCTCATTGATTTGTTGTGTGATCCGATCATAGCAAGCTTGTGGCAAGTTAAAATTAGACTTTATGTTCAACAACCGAATCGTCTCTGACAGTACAGAATGAGTCTCACAACCAGAATATAGAGAAGTATCTGCATCCTGAAATATATCATAGAACTCCTTTGCCTCAGGATTAGAATCCTCCGGATCAAAATTAGGCCATGTCGCATCGTAAACCATATCTCGTGCAAGGATCTGCAGGTCTCCATATTCAACAGAACATCCGTCGTCTTCGATGACAAAATTCGTTGCAGCATTATCATCAAAAGCATAAGTAGCAGATTCTGCAGCCTGTCTTTCCGCATATAGTTCACCTTGCGATGACCACAGGCCATAATCACGTACAAAATCCTTACGGGTCAAATGATCTCTCACAGTCACCACTTCTTCGTAACGTCTATTGCGACAATTACCACATGGACACTTAATTTTGTTACCGTCTATGTACTGAGCTTTGCTCATGGCATACTTAAGAAACACTTCCATACCTGCCTGAAAATTGTCACTCACACCTATTATGCTCTTGTGTTGCCGTTTGTACATCCATGTACGATCAACGAAGTAATGATCCATCGCAGATTGGATATGAAAATCTGTATCGTATAATTACAATTAAAAATATATAGTCCGATACCGACCCCCATACTCCGTCGCTCTACTTTCCTTGCTTCTCAAGGAGGCCCCCTCTCTAACCCCATCTACTTCTATGCTTCTCCTTCGACTCTCTCAGCCTCCTATTCTGCATCATATGATATCCACCTCAATCAAAGCATAGAGAAGTGTAAAAATATTAATATTAACCAAGGTTCACAGTATCGGTATTGGAATCGGTATCACTATGAATCTTATGGCTTCCTCTACCAAAGCATAATATACAAACGTGAAGCAGAGCTTCACATCCAAAATATTAGAAGAAAAAAAGTTTTCGATTGCCTATCACAAATCGAAAACTATTTACTTCTAATATTTTAAATATGAAGCTCTCCTTCATGTTTGTATATTATGCTCTGGTAGAAGAAGCCATGAAATTCATGGTGATACCGATTTCGATACCGATACTGTAAACCTTGCTTAATATTAATATTTTCACACTTGCCTACGATTTGGTTGAGGCGAATATCTCATATGATCCGGAATAGGAGGCCTCATGATCGAATGAGAAGAAAGGGAATAGGGAGGCCCATTCTATACACTCTAGGTACTACGATAAATACTCTATACACCCTTACTTATGCAAGACTTTTGAGGCAATCAGCGTTATACTAGATTTTTGAAAAAATCTATAACTTTGATAGGCCCAAAAGGCTTGGCATAAGTAAATTTAATTTTCAACACTTACCTAGCTACTACTAAGATATCTTATATATATCCTTCTAGGATACTCACTCTATACCAAGGTTCGCAGTATCGGCAAGGTTCTAAATGGCAGTAGACGGGTGCATGGCAGAGAGAGTCCACCTACCGCCTAGACACCGCCTAGACGTCGCCTAGGCGATCAATACCAATACTCATAGAAATAGTCTGATACCGATACCGATACCGATTCTTAAACTCATATGATTAATAGCACGATACCGATATTGATTCTCAGGTTTTAGGGTTCGGGTTAGGGTTTAGATACCGATACTCATAGAAATAGTCCGATACCGATACTCATATAAATAGTCTGATACCGATCCGATACCGATACTCATAGAAATAGTCCGATACTGATATCGATATCGTGAACTAGTTCGATACCGATACCGATTCCGATACTCAACAAAATAATCTGATACCGAAGTAAACACATCAAGTTGTTAGATCGACAACAAATAACAATAAGTATATCTTAGTAGTAAACACATCAAGTAGTAAATACATAAATATATCTTAGTAGTAAACACATCAAGTAAACCCAAGACAAGTAAACACATCAAGTAGTACTCAATGACCTAACCCCCTTTCCCTCCTCCCCCACCCCCCGGCCACCCACACCTCCCCCCTCCTAACCCCCGGACCACCAAGAAACCCCGGCCCCCCTCCGCTTGTCGACCCCCCCGGCCTCCCCACCTGCCGACCCCCACCCTAACCCCCCAGGCCTGGCCCCCACTCCCCTCCTCTCCTCCCCCCCGACCGCCAAGACCCCCCGGCCCCGCGACCTCCCCACCCGCCGACCCTCCCTAAACCCCCCCTCCTCCCCCCCGACCACCAACACCCCCGGCCCCCTCCCTCCGCTCCCCTACCCCCACACCCCCCCCCCCCCCCCCGCCGCGACCTCCCCACCCGCCGACCCCCTCCCTCCGGTCCCCCTCCCTCCGCTCCCCTCCCATGCGGCTATGATTCCCTCCGCGGAGTGCACCTCCCCAGACTACCAAGAGAGAGAGAGAGAGAGAGAGATAGAGAAAGACGATCCAAGTGCAATCATCCTCGAAGAAATAGCGATGATCACGACTAAAGCTAGAACACATGTGAAAGATAAGAGCACACAATTGGCGAGATAACCAGGTCCTCAGAGGAACGTAACAAGATACAATAAATATGCCATATAAATACCGAATATATAATATGCCACAATCAAAGAAAGTGACAAGACATAAATAAGGTAACCTAATCGTACTAAAGTGATCATGCAGTTGAGAAACAATCCTTCGACGCATGAGCCCTGGCTGTAAATGGGATCGACAAAGTCCCCATATATGGCACCAGGGGCCTACGTCCGTAACGTTCGAAGATCGTCAGAGGGCATCATATGCAAGGGGCTACGTCCATAATGCTCTGGAAAATGTCAGAGGGCACCTGGAGCCTGCGTCTCCGACGGAGCGCACAGGTAAGAAGAGAAGTACAAAGAAGCCCATACGTCAGGTATTGTTCTCCCCACCCAATGTACCTGTCAAGTCGCATCCACGACCATGTATCTCTACTAACTGCTAAGTCTCCTAACACGCCTCTATTAGCAGTTAGCCCTAACGTATGAGCATGGGGGATCAGCCCACACGCAAAATCCTCTACATGCTACTCATCTCATACATCCTTGTGGTACAACTGTGTCAAGGTATATGCGATACACTACAGACGGTAGTCCCTTAACTCTAGGTTCATATGCAATCAAAGGATAATAACAAAGTAAAATAATAATCACTGAGCAGATAGTAAATCTAGAACTGTAAAAACTGGCAATAAAAGAATAGTGATATATAAATAAATAAATACAGACTGAATATAAACAGTTTAATGGCAAGGTATCTTTTCTGGTGTGTCGTCTGGTGTGGTACGGTATTCTCTGACATGTCTCAATAGTCCAATAACCATGGTCGACGTAATGGTCCAAAATCACGAGAGAATAGGAACATGTAATTAGTCTTGATCAACGACGAAAATAGAAGGAATTTAGGAGTAACTGAATATTTATACTAGTTTTAGATATTATTCCCTTATTGTTTTGAAGACTAATTTTATTAGAAAATTTCAAGAATCGGTTTTTTAGGCAAGAAAACTCTTAAGTTTATCAAAATAAAATTTTCTAGCTAAAAAATATATTTTTATTGGTTAAAATACTTTCTAAAAAATATTTGAAATACTTAGGAATTATTTTATATTTTTAGAAACAACACTTTATAATAAAAAAAATTTTGAACAATCATTAATATTTAAACCATTTATTATAATAAAAATATTTGATATATATTTTACGTATATATACCCATGATACCAAAATATCTAAACTAATACATACAATTAATAATAATAATAATAATAATAATAATAATAATAATAATAATAATAGTAATAATCATAATAGTAATAATAATAATAATAGAACTAATATTAATTAATAATAATAATAATGATAATATCAGTTATAATAATAATAATAATAATAAAAATAATAATGACAACATTACTGTTCTTTAAGAAAGAAACTGTTCTTAGGAGTGGAGAGAGAGACTAATGGGGAAAGTAGTTTGGGAGAGGGAGAGGGGTTCTCACCGGTCGGCTCGTCGGCGGCGAAGCAGCGGCGGGTGGTCCTGCGCACGGTTGCGCAGAGGAGTTCTTAGATCTGGAGAAGCGGAGGGCACTGGGGAGCTCCGACACGGCGGGAGCGGTTCTCCGTGGCTGGACGGCCATGGCTGGCTCGACGGTGCGGACGCGGCGGTTGAACGAAGACGCCGGCGGGCTGACATGGCGGAAGGAGGCGACGAGAAGAAGAAAAGGGGTTCTCCATCGGCGGACGACTCCGTCGCCGATGGCCGGTAGGGGGCAGCGGCGGAGCTCGGGATCGGGCGTCGGCGATGGTGCTGTGCCGTGCGCGACGGGGGTGCGGAGGATCTGGCGACTCGGCTCGCCGGAGGTACGTTATGGGGTGTGTGTGTGTTTGGGTTTTTCTCCTATTTTTGGTGTTGGGTTGTGAAGTCGACCGCGGTGGTGTTTTCATGCGCTGGTGGAGGTGGTCGGTGTGTTGGGAGTTTGGCAAGGGGTTGGTGAAAGTGCGGGCGATGGTTGCGTCGGGAAGGGATGGTGGTGACAGCGGGTGGTGTGTTGGCCAGGTTCGGCCGCGGGTGGTTGCTGATGGCGGTGTGGTCTCCGCGGTCAATTGGACGGCTACGCTGGTGGTGGGATGATATGAAGGCAGGGAAGACTGGTCGGAGCGGGAAGCCGGGACAGTGGTGGAGGCGATAGGCCGAGATGACAGCGATGCGTAGTAGAGGTCGGGTTGATGATGGCGGGGTTCTGTCGTCATTGTCGTTGTCTCTGGGATGTCAGGCACGACACGAATAATTGTACTGAAGCTGGAATAAGATTCACAGACACGATGTACGCTGGCTTGGGTTGGCACGGACACGATACAGCACATTGTGGAGAAATAATTTTGGAGGAATTTGTGAATAGTTGAAATATATGGATGAGTACCTCTCCTTATATAGGAGGTGGAAATTTCCAGTTGGATAAGGATTAGGATTTATTTAAACCCAATTAGATAATTCAATTATTAAATTAAATCCATTCAAACATTTTAAATCCAAATCTAATTCAATGTAAATATAATTACATTCTATCTTTTCGTTTAAAAATCAAACAAGATAAATCAATTTCAAATTTTAAATCAATTCAAAAAATCAAATCGAGATTTAAATTGCCACAATAATTTCAAAATATATTTTCAAAAATACTAATAATAATAATTTCAAAAATTATATTATTATTTAAAATAACTAATAAATAATTACGAAATATATATGTATGCACAAATAATATTTACATAAATATACTTTTCTAGTATACCATTTTATAAGAATATTATTTATTATTATAACTGTATAAATGAAAGGCTTTTCATAAATAAATCATAAACTTGGAAATTTTGGTACGATAGTTAAAATAATTATTACATATATTATTTTAAAACTATAAAAATAGAAAAAATATTTTTTTCAAAACAAATATGTACGCTCGCACATATTCGCACTCGTCGAGCAAATACGAAACAAAATTCTCGTACGCTATGCAAATACGACAATGCAAACTCGTATGCGACGTGCAGATACGAAGTACAAAATAAATACAAAAAAATATTTTAAAAAAATCGTAGTAGAAATTTAGGGGGTTTACATCCTACCCAATTTAAAAGAATTTTGTCCTCGAAATTTAGGAATAATTAGGATAGGTAGGCTTAAGGAGATAGAAGCAGTTTAATCTATATGAATTTGATTCATATTGAACAAAAAGGCAATTAATTGTTTGACGAGAAGGAAACGACATTTGAACGGCAGTAAGTCATTTATTAGGACAAGAAAATTCAATAGTTCTAATACGATCATGTGTATGACAACCCCTTAGTGTCTATAATCCATCATTCATTATCATTTGTGCAAGCTTCCAAATAGGTAATAGTTTTCAATATAAATTTTGACCATTAGATCAATATCCCCGATTCAAACTTTTAGTGCACGTTTTCAGTATCGTTAAAATCTCAATTCGTCCTTACCCATTAGTCATATTAACCGTTCTCACTTTGGTTTGTCCACAAGTTTATATTCCATCTTTATCTTCTTCTTTAATTACTTCGATCATTTACCTCACATTTTTTTTGAATTCCAAAATGTATGCATATATCTAATTCCGATGTTTCACAAGGAGAATTCAACAAGCTCAACAAGTTCTACTCCAATGAATCTCTAATATACCTTCCCAATATGTCTATAAATATAATTATTTTCCTCAAAATAAATTTTCTCGTTCCTAATCTCTTCCAAGAGTATGTAATCGATATTTGTACTTACCCCAAAATGAAATATCCCTTCAATATTTGTGGATCATATCTTCATAACACTATCATAATTGAAAATTTTCTCAACCTTTAAATCCATTAGTCGAAGATCAATTCAATCTTACTTCAATATGAAATTATGTCTAAAATCTTAAAATTTGGTAAGTCCAACTTCCAATTTAAATAATCTCTAATACTCTTCTTCCTACATATTTTCTCTCAAGCTAATTTTCTCATGCAAAAATTTTCCTTTAAAATAAATTTTCTTCACTCAATTAGTCCAGAGTAAATACAATCTCACCTTAATATGACCTTTATATTTACAATCATCCCATAGTTAAATTCTTGATCATTAAGGATTTAAGAAATTACATTCTTTTGAATTCTTCAAACACTCTATTTATCATCTCATAAAATAAAGACTCAATTTGTCAAACAAGAATCTATTCTCCCTTTATCATAAAATACACTTCGTCTCATAGTTTACCGCAAAATTTTACTTATGCATGCTCAATCATCTTATTAAACTTTACCACTTTTCTCTAGGGATTTTCTAATCTAATCTCTCTCCAACCAAAGGATGTCATGATCAAATTCATTTTCGAGCAAGGAAATCATAACATGAGCAAAATTGCATAAACCACAGAGGAATCAAGGTGAAATATGACGAGCAATTTAGTGAGAAGGGAGAAGAGTAAGGGTTGCTAATATCACACGAAAAGTAACTGTTGTTATTGGTCGGAGTAAATCAAGATAAGGCACGAAAATAAAAGGACAAGGGTTAAGCAATCGAGTTAACACATAAGTTATGCATAATAAGAAATTATGTAGATCACAATCATATATTGGGTCGAAAGATTTGAGTCAAGATTTGGTCTCTAGATGAAGTCAGAAAGGACAACGTTATCATGGTAGGGTTTACAGCTAGTCATTTTGACTCGAAAGTCGCATCATAAAAATAGAGTACAAAGTGACGTGTTTTAGTGGGACATGATATACCTACACGAAGGTGAGCTCGTCTAGGCCTTTCGTGTAAAATTTATTGGAAGAAAAAGTCTAGTGTTGTGCTCTAAATATCAAAGTCACGATAGGGAACGCCAAAAATAAAAAGTGGATTTTCATAAGGTACTAATTAATGCACGAAAATAAAATGTTAAGGTACGAAATTTAGGAAATCTCGTAGATCAAGTTGAGATAAGTTAGAGACACAGTTTCTAGAGAGAGAATAGTCTCATAAAGGTATGGTCAAGGGGATGATTCTAATCATTTCTAAGTTTCAAACAATTAGATGGTCACGAATAAAGATCTAGATTTGAGGGAAGGTCGAGTAAGTCAAAGATATATTCATCGGTTTGGTCGATGACTAACTATACTTGTGTATATGCAATATCATAATCATAGGTGGTATAGCAATCTAATGTGGAATACTTCTATCTCACTAGGGTGACCTTACTTGCTTCTTGATCCTCTACCAATATATGATCTAATCTAAAATTTCAAGTTCCTCGAAAGTTTTTCAATAAAATTTCCAAGATACTCCACCAAAATTTCTAATTATCTTAGGCTGCCAACTTTAGTCAAAATTTTAAATCTCTAGTCAATCTCGAAATAACCCTTGTATATCGTAAATCGAATAGTTATTTATTTTTTTATTTTTTCCAAATCTTGAACTCAACATTTAATAAGTTTATCTGCTAAATTTCGTACTACAAAATGGAACATTTAAATAACTTTCGAATTTAATTATATATCCTTCGAATGTGTATATCTAGCTTCCAATAAGTCACAACTACTCTTCAAAAGTAAAAAAAAAATTTCACCAAAATTTAATATCCATAATCAAGGCTTTAAACTCGTAATTTAATTCAAAAATATTTTACAAAAATTTATCAATCCTCCTCAAATTTTGGCCAATCGTAAATCATACTTTAAAATTTTATGATCCTTTTCAAATCAAATTTATATCCCTCCAAAAGATGTATAGCTATAACTCAATAAATCGTAAATGTTCAAAGACCTTCAAAATCAAAATGCAAAATCAAATCAATTTGTTTCCTCGATCTAGCTATCCTTTTGTGTATACTACCTTGTCATATCAAAATAAAATTCCAACTATCTTTTGAAAGCGGTAATATGCTACTACCCAACTTGGAATTAACTAATCCTTAAGATCATATTTTCTAGGAAAATAAATGCCTCAAATAAAATCTCAATGCATATTAATTGTCAATGCAACCTTCCAGCCATATGTTTAACCTATGGACATAGAATAGTGTAGTCATCTTACTAAGTACGAAACTAAGAATTTACGATAGAAGGAGTCAAGCAAGATGCAAATCAAGGAGGTCGAATGAGAGTTCGGAATTTGAAGTCAAGAAAGGAGGTCAAGCTTGTGGATGAGATTCTAAACTCTATTCCTATATTGCAGGCTCACATCGGTACAATTACGTAACCGAAGTGACAAACTCGACCTGCATGGGCCCCCACAAAAATATGTAACGTCCCAGTCCCAAAATATGTAGGACTAGGAACGAAGACATGCCTGCCATATAATAAATATACGTAAGCTGTAAAATGCAGTAGAACCATGACTAATCTCATCCACACAAAATAAAAGAATAAAAGATATCATATAATCTATGAATTGTCATTAGTACATGTAGTTGGGCGGAGACAAATC
The DNA here is from genome assembly GCA_029216955.1 of Iris pallida. Classification (NCBI taxonomy): domain Eukaryota; kingdom Viridiplantae; phylum Streptophyta; class Magnoliopsida; order Asparagales; family Iridaceae; genus Iris; species Iris pallida. The sequence goes on from JANAVB010040619.1 coordinate 21,435,322, forward strand.
CACTACCAACAATGAAAAGAAATACATGATAAAGAATAATTTTGGCGAGTGAAGCGAAGACGATCCAAGTACAATCATCCTCGAAGAAATAGCGATGATCACGGCTAAAGCTAGAACACCTGTGAAAGATAAGAGCACACACCTGGCGAGATAACCAGGTCCTCAGAGGGAAGTAACAAGATACAATAAACATGCCATATAAATACTGAATATGTAATATGCCATAATCAAAGAAAGTGACAAGACATAAATAAGGTAACCTAACCATACTAAAGTGATCATGCAGTTGAGAAACAATCCTTCGACGCATGAGCCCTGGCTGTAAATGGGATCGGCATAGTCCCCATATAGGGCACCAGGGGCCTACGTCCATAACGTCCGAAGATCGTCAGAGGGCATCATGTGCAAGGGGCTACGTCCATAACGCTCTGGAAAACGTCAGAGGACACCTGGAGCCTGCGTCTCCGACGGAGCGCACAGGTAAGCAGAGAAGTGCAAAGAAGTCCATACGTTAGGTATTGTTCTCCCCACCCAATGTACCTGTCAAGTCGCATCTACGACCATATACCTCTACTAACTGCTAAGTCTCCTAACACACCTCTATTAGCAGTTAGCCCTAACGCATGCGTATGGAAGATCAGCCCCCATGCAAGAACCTCTACATGCTACTCATCTCACACATCCTTGTGGTACAACTGTGTCAAGGTATATGCGATACACTACAGACGGTAGTCCCTTAACTCTAGGTTCATATACAGTCAAAGGATAATAACAAAGTAAACTAATAATCACTGAGCAGATAGTAAATCTAGAACTGTAAGAACTGGGAATAAAAGAATAGTGATATATAAATAAATAAATACAGACTGAATATAAACAGTTTAATGGCAAGATATCTTACCTGGTGTGTCGTCTGGTGTGGTGCGGTGTTTTCTGACATGTCACAATAATCCAATAGCCATGGTCGACGTAATGGTCCAAAATCGTGAGAGAATAGGAACATGTGATTAGTCATGATCAACGACGAAAATAGGAGGAATTTAGGAGTAACTGAATATTTATACTAGTTTTAGAAATTATTCCTTTATTGTTTTGAAGACTAATTTTATTAGAAAATTTCAAGAATCGATTTTTTGGCAAGAAAACTCTTAAGTTTATTAAAATAAAATTTTCTAGCTAAAAAGTATATTTTTATTGGTTAAAATACTTTCTAGAAAATATTTGAAATACTTAGGAATTATTTTATATTTTTAGAAACTACACTTTATAATAAAAATATTTTTTTTGAACAATTATATATATTTAAGACACTAGGTTTGTTCCTGACCATAGGTTTGTTCCTTTATATATATTTTTATATATACTTAGGAATTATTTTATATTTTTAGAAACTACACTTTATATATTTATTTATTTTTGAAAAAATTTCTAGCAAAAAAGTATATTTTTTTGAACAATTATGTACATTTATTTGATTGCTTGAGATTGAGACACTAGGTTTGTTCCTAACCATTGAGACTGATGGATTGTAATTTAACCCTCATGCATCTAGACAGTCGTGACCGTATTGCGAGGTGGGTTGCACTTCATTGTACGTAGCTGGCTGTATCTGTCCCCCGCTCTCCAGTATTCTGGTTCTGGGGCATGACAAAGCCTCACAGCCCCTTGTTGTTTTAGGAAAATTATAAGCCACTTCAGTTCTTACTTAGGGCTAGTCCAATTTTTTAATGTATTTACAAGTTTGTCACTTGAAAAATTACTCAGGACTAGTCCAAATGTAGGTATATAAGTCACTTTTTTTTTCTTTTGTCTTCTTCCTCATTTCTCCCTCCGAAAGGCTTAAAAAATTTCTTCAAAATCTCAGCATCCAAATTCTAAATATTGTTCTCAATCCATGTTGATGCCTAAATTTCATCTTCTACTAACTAAAATTTGATTTAGTATTCATTTTAGACGGATTTTAGAAGTTTCAAACCTTTTTATGGTTTCGAACTTCAAAAATTCGTGCACAGTCGTGACGAGGACGATGATGGACTATCAAAAATGTTGACAATCCTACCAATTGGAAGGGATTTAAAAAAATTGACAGTCCTAGATATTGAACATCATTTTTTTGGTACTGTAGAAATTTTTGACAATTCTTACAATCGGTAGGACTGTTAAAAAATTTGACAGTCCTATATAAACATTGAACAACATATATATTTTTTAGGACTGTCAAATTTTTAACATCCCTTACAATTGGTAGGACTGTCTAAAAATTTGATAATCCTAAAAGAAACTTGCTATAACAGTACAAAATGGTAACAGTGCACAACTTCTAATATATCATTTCACGTAATTAGAAGGATTTTATATTCTTATTTAATCATTAAGTTACTTTATAAATATTTTTAAATATATTTTAGAGATAAATAAAATATCTACTCAATTTAAGAAAAACTCAAAATTTTAAATCTATTTTGATATAAGTCTCTCAATTTTGTTCATTTCAGAAGAAATAGAGCTTCATCTATGTATGGTCTGTAAATCTGTTTTAGAGATAAGTCACTCAATTTTAAATCTATTTTAGAGATAAATCTCTCAATTCTGTTCATTTCAAAAGAAACATCTATACACTATCTATAAATCTATTTTAGAGATAAGTCTTTAAATTTTGTTTATTTTAAAATAAACATTCATCTATATACGGTCTATAAATCTATTTTAGAGATAAGCCCTAACCATTCCTCATAACAATTCCCAAGTCTATCAAAAAATTTCTATAGTCCTCACAACATACCTGACTATGAATTTTTTTTTCACTGTCCTAAGGGTCTGCTTGGATTAAGTGAGGTTAGTTAAGTAAGAAAAATAAAATAAAATCATGCTTGGTTTAAGGGTAGGTTTAGGAGGGAAGGTTATAGAGGGTTAAGTGAATGTTTGTTTAACCCTCTTTTGTCCATTTTAAACCTCCCAAATTGGAGGGTGAACGAGGGAGATTGAGAAATTTCGTTTAAAAATCATAAATACCTTTTATTTGTACTATAAAATATTAGGACTTTTCTTTCTATTTTTTTTCTTTTTAACATGTTGCTACGTAGCTTCCTAATTTGTGAAAATATTTTTGACAAGTTCTAATTAAAGTTTCAATCAGATTTAATTTTATGACATATGTAATAAGGTTATTTTGGAAACTATCATATTTTTCTAATCATACTCTCACTCAAAACCTTCAATTCAAGTAAGAGTTATTAAACACCCCCACTTAACTCTCACTCTAATCCAAACAAGGTTCTATGTATTAACTCTACTCTCCCTCACTTAACTCCCGCTCGTTTAACCTCACTTAACTCTGTTTAATTTTTTCCTCTCAATCTATGCAGACCCTAAGTCTTCCCAGCCTCGATGTGTCAAAATTTCTTGCTTCGTAATTCATGGGTTCGAAACTTCAAAATTCGTTCAAAATTTTTAAATCACTCCTAACCTATTTCTCCAAACTCCATTCTAATCTTGTCCATGATATCAAAATTTCGGCAATGACCAATTTGATTTTAATTTTTTATTTATTTTAATTTTTAATTTTTTAATTTTTTGATTTTTTTATTTGATTTTTTTTATTTTTTGACTGGTTGATGTTCTGATTTTTAGATTTTTTTTATTTTTGATTTTTTTATTTTATTTTTTATATTTTTTTTTATTTTCTTATTTTTTGATTTTCTTATTTTTTATTTTTTGATGTCCTGAGGAAAAATTCCACTAAACTGGACTAGTCTATATCCTAGACTAATCCTGATTTATGAATGCAGCGTCCTTATAATTTGTCATGCTTTATAAAACTTTTAAGTGTTATGCATATTAGTGCCTGCACAAAGCGATTGAATGACATTACCCCCACGTTGGTATTTCATTTTTTGTGTTTGTAATTTTGAGATTGAAAGGCCAAATCAAGCTAGATTTTGTACACGGCAACATGGGGCAAGCATTTGTCGGTTCTAAAACAAAAATCGATCTGAATCGAAATAATCATTCGGTTCGGTTTTCTAAGTACAATTCGATTTTTGATTGAGTTTTCAATTCAGAATTCGATTTTGGAATTTAGAAACAGAATCGAACAGAAAATCGGATTATCGATTTTTAAAATTGATCTCTATTATTTTTTGGGTAGCTTTTCTTGTTTTATGATATATTCTTTCTCAATTTTTGAAAATTTATGATATGTCCCCTCATTTATCATAACTTTATATTCAATTTATTTTTCAGTTGAACATAATAGCTTTGTTTCAAATTCTCAAAGGTGGTAATGAGTGAAGTGCGCTTATAAATTGCCATGTTTAATAAAACTTTTAAGTGTTGATGTAGAACAAATCATATTAGTGCCTGCACAAAGCGATTTAATGACACTACCCCCAAATTGGTATTTCATTTTTTCTGTTTGTAAATTTGAGATTGAAAGGCCAAATCAAGCTAGATTTTGTACACCAGGAACTTCGGGTGAGCATTTGTCGTTTCTAAACCAAAATCGATCCAAATCGAAATAATGATTCGGCTCGATTTTCTAAGTACGATTCAATTTTTGATTGATTTTTTCAATTCAGAATTTGATTTTGGAATTTAGAAACTTAGTTAAACGAAAAATTGAATTATCGATATTTAAAATTAATCTCTTTTATTTTTTTTGGTAATTTTTCTTGTTTTATGATATATTTTATCTCTATTTTTGTAAATTTATGATATATCCTCTCATCTATCATAACTTTATGTTCAATTTATTTTTCAGTTGAATATAATAGCTTCGTTTCAAAATTCTCAAAGGTGGTAATGAATGATTTTGAGTTATGAGGACTTATTTAGTCCCACATCGGATAGAAAATACGGAGGAGGCTTGCCTCCTCCTATAAATATGTACCCCCTCTTGAATAATAAAATCATCAACTTTTCCTTTCTACATGGTATCAGAGCCAAAATTTTGAGAATTTTTTTTCTTTTTCCTTTCTTCTTCTTAAAAGAAAATTCCTTTTTCTTTCTTCTTCTTTTTCTTCTCTTTTCTCCACTCCTCTTCTCCATCGACGACGGCGGAGACGTCAACGGCGGCGATGACCGCTGGGTTCTGTGGTGGCGCAGAGGAGCTGCTAGGGCTGGTGGAGGCACGACGCAGACGTCAACGACGGCTTCAATCACTGGGTCTAGTGGCAGCTCTTGACTCCACAGGCTCTGGATGGCTATTGATCGGTGGTGTTGGACGCACACTGTGGAGGAGTGCCGGAGGCTCAAGTGGCTGTTGACTCTTGGCCATTTTATATAGAGAAAAGTCGTGATCGCGTGTAGATGTACGGCCCGCAATTGAGTTTTGTTTGATCTCGTCCCTGTGATAAGTACAACTATAGAGATGGAAACACCTGTGACTAGTCAGGAGTTGAAGGAGATACTGGAGGGGGTGGCTAGGGTTTTTCAGGCCAAATTAGAGAAGACATCATCCAGTAGGGCAGTCGTGCCCCCACCAGAACAGTCGCAGGTGATGAAGAAGATAGAGTTGCTACCCAATGACATCAAACTTGAGGGGACAAAAAATTACTTGAGTTGGTCTAGGAGGGCGTTATTGAACCTTCGGACCAAGGGGTTCAAAAAATATGTGAAGAAAGAGTTCACTGGGCCAAAAGATATGACGGGTGCTGAGTAGAACACATAGAATCACCTTAATTCTCTGGTGGTTTCTTGGCTACTGACTTCTGTGTCTCCACCCATAGCTGGGATGGTATACTCGATCTGCAGTGCAGTTTTTGTCTGGAGGACATTGGCTAAGATGTACTGTGGAGCTGGAAGTGTGATGATGATGACGGAAGTTGAGAAGAAGATTGATGCTACCACACAAAGGAAGAAGACAGTACTCCAGTATGCAACGGAGCTACGTTGCTTATGGGCGGACTTGGACCACTATGATCTACTATCATTACAGGACCCAGCAGATGTTCTCCTTGGAAAGTAGTATCATGAGCGTCGGCGGGTAGTCCTTTTTTCAAAGGCCTGAACTCACAGTTTGAGGCTAGGAGGGCAGCTTTGTGTCATGTGCCATCTCTCCCATCCCTAGATAAGGTTGTTGCATCGATGGAGCAAGAGAAGATTCGAAAGAAGGTAATGAAAGGCGAGACCTCACCCGTTGTCCGGTCAACATTGGTGGTTTCCAGTACTCCGATCAACGATGACAAGGAGTGCTACAATTACGGGAAGAAAGGGCACCTCACCCACAACTTCTATAAATCCTGCAATTCTGGTCGTGGCCGAGGAGGTAAAGGACAAAGTGGAGGACGTACAGGTCAAGGAGGGAGGGGATGTGGTGGCCGAGGAGTTGCTTACCAAGATGTGGTAGAGGAGTCCCAGACCTCTACTAAGATAACTGAAGCTAAGATGAGAGAGTTGGAGGAACTACGTCAGTTCAAGCATCATGCTGAGAAGTCTAAGGGTAAGGGACACGCCACTCAGGACCTAGATGACACTACCTATCGTGGTAACTTTTCTGGCTACACTCATACGAGCAAAGGTATTTCGGTTCAAGCACTTGCATCCACTAAATCTCATGCTTGTTGGATCATAGACTCAGGTGCATCGAGGCGTATCACAGGTGCATCTAGTGAGTTTGTATTATATTATCGAAGCAAGCATATACATCCCGAGACAGTTCAAACAGCTGATGGGACATCCCAACCCATCACGGGTATTGGCTCGATCTATTGTACTTTATCTGTTATCCTGTCATCTGTATTGCATGTTCCTTAGTTTCATGTCAACTTACTTTATGTTAGCCCTCTCATTGACCAATTGAATTGCAATATTCTTTTTGATCGAGGTATGTGTTCTTTCCAAGAGAAGGACACGAGAAATAGGCTTGGGACTGGCATCAGGCGTGATGGCCTTTGGTATCTGGACAGGAAGGCTGCAATGCTTGCTACTACTGTTAGTGGAGGGCCAGAGACAGAAGCAATACTTCAACTCTACAGATTGGGGCATTTATCTTTTGATAGTTTGAATAAGTTAGAACCTGAGATGATGAACAAAGTAGAGAAAAAGGGTTATTTTGTAATGCTTGTGAACTTGGAAAGCATACACGTTATACTTATAAAATGGTCGATCTTTGAAGTTTTGAGCCATTTGCACTTGTTCATTCTGATGTTTGAGGGCCGTGTCATACTACTTCTATCAGTGGATTCAGATGGTTTGTCACTTTTATTGATTTCTACTCACGTATGACCTAGATCTACATGATGAAACAGAAATCTGAGGTGTATAAATATTTTTAAGATTTCTTGGCATATGTGAAGACCCGGTTTGGAGTACATATAAAGATTCTTCGAACAGATAATAGGACCAAGTACACCAACAAGAAATTTGCTACTTTCATCTCTATTAAGGGAATTCTTCATCAAACCACTTGCCCAGACACTCCTGCTCAGAATAGGGTGGCTGAACGCAAGAATAGGCATCTGCTAGAAGTAGCACGTTCATTGATGCTGACGATAAATGTGCCTAAGTTCTTATGGAGTAAGGCTGCTATGGCAGTAGCTTATCTAATCAACAATATGCCATCAAGAGCATTAGGGATGAAGACACCATGTGAGATCCTCTTGGGCTCAAATGTTTTTAGTGTTCCATCCAGAGTGTTTGGATTCACATGTTTCGTAAGAGATCCCAGACCGAAGATGAGTAAGCTAGATCCACAAGCAGTTAAATATATTTTTGTAGGCTACTCATCAAGTCAGAAGGGATACAAGTGTTGGTGTCCCACTGAAATAAGGCTGTTTGTCAGTATGGACGTGACCTTCCGGGAGTTTGAACCATTTTATGGGGAGAAGACAGAGCTGAGTTTCTTGTTCAAGGATAGATCTACTAATGCTAGTAGAGAGGGGAGAATAATGAGAATGACATCGTAGTTGGTATGATTCCATGTCCTTTTGAGTCACCGAGGAGTGGTGGTGTCTCAGAAGGGAACCCACAGTCAGGAGGCATCGACAATCTAGGAGAGCTTAGGGAGCATGAGCACCATAAGCAGGGAGCAGCATAAGCCATCTCAGCATGAGCAACATGAGTCGTCTCCTACTGTGCCTATGCTAGTACCAACAAATGTTGATGTCCCAAGTCTCTCTTCTCCAGGTCCTTCTTCAGCCCTTCTGTAACACCCAGTTTTCTGAAATTGGGATATTTTTGAAAATTTATTATTTTTATTATTTATAAATGGTGTTTTAGTCATGATATAATTTTTTTTGATTTTTAGTTATATTAAAACTATTTCATAAGTCATGACTTATGACTTTGTGATTTTGACTAGTGTAACCTAGTGTAACCCTAGAGTTTACTTAACCTAGAACTTACCATGACCATGTGGACCTAACCATAGGCTTAGAATATCAAATTAGTGATTTTTAGCCTCAAGGGTATTTTGGTAATTTTCTAGGATTTAATTGGAATTAATTGATCTTATGAGTTTTTACTATTCATTGATTTTGGTTAGTGTCATGAGAGCCTTTAACCTAATCTACCCTAATCCATAGGTTAGTCCCTAACCTAGAAATGATAAAGGAATGGTTGGTTGCATAAGTCAAAGTATGGCTTAATATCTAGATATTTACTTACAGGATATTTTCCTTGATTTACTCAAAAGATCAACCCCTTGCCACCAAAGTCCTTTCCTTCTCCATGAAGGAAGACAACCCCCATGCGTTAGCCATGCCTTGGCCGGCCACAACCCCCCTAGCCATGCCAAGCCCCTATATATCACCACCCCAATTTATTTCATGTCTCTTTACAAATTCATGAACTTTAAAAACCACAAATGCTCAAACCTACATAACTTCACCATTAGTGATCCTATTGACCTCAAATCTTTTGCATTGGAACCCTAACATACCAAGGGAGCTAGGGGAGACTAGAAGTTGGAGTTTTTGAGGTTTTGGACATCACAAAGTTGAAGTGAAGCCCCCCCTCTACATTGAATTTCTTGATTTCTAGCACATAGAGGTATTTTCATTTTTATCTATGTAATGTAGTGATTTTTCTTCATAAATGCATGCATGTAGGTCTACCCTAACTGTAGGACAAGTTTGGTGAAAACTAGGATCGATTTGGTGTCCGTATTGGACACGTATCCTATTTTAATTTCATGTTAATACACTGATTTTGCTCACTGTTTCAGTACATGTAAACTCACTGATTTTCAAATGTTTTTGATCAAAACCCTAGCCTACCTAACCCTAAACCTAACCCTAAAATACTGAGCACAAATTGGGTTGTGTCGTGTCCAAAATCTGGACACGAAGCTCTCAGTTTCACACACTGGACACAGTGCACAGTACACTGAAATATGCCCTGCTACCACTGTGTCAGTTCTCCTTGGACACGCCACGTAGACACGCCAAAATTGGCATAGAGCACGGGGCACTGACTGACAGGTCATCCCCAAAGTTTGGGATAACCTCGTGTCGTATCGGACACGGAATCGTCCCCGCAAGGGACGTGCACTGCACTGAACAGCCGTGAAAACGGCTCTGACACGGGTCTCGTATCCCATGTACACGAGTCGTGGACACGTGTCAGGGTGACACATGTATAGAGGAACCTAGGGCGAACCCCAGGACACGAGCACGAGATGTGTCGTGTCCTGTGTCGCGTACACGAGACGCGTGCATCACTGCACGACGCGGTCTGAAACCACGTATTTCCCTCTCTGATACGCGTGTCGTGTCCCCTCTACACGACACGTGGACACAGTGCAGGGTGTTGGACACGTGCACGAACCCTAGACTCACCTACTGACACGATCACGAGATGTGTATCGCTTTGTGTCGTATCCTAGACTCGTCTATATGTGTGCACGACGTGTAGTGTCTGTTAGTGTATGTGTTTTACCCGATTGGGTTTAGGAGTTGGTGGACACGCCGTGTCGTGTCATGGCCATGTGTCAGGCTAGTAGGAACCTAGAGGAACCTAGGGGCTACCATTACCAACCACTAGTATCGAGCCTTAGCTCGGTTTTGGATGTGAAATTGGGTTTACCCAATTTCGAGTAACAGTGCAGTTTTTCCAGTTTGGGAATATTTCCCAGTTTTTGAAAATAGATTTCAAACCAAATTTTAATATGTTTTATACATGTATATATGTATTTTTAGTGTATATATATATAGTATATATGTATGTGAGTGTGTGGGTAAAATTTGAGGATGTGTAGTTGTGTACATAGGGAGTTGTGTATATATATACACATATGTGTATATATGTAACTGTGTGAGTGTGGGGAGCATTCCTGTTCCAGGAATTCTGGAACACTCCCCCCCTACTGTTCTGTCTTCTCTCTCTCTCTCTCTAATTCACTCTCTCTCAATACTTCCCTCTCTCTCTATATATATATATTGTAGTGTACATACATATATGGGGTATTATATAGTGTATCATATATATAGGGTATTATATATATAGAAGGGCTATATGTATCATATTAGGGTATTATATATATGGTATTATATTATATAGGGTATTATATAATGTATCATATATATACATAGAGTATTATATATATAGTTGGATATATATGTAGGTTATGTATAGGTGAGAATATAGGGTATTAGATATATATATTGTATAGATGTATGGCTAGACACCTATATAAGATACCTATACATGGTATCTAGTGACACATAGCCTATAGGCCTATGTGGTCATGTTATATGTGTATATATATATTATATAGAAATAGATACCTATAGGATATTAGCCTATGGAACCTAGATATACTAGCCTATGGCTAATAGGGGGTTGCCTTATACTTGGCCTAATGGGCTTTTGAATGGTTGACCTAGGTAGCCTTGTTGACCATGATTGACCAAAGTCAACTATTGGTCAACCATGACCTAATTGACCTAGAATTGACTTGGATGGACTCTAAATGACTTGGTGACCTAAGTTTGACTAAACCCTAGACTATTGACTAGTTGGTTTAGACTTTGACCTATATAAGGGTATTATTTATGACTTGGTTATATAGATAGCCCTATGTAGAGTGAAGATATGTATGGGGTTAAGTAGGATACTTAGAGTTGAGTCTTGATTGAGTTAGACTATGGTTTAGCTTGATTATAAGATTAAGTTTGGTGTTGTACTATATATATTTATATGTGATTTGGTTACACCTTAGCTTTGTAGAATGGTATCTTAGGTATCCTAAGACAGGTTAGCCTATAGTTAAGTTAAGTAACCTTATAGAGTTTGACTTAAATAGTTGACCCCTGGCTTAATTACCTGACTGACTAGTCTTTGTTTGACCAATACCTTAGTTGGTCTAAGTTTGACTTAGACTTGACCCAGATTGATCATGTTGACTAGAAATTGACTAGTTTGATTAGAGTGTTGACCAGGAGTTGACTTTAACCTAGATTTGACTAACCTTGACTTGTTTGACCTTATTTGACTCTATTTGACTTAGTTTGATTTCCTGTGACCTAATATGACTTGATTGACTTAGTTTGACTGTAGAGTTGACCAAGTTTGACTTTGACCTAGATTGGCTTAGAATTCATATAGATTGCATTGAAGATTTCATTTACCTTCATTTTGGACATGTCATAACTGTATTACTCTATTTTAGGATATTGTGACCCTGGTACAGATATCTGATATTATACTACTCTTTCCAGAGTGTCAGGCGAGTACATTCTCTGATAGTTCTTTCATTACTTGTCATTTACTGTATTTCAGTTCTAGATAGCTATATATGATTCTCTGTACAAACACGATTAGTATTACTGGATCCATTACATGCGACACTCATTTATTTATGTCTGGCCTCTATATCTGGAATCACTACTGGCATCACCTTCTGGAACCACTACTGGAACCACTACTGGCATCACCCTACTAGAATCATTACTGGAATCATTTCTGGAATCATTGGCTGGACTCATACTGGTTGTAGTGTTGGATTATAGATTCACTTGTGGGCGGGAAAATACTTGAGTAGACATGTGAACATACCTAAAATCTGGAACCACCTCCCTTGGAACTATTCTGGAATGCTAGCCATCCCACACTTGGCCGAGTGTGCGATGTGCCTGATTACCCCTAGCCGTTTACATGTCGATCTCAGTATTTTAAAACACACTGTTAGAGTATAGTCTGGACTTACCCTGGAATCATGGATCACTTCTGGACTCATTTTTACTGGACTCACACTGGGATTACCTTTTATACTGTCTGGACTTATACCATGTTATTCTAGTTCAGTTAGTTCACTACAGTCTTCTTTGCCATGATTTCTTCACTTGTTAGTTACTTTACTTTCCTTGTACCCTCACTGTTTCTCTACATCATTATCTGTATAAAACTGCCATGCTCATCTATATAACTTTCTAAAAACTGCTTTATAGTCTTTGTCATTTACTTGGGATTTCTAGATGAGATGTGCTCGTTCCTGTCCTGATTGGACCTGTTGAAAATATTACAGATGATACTCCTGACGACACATGCCCTACTTACCATGGACCTGGCGAGGGATTAGCTACCTTTGGTTCCGACTCTCAGGAGTGATTCAGGAGTTTAGCTAGTAGACTTACTTAGCTTTCATGTTTTGAGCTTGTTGCATTAAACTTGAGATATTGAGTTGTATTAGAGTTTGTTTGAGACATTGTTGTTATTATTTTAGTAGTTTAATTTATGTTGTTGTTAGTTGGTATCTAGATTTCTGTGTTATCTTATCGTGCTTAGACTGTGATTGAGTATATCATATCTTTTACTTGTCCTCCCTTCGGAGTTGAGATCTTGGCAAGTACATTATATACACTGCATGAGATTAGTTAGCAACCTAGGACAGCGTTCTACCGCCGATACTGCGGCGTAGGCTGGACGTACCCACTTCTCGTGCCCCTACACAGGGTGCGGGTCGTGACACGTTTTAGTGGTGGCACATGCAGGTCGAGAGTCGCATTTATGCGATTTCGTAGTAGCACGACGACTTAGTTGTACTGCTACGAGCCTGCGAAAGAATATAGGAATTAAGGTATTAGGATGAGAGTATACTCAATCACTGTTAGGATTTCATGAGAGATTCCGGGACGACCCTTGAGAATCTTATTTTGAACTTCGATATTGAAAACCCTTTTCCTCTTATTTTAATTCACCCTCACTCCTTGATGTTTAAGGGGTCTTGGACTATTTAACCTTATTCATCATTACCTCCCTTATATTTGACCTTCTTTACTGCTAATTTAGCCTTAGTTTTGCAAGCTTATATTTTATCGAGCTTGATCACGACATATTTTATTGGAGGCTAGTACCCACTAACATATTGTCTAATCAGGGCCGGTGCATGATGGTCTGATCAACCTATTGCACTTTGGTTCGCTTTCATATATTATTCTACATGGATGGAGCCACTTGCAGGTTCTGTTCTTTCAAATCCATTCCCATCTTGTTGTGTGATTCCATTAGTACCTGTCAGGATATGCTTGTGATATGCTAGATAGCATAGTTACCCTTTTTGAGACTGTAGAATCATGACTAGTAGGCCTATGATTGCATGTTATCTTTGACTTTGATTGACTGGGGGTGCGACCTAGAAGGAGTACGACCATCTTAATTTCGAGGACGAAATTCTTCTAAGAAGGGTAGACTTGTAACACCCAGTTTTCTGAAATTAGGATATTTTTGAAAATTTATTATTTTTATTATTTATAAATGGTGTTTTAGTCATGATATGATTTTTGGTGATTTTTAGTTATATTAAAACTATTTCATAAGTCATGACTTATGACTTTGTGATTTTGACTAGTGTAACCTAGTGTAACCCTAGAGTTTACTTAACCTAGAACTTACCATGACCATGTGGACCTAACCATAGGCTTAGAATATCAAATTAGTGATTTTTAGCCTCAAGGGTATTTTGGTAATTTTCTAGGATTTAATTGGAATTAATTGATCTTATGAGTTTTTACTATTCATTGATTTTGGTTAGTGTCATGAGAGCCTTTAACCTAATCTACCCTAATCCATAGGTTAGTCCCTAACCTAGAAATGATAAAGGAATGGTTGGTTGCATAAGTCAAAGTATGGCTTAATATCTAGATATTTACTTATAGGATATTTTCCTTGATTTACTCAAAAGATCAACCCCTTGCCACCAAAGTCCTTTCCTTCTCCATGAAGGAAGACAACCCCCATGCCTTGGCCATGCCTTGGCCGGCCACAACCCCCCCCCCCCCCTAGCCATGCCAAGCCCCTATATATCACCACCCCAATTTATTTCATGTCTCTTTACAAATTCATGAACTTGAAAAACCACAAATGCTCAAACCTACATAACTTCACCATTAGTGATCCTATTGACCTCAAATCTTTTGCATTGGAACCCTAACATACCAAGGGAGCTAGGGGAGACTAGAAGATGGAGTTTTTGAGGTTTTGGACATCACAAAGTTGAAGTGAAGCCCCCCCCTCTACATTGAATTTCTTGATTTCTAGCACATAGAGGTATTTTCATTTTTATCTATGTAATGTAGTGATTTTTCTTCATAAATGCATGCATGTAGGTCTACCCTAACTGTAGGACAAGTTTGGTGAAAACTAGGATCGATTTGGTGTCCGTATTGGACACGTATCCTATTTTAATTTCATGTTAATACACTGATTTTGCTCACTGTTTCAGTACATGTAAACTCACTGATTTTCAAATGTTTTTGATCAAAACCCTAGCCTACCTAACCCTAAACCTAACCCTAAAACACTGAGCACAAATTGGGTTATGTCGTGTCCAAAATCTGGACACGAAGCTCTCAGTTTCACACACTGGACACAGTGCACAGTACACTGAAATGTGCCCTGCTACCACTGTGTCAGTTCTCCTTGGACACGCCACGTGGACACGCCAAAATTGGCATAGAGCACGGGGCACTGACTGACAGGTCATCCCCAAAGTTTGGGATGACCTCGTATCGTATCGGACACGGAATCGTCCCCGCAAGGGACGTGCACTGCACTGAACAGCCGTGAAAACGGCTCTGACACGGGTCTCGTGTCCCATGTACACGAGTCGTGGACACGTGTCAGGGTGACACATGTGTAGAGGAACCTAGGGCGAACCCCAGGACACGAGCACGAGATGTGTCGTGTCCTGTGTCGCGTACACGAGACGCGTGCATCACTGCACGACGCGATCTGAAACCACGTATTTCCCTCTCTGATACGCGTGTCGTGTCCCCTCTACACGACACGTGGACACAGTGCAGGGTGCTGGACACGTGCACGAACCCTAGACTCACCTACTGACACGATCACGAGATGTGTATCGCTTTGTGTCGTATCCTAGACTCGTCTACATGTGTGCACGACGTGTAGTGTCTGTTAGTGTATGTGTTTTACCCGATTGGGTTTAGGAGTTGGTGGACACGCCGTGTCGTGTCATGGCCATGTGTCAGGCTAGTAGGAACCTAGAGGAACCTAGGGGCTACCATTACCAACCACTAGTATCGAGCCTTAGCTCGGTTTTGGATGTGAAATTGGGTTTACCCAATTTCGAGTAACAGTGCAGTTTTTCCAGTTTTAGGAATATTTCCCAGTTTTTGAAAATGGATTTCAAACCAAATTTTAATATGTTTTATACATGTATATATGTATTTTTAGTGTATATATATATAGTATATATGTATGTGAGTGTGTGGGTGAAATTTGAGGATGTGTAGTTGTGTACATAGGGAGTTGTGTATATATATACACATATGTGTATATATGTAACTGTGTGAGTGTGGGGAGCATTCCTGTTCCAGGAATTCTGGAACACTCCCCCCCTACTGTTCTGTCTTCTCTCTCTCTCTCTCTAATTCACTCTCTCTCAATACTTCCCTCTCTATATATATATATATATTGTAGTGTACATACATATATGGGGTATTATATAGTGTATCATATATATAGGGTATTATATATATAGAAGGGCTATATGTATCATATTAGGGTATTATATATATGGTATTATATTATATAGGGTATTATATAATGTATCATATATATACATAGAGTATTATATATATAGTTGGATATATATGTAGGTTATGTATAGGTGAGAATATAGGGTATTAGATATATATATTGTATAGATGTATGGCTAGACACCTATATAAGATACCTATACATGGTATCTAGTGACACATAGCCTATAGGCCTATGTGGTCATGTTATATGTGTATATATATATTATATAGAAATAGATACCTATAGGATATTAGCCTATGGAACCTAGATATACTAGCCTATGGCTAATAGGGGGTTGCCTTATACTTGGCCTAATGGGCTTTTGAATGGTTGACCTAGGTAGCCTTGTTGACCATGATTGACCAAAGTCAACTATTGGTCAACCATGACCTAATTGACCTAGAATTGACTTGGATGGACTCTAAATGACTTGGTGACCTAAGTTTGACTAAACCCTAGACTATTGACTAGTTGGTTTAGACTTTGACCTATATAAGGGTATTATTTATGACTTGGTTATATAGATAGCCCTATGTAGAGTGAAGATATGTATGGGGTTAAGTAGGATACTTAGAGTTGAGTCTTGATTGAGTTAGACTATGGTTTAGCTTGATTATAAGATTAAGTTTGGTGTTGTACTATATATATTTATATGTAATTTGGTTACACCTTAGCTTTGTAGAATGGTATCTTAGGTATCCTAAGACAGGTTAGCCTATAGTTAAGTTAAGTAACCTTATAGAGTTTGACTTAAATAGTTGACCCTTGGCTTAATTACCTGACTGACTAGTCTTTGTTTGACCAATACCTTAGTTGGTCTAAGTTTGACTTAGACTTGACCCAGATTGATCATGTTGACTAGAAATTGACTAGTTTGATTAGAGTGTTGACCAGGAGTTGACTTTAACCTAGATTTGACTAACCTTGACTTGTTTGACCTTGTTTGACTCTATTTGACTTAGTTTGATTTCCTGTGACCTAATATGACTTGATTGACTTAGTTTGACTGTAGAGTTGACCAAGTTTGACTTTGACCTAGATTGGCTTAGAATTTATATAGATTGCATTGAAGATTTCATTTACCTTCATTTTGGACATGTCATAACTGTATTACTCTATTTTAGGACATTGTGACCCTGGTACAGACATCTGATATTATACTACTCTTTTCAGAGTGTCAGGCGAGTACATTCTCTGATAGTTCTTTCATTACTTGTCATTTACTGTATTTCAGTTCTAGATAGCTATATATGATTCTCTGTACAAACACGATTAGTATTACTGGATCCATTACATGCGACACTCATTTATTTATGTCTGGCCTCTATATCTGGAATCACTACTGGCATCACCTTCTGGAACCACTACTGGAACCACTACTGGCATCACCCTACTAGAATCATTACTGGAATCATTTCTGGAATCATTGGCTGGACTCATACTGGTTGTAGTGTTGGATTATGGATTCACTTGTGGGCGGGGAAATACTTGAGTAGACATGTGAACATACCTAAAATCTGGAACCACCTCCTTTGGAACTATTCTGGAATGCTAGCCATCCCACACTTGGCCGAGTGTGCGATGTGCCTGATTACCCCTAGCCGTTTACATGTCGATCTCAGTATTTTAAAACACACTGTTAGAGTATAGTCTGGACTTACCCTGGAATCATGGATCACTTCTGGACTCATTTTTACTGGACTCACACTGGGATTACCTTTTATACTGTCTGGACTTATACCATGTTATTCTAGTTCAGCTAGTTCACTACAGTCTTCTTTGCCATGATTTCTTCTCTTGTTAGTTACTTTACTTTTCTTGTACCCTCACTGTTTCTCTACATCATTATCTGTATAAAACTGCCATGCTCATCTATATAACTGTCTAAAAACTGCTTTATAGTCTTTGTCATTTACTTGGGATTTCTAGATGAGATGTGCTCGTTCCTGTCCTGATTGGACCTGTTGAAAATATTACAGATGATACTCCTGACGACACATGCCCTACTTACCATGGACCTGGCGAGGGATTAGCTACCTTTGGTTCCGACTCTCAGGAGTGATTCAGGAGTTTAGCTAGTAGACTTACTTAGCTTTCATGTTTTGAGCTTGTTGCATTAAACTTGAGATATTGAGTTGTATTAGAGTTTGTTTGAGACATTGTTGTTATTATTTTAGTAGTTTAATTTATGTTGTTGTTAGTTGGTATCTAGATTTCTGTGTTATCTTATCGTGCTTAGACTGTGATTGAGTATATCATATCTTTTACTTGTCCTCCCTTCGGAGTTGAGATCTTGGCAAGTACATTATATACACTGCATGAGATTAGTTAGCAACCTAGGACAGCGTTCTACCGCCGACACTGCGGCGTAGGCTGGACGTACCCACTTCTCGTGCCCCTACACAAGGTGCGGGTCGTGACACCTTCCACCTGAGTCACCTGGCAACAATTTCTTCTCTGATTCTAATACTCATGTCTTGCTTCGTAGGACTTCTAGAACCATGCTAGAAAACCTCCAGCTAAGTTTGGTAGTCGAGATACTGGCATTGGATATTACATTTTATATGCATCTAGTCCTTCCTTGCATTATTGCATTCAGTGCTTGTACCTAACAACTGGCAGGTAGCTAAGCAAGATCCTAGGTGGTTGAGTGCAATGCAGGAGGAACTTCAGGCCTTGGAAAGAAATAACACATGGGAGCAGGTACCACTGCCAGTTGGAAAGCGTGATATTGAATGTATGGGTTTATACTGTTAAGCAAACTACAAAGGGCAAGATTGACAGGTACAAGGCCAGATTGGTTGCTAAAGGCTACAACCAAACTTATGATTTCGATTATGACGAGACCTTTGATCCAGTAGCAAAGATGAGCACTGTACGGGTGATGGTGTCATGTACTACTAACTTCAATTGGCAACTACATCAGCTAGATGTCAAGAATGCATTTTTGTATGAAGATCTCTAGGAGGAGGAGTATATGGAGATTCTACCGGGCTTTGAAGCTTCACAAGCAACTGAAAAGGTATACAAATTGAAGAAGTCTTTGTATGGGCTGAATCAGTCTCCTAGAGCATGGTTTGGTAGAATCAGGCTTGCAGTCTGTGGTATGGGGTATAGACAGTGCAATGGAGATCATACTGTGTTTTATAGGCACTCCAAAACTCGTATCACTGTTCTTGCAGTTTATGTAAATGATATTGTAATTACTGGAGACAATACTGAGGAGATTCTATGGCTAAAGAAAAGACTTGGAGAGGAATTTAAAGTCAAGGATCTGGGACAGTTGAAGTACTTCCTTGGAATTGAAATTGCAAGGTCACGATAGGGTATCGTGCTTTCTCAGCGAGAGTATGCTCTGGACCTTCTTTCAGAGATAGGGATACTGGGTTGCAAGGTTGCTTCTACTCCTATCGAGCAGAATCACAAGTTGTGTGCCGAGGGTGGTGATTCGGTGAGTAAGGAGCAATATCGAAGATTAGTTGGTTGGCTTATATATCTATGCCATGAGTGCGGTGAGTAGATATATGTATGATCCCAGAGAGTAGCATATTGAGGTAGTTCACAGAATTCTCAGGTATATTAAAGGAAGCCCATGAAAGGGGTTATGGTTCAGAAGTTCAGGACATCTGTTAGTTGAAGGCTACTGTGATGGCGATTGGGCGGGTTGTATGGATGATCGCAGGTCCACTACAGGTTACTGTGTGTTTGTTGGAGACAATCTTGTATCTTGGAGTAGTAAGAAGCAAGATGTAGTTGCTAGGTCTACAGCTGAGGTCGGTACAGGGCTATGTCAGTTAGTCTGTGCAAGATGATGTGGGTTAAGAGCTTGTTGTCAGATATGCGATTATTTAGAGGAGACTCTCTACAACTTTGGTGTGACAACAAATCACCAATTAATATTACAAACAATCCAGTTCAGCATGATCGCACCAAACATGTGGAGATTGATCGGTTCTTCATCAAGGAGCAGCTGAATAAAGGAGTTTTGACTTTGAGCTATGTAAAATCAGGGGAGCAGTTAGCTGACTGTCTAACTAAAGCTTTAAGTCTTAGAGAGTTTGGTATCTTTTGTAACAAGATGGGGATGACTAATATCTATCGCTCATCTTGAGGGGGAGTGTTGAGTTGTGAGGACTTATTTAGTCCCACATTGGATAGAAAATACGGAGGAGGCTTGCCTCCTCCTATATATGTACCCCCTCTTGAATAATAAACCATCAACTATTCCTTTCTACAAATGAAGTGCTCTTATAATTTGTCATGTTTTATAAAAAAAATTAAGTGTTGATCTAAAACAAATTATATTAGTGCCTGCACAAAGCGGTTTAACGACACTACCCCCAACTTGGTATTTCGTTTTTTTGTGTTTGTATTTTTGAGATTGAAAGGCCAAATCAAGCTAGATTTTGTATAACGGCAACTTGGGGTGAGCATTTGTCGGTTCTAAAACGAAAATCGGTCTGAATCGAAATAATGATTCAGTTCAGTTTTCTAAGTACGATTTGATTTTTGATTGATTTTTTCAATTCAGGATTCGATTTTGGAATTTGGAAACCGAATCGAACAAAAAGCCGAACTATCGATATTTTAAATTAGTCTCTATTATTATTTTGGTAACTTTTCTTGTTTTATGATATATTCTATCTCTATTTTTGTAAACTTATGATATGTCCCCTTATCTATCATAACTTTATCTTCAATTTATTTTTCAGTTGAACATAATATCTTCGTTTCAAAATTCTCAAAGGTGGTAATGAATGAAGTGCATGCCCTTATAATTTTTTATGTTTTATGAAACTTTTAAGTCTTGATGTAGAACAAATAATGTTAGTGCCAGCACAAAGTGACTTAACGACACTCCACCAAATTGGTATTTTAATTTTTGTGTTTGTAATTTGAGATTGAAAGGCCAAATAAAGCTAGATTTTGTACACCGGCAACTTGGGGTGAGAATTTGTCGGTTCTAAAACACAAATCAATCCGAATCAAAATAATGATTCGGTTCGGTTGTCTAAGTACGATTCGATTTTTGATTTATTTTTTCAATTCAGAATTCGATTTTGGAATCAAATAGAAGATCGAATTATCAATATTTTAAATTAATCTCTATTTTTTTTGGTAACTTTTCTTGTTTTATGATATATTCTATCTCTATTTGTGTAAATTTATGGTATGTCCCCTTATCTATTATAACTTTATCTTTAATTTATTTTTCAGTTGAATATAATAGCTTCGTTTCAAAGTTCTCAAAGGCGGTAAAAAAATTTCTTTATCCTTCTAATTTTAATCCAATTTTAACTAAAGCAGTCATGATCATTTCTACAATATATTTTAATGTTTTAGATTTTTTTTTGTTGCTAAATTAGGAATAAAGATGGTCAATTTTTTAATGTACTTGATTTTTATTTTTATTTGGTTTTAGAAAAAGTCTAATCCATCAAAAATAGCTTAATCCATCGAAATAATCAAACCGGACGAAAATTTAGTATAGTTCGATTCGATTCGGTTTGTGTAAAAAGTTGGTTCGGTTCAATCCGTTTTAAAATAGGTAATGTTTTCAAAATCGATTCGGTTTGAACTGAAACGACCGAATCCTCGTCCCTACTGGCAACCTACAAAAGATCGAATGTTCTGGGTGCCCATATTGTACAGTAAAAGATCTCGTGTAAGAACAAATTTAGTAATGTGGACTTCTCTACGGTCCGGTAAAATATAATCAATAAAATATCTACACTGAAAATTCAAAAGGAGATGGAAAATAATGTAGGATGCTTACCGACTTAAAAAAAGCTCAGCTCCATTTGACTCTGCTCACAAACAGAAGGTTCTGGTCACTAACATGTAGGCCTGTCAATGGATAGTCGAAAATCTGAATCCGATCCGATTCCGTATCCGAACTTTTGGATATTATTCGAAATTTCGGATATCGAATTCGGATATCCGATTAGTTTTCGGATATTATCTTTTTTCGGATACGGATTCGGATATTAAGGTATTCGAATCCGCTAATATCCGATCCGAATTTAAATTATAATATATATATATATATATATATATATATATATATATATATATATATATATATATATATATATATATTGTGCAAGAGATGAAAGGTTATATTTTTAATGTATTTATCTATGATCCATTTTGAGTGAGACTTTTTATCTTCTATTTCTTTTTTACCTCTATATTATAATTATAATATTATATATAAGAATGGTGTACAGTTGTGATATGCATGTTTCACATGCAAGTTGCATTTGTAATTAATAGTTGAATTTGACTGAAAAAACCTTCTGGCCGTGGAGTTGTATTTGTAATTAATAAGGTAAAGAAGAGCTCATGGCCACGTCATCCATTTCTGTCATTGCTTCTTATACTTCCTAGACATGTAATTATGTACATTGATTGTAATTGACAAATGAAAGGCCGGCCAAATGCTGCTGGGTGGGTGATATTTTATTATTCTCCAACTCCATTCTATATTAAAAAATCTTTATTACTCTCTAAGTTTAAGTTCCAACTCCATTCTCTTTTCCAAGTCCAAGACTCCAAGTTCCAACTCCATGAGTTTATGACTCTATGAGAAGGTGAAAGGCCTGCAGGAAGCAACGACAGAATCTGCTGAGCCCCAAGGGCTGGTTCTTCCTATGCAAATAGTTATCCCACGGACTGGTCCTTCTAAGCTGATCTCTTCCCAGTATCAATAGCAAACGGAGTCAAAAGCAAAGATGGCGACGACGTTGATGAACAACCAAGTGCCGCCTTCTTCGAGTGAAGAGCGTCCAAACTACGATGGTAGCAGCACTTGGAACCTTGTCCTTTACGCGTGGAAGAGGAGGGAGGGCACGAGCACCAGAGCTTCGACTGCGGCAGAGGTCGAGGCTTCAATTTCTTCACTTCGTCACTGGTGATGGTCTTTCAAATGTATTATACCTACCATTCTTTACTTGTCAAATGTATTATACCTACCATTCTTCTCAAGAATGTTTTACCTGGTCTTTATTTGTTCAATTTATTATCTTTTGTTTTGATTACTAGTTGGAAAACTGTTGAGAATAAATATAAACAATTGGTTCCTGAAGAAACTGTGAAACCAGGGATCACTATTCAAAATGCTTACAACCTATATTGAAACCAAATCATCGGTGATTCTCTACCATATGTTAAGCTATGTTTTTTTCTTCAGATTTTGCAAGCTGCAACCAAATACAACTCCCAGAAGACATTGTAGTTGGACTAGAAATAACTAAAATTTTAATTTTCTAGATATTCGGATAATAACTAAATTTTCAATATTTCGGATTTCGGATATTCAGATAATAACGAGAGACTAGGTAGATTCGAATATCTTTTAGCTTATCGGATCGAATCGGATATTCGGATAATAACTAAATTTTCAATATTTCGGATTTCGGATATTCAGATAATAACGAGATACTAGGTAGATTCGAATATCTTTTAGCTTATCGGATCGAATCGGATTTTATCCGATATCCGTTAAACTAAACGGATACGAATTCGAAGTGTAAAAAGAAATATCCGTTCGGATATCGGATCGAATTCGGATATTATATAAAAAAATCGGATACGGATACGGATATTACTCTATCCGTATCAATAAGCATCCGTTGACACCCCTACTAACATGTTATACCTAAGAGCATCATTAGTAAGGCTCATCCCATTTCCTAGATTCCAGATTTAGAATGTAGGAGCTCATTTTGTAAAATAGTAAATTTTAGAGAAATTTTGAGTCGTATTTCATTTTTTTTATCCATATTGAATGTACACCCCACTGCTTTACCTTAATGTACGAATGCCCCCACTTTTGACGGAAATCGTCCGTAATTGACGGTCAACCCCTTTGACTGATAATTTTGGACGAAAATATCCTTATCTTCTCTCATCCCAAACCCAAACTCAAACCCAAATCCTAATTCTCTGCCCCCTCCCCCGCTCCCGCTCCCCCCCCCCCCCCCCCCGCGCCACTGCCATGTCCACCCGCCGCTGCCGCTGCTGTTGGGCGGGGGAGGGGGCAAAGCGGGAGCGGGGGAGGCATCCGCACCGGACCGCGCCGCCGGAGGCTTGCCGGAAAGAAAAGTCTTCATCTTTCTGGTCGCTTCTCCGGGATGACAAGGAGGAACAGACAGGGGTCCGGTCAGCTCCTCGTGAAACGAGGAATATGGTCGAGCTTCTGCCTCTGTAACTCTCTGAATCAATTTTGGTGAAATTTTGATTTTTTTTTAGTTCTCTTTTGATTTAATATTGTCTTCTTGTGAAAAATAAAATTTTTCTATTAAATAGTTGTTTAATAATGAATTTTGTTTATTAACTGAATTTTCTCCATTTTAGTAAAAGTAATATATATGATAGTGAGCTTAAACTTATAGGAAAGAGTTTAGTTTTAGTGTAAGTATCAATTTCTAGTAGGTTGTTTTAATAATCTAAAAATTTTATTAATTAGGCCCTAATTATTAGTTTGCCTTAATGGTAATTACTGAATAAATTATTATTTTTCCAAATTCAGTTATCAGAAGTAATTACTGTGGTCATTTTTTTTTGAAATAACTAATCGATACTGTTTTAATTTTTACAAATACTAGTTCTGATTTCTTAATTAACTATACTGCTTCTGATTTCTTAATTAACTGTGCTTGCAGTAATTAGTTAACTATTGCAGATTAGTTGGTTTAGTAAATTAATTATTTTTAGAATTAATTATTAAGTAATTTTGTACTTAATTGTTTCTTTAACTGAATCTGTTAGAATTAGAGATTGGTTAGTTTGTTGTAACAACTAAGTAATTCAGTTACAATTTGTTACAATGCTTATATTGTGCCCCCAGATCTATTCTTATTTACACATCTACCACTTGGGAAACACCCCCAGATCTACACTTATTTACAAATCTACCATTCCTCCTCTACACACACACACACACGATTATTTTATTATAAATATGCACATTTTCCCAAAATTCTGACATAGCACAGTACACTCAGTGTCCAGTCACATCACTCTCTCTCTCTCTCTCCACTGTATACTCTCATTCTCTCTCCCCTCACTGTCCTCCGGCCGTTCCCCAGCAAGCACCACCGCTCCGGCCATCACTCTGCCACTATAGTGTCTTCTCGTTGACCTCGACTGCTGCATGGATCTCGTCGTCACGAGCTTCCCCGCCACCAGAGCTGGCTCAGATTGACGGATTTGAGCCATCCTCGTCATCGGTGCTGACCTCGACTGTCGAGCCACCGCTTTGAAGACCGCGACCTCGACTGCAATGCTTCCTCGCGAGACGTACCGATCCCGCGTAGAACAAACCGCTCCTCAAAAGCTGTATTGCCCTTTCGAATCTCGAGGAGTCTCCTTGCAGCTCGAGCCACGACCGCCGATCGGAGCATGCCGCCTTCGACAGCAGAGCCACCGCCAGATCTCGTCGCCAAGACGAGCAACTTCACGGCCATCCCCGAGACTCCGGACCTACACCGGATCGTTGTCGACGACGACTGCCGTTCCTCGAAGACCCCGAGGACCTTGAAGATCGAGCTTCCCTTGGAGACCGCGCCTACCTTGGAATTTGCGTCGCCTCTTCGAGAGCCGAGGAGCCGCTGACATCATCTGAGCCCCCGCAGCGTCTCGTCGTCGTAGATCGACGTCCCCGCCGGGCTGGTAAGCCTTCTCTCGATCTACTTGAACCCCCTATCTCCTCCTTGTTCCACTATAAATTAGGGTTTTGGGTGGGGCTAAGGTTTTGATGTTGTCCATAGAGCTAGGGTTGGGGTTTCCTAGCGTTTGAGAGAGGAGAAGAACTGTAGGGAAGAAGATGAAGAAGGCTGAGGCCATGGGAGTGAAGTAGATGGGGGTTTGGGTTCTAAGCATGTGACCATGGGAGCCGGAGTGAAGAAGGAACTCTAAGATTCTGTTAGTGTCGTGTAAGGCCATGAAAAAAGTTCGAGCTAGGGTTTCTTATGGACGAGTGAGGAGGAAGACGAAGAGGGAATATTAAGGTTTGGTTTAGGGTTTCGAACGGGAAAAAGGCGTGGAGAAGAAGGAACCTAGGGTTAGGGTTTGGAACAACTAGGACGAAGAAGCTAGGGTTAGGGATGAACGAGAGGTTGAAGAAGAAGGAATTTAGGGTTAGGGTTTCCTCTCCTGTGGCTGGAAGAAATGGAGAATGAGAGGAGAGAGAAGAGTAATGGTATATATTGTGTTTTGTAAAATCGTGGGCCGGGTTGCGGGTTCAGGATATAAGTGAGTGTTTTGATTCAATCCTTTTGAAATAAATCATTGAATTAATAACAAAAAGGATGAGTTGGGCTGGGCTTATATATGGATTAGTTATATGGAATTGTTGTGTTTGTATATAAGGTTTTGATGAGTCTGTGGGCTTCCAATGAAATATGAAGTGTACAGTAAAGGACTTTTGTAGTGAAGAGGTTTTCTGTGGGTTTGGGCTTTAGTCCAATACTTGCATAACAATTGTTTTAATTTTGAAACTGAAGTGGACTGGGTTGTTGGGCTGGGCCGGTTGGGCTCGAGAGTAGAGAGTAGGCAGAGTGGTTTTTATTAAGGGTTAGGGTTTGGGTTGATTGGGCTGGGTTTGAGAAGGGAATGCTGGGCCGGGCCAACAGTTTTAAATGAAGGATTGGGTTTGGTATTTTTTTAAGGAGTTTATGAAGTGATTAGTTACAACAGTAGGCTTGGGCTTTGGGGGCTATGGCCAGGGAGGATTATAGTAGAATATTTGGGCTGGTATTATTTTAGTATTATTTTGCTAGTAGTTAAATTTCTAATGTTGATAATAATTGCTATTGTTGGGCTAACATTGTTTGCAAAGTATTATTTTGAAACTAAATATATTTCTAAAATAGTAACTTGAATACTAATAGTACTTGTATTTCCAACTCAGATTTTTCTAGTAAAATTCTAGTATATCAAAATGTTGTTATTTCTAAAAAGTTTATATAGTTATTATTTTCTAGTAAATGTTTTATCATATCTATATATTGCTAGTAAATAGATAATATCTTAAATATCAATATTTTTAAATGGTTTAGCTAGCTGTGTATTTTCTACACATAAATGATTTTCTTACAAAAAAATAGTTAAAAATATTTTCGCTAATATCTATTTTGATCAAGTTATATATGTATGTTTCCAAAATATTGGTAAATTAGTATTTGGTTTTATTTAGCAATAAATTAGTTAAATAATATCATTAATATATTTAAACCCTAATAACTTGTACCAAAATATATCAGGTGACATTCATCCATGCAGTTCTACTCCCGTACTTCCAAAGCAAGGCAAGTACACCGACTCAAGCTTTTACTTTGTTTCTATCTTACATTCATGTGCCAAGTTCTCATATCGGACATGTGATACACACGATTGCATCATCCTTATTCGTTACTGCATTATGAGTCATTATCTATTGTGGAGATTGGAGAAAATATTAACTTTTGTGTGACCACACCCAACATAGGTATTGTGGATAGCCTAATCGTACACCTCACGTACGATTAAGCCGTACCTTGTAGAATTGTGAATTGATTGATTGTGTATTGTGGTCCTTAAGCCGATCACACATTAGTTTAATATTTCAAAAAGGTCACACTTGCATTGATTGTCGTGTTCATCGTATTGTTCATTGATAGCCGTGTTCATTGTCTTTGCATATTGATTATCATGTCCATTGTCTTCAGTTTTGCATTTCACTTCTGGTACCATAGTTTTATTTTTAGTTCTCGTACTCTAGTTTTACCTTATACTCTGTAGTTTATATTATATTGTATATTATTCTTGTCGAGGTTGTACTTTGCTCTTTTCTTGACAGGATACGTTGCAGGTGAGCTTGAGATCACATGGAGCACGGTGATATCATTGGATATTGTAGGATTTATTTTATTTGTTTTTCTGAAGATTGTATTTTATGATTTCATCATTGTATATTTTTATTTGACTGAATTTGTCTCCGGATGACTTTGTGCTAAATTGACTTGGAGGATTGTGGTGATATTTTTGGAACGTTTATAGATTCTATGATTGTTTAAATTACATTGTGACTTGGAGTTTTCCTTAGTATTGTACAGCTTACTTCGTCGTGTCCATCGACGAAGGCTGGGCGTGTCCGATTATTCAGGAGCGGATCGTGACATATTTTTAGTGGTGGCCCATGCAAGTCTATCCTAATGGCACTTAGGCTATAAAATGCTATTGGGGGACCAGCGAAGCTAAGGAAAACTCATCACAGCATAGGATCCGTGGGAAATGGTTATGGTTATTGATATTTAAATTTGATTTACTTATGATTTTCTAGGTTAGTTTATGATTTTCTAGGACATAGCAATCAACGGTTTATTTTCTATTACAGGATGGTCGCCACGAAGAACACGGGGACTAGCGAGCAGCCTGCACCCGATGCGTAGGAGCAGCTTCCACCGCCTCTGCCTCAGCCGCTTCCTCCGACGATGACATTCGACGGTACCCAGATGATGGCCATCTTCCAGCAGTTCATGGAGGCACATAACCACTAAGCCACGCAGTTCCGAACGGCGATCATGGACGTGCTCCGAGTCAGGGAGCCATCTCCACCAGCTCCGCCAGCACCGCCGGCACTACCAGCGCTAGCAGCACCGAGGCCAGGGACTGCCAGAGATTATCAGAACCTCTGCCCGATGGATTTTTGGGGCCATGAGGGGATAGTCTATGCAGATGAGTGGCTAGAAAATGTCGAGCGGACACTAAAGATTGCGAGGATTCCAGATGATCTGAAGGTCGAAGTTGCAAGCATGCGACTTTTCGACATTGCTAGAGCTTGGTATAGAGAGGAGCCTCAGTTGGTTGAACCCCAAGTTCTATGGAAAGAATTCAAACTGCTGTTCCAGGAGAAGTTCTTTCCGGATGTGGAGCGAGACGAGCTTCGGATGCAGTTCGAGGCATTACAGTAGGGGAGCATGACTGTAGCTTAGTACACATCGGAGTTATCCCGACTCAGTAGGTTCACAGAGAACCTAGTTAGCATACCAGATGAGAGGGCTTGGAAGTTCAAGAAGGGCCTCACCAGAGAGTTGCGGCATGCAGTGGCAATCAGCCATGCCACTACCTATGCGAGCATCCTCAAAGTTGCTCAGAGAGTAGAGAAGGAGATGGACCCAAGCTCAAGTGGGACCGAGACATTGGCACTAGCAGCTCCCAGGGTCTACCGAAGCTGACAGACACTCAGTAGAGGCCACCTCAGCGGCCAGCACCTCAGCATCAGCATCATCCTAATGTTTGATCTCCAACATCGCCGAGGCAGCAGAGACAGATCCAGACCCCGACATACTTATCTTGTGTGTACTGCAAGAGTCCGGGATACCGTGTCGAGGAATGCCATAAGAAGTTAGGACAGTGCATGGTTTGTGGATCTGCCACTCACCAAGTGAGAGATTGCCCTACAGCTTTCACTCGTCAGGGACCAGCACCAGAGCTGCAGCAGGAGGATCCACCCTTCGAGGATCAATAGCCGCAGGAAACGCAGCCAGATGGACAGTTATCTTCCTTATGTTGCTTGTAGTATTTAGATTTTCTTGTAGTGCCTATTTTGATGCTTGTCTCTGAGTTTTCTTGTCTTTACTTTTTTTCATATTGTCTAGTGACTATTTGTTAGTCCTTGTTACTTTTACTACCTAAATAAAGCCATTTGTCTTTCGTTGCTTTCTTGATAAACTTGTTTGATTTTGTGCAAACCTATCAAACCTTGAAATTTTGAGGACAAATTTTTTTTAAGGGGGATAGATTTGTAACTCTCTGAATCAATTTTGGTAAAATTTTGATATTTTTAAGTTCTCTTTTGATTTAATATTGTCTTCTTGTGAGAAACAAAAATTTTCTATTGAATAGTTGTTTAATAATGAATTTTGTTTATTAACTGAATTTTCTCCATTTTAGTAAAAGTAATATATATGATAGTGAGCTTAAACTTATAGGAAAGAGTTTAGTTTTAGTGTAAGTATCAATTTCTAGTAGGTTGTTTTAATAATCTAAAAATTTCATTAATTAGGCCCTAATTATTAGTTTGCCTTAATGGTAATTATTGAATAAATTATTATTTTTCCAAATTCAGTTATCAGAAGTAATTACTGTGGTTATTTTTTTGAAATAACTAATCGATACTGTTTTAATTTTTATAAATACTAGTTCTGATTTCTTAATTAACTGTATTGCTTCTGATTTCTTAATTAACTGTGCTTGCAGTAATTAGTTAACTATTGTAGATTAGTTGGTTTAGTAAATTAACTATTTTTAGAATTAATTATTAAGTAATTTTGTACTTAATTATTTTTTAACTGAATCTGTTAGAATTAGAGATTGGTTAGTTTGTTGTAACAACTAAGTAATTCAGTTACAATTTGTTACAATGCTTATATTGTGCCCCCAGATCTATTCTTATTTACATATCTGCCACTTGGGACACACCCCCAGATCTACACTTATTTACAACTCTGCTATTCCTCCTCTGCACACACACACAAACGATTATTTTATTATAAATATGCACGTTTTCCTAAAATTCTGACACAGCACAGTACACTCAGTGTCCAGTCATATCACTCTCTCTCTCTCTACTGTACACACTCATTCTCTCTCCCCTCACTGTCTTTCGGCCATTCCCCAGCAAGCACTATCACTCCGGCCATCACTCCGCCACTGTAGTATCTCCTCGCCGACCTCGACTGCTGTATGGATCTCATCATCACGAGCTTCCCCGCCACCAGAGTTGGCTCATATCGACAGATTTAAGCCATCCTCGTCATCGGTGGTGACCACGACTGCCGAGCCACCGCTTTGAAGACAGCGACCTCGACTGCAATGCTTCCTCGCGAGACGTACCGACCCCGCACAGAACGAACTGCTCCTCAAAAGCTGTGTTGCCCTTTCGAATCTCGAGGAGTCTCCTCGCAGGTCGAGCCACGACCGCCGATCGGAGCACGCCGCCTTTGACAGCAGAGCCACCGCCAGATCTCGCCGCCAAGACGAGCAACATCACGTCCGTCCCCGAGACTCCTGACCAACACCAGATCGTTGTCGATGACGACTGTCGTTCCTCGAAGACCCCGAGGCCCTTGAAGATCGAGCTTCCCTTGGAGTCCGCTCCTACCTTGGAATTTGCGTCGCCTCTTCGAGAGCCGAGGAGCCGCTGACATCATCTGAGCCCCCCAGCTCCTCGTCGTCGTGGATCGATGTCCCCGCCCGGCTGGTAAGCCTTATCTCGATCTACTTGAACCCCCATCTCCTTCTTGTTCCTCTGTAAATTAGGGTTTCGGGTGGTGCTAAGATTTTGATGTTGGCCATAGTGCTAGGGTTGGGGTTTCCTAGCATTTGAGAGAGGAGAAGAACTGTAGGAAAGAAGATAAAGAAGGCTGAGGCCATGGGAGTGAAGTAGATAGGGGTTTGGGTTCTGAGTATGTGACCGTGGGAGCCGGAGTGAAGAAGGAACTCTAGGATTCTGTTAGTGTCGTGTAAGGCCATGGAGGAAGTTCGAGTTAAGGTTTCTTATGGCTGAGTGAGGAGGAAGACGAAGAGAAAATATTTAGGTTTGGTTTAGGGTTTCGAACGAAAAAAGGGGTGGAGAAGAAGGAACCTAGGGTTAGGGTTTAGAACAACTGGGAAGAAGAAGCTAGGGTTAGGGATGAGCGAGAGATTAAAGAAGAAGGAATTTAGGGTTAGGGTTTCCTCTCCCGCGGCTGGAAGAAGTGGAGAATGAGAGTAGAGAGAAGAGTATTGGTATATATTAGGTTTTTTTTAAATCGTGGGCCGGGTTGCGGGTTCAGGATATAAGTGAGTGTTTGGATTCAATCCTTTTGAAATAAATCCTTGAATTAATAACAAAAAGGATGAGTTGGGCTGGGCCTATATATGGATTAGTTATATGGAATTGTTGTGTTTGTATATAAGGTTTTAATGAGTATGTGGGCTGCCAATGAAATAAGAAGTGTATAGTAAAGGACTTTTGTAGTGAAGAGGTTTTCTGTGGGTTTGGGCTTTAGTCCAATACTTTCATAACAATTGTTTTAATTTTGAAACTGAAGTGGACTGGGTTGTTGGGCTGGGCCGGTTGGGCTCGAGAGTAGAGAGTAGGCAGAGTGGTTTTTATTAAGGGTTAGGGTTAGGGTTGATTGGGCTGGGTTTGAGAAGGGAATGCTGGGCCGGGACAACAGTTTTAAGTGAAGGATTGGGTTTGGTATTTTTTTAAGGAGTTTATGAAGTGATTAATTACAACATTAGGCTTGGGCTTTGGGGTCTATGGCCAGGGAGGATTAGAGTAGAATATTTGGGCTGGTATTATTTTAGTGTTATTTTGCTAGTAGTTAAATTTCTAATGTTGATAATAATTGCTATTGTTGGGCTAACATTGTTTGCAAAGTATTATTTTGATACTAAATATATTTCTAAAATAGTAACTTGAATACTAATAGTACTTGTATTTCCAACTCATATTTTGCTAGTAAAATTCTAGTATATCAAAATGTTGTTATTTCTAAAAAGTTTATATAGTTACTATTTTCTAGTAAATATTTTATCATATCTATATATTGCTAGTAAATAGATAATATCTTAAATATCAATATTTTGTAAATGGTTTAGCTAGCAGTGTATTTTCTACACATAAATGATTTTCTTACAAAAATAGTTAAAAATATTTTCACTAATATCTATTTTGATCAAGTTATATATGTATGTTTCCAAAATATTGGTAAATTAGTATTTGGTTTTAGTCAGCAATAAATTAGTTAAATAATATCATTAATATCTTTAAACCCTAACAACTTGTACCAAAATATACCAGGTGACATTCATCCATGCAATTCTACTCCCGTGCTTCCAAACCGAGGCAAGTACACCGACTTGAACTTTTACTTTATTTTTGTCTTACATTCATCTGCCATGTTCTCATATCGGACACGTGATACACACGATTGCATCGTCCTTATTCATCATTACATTGTGAGTCATTATCTATTACGGAGATTGGGAGAAATATTAACTTTTGTGTGACCACACCCAACATAGGTATTGTGGATAGCCTAATCGTACACCTCACGTACGATTAAGCCGCACCTTGTAGAATTGTGAATTGTGAATTGATTGATTGTGGATTGTGGTCCTTAAGCCAGTCACACATTAGTTTAATATTTCAAAAAGGTCACACTTGCATTGATTGTCGTGTTCATCTTATTGTTTATTGATAGTCGTGTTCATTATCTTTGCATATCGATTGTCATGTCCATTGTCTTCAGTTTTGCATTTCACTTCTGGTACTATAGTTTCATTTTTAGTTCTCGTACTCTAGTTTCACCTTGTACTCTGTAGTTCAGATTATATTGTATATTGTTCTTGTCGGGGTTGTACTTTGCTCTTTTCCTGACAGGATACGTTGCAGGTGAGCTTGAGGTCACATGGAGCATGGTGATATCATTGGATATTGTAGGATTTATTTCATTTGTTTTTTTGGAGATTGTATTTTATGACTTCATCATTGTATATTTTTATTTGACCGAATTTGTCTCCGGATGACTTTGTACTAAATTGACTTGGTAGATTGCGGTGATATTTTTTGGGACGTTTATAGATTCTGTGATTATTTACATTACATTGTGACTTGGAGTTTTCCTTAGTATTGTACAGCTTACTTCGTCGTGTCCATCGACGAAGGCTGGGCGTGTCCGACTCGTGTCCGATTATTCGGGAGCGGGTCGTGACAGCCCCTCTAGTCGCTTATTCTGGCAACAGAGCACCGTAACGCGCCGCCGCCGCCGACGACGACCCATCACTAGAAGGATAGCTTGCTGAGTTCGACTTCGTCCTTCAAGTCGCCATCGTACCGGGAGGCGGCAGAGGACCAGAATGGAGTCCGGTCACCTCCTCGTGAAACGAGGAAGATAGGCGAGTCGCTGCCCCTCCGGTTGCTTATGATGGCCGTGGAGTCCTTGCTAGCTGTTTATAAGATACATGGATGTCCTAAAAAGGGAAAGGAAACTAATGAACCATGAGCGAGGCCTGGCCTCCTATATCAGTACTTATCAACGTTGGATGGTTGTTAGGTGCAGCACCGACACCCTTGCTACAGTCTCCCCCCGTATGTTCAGGGGCCGTCCGTTCTCGTTCATAGGACCACCGGTGAACTACGCTGTCGGTTGCAATGGTGGTCACACTTGGAAGAGGGGGAGGGGGCGGAGCTCGGGTGGCGGGTTGGGGGGGCGAAGGCTGCAGGGTACGACGGTAGAGACAGATCGGGGGCACGGGGGAGGCAAATCGGGGGTGGCGGCGGAGCGGTGCTGGTGATGGTGGTATTGTTGAAGGTGATGGTGGTGGTGGTGATGGTGATGGTGAAGGTGAAGGCGGTGGTGATGGAGATGGTGATGCTGAAGGTGAAGGTGGTGGTAGTAGTGGTGGTGGCGGTGATGGGCGCAGCAGTGGCAACAATGGGGCGGAGGAGGTGGGACAGAGCGGAAGAAGGAGGTAGAGGGATTAGATTAGGATTAGGATTAGGATTAGGTTTAGGATTAGAATTTGGGTTTGGGTTTGGGTTTGGGTTTGGGTTTGTATTTAGGGAGGGTATTTTCGTCCAAAATTATCGGTCAAATGCGTTGACCGTTGGTCTTGGACGGAATCCATCAAAAGTGGAGGGTAAATTATATTATGGTAAAGCAGTGGGGTGCACCTTGAATATGGGTAAAAAAAAGTGGGGTGCGACTCAAAATTTCTCTAAATTTTATTTCTAGTTTCAATTACTATAATTTCGATCTCATTTTATTCGTAGGTGCTAAGGATTTGGTATCCCAATTTCTACATTCTAGATTGTAGGAACTCATGTTTAGAATAGTAAGTCTCAATTTGGAGCCCAACTTTCTAGATTTCAGACTGTACATTATTTTTTTTCACATCAATTTTTGACAACACAATCTTTGGGACCGGAGCACTTTATCATTTCCTATTAGTCTCATACAAATCCAACCCATTCTACATTTATCTTTTTTTTTTAACTTTGGGCCTCAAATTGTATTTGAGAGTCTCAACTACTAATGATGCTCTAAGGATAAGAATCTAGTGAGCATATAATTTATGCCTGGTGCGTGGTTCTAATAATTGATATGATGAGGTGTAGAAGTCACCCTAGTATAGCTGTAGAAGGAATAAATTCATTAGGCAACGTTTATGAACTGATACATCCCAATACAAGGACCCTGCTACGTTGTCCGTGAGTCTCACTGCATGTTCTGTGACGGTCTTCTATTAGCTCTATAGTCCATATTTTAAGGGGATGTAGTCCGGTGATAGCAGGAGGGGCCAATAATTGGCTGTCACATGGGCCTGCGATCACGTCTGCGATTACAAATTGCGAGCAAAATATTATTTTCATATATACAATGTGCACCTATAATTAAGGAAATAAGAAGATCAGTTGTTTCAATTAGTATTTTAAATCTGGCTCGGAGATCGACTCGACGCTGAATCGGGTAAAATCAGTTCAACCAGTGGTTCAATCACTATATTAATCTGAGTGACAAGTTCAATTGTCACACTCCGATCCCGTAGAACCGATCGTCCTCGCTAAGGTGTGATATCGTACAAGCCTAGGTTGCACTCGTGCAAGGCGGTTTCCATAATGGCCGATTACAGGCTAAGCGACGGGGTCGTCGCACAGAAATATTGAATAAACAGCAGCAAAAACTTGAAGTAAAACACAAGTCATTCAAAATGCACTTTATAGATATTGAAACAAAGATTACAATTGTGGCACGAGGCCATGATTACAATCTCTCTAGCTCACTTTTCTCTCAATACAAGTCACTCTGCTCTCTCTCATCTCTCAGTACAATTTAACGAGCCAGCGGATGCTTCGGATAGGCGATGTCCATACATTATATCCCGTATAAGTCCAGACCCTATGCGGTCGTACGCCTCAAAATGTCAAAGAACTCCGTACCTCGATGCATCCAAGCGAGCTCCGTGCCAACGAGCTTCTACTTGTTCCTACACATAAATACTGTGTGGGTGTCAATACTCAACTGTACTGGTGGAGTGAGCTCCTCGCCCACCCATACAAAACCGAAACGTTCATTTACTTTGTGCAACATAATCCCTTTATGATTGTCTTTCTATTCTTGCCTTAGGATCATCTTTTAGGACACAAACACCTGGCCTATTTTGAGACTCTAGACCATCACCGTGCTATTGCACCGATAACTTCCTTATCCTTACTATGCCGACTAGTACTTGTCTTTTGGCCCATGCCGTGGAATGCAACAACATGATTCGTGTCATCAACTTGGTTCATGCTTCAATATTGAGGCCGTACCTCATAATGTAGCATGACTTAACTAGACTTGCCTTACGGCCCTTCTCCACTTAACCCGGGATGACTCAATCCCGACTTACGCAACTCTATATCATCGACTTAATACTCGATACCACATTCGTGCCGAAACACGTATCCTTGCTATAGCCAAATCCTAGGCCTCTTAAGACTTGTGATGCAATCATGCATACAATCTATACTTCATTCATGCTATGCTTGCTCTTTCTTTGAATCGACCGACATCATGCATGCGAATTATCGCTCAGCACGTCAACTTGACTGTATGAAAGGTCACTGACAATTGAAGCCATCTTGGACATGTAGGTGGTGTAAGACGAGGCCCTTGCAGCTAAGGGTAGCTAGCCCTGCTCAAGTCCTCGAATCACCGGCGGCGTGTTCTTGCCTAACTACCTTGCTTCCCTCCTAGGCCGATACGGTCCTGTGGCCCCAGGTTTCCGAATCGAAGGTGCGAAACCTTGTCGACAAGTTGTCCATGACCACACACCTACGAGAACTTCTAGACTTAACGTAAATGCATGGCCTAACAGTTATGACTTGCTTTCCTTTGGTTTACTTCTTTTCTTTTCCATACTTCTTTTGTAGAGCCCAAACCAGGGTTGCCTCGGCGACTGACCTATAGTTCCGACATCTTTTCTCGGCGACTAACCTACAGTCCCGACATGTTTTCTGTGTTTCCATACTCTTATTAACTCAACTCATGAATAGCTAATTGATAGCCTTCAAGCATAACTTGAACAAAATATGTTCTTCATGTGCCATAGACCGTGGCTAATTTTTTTATTGAACCATTTATGGCTCGTGCCTTAAACCGACTTGTGTTCTATGCAACACTACCGCCCAAGTCATACTTTATATGACGAGCCTTGAGATCGTGGGACTAAGTGACATGACAACCGCAGATAACATGGGATAGTGCTTGCTATGACTCCGATAGCCCAACATAATTTTGCCTAACTTAATCGTGCAACAACTTGACGAGCAAAGGCTATGCCAAGCCTCGCATTGTGGGAACGTGTCATGCATGTATTTGACTTGAACAACCAAGTTCTTTGGGTGCCTAGACTTATGCCAGAAGTCGTCGGATACAACTTAACCCGTGGGGTGAGCAAAGGCTATGCCAAGCCTTGAACGAAGGTACCGTACATATTTTATTAAGTATTTATGCGGGCGACGCTAATGACTTAGGGTAATTCAAAGCTTTGAGGCGAAGACCAACTTTCCTTCTCCCAAACCACGTGACGAAGGACCGAGTGTCATTTTTGAAAGCACGACGTGCGATACTTCTAAGACGACCATGGACCTTTCCATGTTCTAACTCAGTCTGATCCAACTTGGAATTATTTCCGTAGCTTTGTGGATTCATCTCTTTTATTATCAAGCCTACTTATGAATTCTAAAACTTTAGTTTTATTAGAGTGAAGGACAAGCTGAGGCAAGTTCACCGAAGCCACCCACCGAGCGGGTCTTCGAGCAGCCATTGTATGGCTAAGTTCGAACGTCGTTGGCGTTTCAATTCCTCCGATTGAGCTGAGCGGGACGGGGCGTTACATTATACACCACTCAGAAAAAGTTTCATCATTGAAACTTACTAAATACACTTATCGACTTATCACTTGATTCAACATCCAGTGACTCTCACACGCACTTCGCCTTAACCAATCTCTGAAACCTGACTTGCATCGATGCCTCAATCAATATTCCATTTTATTTCAAACCAATGATTGCACTACCATCAATCTTTTTCTTGAAACCTATGATTTCAAAATCCTCGACACCCTTCTATTTCTTTAGTTTTACTTGAATTCAACGTATCACTTAGTTGGATCGTGCATGTATTCTAAGCATCCCTAAAATACATACATGTCATCCAAACCTCATGATAGAGAATCCACTATTTTTACTCGAGTCAGATCGTGCACATATTCAGGGCGTCCCTGAAATATGCACATTTCAGTCTAGCCTCGTGAGTGGGGTTTCCATACTTATGAATCATTCTATCCATCAATACCATTCTATCAATCATCAAGATCGATCGTACCGATGCTAACTCTTTTAAACAGGGAAGTCTCGTCTAACCGCTAGGCCATCTTTTTCGGCTAAAGTCATCCGTCAGAATTGGAATCATAGTTCCTCAACAATAACACCAATACTGACCCTAGTCCTAGGATCAAACCGAAGTTGATAATACGGGATTTTCTACCCAATCTCGCATCACTCAGATTTCTAAACATCGAGCATGTATTTCTCCTATTCGCACTTACAACTCTTAGTCCAAAGGGTCTGAGTCATTCAGTAAAGCCATCCTATCGTAAGTTCACTCAACCAATTCCTCTGCATATCAATATCGCTCATCCAACAAGCCATTCGCGTACTCTTTGAATACGTTTGATATAAACCACCTATACATCATTCCCGAGTCAAAAATGCTACGACACGATGTGTTACTAAACCATAATTTTTATTTCTTATTCCCTAAGCCGTTTATCATAATTCACGTAATCGTTCACAAGGTCGCCTAGCTCAACAATATGTCATGCCCCAATCTCATGCAAGTCTGATCATCCACGTAGGACATGAAATCACCGTGTATTCCCCCAGGATAATCGTTCTTATCAGGACGTAACTCTTGCTTGAGTTTAGACTAATTCATTTACGATATACAGATTGGACTACTTAATCCTCAAGTTTACTCAATCGTCATTCACAAGTCCGACCAATCCTCGAATTCACCTTCGCATCAAACCACAAGTCAAAGCAATCTAAATTGCCACACCGTAATCTTTCGAGTTCGATCATTCCCGCGACATGGATGACCATGTCAGTGCTCACGCAGAATGATCACCCAAAATTCGATATGACGCATGTGCGAGGCTGGAGTTGCGCTCGTACAAGATAAGATCGTCGACGTTGGTTATCTTCGAAGCAATCAAGACACGATCATTTTTATCCAAGCATTCATTCCAATCAAAATTCCAAGTATAGAATCCATCAAAACAATAATACTTTACACGATCGTCATTCCTCGAATCAGAGTACCCCCGAGTTATCGCATCGACTTTTGATATGCCTCAATACCATTGATGATATATGTAACCTGACGATCTTTATTTACAACAAATTTTGAGTCATGCAACCGATGCTATCATCAAACTAGATAATCTCCTCGACATTGAAGATCAAAATTCCCCGAACTAGTTACATGATCAATTCGTTCAATCCAAAATCATGTATGTTCATCCGTCTATCTTAAGTCATCGAGCAACATATTTTCTAAAACACATCGATCTATGCTAACTCAATCATCGAGCAACATATATTCAAATCCTTTAGAGCCATTTTCAAATATTTGAATCATTTCCATGCACGCTATCGTCCAATCGTTCAAACTTTTCGTATACGATTCATATCAATTTTTCGATCGAGTCATCCGTTCGTACACCTTAACTTTTGATTGATTCAATTTTCCTACTCAATCATTCTTGTATTTTATACTTACACAATATCAATCTCGTGCGCGTCGTTTCTAATTCATTTAAATTAATTTTATGATAGCTATCAAGTCGTGACTAACTTTGAAATACTCTTTCTAAGGCTTTACGTACTCGTCGCTTGCTGATAGACTCATTGGCACCCCGCATCCTCAATCGATCGACATCTCCAAGGCTATCCCATACACCACTCAGGGATGAAATTATTTGACAAATCCTCAAAACTATCATTCAATTCACAATTGATTACTTTAAATCCCCGTTCGAACCATTCCTCAAATTTCAAGCACGATTCATTTGTATCGTATCGATGATATTATCGTTCAATGGCACACCTATCGATGGTCATCCCGCATTCTATGAATCAAGTCAAACTCATTCACATTTTGATACGATTCAAATTTTGCACTCGACTTCTCTAAGATCGATGCAATTTTGGTGTATATGCCCAATCCGTCTTAGCCAACCATATATATTTAAAGTTAACTTGTTCAACCAATTTTTCTTTGTAATGCCTTGTCAAAATATTTAGACTTATTGCATGGACATCCTACGGGACATTTGAGATAGAGCGCACCAATGATACCGATTTGCAAAAACAACATCAGAGTTTGTGGTACATCAGAGTTAAAGAATTCAATCGAAAGTTCAAGGACGTAAAGCCGTGCTCTAATACCATTATCTCATGTCCCGGTCCCATAGGATCGATCATCCTCGTGAAGGTGTGCTGCCGCATAAGCCTAGCTTGCACTCATACAAGGCGATTTCCATAGTGGCCGATTACAGGCTAAGCGACGAGGTCGTCGCACAAAAGTCCCAAGCAGAAATATTGAATAAACAGTAGTGAAAGCTTGAATCAAAACACAAGTCATTCAAAATGCACTTTATTGATATTGAAACAAAGATTGCAATTGTAGCACGAGGCCATGATTACAATCTCTCAAGCTCACTTTTCTCTTAATACAAGTCACTCTGCTCTCTCTCATCTCTGAGTATAATTTGATGAGCCAACGGATGCTTCGGATAGGCGATATCCATACATTATGTCCCGTATAAGTCCAGACTCCAGGCGGCCGCATGACTTAAAACGCCAAGGAACTCCGTGCCTCGACGCATCCAAGCGAGCTCCGCACCAACGAGCTTCTACATGTGCCTACACATAAATACTGTGTGGGTGTCAGTACTCAACTGTACTGGTGGAGTGAGCTTCTCGTCCACCCATACGAAACCGACACGTTCATTTACTTTATGCAACATAATTCCTTTACCATTGTCTTTCTAGTCTTACCTTAGGATCAGCTATTAGGACACAGACACCTGGCCTATTTGGAGACTCTAGACCATTACCGTGTTATTATACCAATAACTTCCTTATCCTTGCCTATACCGACTCGTACTTGTCTTTTGGCCCATGTCGTATAATGCAACAGCATGATTCGTGTCATCGACTTGGTTCGTGCTTCAATAATGAGGCCTTATCTCGCAACGTAGCATAACTTAACCAGACTTGCCTCACAGTCCTTCTCGACTTAATTCGGGATGACTCTGATGGAACTGGGGATTCCCGGGACCCTAGTTTGGTGTACGTACTGATTGATAGAAATTTAAACAGATATAAACGTATTCTAACCCTTCATAGGCAAAAACTAGGGTTCACGAATTATACTTGCGGTGGGAAGAAGACAACAGTTCCTAGCAATCTCAAGCAGTCATGACCCAAGATCTTCTGCACGTATTTTTTCCCCGGGTTGGACGTTGTGTGGGCGACGATCTCCCAACCTTTTCTTCTCCTTGGCAGCCCCTTCTTTCTCTTCTTACGTGGATCACAAATTTAGAGAAAGCTTCTTAGTTCTAATGATCTTTTGACGGCTAGAGAATAGAGGATATATAAGGCTATGGCAGGGACCATGAGAAGAAATTAGGGTTAGGTCTCCTAACGGAACTGGGTGTCCTGTGTTCAGCCCGAAGACACAACCCAGGCCCATTAACAATAGCTCGGTCCACTAATGAGCTATTGTTGTACTACATTCCTAATCCCAAATTATGATTGTGGGCTCCTTCTATTATATACTTGTTTGGCTTCTCATGTTAGGATATCGAATATCCGTCGATCAGATTAAGTTACTGACAATTATATTGATCGACATCTTTTATCCTTAAGTAGTACCACTCAACTTTATTTGTCATGTCGGATATAATCCACCTACAAGGTTTACATGACAATCCTTATGAGCTCCTTAAGAGGACATCATCAACCCAATATATCGGGACATAGATTCCTTCTATAATCAACAGCCCATCATGCATACAATGTTATTACCCAATTCATAGAGGTTGTTGACCCATAATGAATCTCAATCTTTTATGAGTCAAAGTAATGCACATTGCATATATATGTCTGTTATTATATCCGGATTAAGAGCACAAGCATCCATAATAACAGAGGTGTCTGTTCTCTTATGTAGTCAGTACAAAGAGAACAAACTCAAGTGGTCATGTTCAATACGCACAGTGTACTAGTATAAACCTATAGTCAAGATAGACTAATACCAGATTACACTACAACATTTCTAATAGATTTTTCTAGTCCATCTAGGTTGTGAACCATTTATATATTCCATAGGGAACTGATAATATGATCTTCTGTGTGACACCACACACCATATTATCTACAATATAGAGTATCAGACACTACCATCAACCCTTGTAACAAATACAATATTCAAACATTGTCCATATGATTCTCATTCAAAATTTAAGGAAATAAAGTTAATACAAAAGTGATGCTTTTAGTATATAACCCTAATAATCTTCCACTTATACTCAAAGCATTGCTTTTTAGTATACTGTTAGAAATCGCGCACTTATACTTAAAGCCATGCTGCTACACATCTGACTCACATTCCCTCAACATGACTATCAAAAGCCATAGCTGGTAAGCTCTTTGTAAAGGGATCAGCTAAGTTTTCGGCTGATGCTATTTTGATCATAGCAACCTTTCCTTTCTTTACGAAATCTCGTATCAGGTGGTACTTGCGCTCAATGTGTTTACCTGTCTTACGGGCTCGTGGTTTCTTCGAGTTTGCATCTGCACTACTATTATCACAATAAAGTGTAATAGCCTTAGGCAAACTAGGTACCACTTCCAAGTCCAACAGGAAGTTTCTGAGCCAAACCGCTTCTTTGGCAGCCTCAGATGCTGCCACATACTCGATTTCCAGGGTGGAATCAGTAATACATTTTTGCTTGATACTCCTCCATACAATGGCTCCATCTCCCAAAGTAAATACATAAGCTGAGGTAGATTTTCTAGAATCCCTATCTGACTTAAAATATGAGTCTGTATACCCCAAGAAAACTAAACTATCTGTCTGGTAAACTAGCATATACTCTTTAATCCTTTTCAGGTACTTCAAAATATGCTTTACGGCA
The DNA here is from genome assembly GCA_029216955.1 of Iris pallida. Taxonomy (NCBI): domain Eukaryota; kingdom Viridiplantae; phylum Streptophyta; class Magnoliopsida; order Asparagales; family Iridaceae; genus Iris; species Iris pallida. The sequence goes on from JANAVB010040619.1 coordinate 21,478,594, forward strand.
GTCCAGGGCTCTTGTCCTGGGTTAGACTGATATCTGCTGACCATGCCAACGGCAAAGAAGATTTTTGATCTCGTACATAGCATTACATACATTAAGCTTCCTACTGCTGAAGCATAAGGAACAGCTTTCATGTTCTCTATCTCTTTAGGTGTCCTCGGACACTGCTCCTTTGATAGAGCAATTCCATGCCTAAAAGGTAAGAAACTTTTTTAGAATTTTGCATGCTAAAATGAGTTAGTACAGTATCGACATAGGAAGCTTGGGACAAGCGCAACATCTTTTTTTTGCGATCTCGTACAACTTTGATCCCAAGGATGTGACTTACTTCTTCCAAGTCCTTCATATCAAACTGTTTGGATAACCATACCCTTACATCATATAACACATTCACATTGTTTCCAATGAGCAAGATGTCATCTACGTAAAGTACTAGGAATACCATCACGTTTCTGTTATACTTTCTGTATACACATGATTCATCTTGATATTGATCAAATCCATAGGATTTTTTACCTAATCAAAACATATGTTCCAAGATCTGGAAGCTTGCTTAAGTCCATAAATGGACTTCTTGAGCTTACAAACAAGATGCTCTTGGTCCTTTTCAATGAACCAGTCTGGTTGCTTCATATAGATGTCTTCCTCAATACTTCCATTAAGGAAAGCTGTTTGACATCCATTTGCCAAATCTCATAATCGAGATGAGCTGCAATAGATAAAAGAATCCGGATAGACTTAAGCATGGCTACTGGAGAAAAGGTTTCCTCATAATTGATACCCTCTCTTTAAGTAAAACCTTTTGCAACAAGCCGAGCTTTAAAGGTTTTAACCTTACCATCTGATCCTCTTTTTCTCTTATAGACCCACTTGCATCCAATGGCTTTTACACCAACGTGTGGTTCTACAAGCTTCCAAACATGATTGAAATCCATAGATTCTATTTCAGATCTCATTGCTTTTTGCCAAGACTCTGCATCTTTATTTTGGAGTGCTTCGTTGTAGGTATAGGGATCATAATCTTGTTCCTTAGGAATGAAGTCTGACGACTCTTCCAAAAACATATATCTATCAGGTTGTATCACATCCCTCCCACTACGACGATGCACTATCGGTTGTGATGTAACATTTGTGACACATTGTGCAGTTATTTGTGGTTCATCCTCTTGTACTGTTGGAACTGAAGTATTTGGTGTCTCACCTCTCAGTTCTTCTAGAACAACTCTACTTGTGGGTTTATGGTTTATTACATAGTATTCCTCTAAGAATCGGGCATTGGTGCTAACAATGACCTTCTGATCCTTAGGACTATAAAATAAACTTTCTTTCGTTCCTCTTGGATAGCCAACAAACAAGCGTACTTTTGTATGAGATTCCAACTTACCTGCTTTCCCATTCAGCACATGCGCTGGACGACCCCAAATTCAAACATTTTTCAGACTAGGCTTACGCCCAATCCACAGCTCTGTGGGGGTAAGAGGTACTGACTTAGAAGAAACCAAGTTCAGAATATAAGCTGCAGTCTCTAAGGCATATCCCCAAAATGAATCTGGTAAATCTGAATAACTCAGCATTGACCTAACCATTTCCATAAGAGCTCTATTCCTTATTTCGGCTACACCATTCTGCTGAGGCATTCTAGGTGCAGTCAATTGGGATGTAATACCAGCCTCTGATAAATAATCCCTAAAGTCTCCAAAGAGGTACTCGCCACCACGATCTAATCGTAATAACTTGATATATTTTTCATGACGTTTCTTCATTTCAGTCTTGTACTCTTTGAATTTTTTAAAGCATTCAGACTTACGACGCATCAAATAAATGTATCCATACCTTGAATAATCGTCAATGAATGTGATAAAATATTCAAAACCACCTCTATCTTGGATAGTCATGGATCCACACAAATTAGAATGAACCAATTCCAACACATCTTTGGCCCTATACCCTTTTGCCGTAAAAGGCCTTTTGGTCATTTTACCTTCCAAGCAGGATTCACAGACTGGTAGTGCCTCCACTTCCAATGAACTCAAAGGTCCATCTTCAACTAGTCTTTGAATCCTTCTTAGGTTAATATACCCCAATCGCAAGTGCCAAAGATATGTTCGGTTCATATAAGAATGTTCATTTCTCTTATTTAAGTTAGATAACATATTATTCATTTCTATAAGTTACATTGTGGGCGAAATAGGATTAATGACATACATATTATCAACTAATGCACCAGAACAGATAGAGTATTTATTCTTTCTAATAACAATATTGTCATTAAAATAAACTGAATATCCATCCTTACTAACATAGACACAGAAATTAAATTCCTTCTAAGTGAAGGTGCATAAAGACAATCTCTCAATGTTAAAGACTTACTTCTACCAAAAGATAAAGTAACATCTCCTAATGCAATGACCGCTACTTTTGTAGCGTCATCCATGAATAAGCATATATCTCTATCACTGCGTCGCCTGGTTTCCTAGAACCCATGCAATGTATTACAGACATGATTAGTGTCTCATGTATCTACATACCAGGTGCCGGTAGATAACACCGCTAAACATATCTCAACTACTAGTAAATGAGATATACCTTCTTTGTTCCCTTTTTTGAGAAGTGGACAGTCAGTCTTCCAATGTCCTGACCCTTTACATATGAAACATTTGTCTTTCAGTTTTTTCACAGCGCCTTGAGGTCCCATGCCCTTCCTGCTGAGTTTGCATGTTTCTGAATGTTATTCTTCTTCTTACCACCTTTTGGCTTAGAAGTAGAAGCCTTTTCAGAAACAAAAATATGACCACTATGCCTAAAGAGAGATTCAGCATCCTGTAGCTCTTTTGCAAGTTTTGCCAAACTATACAATCTTTTGTTCTTGTTGTAATTAAGGAAGAAATTGTAAAAAGTTTTAGGCAGAGTTTCGAGAATGATATCGACCTGGGAATCCCTATCGATTTTAGCTCCAAGGATCTCCATCTCATTCAGATGACCCATCATCTTGAGAACATGATCCCTTACTGGTGTACCCTCAACCATTTTTGTATTCATCAAACACTTCATAGCAAACTGCCTAGCTACTCTACTCTGATATTCGAAGAGTTCCTTGAGGTTATACATCATGTCATAAGCTGTGGCCATGGCCTGATGCTGATATTGCAGTACATTTGACATAAGTGCCAGAATGTAACACTGCGCCATCTCATCTACCTTTTTTCACTTCTTATAGGCCTCTTTGACCTATTCATCAGAGTTAGCATCAGGCTTAGGTGGGCATTCCTCAACAAGTATATATTTGTACTCCTCAGCAGTCAAGACAATGTCCAAATTACGTTTCCAGTCAATATAATTAGGTCCAGTAAGCTTATTTTCTTTAAGAATCACCATAAGTGGACTGAATGAACCCATTTTTGAAATCCTGAGAATCACATAAAAAAAATTTTAGGGCAAATTTTTTTTTGAATTAATTAAATATTGATTTTCTTAAAACAATAATAAGAAATTCACCAACACCTTGAACATCATGAATTTAGCATGCCACGATAGTGTGGACGTATACAAATTCAACTTTGTTCAAGTAGGTACTTCCTATTAATTTTACTATCATGTCAACATAACTTTATGACAAATAAAATTAATCTGTTGGTTTTGCTCTGGTCATACAAATAATAGCAGTGACTCCGATGGGAAGGATGCTATTATTTGAATCTAAGTGTATACCATTACTTAATACTAAGTCCATTACCTTGTAATGAGTTCCTTCAGATGGAGAAGTGTACACATACTAGGTAACTTTCTACAATTATCCCTAAGGAAGTTTGTACTGGTGATCCATAATTATACTCATCCAATATGGAGGAAAGCACTAAAGCCAACATGTAAGTATAATTGCATCACCTACAAACCAGTAATGGAGACCATAGGATTTATGTTAAATAAATTTCCTCTCCTACTTAGTTATTTAACAATGAGAGTTTTTCTACTAGTTGATATTATGTCCATGTTGTCTATTATTAATGTGGGCTTAGTTTTTCAAAAAAAACATTCACATAATAATAAACATGCATAATCAGAAAAAAAAAAACAAAATGACAACAAACAACAGAAAAATATCCAACTATTATGGTCATCTTTTCTGTCCGTCTCAACTATTTGAATCCAAAATCTGTCGATTCCTTCATCGAAAATCATTCGTCTGCCTCTAGACTGGTTAAAACCAGCATCTCATTCGACGTCAGAAACAGCCACCACTGCCATCACGATTGATCAAAAATAATTAAAATTACATCAATCCTATGCCTCCCGAAGGAGTTCACACATAATCTAGATTGAAAAATTAAAATAATAAGCACGATCAACCCTCGTGATTTTAATTATATCCAGAATAACAACAACATCCACGACATGTCCGTGGTTTAAAACAACAAAAACAAAAACCTGCATTGGACCATAATAGTTGGATTTAAGATGCCTGCAAAACCAAGTTAGAACAGATCTACATCTACCGACTATTACACAGCGCAAATTTTTTTGGACAACATGGACTTATCAATCAATATGCAGATACAAAGTGGCTCTGATACCAATTCTTGGAACTAGGAATTCCCAGGACCCTAGTTTTGTGTGCGTATTGATTGATAGAAAGTTAAACAGATATAAACGTGTTCTAACCCTTTATAGGCGGAAACTAGGGTTCACAAATTATACCTGCGGCGAGAAGAAGACAATAGTTTCTAGTAATCTCAAGCAGTCACGACCCCAAGATCTTCTACACGTATTCCTTCCTCGGGTTGGACGTTGTGTTGACGACGATCTCCCAACCTATTCTTCTCCTTGGCAGCCCCTTCTTTCTCTCCTTACATGGATCACGAATTTAGTGAAAGCTTCTTAGTTCTAATGATCTTTTGGCGGCCAGAGAATAGAGGATATATATAAGACTACGGCAGGGACCATGAGGAAAAATTAGGGTTAGGTCTCCTAACGGATCTGGGTATCCTGTGTTCATCCTGAACACACAACCAATGCCCATTAACAATAGCTCGGTCCACTAATGAGCTCTTGTTGCACTACCTTCCTAATCCCAAATTATGATTGTAGGCTCCTTCTATTATATGCTCGTTTGGCTTTCCATGTTAAGATATCGAATATCCGTCGATCAGATTAAGTTACGGACAACTATATTGATCGACATCTTTTATCCTTAAGTAGTACCACTCAACTTTATTTGTCATATCGGATATAATCCACCTGCTGTCCTTAAATTTTGAATAAGAATCATATGGACAATGTTTACATATTATATTTGTTACAGACTCAATCCCGACTTACGCAACTCTATATCATCGACTTAATACTCGACGCCACATTCGTGCCTATAATACCCCAGTCCCAAAATACTTGGGCTAAGTACGTAGACATGTCAGCTGCCTACATACGAAGTATACTCCAATATATAAAAATCTCGTATGTACACATAAGCTGTAAAATGCAATAACCATGAAACTAATCTCATCCACAAATGAATATATTATAAAATTAACTTATAAATGTCATTTGTACAAACGTTGGGCGGAGACAAATCCACTACCCACTAAAGAGAGAGAAATACATAGCAACGATGGGAGGGTCGAGCGAAGCGAAAGACGATCCAAGAGCTAGCATCGCGAAGGTAGATTGCAAACTATGGCCTTGGCTAGTGCACCTGCAAAAATCATAAAATATATATGGAGAAATCACTAGGTCCTCAGAGGAACGTAACTAGATACAATAAACAACATACCGTATAATACTGAATATAAAATATGCCACAAATAAAAGTGACAAAACACCAATAAGGTAATCTAACCATACTAAAGTGAACATGCAGTTATGAACAGACCTTTCGTCGCATGAGCCCTGGCTGTAAATAGGATCTGGTATAGTCCCCACTTGGGCACCAGTGACCTAAGTGCATGACGTTCAAAAATGACAGTGGCCAACCTGAGGGGGTCATCATACCCATATCTCCAGTAGAGCTTCCGGGTTATAAGGGAATGTGTAATAGAAGACCATACGACAAAAAAATGTTCTTTCTACCCGATGCACCTATCTAGGTCGTATTCGCGATCATGTACCTCTACTAACTGCTAAGTCTCCTAACATGCCTCTAGTAGCAGTTAGACCTAACGTGTGTGCACGGGTGATCAGCCAACACGCAAGGACCTCTACATGCTAGTCATCTCACACATACTCGTGGTGTAACTGTGTCGAGGTATATACGATACACTACAAACGGTAGTCCCTTAACTCTAAGTCCATATGCAATCAAAGGATAATAATAAAGTAAGCTAATATCACTGAGCAGGCATAAATCAGAAACTGTAATAATGGTACAGCTAGAAGAACTTAAAATAAATGAATAATGATACGCAATAAATAAAATACAGACTGATTATAAATAATAAATTATGGGTATCTTGTGTGAGGGTGCACAATAATCTGGGGTGTCGCCTGGTGTTGTGCGATGATCCGGCAAGTCCAACTTTGTCCAATAGCCGAGGACGATGTGTAAGGTCCGAATTTTGTGAGAAATAGAAACGCGCGATCAGTCGGGATCAATGGTGATAATCGAGAAGACTTTTTGAGACTAAATTCATAAACTAATTTTTGAAAATATTTATGATATTTGAAAACTAAATTTTGTTAGTAAAAATATTATTAAAACTCAAAAGAAATCATTTTTAGGCAAAACTATGAGTTTATAAAATACGATTTTTAGGTAGAAATATATACTTAAAATACCATAACATTTCTTAAGCTAACCTCAGTTTAAAATCGATATAGGCAAAAACCTAGGATATAAATTTTTGGAAAATATTCATATAATATCCATAACAATTATATTAGTAATCAACTACTAGCAATACTAAGAATGAATATAAAAGAAAACATGATGATAATAATAAGGCTTATACCTAATATACAAGTAATTTAATATCCAATATATAAAATATATAGGTAGTTATATAAATACTTTTTGTAATAGTAATAATAAGGATATCAACAATAATTAAAATAGTAATAAGAATAAGAAGAAAAAAAAGAAAAAAAAAGAAAATAACAAAAACTAAAGTAAAAAAAATATGTCTAAGCTAACCAATTTATTGCATGAGAAAGAGAGAGAGAGTATGGGGAAAAAGAAAAAGGAAAGAGAGGTGCGGAAGAGAGGAGTGAGAGCAGAGGGAGCGGAGGTTACCAGCCAGAGAAGGGACCGGCACGGGGCTACCGAAGGCGAGCGGGCCATTCGCGTCCTTAGCGGGGCGGAACGACTCGGCTGACCCGACGGTACGGGGAGGCGGAAGGACTTGACCAGGGCCGACGGGCTCCGGAAAAGGGTGGCGATGTTCCGTGGAGGCGTAGAAAGCTCGCGGTGGAGCGCTGGCAAGGCGGTCATTGCCGATCTGGTCGACGGGAGAAGCCTGGCGGCCGGAGACTAGACTTGGCTGGGCGCAGATCGGTGTTCGTCGATCGTGAGGCTCATCGTGGGTGAAGCGCACCGGGAAAGGAGGCCGGACGGGGCAGCATGCGAGATACGGCGAAGTGAGTTGGGATATGGGTTTTATTGTTTAATTTAGGGTTTTGTTTCGGCTGGGGTGGCGCCATTGGTGGCGTTTGGTGATGGTGGTGGTGCATGGTGAAGGTGGCGGCCACTTCGGTTGTGTTGGCCGAAGGACGAAGCTGGTTGGTAGGGGTATGGTTGTACCGGAGCTTCGGGTGATGGCAGTGGTGTCTGCGACAGCGATCGAGGGGTGTGGAGGCGATGATTGGTGAAGTGGCGGAGAGGTGGCAACAGGCATTGTGATGTTCGTGTTTCTGTGCTCGCCAGGGCGACGGTGGTAGTCTGCTTGGTGGTGGTGTGGGGTTTGCAGCGGCTCATGGTCGATGTCAGGAAGAGCGGAGATGATGGCGTTAGTTGCTGCCGTAGAGTCGACCGGAAGGAGAAGTGGGTGGTTGGGTTCCGATGACACGAGGAGGTTCTGTGACCATTGTCGTCGTGTCCGAAGGTGTCGGAAACGACGTGGATAACTGTTAAATTTCTAAAATAAGATCGTGTGGTCACAGACACGATACACGGCACTGGTGGTTGCGATGGTTGTGGTATGGGCCATGGTTGTCGGCTTTGGCTGATGGTAGGTTTTAGATGAGGTGAAAAAAACATGGAGATAGCTTCCCTATATAAAGATGGAGGAAATCTTGGTTAGATTAGGAATAGAAATGATTTAAACCCCCAATAGATAGATTCCCTACTTAGTTTAAATTCGTCTAAACTAATTCCATGGAATAAATTCCAATTTAAAGCTTGATAAGCCTTATCCTTAGTTTAGAACTTATTTAAAAACCATAAAATCAAATCTTAATCACCATAAACAATTATACCTGTAAATCAAAGGCAATCCAAATTATCCTTTTTAAATATAATTAATTAATTTTGAAAATTCACAATAATGTTTAATCATTTGAAATACATTTTTATGAAAATAAAGCAGTTTAGATTTATTCCCAAAAATCAACTTGGACATGAAACATCTTTCGTGTCACTTGCTCACAATTAGTATACTTACATAAAAAAATAGCTTCTTCTAAATTATCGATTATATTTGTACCATAAAATAGATACCTTTTATAATGTAAAATAAAGTAAATTTTTCGAAATCTCAATGTGCCGCTTTTTACAACTTTAAGCAAATTGAAAATATCTATAATATATTATTTTGAAAACTATGCCTCTTCTATATAAATAAAACCTTTTTATAAAATATGTACCTCGCACATATTCGCACTCGACGAGGAAATCCAAAAAATGCAAATTAGCATGTGACGTACAAATACGAGGACGCGAACTTACACGCGACGTACAAATATGAAGTACAAATTTATTACCAAAAAAATGGTAGTAGAAATTTAGGGGGTTTACAGTGGCGAAGCACGTGTCCTTGCTATAGGCAAATCTTAGGCCTCTTAAGACTTGTGATGCAATCGTGCATACCATCTTTACTTCATTCGTGCTATGCTTGCTCTTTCTTTGATTCGACCGACACCGTGTATGCGGATTGCCGCTCAGCACATCAACTTGACTATATGAAAGGTCACTGGCAATTCAAGCCATCTTGGACATGTAGGTGGTGCAAGACGAGCCCTTGCAGCTAAGAGTAGCTAGCCATGCTCAAGTCCTCGAATCACCGGCGGCGTGTTCTTGCCTAACTACCTTGCTTCCCTCCTAGGCCGATATGGTCCTGTGGCCCCAGGTTTTCGAATCGACGATGCGAAACTTTGTCGAGAAGTTGTCCATGACCACGCACCTACGAGAACTTCTAGACTCAACGTAAATGCATGGCCTAACAGTCATAAATTACTTTCCTTTGGTTTACTTCTTTTCTTTTCCATATTTTTTTTACGGAGCCCAAACCAGGGTTGCCTCGGTGACTGACCTATAGTTCCGACATCTTTTCTCGGCGACTGACCTACAGTCCCAACATGTTTTCAGTGTTTCCATACACTTATTGACTCAACTCATGAATGGCTAATTGATAGCCTTCAAGCATAACTTGAACAAAACGTGTTCTTCATGTGCCATAGACCGTGGCTACCTTTTTATTGAACCATCTGTGGCTTGTGCCTTAAACCGACTTGTGTTCTATACGACACTACCGTCCAAGTCATACTTTATATGACGAGCCTTGAGATCATGGGACTAAGTGAATTGACAACCGCAAATAACATAGGATAGTACTTGCTATGACTCCGATAGCCCAGCATAACTTTGCCTAACTTAATCGTACAACAAATTGACGAGCAAAGGCTATGTCAAGCCTCGTATCATGGGAACGTGTCGTGCACGTGTTCGACTTAAACAACCAAGTTCTTTGGGTGCCTAGACTTATGCCACAAGCCGTGCGATACAACTTAACACGTAGGGCGAGCAAAGGCTATGCCAAGCCTTGGACGATGGGACCGTGCATGTTTTATCAAGTATTTAGGCGGGCGACGCCTATGACTTAGGCTAATTCATAGCTTTGAGGCGAAGACCAACTTTCCTTCTCTCAAGCCACGGGACGAAGGATCGAGTGCCATTTTTTAAAGCACGACATGCGATACTTCTAAGCCGACCGTGGAACCTTTCCATTTTCTAACTCAGACTGACCCAACTTGGAATTATTCCCTTAGCTATGTGGATTCGTCTCTTTTTTTATCAAGCCCTACTTGTGCATTTGAAAACTTTTGTTTTATTAGAGTGAAGGTCAAGCTGAGGCAAGTTCACCGAAGTCACCCATCTGAGCGGGGAGTCGTCTCGACCGAGCGGGTCTTCGAGCAGTCGTTGCATGGCTAAGTCCGAACGTCGTTGGCGTTTCAATTTCTCCGATTGAGCTGAGCGGGACGGGACATTACATCAATTCCTTCTAGCGACTAATTTTTACAAAAATATTCATCTACAACCGATTTTTGAAAAAAATAGTGGGTCAACACTGACCCGGTGCAAAAAAGTTACTGATTTACATGTAAACCAGTTAAACTTCAACCGGTTTGGTTCGATTTTTAAAACACTGGTTTTAATGAATGTAATTGAGAAATTGTGTAAGCCACTTTATAAGCTTAACAAAAATATTGGGTGCTTTTAATTACAAGGTGGAAAATAAATTGATTCCACGAAATTATTTTACTAGAAGAAAATCATGGAAAAAATTCCACGAAATAAATTTGGATGTTTGATTGTCGTTATTTTCCATGGAAAATAGTTACTTTTATAGAAATTGATATTTTCCTATTGGCTTGACCAGTTTTTATTTTACATCATTTTGACGAAAAATATAAAAAATGATAGAATTTTGAAAAATAATTATATGAAAAATATACGCTATCAAACACTAAAATTCGTGATAAAAATATTTTCTATGAAAGAAAAAGCTCAATCAAACACAGCCTTTAGAGTTGCTTCAACTACCTAAGAAGGCTAAAAAAACTGATACTTAGTTTGATCACATGATTCATGGCATTTCCAATGTAGGTCCTATATGCTAAAACAAGTCCGTGATGTAATGCATTGTCGTGCTAATGAGTGAGTAATGATACTAATAGTTTGTGGCTATAATGAAAACGAATCATAAAGTTGTTATTTCATGACTAACGAGTGTCACGTAACAACTTTTAACTGACAAAAAATATGTTGAAGTTGAAGTTGAAGGAGGTTAATAACCCCAAACGTCAACATATATATAAATAACTTAAAGATATATTAATTGGGGCACATAAATTTTGCCTTCGGAAACTTAACTATCAGTTCAAAGAGTAGCATAAGAATAACAAAATGTCAAAACGAGGTAGAAACAAGCCTAACGTTGAAGAGTTTCTCAATGAAAAATAAACTTAAAGTCGGTGCTGTCCGTTATCACTGAGAACGTCTTATCTAAATAGCCATAAAAAAAAGACCTGTAGCTACTTCAAGCAATGGATATAAAAGTATCTTGCAGATAAAAAATTGACTAATTCCTAACAAAATGACGGGGATCGCGTACACAAAACCGAAGACACGTGACGGTATATCATTGATCCGAACTGAAATCCACAAAATCTGAGCTCCTAATAATATTGTGTTCTGAATCCGGACCAATGGGGGACCGTCACGTGCCTCGGTTCATGCATGCGGTCCTCCCGTCGGTCTGTGTAGCAGGATTCTAAAAAATATCAAAAAATTTACTGGAGCAAAATTATCTTTAAATAGTCTAGTCAAAACAATATAAGTATACAAATTTTACGTAAAACGAAACATTCCGCCAACTGCGTTGGCAAAAAAATATTTAAAAAATATAAAATGTTCGGGTTGGATTTCCACCAACCTAGTTGGCAGAAATTTGGCTGCTTATGGTTGGAATTTGGCGGAGATTTTTGGAGATTTGTTTTGGTTTGGTTTGATTAGTTTTTGTTTGTTTTAGTTTTATTTCGTTTATCTTTTATTTTGATTTGATTTAATCAATTAGTTAATATGTTAGTATTTATACTATAGGTAATAACAAAATATACTAGTTAATTGATGAAAAACTATTTTAATACAGTCCTAGACAACCTATAGGGCATTGAAACCCTTTTTACAGAAGTCGATTTCATCGACTGAGCACCGAGAAATCGATTTTTCAAATTGACGAAAACTGTTTTCAAAACTGTAGAAAATTTAGAAAAAATTTTTGATACGGTGTACGTCCCGATAAACCGGACGACGTGGCCATGAACCGGAAGCATTGAAAGATGCGTATCGACTTCGCGAACTTGTGAATTCAACGAAACTATATTTTGTTGTGTGTATGCGACGAAATCGAGACGTATCGGTCGAGATACCCCGTATCAGTCCCTTTGCGAACTAGCTTATAACTTCGTGTACGGTCGTCATCTCGAGACGAAATTTATGCCACTGGACTCGTCTCATTTTTCTGGTCCTATGAGCCAAGTTTGGTCCGATTCTGAGAAGGTTGACCGGAACGCTATTTTTGTGGGCCCGCGACACGATCCAACGGACAAAATTGTGCACAGCTCACCGGAATCCAAATTTGGACATGCGGTTGAGTTTGTATCGTCAAACTACACTCATAGGCATATAGTTTGATGACTTTAGAGACCGTAATTATTGGCACGCTTTTCGGTACAAAGAGGATCCAACGGCGGACATCGATTTGGTCCGAAATTACGATTTTGTCCCTGTGTCCATAATTGGACTTATGGGTACACGATCTTAGACATTTCTTTTATGCTAAAATTGTTTGTGATGTTTATTTCAGCATCCGAGGACGTTTGCGGGAATTGACTTTTTATTGCTCTTTATTTGAGTTGCTGGATTGTCATTTGCACACCACCTCTAGGCAAGATACCTTGTCAATATATTATGTTCATTTATTGCTATTTTATTCGATTATTTTTATCCAATCTTATTATATACTGCATGTTTCTATCATATTGAACGTCCAAGACATGCTTGGGTGCGAGTGACTTCATTAGTCATTTCATGGCTTTTTTTTTTATTTTTATGCATAATGACTTAGTACTAGATGATCACACACTGAAATGAGGTATTGGTATATCTCATATGTACTTGACACTTGTTGTATCACGAGTTGTGAGTCACATGTAGGTCACAGACTCACGTAGTCGGCTGGCCACTGATATGTGTAAGACGTACGACGGTTAGAATATAACTGCCAATAGAAATTGCATAATTAGTGGACTTTACAGTTATTAGAGGTTCATATATGATATGGGGATGATATAGATAGGCATCAGTATGCACTTCCATTTAGTATGGCCCCCTCTATAAGCAACAGGGGTTCCTTAGCGTATGGGCCAAGTATGCACTTCCATTTATTACCGGAAGCTCCGTTGGAGATACGGTCCTGCTTACCCCTTTATCCTGTTTCTGCTGGCCTCTGATGTTCGTGGAATGTTATGCTTTGAGGTCCCTGGTGCCCATAGAGGGGACCATACCAAACTAATTATAGCTAGTATGCCCATGACTTGGAGGTTTGTTCTTAACTGCGTAATCACATTAGAACGGTTAGGCACCCTACTGCATGCATCTTTTCTTTATTATATAGTTTATATGGTATGTTATTTTCTTGTATCTTGTTACGTCCCTCTGAGGACCTGGTGAACTCTCCAGGCTTAGACGGCCAAGACTTTCCCCAGGAGTACGGCTCTACGCTGGATCCCTCTTTCTCAGCTGATGAGGTGTCGCTTTCTGAGACCTAGTTTATTAGTCATGACTCGAGACATTGTAGTGGACATCTTTTATTTTCTTTTTGTTATTTTCGGAGGTCGGACTCCAGATATCTCAGAATATTTTTTATAGCTGTTTGGTAATAGATTTTTTCCACCCGGTTATATCTTTTGACTATTTTATTCTATCCGGACTATTGTTTATCTCTTGTGTTCTGTGGATGAGATGCAAATTATCTGTGATTGGCTTGTGACTTATTATTTATAGCTTATGTATGTGCACAAGGATTCCACATATTGGAGTATTCTTTGTATGCATGCAGCTGGCATATTTTGTATGCCTAGACCAACGTATATTGGGACTGGAGCGTTAATGTTTTTGTGGTAGCCCGTGCAGGTCTACGAAATATTGTTTGGTTACATAACTGTACCAAGCAAGCCTGCATATAGGATTAGGAAATAGTATCTCATCTACAGCCCATCGACTATTTATCTTATTTTGCTTCAACTTTTTTGAACTATAAATTGATTGCTTGAACTGCCGCTTGCTTGAAATCTGTTCTAACGTGGCTCTTACCGTTGTGCCAGTAGGATAAATTCTAGTAGCAGCCACGTTGTCCCTCATCCCATCATCTCTGAAGACTCGACAGCCCAAGAGGAGCAAGTTCCCTCACAGCCTCCAACAATGATCCGTACCATATCTTTTCAGCCAAGTCATCTGTAACTGTCACACCCCAGAACCAGAATACTGGAGAGCGAGGGACAGACACAGCTAGCTACGTACATTGAAGTGAATCTCACCTCGCAATACGGTCACGGCTGTCTAGATGCATAAGGGTTTACTACAAGCCATCGGTCTCTTAAGGTCAATAACAAGCCTAGTGTCTCAATCTCAAGCAACAAGTAGATATAACAAGATGGTAGATCATCAGACATACAAGGTAAGGCGTCCCATATATTACATATTCAGATGATCATGAAGCTAGTCATACAAAATACGAAGACTAACAAGAGTTTAAGTCATACATGATCAACCCTAGGATTTGTCAATCATGTTACAGCCCGTAGGCAGATAGTAAGTAAAGTTGCAACGAGCTAACACTTGCTCGACGGCTAAACCCCTCAAAAGAATATTTTTACAAGGGAGTGGGAGAGCAAAATAAAAACCCACTCGTTGCCGGGATTCCTTCTAGTATTCACCATATGGCAGGAAAGTTGGGAGATCCTCAGTAGCTGCTCCGAAATCTGGCCATACAAAACCAGTTGGGTCAGACCCCAGAAAGAGCAAGTACCACAAAGGGGGCTTCACTTAAGAACTAAAACCAGCATGTCAGCACAGAAAGTCATAGGTGAAATAACATAAGACATGAGTTAAAGAAAACAGGATAATAAACGATAAGATAACTAGAGGACTATTCCGATAATCAAGTTACAACCCGTAAACCAAACAAGGACCGGGGTTGTAACCCTTCACCTGAACAGAACTTAGCCTCGAACCAATTATCGATAAAGTAAAGCATAAACAAGCATGTCCGGAGATATCCATGCACCGGATCTGGGCAAGACTAGACAAGATAGGACTCCATCCATTATTTACGGCCAAGCAAAGAGTACGGCTTGATACTTAACTAACTAGGATTATCACAAGCTTAGTTACTAGCAGGATGCAATGAGGTACGCCTACGGCCACAAGCCCTGCAGACTATCCAGGTTATCCAGACGCAAGGTTCAAGATTAGAGTTATCATGTCTTGTTAGGTGACTTGGATGCAACACATGACAGTGTGCATAGTAATCGTTTCATGTTGTGCCCCACATAGCAGTGAGCTGAAAATGTGCCCTACTCGTCGGTAGGCTACAAGTCCATCGAGGAAGGCGCCCAGATAACGGGATTGCTTGTAGCTGGAATACCTCTCTATATGCTCTACGTGATCAATCTAGTCATTAACCTAGTCAGATTCAGTATGAATCCCTGACCGTGGTAATCAGGGATACATGTCCTAGACATGATGTGAAACAAGACTGGTTGCTTATACAAGCATATTCAATACAATCACCCACGGTGTCAAGAATTCACTTAGCATGTCAGGTTAGCCGTCGCAATAGCGTATCAAGGTTATCATGTCAAGATTACTTGTCAAGGGTGCACCACGGCGGGTCACCATCATGTCATGTTACTTATCAAGATTACTTATCAAGGCAAGGGTGCGTCACTATCACGACCCGATCCCAATTTCTTGGGACGAATCGGATCATGCCCAGCCTGCACCGTTGTGAGACGGCGGCAGTAAGCTGTTCCATTGCAGGTATTCACAACAACACAATTACACTTGTCACAACTGTTCTATTCGGAAATGAAACTTTGTCTAATAAAATATTCAGAAGTACAACTGGAAATGAAATGCTGAAATAAACTACAAACTCCAAATAAAGGAGAAAATGCAGAAAAGAAAAACTATCTAAGCATCTGGTTCTGTAGTCCCAGGATCAGCGTCCTCCAGAGACGGCTCTGGTACCATCGCAGGGTAGAGGACCGGGTCATAATAGCTATTATAGTATAGCTCTTCATCCTCAGTGATACCTAAAATGTTGTCTCCAGTCAGGAGGGAGCAAAGTACAATTACGAATATCCATAATTCAAATAATAATTTGAAATTTGCAATGTTAAACAATTTGAAATACTTTAACAATATTTTTCAACAATTCTACAATTGAAAACAATGTGATTTGAGTAGGTAACGAACTATGACCGGCTTGGGATGATTCAATTATATCCTAATGGTACGGTCCGGCCTATCCTCGTGTATAGGAGGAATCAGCTCGCACAATCAATGATGCAATATAGGGGTATTGGTCATAGACGCTATACTACTCCCCCAATATCCCGAGTCAATCAGATTCAATCAATGAGTCAATATTCGAACTCTAGTAAAGAGTTCCACAATCAATACTCTAGGAGAGAGTTCCGTGTAGCAATGTGGTTTAAAATTTCAATAGAACAATTACTAGATAAATTACCAAATAGACATAACTGCACTTGCCTTTGTTATTGTGACTGGATCGAGAGTCTGTACCGGGGAACTAGGTCAAACACTTCCTCGAAATCCTACATTTGAGATTCCAGACTTAGAAACAATATTCAACCCATATCTAGATGTGCTAGTTACAATCTCTAGTAGTAATGTCCTAATCAGGTTTTAAGTTGTATTAATCTACAGCTAACGTTTACGTCGCAACTACGTGCGTTTGATTAAACCGGTTAATTGGATTATTTGAAAATAACACGAGAATCAATTTAACTTGGGAAAACTTTAAGTTTTTGTAATATATTTATAAAAATATAGTTTCTTTTAGTGATAAATCGTGAACTAGTTATTTGATATTATTCTATTCATTTTAACTAAATTCGTAATTAATTAGTAATTCGCGCTCTAATTTACGATTATGCGACTAATCAAAACCCACCCAAATTCCACATCCACCAGAAAAATAAAAATAAAATAAAACTATGCTACACAATACATTGGCACAGCTAATGGTCCTAGGGTGGGCTTATGCCCTGTACAATTTTCTTTTACATCAAATAAGAGAAAATGACTTAAATTATTAAATAAAGTGCGGTAATTAACTAACTATAGTAAATAGCCTAAATATTAATTAAAATAATTAAAGATGAAAACTAAGAGTCTCAGACTTGGTCCATTCCTCAAAATTCGGCTAATACCACAACGCCCGGTCGGACCGGTGCGTTTGCATTTCGCCAGGACCCACAGACCGGTACGGTCGTCGCCCGAAAAATCAGTTTAAAATTCATTTTCGAAAGCCAATTTTGAAATCAACATAAATATAGTTTTTGTAAAAATTTGGGCAGCACTTCCTCTATTTCGGGACAAACCCAAAACTGGGAAATGCGCCACGGAAAACCTGCAAATATTTTCAACCCAAAATAATCCACAGAATATATCCACCAAAATAATCCCAAGCCACAGAAAGTAATTCTCAATCCACCGAACTTTCCGAAATGTCCGGGAATCCCATAATCAACCAATTCACACCAAACCAGCAGGTAAAATACAGGAAAATACGCTAACGTAGCTAATCGAAAATATAACGCAGCTAACCGGATTTCCCGAAGGAAATCCGAGAACCGATTTTCATCACCGACTCTACGGGGAGGGACGAACTACTGTGATTATCCAGAAATTACCAAATTCCGTTGGCGGGGAGCCGCGGGAAAATCTCGGGAATAATCCGAAACAAAGTTCGGCAGCAGGTCGCAGATCTCGGACAGCGGGAGAGGGCTCGCGAGCAGATCTGGCTCAACCACGCACAGAAGAGGGGCGCGCACGGGAGAGAGATCGGTCGGCTGCGCTAGGGCACGCCTCGCCGGAACAGAGGGTCGACCGCGGGGGAGTCCGCGGACAGCGGCGGGGAGAGGCCGCGGAGGAGCGTGGTGGGCGCTGGCCGCGGGAGCTAGGGCACCGGGCGGGGAGCCGCCGGTCTGGCTGCGGGCGGAGGAAGCCGCGCGACCACGGGGAAGTCCGGCCGAGGGGGTCGCGGGCTCGAGAGAGGGAGCACGCGCGGAGGCGCGGTCGGCGGGCGGCTGGCAGCGCCTCGCCGGAGAGGGGCGGACGCGGCACGGGGTGCCGCGCGGAGGGGCTCGCGCTGGACGCGCGGGGTCGCCGGGAAGAGCGCGGGGCTCGGGTAGGTTTCTCCAGGGAGGAGAAATGGTAACTCTGAGAGAGATGAGAGTTATAGAGGCTGGTGGTGGTGTTGATATTATGAAGGAAAATAAATGTGGAAGAGGAGTGGTTTCAGGAGGAAAATAAGGGTGGAGTGAAATGGTGGTTACGTGGGAATAAACGTTTGGGGATGTGAAAGGGTGTTGGAGGAAAGGAAAGAGTCTGATCGTGGGATGGGTTGGGGTACTGGTCCTACGGGACCAGCTATAACTATATATATATATATATATTTATTTTTATAAATAATAAGAATTTAGAATTTAGGAAATAGGATTGGGTCCAGGTCTGGGTTCGGACTCGGATCTGGATCTAAATCAAAAATCCATGTTGTTAATAATTTTGAAATAATTTGCACCCAAAAATATTTAATAATAATAATAATAATATGAAATACTATTTATGACACTAAAACACTATTAATAGTTAATTACAAAAATATGGGTTTCACAATCTTCCCTCCTTAAAAAATTTTGTCCTCGAAATTTAAAGAGTAGGGTAGGAGAATCAAACAAGTACAGGTACTGTGCCCGTAACTCAGGTCCAAAAATAAAAATTTCCAAAGCATTCGTGGATGAGACGGTTTATGATATCATCCATGTAGAAAAATACAAAAGCGAACCAAAGTACACGAGGTTGATCAGACCATCATGCACCGGTCCTGATTAGACAATATATTAGTGGGTGCACCCAATAAAATATCGTCATGATCAAGCTAGATTTAAAGAGATAGCTTGCAAAACTAGGCTAACTTAGCAGCATTAGTCAAATTTAGAACGGAAAAAAGAAAAGATAAGGAATAGGAGTTTAAATGATGGCTCAAAATCTGATTTTCTTCTCATCTCTGACTAGGCTTACAACTGGTTTCTCTGGCACTGAAAAGGTTGATTCCAATCTTCAGCTCTGAATTATCCAAATGTGACTTAGATCCGAAATGTAGCATCTGAGCTGTGACGTAGAAGACGTTGCACACTCTCAAGATTAGCTGGTAGAGCTAATTGGTACGCTACTTCCAACTCTTCTTAAACTTCAAATGGCCTGATGTACCTGGCCTCAATTTCCAGCTTCGTCAAAACTGATTGTTCCTCTGGTAGGAGAAAACTTCACCAAATGCAATTTGGTCTTCCCAAGACCTACCAAATTCCAAGACGCGAAATCCCAATACATCTTCAAACATCTGGATTGACCTCTCTGCTTGCTCGTCCCGCGGTACTCCATGAATCCGGTAGATGTGCCTCTCGTACAATGCTGTCCACTTCTTAGTGGATAAACCAACTTGAAGGGAAATAAAGTGTGCTGACGTAGTCAGTCGGTCCACTATAATCCAATTGGTGCCCTTCCCTCCTTGGGAATAAGGCAATCCTTACTCAAAGTTCATTGTTATATGCTTCTACTTCCACTCTGAATTGTCCAGCGGCTGCAACAAACTCGTTGTTCTCTTGCTAAATTCCTCATGTTGACAAATTCACATCTAATCCCATACCTGGAATTGTCCTTCTTCATTCCATAGCACCAATCAATGGAGGCATATTCCGATACATCTTATTAGCTCCTGAATATATGGAATACTGCGACTGGTGCATTTCTTTCATCAACTCGTTCCTCCGTTTGTCAACCGATACGCAAAGTCTCGTATCTTTCTTCAGAGTTCCACTGCTGATCAATTTAGAAACCCTCAAGTGTTCCTGCCAACACTTGATCTCTAAACCTGCAAAGTGCCTCGTTTTGAAACTACGTTCTCTTGATTTTTGTCTCTCAGCCTCGAACTTCATCAATACTGAATTAGCATCCAGCTCCGTCCTTCTATCTCCAGGTAGTATAACCTCCAGTCCAAACTTCTTGATGTCTTCCAGCAGGTGCTAGTCCTTGGTTAAGAACTTCGCCATCAGTATCGACCAAGTGCATCAGCGACCACATTAGCCTTACCTGAATGGTACTGCAGGTTGATGTCGTAATCCTTCCTCTGCTTCAGCCATCTTCTTAGTCCAACATTCAGCCCTTTCTGAGTGAAGACATATTTCAGACTCTTGTAGTCCGTATATATTTCACTTCCTTTCCATAAAAATCATGCTTCCAAAGCTTCAAAGTAAAGCTAATTGCAGCAATTCAAATTAGGTGTGGGATAATTCTTCTCATGAGTCTGTAGTTGCCTATATGAGTAAGCAATTACATTTCCATGTTGTTGAAGAACGCAACCCAGTCCTCTTCCAGAGGCATTACTGTAAATTGAGAACCCACCGGTTCCTGCGGGTAGCACAAGGATTGGTGTAGTGGTAAGTCTCTTCTTCAGCTCCTCAATGCCGCCTGGTAATCTTTCGTTCAGATGAACTCTTCATTCTTCCAAGTGAGCTTCGCCATCGGCTCAGCAATCTTGGCGAAATCCTTCACGAACTTCTGATAGTAGCCGGCCAAGTTCAAGAACTTCCGAATTGAACTTGGGGTATACCACTCTTCAACAACAGCTATCTTCTACCGAAATTTCTTCTCTTGAAAACATGGCCAAAAATTCACCCTGTCAAAATTCCACGTTCAGGTAACTTACCATAAAACTTCTTTTTCCTCAAAGTTTCCAAAACTTCCTCAGGTGTTCTTCATGCTCTTCTTCAGCCTTCAAATATATCAGAATGTTATCTATGGAGAAGATAAACTGATTCAAATACTCATGAAAATCTCTGTTCATGAGATTCATGAACACAGCAGAAGCATTTGTCAGTCTAACGTTCTGACCACAGAAAACTATCCATACTTGGTGTTTGAACGCCGTCTTGGAAATGTCCTCTTTCCTGACTTTGATTTAATGGTAGTCAAATCTTAAGTCAAACTTCGAAACACCCTAACTCCACACAAACAGATCAAATAGATCCTCGATTCGGGCAGAGAGTACTTGTTCTTTAGTGTCTGGTAATCGATGCACATCCGTTGTTCCATCCTTCCGGAGCACAAACAAGATAGGTACTCCCTAAGGTGAAGTTCCACTCTGAATAAATCCTAGAGCCTTCATTGATCTGGTCCTTCATTTTCTTATCCAACTTCGGGTTGACTCTGTAATATCCTTTAGAAATAGGGAAAGAGCCAGGGACTAAGTCAGAGGTGAATCCTATGTCTATATCTGGGATAATCCGGGGAGACTATCAGGGAAAACATCTGCCATAAGAGTGTAACTAAAATTTCTATTCATGGGGAGAATTACAGCAAAACTCTTATGATTGATCTAAGGACATCCTGTTACAACTTCCAAAAAGATGATGCTATTCTGCGGTTCTAGGTACTATTCTTCATGGTTCTGCATGAGCAGTCTCCAACTGCTTCCCTTTCTAAGAACCTCGAGTGTACATCATGCCTTATTGTAAGGGGTAGGGTCTGCTGGATAGAAAGAGGGTCCCTAGATTGTGGCCTAACAGGTGTTGCTGGGATATAAGCTCTGGTTTGATGGAAAGATAAGGGGCAGTCCTTTACCCGATGTTCAGTAGATCCACATGCCAAACATTGTCCCAATCTCTTGCGGCAACTAACGGTCTGATGACCAGGCCTCTTGCAATAGTTACAAGCCCATAGCTTCTTACGACAAGACTGCCGAAAAGTAGAGTACTTGATGGGACCCAAATATCTTCTAGTTTCAAGGGTATCCTTCCTAGGACAAAAGTTCTGCTCTAACTTGGTTGGGGATAACTAAGGCTACATCATGATGTTCTTCATGTCTTCTCTCGTGATATTCTTCTGTTCCTGCTGGGCTTCATCTTGAGCTTTCTGGAACTCCAGGATTTCTTGAAATAGGGCAACCATTTGGAAGATGATTGCTGGTACTAGTGGAGCAACAAAAATGAATACTCCACCAAGGAATACAATTCAGTTTGAGATGAGGTAGGAATCGCCAGTGTAGGAAAAACTTCACTGGATGCACTATGAGGACGGTCAAACAGCCGCGAGGGAAAAGACCCTGAGCTTGGTTGAGGAGATGGGGTATGATCCGGAGATGACACCTCATCGCCAGCAGGATTTGGTCAACGGTCATTCTCTAGATGGTTTAGGATGCAAACATAAGCAAGGTATCCTACCAGTCTATAATCAAACAAAAATATTTATTTATAATATATTTCGGTCCTATGTTGTGACAAATTGATGTTCTAGTATTCTAATTGTTTCTAGGTATGTTTTCCTAAGTTGTTGTTCAGACCTGCATGGGCCACCACTAAAAATATGTCACGACCCGGTCCCAATTTCTTGGGTCGAATCGGATCATGCCCAGCCTGCACCGTTGTGAGACGGCGGCAGTAAGCTGTTCCATTGCAGGTATTCACAACAACACAATTACACTTGTCACAACTGTTCTATTCGGAAATGAAACTTTGTTTAATAAAATATTCAGAAGTACAACTGGAAATGAAATGCTGAAATAAACTACAAACTCCAAATAAAGGAGAAAATGCAGAAAAGAAAAACTATCTAAGCATCTGGTTCTATAGTCCCAGGATCAGCGTCCTCCAGAGACGGCTCTGGTACCATCGCAGGGTAGAGGACCGGGTCATAATAGCTATTATAGTATAGCTCTTCATCCTCAGTGATACCTAAAATGTTGTCTCCAGTCAGGAGGGAGCAAAGTACAATTACGAATATCCATAATTCAAATAATAATTTGAAATTTGCAATGTTAAACAATTTGAAATAATTTAACAATATTTTTCAACAATTCTACAATTGAAAACAATGTGATTTGAGTAGGTAACGAACTATGACCGGCTTGGGATGATTCAATTATATCCTAATGGTACGGTCCGGCCTATCCTCGTGTATAGGAGGAATCAGCTCGCACAATCAATGATGCAATATAGGGGTATTGGTCATAGACGCTACACTACTCCCCCAATATCCCGAGTCAATCAGATTCAATCAATGAGTCAATATTCGAACTCTAGTAAAGAGTTCCACAATCAATACTCTAGGAGAGAGTTCCGTGTAGCAATGTGGTTTAAAATTGCAATAGAACAATTACTAGATAAATTACCAAATAGACATAACTGCACTTGCCTTTGTTATTGTGACTGGATCGAGAGTCTGTACCGGGGAACTAGGTCAAACACTTCCTCGAAATCCTACATTTGAGATTCCAGACTTAGAAACAATATTCAACCCATATCTAGATGTGCTAGTTACAATCTCTAGTAGTAATGTCCTAATCAGGTTTTAAGTTGTATTAATCTACAGCTAACGTTTACGTCGCAACTACGTGCGTTTGATTAAACCGGTTAATTGGATTATTTGAAAATAACACGAGAATCAATTTAACTTGGGAAAACTTTGAGTTTTTGTAATATATTTATAAAAATACAGTTTCTTTTAGTGATAAATCGTGAACTAGTTATTTGATATTATTCTATTCATTTTAACTAAATTCGTAATTAATTAGTAATTCGCGCTCTAATTTACGATTATACGACTAATCAAAAACCACCCAAATTCCACATCCACCAGAAAAATAAAAATAAAATAAAACTATGCTACACAATACATTGGCACAGCTAATGGTCCTAGGGTGGGCTTATGCCATGTACAATTTTCTTTTACATCAAATAAGAGAAAATGACTTAAATTATTAAATAAAGTGCGGTAATTAACTAACTATAGTAAATAGCCTAAATATTAATTAAAATAATTAAAGATGAAAACTAAGAGTCTCAGACTCGGTCCATTCCTCAAAATTCGGCTAATACCACAACGCCCGGTCGGACCGGTGTGTTTGCATTTCGCCAGGGCCCACAGACCGGTACGGTCGTCGCCCGAAAAATCAGTTTAAAATTCATTTTCGAAAGCCAATTTTGAAATCAACATAAAAATAGTTTTTGTAAAAATTTGGGCAGCACTTCCTCTATTTCAGGACAAACCCAAAACTGGGAAATGCGCCACGGAAAACCTGCAAATATTTCCAACCCAAAATAATCCACAGAATATATCCACCAAAATAATCCCAAGCCACAGAAAGTAATTCTCAATCCACCGAACTTCCCGAAATGTCCGGGAATCCCATAATCAACCAATTCACACCAAACCAGCAGGTAAAATACAGGAAAATACGCTAACGTAGCTAATCGAAAATATAACGCAGCTAACCGGATTTCCCGAAGGGAATCCGGGAACCGATTTTCATCACCGACTCTACGGGGAGGGACGAACTACTGTGATTATCCAGAAATTACCAAATTCCGTTGGCGGGGAGCCGCGGGAAAAACTCGGGAATAATCCGAAACAAAGTTCGGCAGCAGGTCGCAGATCCCGGACAGCGGGAGAGGGCTCGCGAGCAGATCTGGCTCAACCACGCACAGAAGAGGGGCGCGCACGGGAGAGAGATCGGTCGGCTGCGCTAGGGCACGCCTCGCCGGAACAGAGGGTCGGCCGCGGGGGAGTCCGCGGACAGCGGCGGGGAGAGGCCGCGGAGGAGCGCGGTGGGCGCTGGCCGCGGGAGCTAGGGCACCGGGCGGGGAGCCGCCGGTCTGGCTGCGGGCGGAGGAAGCCGCGCGGCCACGGGGAAGTCCGGCCGAGGGGGTCGCGGGCTCGGGTGAGGGAGCACGCGCGGAGGCGCGGTCGGCGGGCGGCTGGCAGCGCCCCGCCGGAGAGGGGCGGACGCGGCGCGGGGTGCCGCGCGGAGGGGCTCGCGCTGGACGCGCGGGGTCGCCGGGAAGAGCGCGGGGCTCGGGTAGGTTTCTTCAGGGAGGAGAAATGGTAACTCTGAGAGAGATGAGAGTTATAGAGGCTGGTGGTGGTGTTGATATTATGAAGGAAAATAAATGTGGAAGAGGAGTGGTTTCAGGAGGAAAATAAGGGTGGAGTGAAATGGTGGTTACGTGGGAATAAACGTTTGGGGATGTGAAAGGGTGTTGGAGGAAAGGAAAGAGTCTGATCGTGGGATGGGTTGGGGTACTGGTCCTACGGGACCAGCTATAACTATATATATATATATATTTATTTTTATAAATAATAAGAATTTAGAATTTAGGAAATAGGATTGGGTCCAGGTCTGGGTTCGGACTCGGATCTGGATCTAAATCAAAAATCCATGTTGTTAATAATTTTGAAATAATTTGCACCCAAAAATATTTAATAATAATAATAATAATATGAAATACTATTTATCATACTAAAACACTATTAATAATTAATTACAAAAATATGGGTTTCACAGTCACAACGGACCATCATCAAGAATTATCATGTCAATTTACTTGTCAAGAGTGTACCACGGCGGGTCACTATCAAGAGTTATCCTGTAAGGTCATAATGCCATTTCGTGTTTATGCAAGTGCACCACAACGGGCCACTGATCATGCAATTCCATCACTAAGCCGTGCTCCGATTAATATTCATAAATAATGTCATGATCATATCGGATTCATGTCGAGTTTATATCAAAAGGCGTAAGGATATAAAATGGGTGCAAAAAATCATAAAAAGGGGGATATGGGGACATAATGCGTCCAAGGGGGAGGAGCAAGGGGTACTATGGCCAACAAGTGGCATTAGCCAAGTTGCGCCAGGGTAACAGGTTGTGCCAAGGCAAGTATGGTCAAGTCCAGTTGCGCCTGAACATCAGGTTGCGCCTAGGCACTAGGGGTACCAATCACTAAAATGCACAAGGTCGGGTCAAGTTGCGCCAGGAAGAGTCAGGCCAAGTCATGTTACGCCAGGCACTAGACTGCACGAGGCTGGGTTGCGCCTGAGTCAG
Organism: Iris pallida; assembly: GCA_029216955.1. Lineage (NCBI taxonomy): Eukaryota > Viridiplantae > Streptophyta > Magnoliopsida > Asparagales > Iridaceae > Iris > Iris pallida. The sequence continues at coordinate 21,504,765 of JANAVB010040619.1, forward strand.
GTTGCGCCTGAGTCAGACTGCGCACGAGTGAGACTGCGCACGAGTGAGACTGCGCACGAGTGAGACTGCGCACGAGTCAGACTGCGCACGAGTTAGACTGCGCTGCGCTAAAGAGCGCGCGCAACTCAGTGGCGCAAGCTAAAAAGCTCGCACACACTGCTCACTGTCTTCTCCAAATCAGCAAGAACTCCATGGTTGAACCCATAGCTTCAAAAGTCTATAACTTGGTCAAAATAAGTCTAAATCCAACTTTTAAATTGTCAAAATTGGATAGAATAAAATTCTCTTCAACATGGAACCATCAAAATTTGAAAACAAAGAAGTTTGATAGCTCAAAACTACCAAAATCCAAAAAATGATCAATTTCTAGATCTACAAAAATCAAAGCCTCAAAATAGAAAATGATAAGTTCTAATGTGTCTTAGAAACATGAGAAGAAGCTATTGGAACAATAAAAAAATGGGTTCTCTTGTGGAAGCAAGTTGCACTTGCCTAAGGGGTGTTCTTGGTTGGTGGTGGTTTTATTGGAGAAGGAAGAAGAGTTAATGAGAAAGTGGAGGAGAGAGAAAAGTTAGGTGGGTTATAAAGGGGGATGGTGGTGGGTTTAACATGATAAACCAAAGAATAAACCAAGCCAACCCAAAATAAACCAAGTTAAACCATTACATGCCATGATGAACCTAATCATGATTAAACTGAAATTAGCTAGCCAGGCAGGAAAATAAAATATATGTCAGGATTCCGTATACGTATACTGAAAATACGTAGAACGAAAAACGGGGATGACAACTCTACCCACCTTAAAAGAATTCTGTCCTCAGAATTTAATCAAGAGGCTAGAGATGTCGAGCAAGCTATATCAATTACAGGCAATATATGACTAGCAGTCAATCAAGCAATCATTCATGCAAGCAAGGAACTTAAGCATAAGGCATAAGAAAGACATTATACCTAACGAGTCAAACAGGTCGGGATATCGCGATCGGATATCATCCTCACGCTCCCACGTTGACTCTCCCAAAGAGTGATGACCCCAAGCAACACGGACTAAACTAATAGTCTTGTTCTTGAGTATCTTCTCCCTCCGGTCCAATATGGATACGGGTCTCTCCTCATACGAAAGGTTGGTACCAACAACCAATTCCGAATGATCAAGGACATGACTCGGATCCGGGATATACCGCCGTAATTGGGATACATGAAAGACATCATGCACCTCACGTAACGACGGTGGAAGAGCGAGACGATAGGACACATCACCTATTCGCTCAAGGATATCAAACGGCCCTATATACCTAGGACTAAGCTTTTCCCGTACGCCGAATCGAATGACGCCACGGGTAGGCGAGATCCTAAGGAATACGTGGTCGCCGACATAAAATTCAAGAGGGCACCGATGGGAATCGGCCCAATGACGCTGGCGATCTTGGGCAACTCGAAGATGATCTCTGACTTGTCTGACCACCTCAATAGTCTGCGTCACCATCTCTGGTCCAAGCATTTGCCTCTCATCGATATCGTCCCAAGCTAAAGGAGATCTGTATTTCCTGCCGTACAAGGCCTCGAAAGGTGCCATTTGGATACTAGCCTGGAAACTATTGTTATAGGAGAACTCCACGAGATGCAGGTGATCTTTCTACGAACCACCGAAGTCGAGTGTACATGACCACAGCATGTCTTCAAGAGTCTGGATCGTGCGTTCTGACTGACCATCTGTCTGCGGATGGTAGGCTGAACTGAACTTGAGACGAGTCCCCAAACTTTCCTGAAGACTTCACCAAAAGTGAGATGTGAATCTCAAATCTCTGTCGGACATAATACTGACTGAAACTCTATACAATCTGACTATCTGCCTGAGGTACATCTCTGCAAGCTGATCCGTCGACTGACCGATTTTGAAAGAAAGAAAATGAGCTACCTTCGTGAGACGATCAACTATAACCCAGATGGCATCTCTTCCAGCTGGGGATCTAGGTAATCCAGTTACAAAATCCATGGTAATGTGCTCCCATTTCCATTTCGGGATCGGTAAAGGTTGAAAAAGTCCAGCTGGTCTCTGATGTTCGGCCTTAACTTGTTGGCAAACTAAACAACGAGAGAAAAACCGGGCTATCTCCCTCTTCATGCCATTCCACCAAAAATGCTGTCGAATATCACGATACATCTTCGTACCGCCGGGGTGAATGGAATACTGAGAACTGTGGGCTTCTGCCATGATTTTCTGTCTGATATCTCCACTGGGTACACAAAGATGTCTCCCATGCCGGAGTGTACCATCTTCATGAATGCATAACTCTGATCTCTGTCCTGCCACACATTCTGTCCTAAGCAGCTGAAGCTTAGAGTCCGTGGACTGAGCTAACTTGATCCTCTCAACTATACTGGACTGAACTTGTATACTGGCCATCAATGCCACACTGGAAGGAAGAACAATTTCAATACCCATCTTCTGAAGAACTGCTAACAACTCTGGCTGCGTCGTTAGAAAATAAACTCCGGCTCTCCCGCTCAATGCATCTGCTACCACGTTGGCCTTCCCAGGATGATACTGCAAGTTGATGTCATAATCCACAAGTAGCTCTAGCCATCTCCTCTGACGCATATTAAGATCCTTCTGGGTAAATACATACTTCAGACTCTTGTGGTCGGTGAACATCTCCACCCGATCTCCATACAAATAATGCCTCCAAAGTTTCAATGTAAAAACTACGGCTGCTAACTTCAGGTCATGGGTTGGGTAATTCCTCTCATGATCACGAAGCTGACGTGACGCATAAGCGACTACCTTACCATGCTGCATCAAGACACATCCTAATCCCTTGCCGGATGCGTCGCAATAAACTGAAAATCCTCCCGTCTCGTCGGAAAGAGTGAGAATGGGAGCCGTCATCAATCTCCGCTTCAACTTCTCAAATAAACTCTGACACTCTACTGTCCAAGCAAACTGCATATCCTTACGGGTCAACTGCGTCAGTGGCGCTGAAATTCGAGCAAAGTCTGACACAAAGCGTCGGTAATAGCCGGCCAATCTGAGGAAACTCTGAACTTCTGCGACGGTGCTAGGTACTGGCTATGTCTCTATAGCCACTATCTTCTGGGGATCAACTTCCACTCCACCTCTAGTGATGATATGACCTAAGTACGAGATACGATCCAACCAAAACTCGTACTTACTGAACTTCGCGTACAACTGGTGCTCCCTGAGAATCTGAAGAACTACACGAAGATGCTGTTCATGCTCTGCCTCGTTCTTGCTATAGACTAAGATGTCATCTATGAACACTATTACGAACTGGTCCAAATAGGGCATGAAGATACGATTCATGAGGTCCATGAATACGGCCGGCGCATTGGTCGCTCCAAATGGCATAACAAGGAACTTCCAATGTCCATATCTAGATCTGAATGCTATCTTCGGGATGTCCTGCTCTCTGACTCTGATCTGATGGTACCCCGACCGCAAGTCAATCTTTGAGAATACTGCCGCTCCCCTGAGCTGATCAAATAAATCATCTATCCTTGGCAAAGGATATCTGTTCTTAATTGTTACAGAGTTCAAGGTACGATAATCAACACATAATCTTGACGTACCATCCTTCTTCTTCACAAGAAGCATCGGAGCTCCCCAAGGTGATCGGCTAGCACGAATGAATCCCTTGGTTCTAAGTTCTTCAATCATCTTGTACAGGACCTCCAACTCTGATGGTGCCATCCTATAGACTCTCTCTGACACTGGTACCGTCCCTGGAAATCAAGTCGATAGTTAACTCTATCTCTCTCTCTGGGGGCATGCTTGGAAGCTCTTTGAGAAATACGTCAGAAAACTCTTTTACAACTCTGGGAAACTGAACTGCTGCTGCTACGGCCATCCACAATGCTGGAGAAGAAGGTTCTACTCCGCCTCGAGAAAATAAAAACTCTGGCTCACCGAGAATACTAAAAAGAATCTTGCCGACATGGCAATCTATTCTAGCATATTGGTCCCTCAACCAATCCATTCCTAGTACCACATCATAATCGGTCATCGGAAACTCTATCAATCTAGCGGGAAACTCTCTACCGCTAACTACAATTCGACACGAGGAAAACACCCTATCTACACCTACAAGTCCGTTACCAGTAAGTATATTGAGCCTTACTGATAATGACTCGGGCTCCAGTCCTATCCGTGTCGCAGATCGTGCAGACATAAATGAATGCGATGCACCTGAATCAAATAATACTGATGCAGAAAAAGAGTTGACGAGAATGGTACCTGCCACCACCTCACCTGATGCCAACTCCTCCTCTACGGTCAAAGCCATCGCTTGACCGTGCCCTTTGGATGCTGGTCTTCTCTACTGGAAACCTCTCTGGCGGTTCTGAACCTGAGCTTGGACCTGGACATACTGTTGCGGTCGCTACTGCTGGAATGCCTGAGCCTGAGGTGGCAATGGCCTCGGAGGCTGATACTGCTGCTGCTGCACTGGTGCTGGTCCCCTCACCGAGGGACTAGTCTGGGCCGATGAGGATGAACCGGCTCTCTGTGGGCAGGACCCTATCATATGATCCGGTGCCCCACAAGCCAAACATAATCCTTGTGCTCGACGACATTCTGATACTACATGTCCTGGCTTCCCACAATGAGTGCAGCCCATTGTGGAAGACTGCCTCCGTTTCTGCTGCTGAGGATACGTCGGAGTCAAATGCTGAACCGACGTAACTGATGCTGCCCTCCTCGGAGCTCCAATGGTCAAGGCCTTAGCTGCCGGGGCTGGGGCTGAGGACTGGGTCATCTGACCATGGGACCGCTTTCGTCCTTCAGTTCTGTCTATAATTCTCTGTGAGGTATACTTATGCCTCTTAGCTGCCCACAAAATAGCATCAAAGGTCTGATGCTCAAACTGCTCTACTGCTAGTATGATCTCTAGGTGGAGTCCCTGCTGGAACCGCTGCGCTCGATCAACTCGGTTGCCACCAAAGTGGGAGCTAACCGACTCAGTCTTAAAAAATCGGCCGCATATCCATCGACCATCCTGCTCATCTGTCTGAGATTGGTGAACCTCGTCTGTAGGTCGTGCCAAGCCACAGCATCGAAGTACTTGATCTGAAACTTGTCACTGAACACCGCCCACGGGACAGGCGTTGCCAATCCAACTGCTATCATCGCCCACCAGGTGCGGGCTAGGTCCAATAACTGTAGGCGCACCACAGCTACCTTCTCTCCTTCTAGAGTCTTGGCTGCATCTAAGATAATCTCAATGTCCTGGATCCATGCATCAGCTGCAATAGCGTCTTCACTCCCATCAAAGAAGGGAGGGTTGAGGTGCTTGAAACTGCTAGCCGCACTGTTCCCTTGATAACCAACACGGCCCATGGCATCCTGTACTGCCTGGTGCAGGGCATCACCCCGACGATCTTGAGACGTAAGCAATGTCCTGATGAGACCCACTAAGGTGCCATCGTCAGGCTCTGCAGGCTGGACTGGCTGAACTGGGGCCTCGGGGTCCCCGAAATGCATGACTCGGGAGGCCGCTCCAGAGTACTGGGCTTGGTCTCCAGGTTGCTGCTGGTCTACTGGAGGTGCTCCGCCTTGCTGATCGGTTGGACCAGGAACAATGCCACTGAAGAAACGACAGGAGGGAACAATAAGAAAGGACCATGATAGATCGAGGATATAAACATGTGATCAGGACAAAGATTCTGAAAGATCGGAAGGCACGAGTAGAGATCAAGGGCGAGTGCTGATTGAGACATCTATCCGGTAAACCCTCACACATCTTGATCTACAAGACCTGTATGGGCCACCACTTGAACCGTGTCATGCTCCAGAACCAGAATACTGGAGAGCGGGGGACAGACACATCCAGCTACGTACGTTGAAGTGAATCTCACCTCGCAATTCGGTCACGGCTGTCTAGATGCATGAGGGTTTACTATAAGCCATCAGTCTCTTAAGGTCAATAACAAGCCTAGTGTCTAAATCTCAAGCAACAAATAGATATAACAAGATGGTAGATCATCAGACATACAAGGTAAGGCATCCCATACATTACATATTCAGATGATCATGAAGCTAGTCATACAAAATACGAAGGCTAGCAAGAGTTTAAGTCATACATGATCAACCCTAGGATTTGTCAATCATGTTACAGCCCGTAGGCAGACAGTAAGTAAAGTTGCAACGAGCTAACACTTGCTCGGCGGCTAAACGCCTCAAAAGAATATTTTTACAAGGGAGTGGGAGAGCAAAATAAAAACCCACTCGTTGCCGGGATTCCTTCTAGTGTTTACCATCTGGCAGGAAAGTTGGAAGATCCTCGGTAGCTGCTCCGAAATCTGGCCATACAAAACCAGCTGGGTCAGACCCCAGAAAGAGCAAGTGCCACAAAGGGGGCTTCACTTAAGAACTAAAACCAGCATGTCAGCACAGAAAGTCATAGGTGAAATAACATAAGACATGAGTTAAAGAAAACAGGATAATAAACGATAAGATAACTAGAGGACTATTTCGATAACCAAGTTACAACCCGTAAACCAAACAAGGACCGGGGTTGTAACCCTTCACCTGAACAGAACTTAGCCTCGAACCAATTATCGATAAAGTAAAGCATAAACAAGCATGTTCGGAGATATCCATGCACCGAATCTGGGCAAGACTAGACAAGATAGGACTCTATCCATCATTCACGGCCAAGCAAAGAGTACGGCTTGATACTTAACTAACTAGGGTTATCACAAGCTTAGTTACTAGCAGGATGCAATGAGGTACGCCTACGACCACAAGCCCTGCAGACTATCCAGGTTATCCAGACGCAAGGTTCAAGATTAGAGTTATCATGTCTTGTTAGGTGACTTGGATGCAACACATGACAGTGTGCATAGTAATCGTTTCATGTAGTGCCCCACATAGCAGTGAGCTAGAAATGTGCCCTAATCGTCGGTAGGCTACAAGTCCATCAAGGAAGGCGCCCAGATAACGGGATTGCTTGTAGCCGGAATACCTCTCTATATGCTCTACGTGATCAATCTAGTCATTAACCTAGTCAGATTCAGTATGAATCCCTGACCGTGGTAATCAGGGATACATGTCCTAGACATGATGCAAAACAAGACTGGTTGCTTATACAAGCATATTCAATACAATCACCCACGGAGTCAAGAATTCACTTAGCATGTCAGGTTAGCCATCGCAACAGCGTATCAAGGTTATCATGTCAAGATTACTTGTCAAGGGTGCACCACGGCGGATCACCATCATGTCATGTTACTTATCAAGATTACTTATCAAGGCAAGGGTGCGTCACAACGGACCATCATCAAGAATTATCATGTCAATTTACTTGTCAAGAGTGCACCACGGCGGATCACTATCAAGAGTTATCCTATAAGGTCATAATGCCATTTCGTGTTTATGCAAGTGCATCACTAAGCCGTGCTCAGATTAATATTCATAAATAATGTCATGATCACATCGGGTTCATGTCGAGTTTATATCAAAAGACGTAAGGATATAAAATAGGTGCAAAAAATCATAAAAAGGGGGATATGGGGACATAATGCGCCCAAGGGGGAGGAGCAAGGGGTACTATGGCCAACAATTGGCATTAGCCAAGTGGCGCCAGGGTAACAGGTTGCGCCAAGGCAAGTAGGGTCAAGTCCAGTTGCGCCTGAACATCAGGTTGCGCCTAGGCACTAGGGGTACCAATCACTAAAATGCACAAGGTTGGGTCAAGTTGCGCCAGGAAGAGTCAGGCCAAGTCATGTTGTGCCAGGCACTAGACTGCACGAGGCTAGGTTGCGCCTGAGTCAGGTTGCGCCTGAGTCAATCTACGCACGAGTCAGACTGCGTACGAGTCAGACTGCGCACGAGTCAGACTGCGGACGAGTCAGACTGCGCAGGAGTCAGACTGCGCAGGAGTCAGACTGCGCACGAGTCAGACTGCACATGAGTCAGACTGTACTGCACTAAAGAGCGCACGCAACTCAGTGGCGCAAGCTAAAAAGCTCGCGCACGCTGCTCACTGTCTTCTCCAAATCAGCAAGAACTCCACGGTTGAACCCATAGCTTCAAAAGTCTATAACTTGGTCAAAACAAGTCCAAATCCAACTTTCAAATGGTCAAAATTGGGTAGAATAAAATTTTCTTCAATATGGAACCATCAAAATTTGAAAACAAAGAAGTTTGATAGCTCAAAACTACCAAAATCTAAAAATGACCAATTTCTAGATCTACAAAAATTAAAGCCTCAAAATAGAAAATGACAAGTTCTAATGCGTCTTAGAAACATGAGAATAAGCTATTGGAACAATAAAAAAATGGTTCTCTTGTGGAAGCAAGTTGCACTTGCCTAAGGGGTGTTTTTGGTTGGTGGTGGTTTTAATGGAGAAGGAAGAAGAGTTAATGAGAAAGCGGAGGAGAGAGAAAAGTTAGGTGGGTTATAAAGGGGGATGGTGGTGGGTTTAACATGATGAACCAAAGAATAAACCAAGCCAACCCAAAATAAACCCAGTTAAACCATTACATGCCATGATGAACCTAATCATGATTAAACTGAAATTAGCTAGCTAGGCAGAAAAATAAAATACATGTCAGGATTCCGTATACGTATACTGAAAATACGTAGAACGAAAAATGGGGGTGACAGTAACTGCCTGTTTTAAAAAATAAGGGTAATTTTGAACTTTTGTAAAATTAATTATTTGATAATAGGTTTAAATCATGTTATTGATTTATTGGTGATTTTGATTATTTTAATTTAATTTAATTAGTGTTTTGTGATTTTGTTCTTTGGCTAGTGTAACCTTAGAGCTGCTTAGCCTAGAGACTAACCATGACCATGGAGGCCTAACCCATGTGATTAGATTAGCTAATTACCACTTTTTAGGCTAAGGGTATTTTGGTCAGTTTGTGACTTTTGAATTATTTAGGATTTTGATTAATTGGTGAATTTTATATTATTTTAATAATATTTAAATTGATGTATTATAATTTTGGTTATTTTTCATATTTTAATATTTTGAGAATTTTTATATTTTAATATTGTATTTTCGGGTTTAGTTTGATCGGGTTTGAGTTTTGGCTCATTTCGACTTGTGTTAGTGACCCGGGTAGCTTAGACTCTAGTTGGAACCTAGAGTTTAGCTAGACATGGCCCATAAATCCCACTAATTAGTATAGTGCATTTAGACTAATCCTACATGACTTAATTGGTCCATTTGGTCATTTAAACTTGACCCTTTTAGCCCCAAACTTCCATATAAGACAAAATTGACTCAAAGGAGCCTTGGAGGGCATTTTGGACATTTGCCAAATGCCCCCAAACCCCATAAACCTGGTCGGCAGCAAGGAGACCTCTCTCCACTCCATTTTCTTCACCTCTTGCTCTTCTTCTTCTCATTTGAGAGCTCCTTCCCAAAAGCAAGCCAAAACCCTTTGATTTCAAGCCCAAAGTAAGTCAAATCTCTTCCGTTTCTCTAGATCTCTCTCTAATCTTGGTGCTAACCTTTTTTTATCTTTTATTTGTAATTTTTATCTAGGTAGAACCTAGCATGGAGGGGTTGGAAGCATAGAATTGGCTCTTGACCCAAAAAGAACCAATTTTGGGGCTTTTCTTGGGATTCCAACTCCCAAGAGGTAAACCCTAACTCTAACTCTTGTAATTACTCATAATTAGTGTTATTTGCATATTAGCAGATGTCCGAGGCGTAGGACAACCCATTAGAAGAGATTTAGAACCCATTGGACTAAATTCGGGACTTTCGGGCTAGATTTAGTGCCAATTTTTGGAAAAATCTTAAATTGACATGTTTGGGTGTTACCCCTAGCCTAATTAGTCCTAATTAGGTTAGTTTGGGTGAGATGAGGCTAGGTACATGTCCATATTTGGATACGTGGGATCGTTTTGCGAGAAATCATAAAAATAGGCTTTTTCGGAGTTTTCGGGTTCCAACACACGGGTGACTTTTTGCACCGACACTAGAATCGGTAAGTTAGTACTTAGAATAGGTTCTAATTTTTATTTAGAACTCGTGGGTAGAGTTTGGGTCGAATCCGGATAGGTTTGGTGTCCGTATCACGCTGTATCGCGAATCGGACACCCCGAAGTCGCCAAAATGGCCATTTGGCCATTCGGGCCTCGTTTCTCGTTTTCGCTCGCGTGCGCGAGTTAGATTTCTTGTGTGGGGCACGTGTCTAGGCCCTAGAGGGTAGAATTATAAGAATTGGGTATTCGGATAAGGTTTTGGATCGTTTCGAAGTATATGTGTGTTTGTGTGTGGTGGTCGTGGTGGTGTTGGTAGTGTGTGTGTGTGTGGTGGTAGTGGTGGTGTTGGTAGTGTGTGTGTGTGGTGGTAGTGGTGGTGTTGGTAGTGTGTGTGTGTGGTGGAAGTGGTGGTGTTGGTAGTGTGTGTGTCCATATATATAGATATCCATATGTGTGTGTGTCTATGTATATATATATATATATATATATATATATATATATATATATATATATATATATATATATATATATATATATATATATATATATATATATGTATGTGTGTTTGTGTGTCTATGTATATATATATAGATATGTATGTGTGTGTGTGTGTCTATGTATATATATATATATATAGATATGTATGTGTGTGTGTGTCTATATATGTAGATATGAGTGTGTGTGTGTGAGTGTGATATATATATATATAGGAGAGGGATATATATATATATATATATATATATATAGAGTGAGATAGAGGAAGGATTTAGAGAGAGAGTTAAGGGAATTAGAGAGGGAGAGAGTGAAGAGCCATAGCAGCAACAGGGGGGATTAGGAGCTGCTATCCCCCCCCCCCCAAACAGCAGCAATAGCAGCAGCAAGTGGCAGCAATAGCAGCCCAAAAACCCCCCTTAAACCCCTATTTTCCTCCCTATATATACACCAATATATACCAATATATACCCACATGTATACTCCTATATATAACCATATATACCCCCCCTAAAATAGCCTATGAGTGGATTTGTGGAATGAGATTAGAAAGTTAGAATTAGAGGGTTAGAGTTTAGCTAAAGAGAGAAGTAGGAGATAGTGAAGGGTGAGTGGAAGGGTGATTTTGAGTTCCGAGTGTCGGAACGCGTCCAAATTTGAGATGGGATTTAGATATGTGAATTAGATTTTGTGGGTAGGCTCCTAAGTTAAAATCGGGGTTTCGTGTAGGATTAGGAGGATGGTATCACACGATATCATTGAGTATCTTGCGATACTAAAGATAATGGGTAAATCGACAACATGGACCGTAAGATGGACTGGATGTCCACTTTACCTAGAAAACTTGGTAGGTAATGTTAGTGTAGGTTAGCATCCTACTACCCTAGGAAGCCGGGAGTGAAACTCCTAAGGTAAAGCTACTTGGCCTTAGTACTAGAGTAGAAGGGTAAACGAGATAAGTAGAGATAATACCCATTTCACAACATATGGGTTTAGTACCTTAAGATATAGCTAAAATTAGGTTATTATGGTTGGTAATGGTTAGGAATAGTGGACTTGGACTAGTTTTAACCTTGGTTGACCACGGTTGACTATTTTGACCAAAAGTCAACCGAGAGTCAACCATAGCCTAAAATTTACTAGAACTTGACCAAACTTGACCAGTTGACCCAAAGTCAACTTTTAGTCAACGTTAGTCAAGTTTGACCTAAAAGTTGACCTAGAGTTGACCTAGGGTTGACCAGAGTTGACCAGTTGACCAAAAGTCAACTGTAAGTCAACCGTTGACTTAAATCGACCTAGTTTAATTCTGTTTGACTTGCATTGACCTAGTTTGACTTTGTTAGGCCTAATATGACTTAGATTGACCCTGTACAATCTAGTTTGACCTTGTTTGACCTAGATTGACTTAGTTTGACGTGTCTTGACCTAGTTTGACTAAGTATGACTTAATTTTACTTCTAAACCATTATATTGATACAGTATTCCATCTATAGGTCCTCGAGGTACTGTACTTGGACTCAGTCGACTTATCCATCATATCACAGGCGAGTACATTCTCTGATAATATTTCTGTTTTATGATATCGTCTTTGTTTCTAGTATTTAGTGTAGATATCCTTGTTCTCTTGACACTTTGTTCACACGGATTGGTATTTGTCTGGATCCCATCATAATATGTTATTCCTTTTATATATGGTATGCCTTGTGCAAGTCTTTCTAGTTCCTTGTGCATTGTATAGACATGATTCCTGCGAAGGCTAGCTACCTTTTCAGATAATCACGTGTCATGACGTGTCATGACTGGATCCACTATATTAGTCAGGGATGGAGGTGTTAGCGTAGATATGTGATCAATACCCTACAGTATTATATTGTATCATCATTATATAGTGTTAATCATACACTCACGTATGATTAGCCAGGCCAAACATTGTATCAAGTTCTAAGCCGATCATATGTTGAAACTAGTGCTAAACTCACATAGATAGCAGTTCCAGATTTTCGTACATGTTATACACTGTTCTCTTATCTTATCTTATTACAGTTTTGGATATATCCTGTCAGGATGCATGTACGCTCTACTTTACCTAGTATATTCTCTCTATCTACTACTACATTTTCAATATTGTATAACTAGAACTGTTGTTTGAGATTTGTGCTCGTTCCATCCTGACTGGATATTTTGAAAAAATATTACAGATAACGGTGAGGAGGATTGCTGTACCTACTAGGTCCGGTTGACGTAGTGGACTTAGACTTGGAGACCTTGGTTCAGCAGGGCTTAGCTCCGCCCGACGAGCCTCTAGCTTAGTTTAGTTAGAATAGATATTTTGGACTGGACCTTGTCTCCAGCTTGCTACTTATGTTATTATATTATATTTGGGATTGTATAACCATATTACTTTGTGACTCTCTCTCTTTATCTCGTTGTTGAGCTGGATATTGCACTTGTGGTTTTTATCTATCTAATTTTCGTGCCATGATTCTTCCTTCTAGATTGTGATTGAGTTTATCATTATTTCATACTATATTCCTCCATGCGGAGATGACAGCTTATTATATACTGTTTGTTGGCTAGTAGACCTACAGCGTTCTATGCCATTTTTACGGTGTAGGCTGGGCGTGGTCACGCACTTGTGGCCCTACCTAGGGTGCGGGTCGTGATACATTTTTAGTGGTGGCCCATGCAGGTCGAGAGTCGCAATTAGTACGATATGGTTGTAGCGCTCGACTTAGAGTGCTATTACGAGCCTGCGGTACGTATCTAGGATAGGCTATAGGTTAAGTTACTCAATCACAAAATAGGAAAACTTCCACTTGCTGATCCTTTAACTGTCTTTTTTGATATTGATTTTTGCATTCTAATTGTCCTCCTTGATATAATATTCCATGTGCCATATTGATTTTCTTTCTTTATTCTATCTTCAGGATGGTGCAGACCAGGTTTCAGCATCCTGAGTCAGCGGACACGGAGAGGTCTGCTATGACTCGCGGACCTGATCCAGACACTCCCATTGCAGTCGGGGTGTCGGCAGCAGCTCTTGGGGGCGCTCCTCTGCCAGTTTTGAGGGCTGATCCCGGGATTGCTACGGCTATTCCGGCCGTAGTACCACTGTTTGATATGGATACTCTTCCTCCTCCTGCACAGCAGATTCCTCCGCCAGTTGCAGACGTACTTCCACCTCCACCTCCTCTGTCTACAGACTTGGGGCAGATGCTTACTTTCCTCCAGCAGATACTGGAGACTTAGAGAGCCCAGGCTGAGGCTCAGCAGAGGTAGACAGACGCGATGCGTCAGGGCATGGAGGATGCCCATCAGTTGGCCCTTGCAGCCGTAGAGCAGAGGGCTCCGTATCATAGGACGCGTACGAGGTATGGAGATATCCAGGACTTCAAGAAGCTCGGGCCCCGTGACTTTAGCGGGACCGAGGGTGTGGCCTATGCCGATGATTGGCTCGAGGATATTGAACGGCAGATGAGGGCCTCCCACCTCGCAGACGACCTGAAGGTCGAGGCGGTAGGTTTGCAGTTGCTAGATATTGCACGCACCTGGTTCAGGAACGAGCCGGCCCTTGCTGAGGAGGGCCATACTTGGGCAGAGTTCAAGCTTCTCTTCAAGAAGAAGTTATTTTCCTCTACAGACAAGATCGACCTGGTGAGGCAGTTCCAGGATCTGCAACAAGATAGTTTATCTGTGGAGGAGTACGCCGTAGAGTTCGGCCATCTGAGCCGATACGCAGAGTACATGGTTCGTGACCCGAAGATCAGGGCGAACCGTTTCAGAGAGGGGATGATCTGGGATATCAAGATCCTCATTCCCTCCTTTTATGAGACTTATATCCAGATCTATGCGGAGGCCCGCAAGGTAGAGCGGGAGTGGGGCCTGAAGCCCAAGAGGGACCGTGATCTCTTTTCGGGGACTACTAGCAGCACGGGGGCTGCTAAGTGTCCTCAACTCCAGCATCATTCTATTCCGCAACGCCCGCAGCAGATTCCTGCTCCGATTAGGACACCAGTTCAGCAGGTGCCCCGGCAGCTGCAGCAGGGACCGACGCAGCAGGCACCTACTTGCCACTACTGCAAGAGGTCCGGACATCTCTGGGAGGTTTGTAGGAGACGTTTGGGTGTGTGCCTATACTGTGGCACCGAGGGACATCAGGCGAGGGATTGTCCTTCGAACCATCGTCGTACAGCTCAGGGAGCACAGGGTAGACCACCTATGGCACCGCATCACGCCCCCCACCAGCAGCGGGATATACCCCGCCAGGGCAGGGCTTTTGCGAAGACAGTTGAGGATCCTGCAGGCATTGGACTAGGAGGTAGGGTCTCGCTCTTTCTTTTTACCTGTTTCTTTCCATCCATTGATTGGTGATTGCTTTCTTAGTACCTTTAGTTTGCATATGTGATGATCATGCTAGATAAATAGAACACCACAATGAAGACTGCAATAACATGATACTGTCGAGATTTAAAACCATGCATGTGTTCTGATTTTCTGGATTACATGTTATATAACTCATGATAAAATTTAGTAGACCTTGATTGTTGGGTGCTTGACCTAGAGAAGAGTACAACCAATTTGAATTTCGAGGACGAAATTTTTCTAAGGGGGTAGGATTGTAACTGCCTATTTTCAAAAATGAGGGTAATTTTGAACTTTTGTAAAATTAATTATTTAATAATAGGTTTAAATCATGTTATTGATTTATTGGTAATTTTGATTATTTTAATTTAATTTAATTAGTGTTTTGTGATTTTGTTCTTTGGCTAGTGTAACCTTAGAGCTGCTTAGCCTAGAGACTAACCATGACCATGGAGGCCTAACCCATGTGATTAGATTAGCTAATTACCACTTTTTAGGCTAAGGGTATTTTGGTCAGTTTGTGACTTTTGAATTATTTAGGATTTTGATTAATTGGTGAATTTTATATTATTTTAATAATATTTAAATTGATGTATTATAATTTTGGTCATTTTTTATATTTTAATATTTTGAGAATTTTTATATTTTAATATTGTATTTTCGGGTTTAGTTTGATCGGGTTTGAGTTTTGGCTCATTTCGACTTGTGTTAGTGACCCGGGTAGCTTAGACTCTAGTTGGAACCTAGAGTTTAGCTAGACATGGCCCATAAATCCCACTAATTAGTATAGTACATTTAGACTAATCCTACATGACTTAATTGGTCCATTTGGTCATTTAAACTTGACCCTTTTAGCCCCAAACTTCCATATAAGACAAAATTGACTCAAAGGAGCCTTGGAGGGCATTTTGGACATTTACCAAATGCCCCCAAACCCCATAAACCTGGTCGGCAGCAAGGAGACCTCTCTCCACTCCATTTTTTTCACCTCTTGCTCTTCTTCTTCTCCTTTGAGAGCTCCTTCCCAAAAGCAAGCCAAAACCCTTTTATTTCAAGCCCAAAGTAAGTCAAATCTCTTCCGTTTCTCTAGATCTCTCTCTAATCTTGGTGCTAACCCTTGTTTATCTTTTATTTGTGATTTTTATCTAGGTAGAACCTAGCATGGAGGGGTTGGAAGCATAGAATTGGCTCTTGACCCAAAAAGAACCAATTTTGGGGCTTTTCTTGGGATTGTAACTCCCAAGAGGTAAATCCTAACTCTAACTCTTGTAATTACTCCTAATTAGTATTATTTGCATATTAGAGGATGCCCGAGGTGTAGGACAACCCATTAGAAGAGGTTTGGAACCCATTGGACTAAATTCGGGACTTTCGGGCTAGGTTTAGTGCCAATTTTGGGAAAAATCTTAAATTGACATGTTTGGGTGTTACCCCTAGCCTAATTGGACCTAATTAGGTTAGTTTGGGTGAGATGAGACTAGGTACGTGTCCATATTTGGATATGTGGGGTCGTTTTGCGAGAAATCATAAAAATAGGCTTTTTCGGGGTTTTCGGGTTCCAACACACGGGTGACTTTTTGCACCGACACTAGAATCGGCAAGTTAGTACTTAGAATAGGTTCTAATCATTATTTAGAACTCGTGGGTAGAGTTTGGGTCGAATCCGGTTAGGTTTGGTTCCCGTATCACGCTGTATCGCGAATCGGACACCCCGAAGTCGCCAAAATGGCCATTTGGCCATTCGGGCCTCGTTTCTCGTTTTCGCTCGCGTGTGCGAGTTAGATTTCTTGTGTGGGGCACGTGTCTAGGCCCTAAAGGGTAGGATTGTAAGAATTGGGTATTCGGATAAGGTTTTGGGTCGTTTAGGAGTATATGTGTGTGGTGGTAGTGGTGGTGTTGGTAGTGTGTGTGTAGTTGTAGTGGTGGTGTTGGTAGTGTGTGTGTGTGTGGTGGTAATGGTGGTATTGGTAGTGCGTGTGTCTATATATATAGATATCCATATGTGTGTGTGTCTATATATATATATATATATATATATATATATATATATATATATATATATATATATATATATGTGTGTGTGTGTGCGTGTCTATGTATATATATATAGACATGTATGTGTGTGTGTGTCTATGTATATATATATATAGATATGTATGTGTGTGTGTGTCTATATATGTAGATATGAGTGTGTGTGTGTGTGAGTGTGATATATATATATATATATATATATATATATATATATATATATATATATATATATATATATATATGTATATATATATATATGTATATATATATATATATGTATATATATATATATATATATATATATATATATATAGGGGAGGGATATACATAGATATATATATATATAGAGAGTGAGATAGAGGAAGGATTTAGAGAGAGAGTTAAGGAAATTAGATAGGGTGTTAGAGAGGGAGAGAGTGAAGAGCCATAGCAGCAGCAGGGGGGATTAGGGGCTGCAGTCCCCCCTAACAGCAGCAATAGCAGCAGCTATAGCAGCAGCAATAGTAGCCCAAAAATCCCCCCCTAAACCCCCATTTTCCTCCTATATACACACCAATATATACCAATATATACCCACATGTATACTCCTATATATAACCATATATACCCCCCCCCCACCTAAAATAGCCTATGAGTGGATTTGTGGAATGTGATTAGAAAGTTAGAATTAGAGGGTTAGAGTTTAGCTAAAGAGAGAAGTAGTAGATAGTGAAGGGTGAGTAGAAGGGTGATTTTAAGTTTCGAGTGTCGGAACGCGTCCAAATTTGAGATGGGATTTAGATATGTGAATTAAATTTTGTGGGTAGGCTCCTAAGTTAAAATCGGGGTTTCGTGTGGGATTAGGAGGATGGTATCACACGATATCATTGAGTATCTTGCGATACTCAAGATAATGGATAAATCGACAACATGGAACGTAAGATGGACTGGATGTCCACTTTACCTAGAAAACTTGGTTGGTAATGTTAGTGTAGGTTAGCATCCTACTACCCTAGGAAGCCGGGAGTGAAACTCCTAAGGTAAAGCTACTTGGCCTTAGTACTAGAGTAGAAGGGTAAACGGGATAAGTAGAGATAATACCCATTTCACAACATATGGGTTTAGTACCTTAAGATATAGCTAAAATTAGGTTATTATGGTTGGTAATGGTTAGGAATAATGGACTTGGACTAGTTTTGACCTTGGTTGACCACGGTTGACTATTTTGACCAAAAGTCAACCGAGAGTCAACCGTAGCCTAAAATTTACTAGAACTTGACCAAACTTGACCAGTTGACCCAAAGTCAACTGTTAGTCAACGTTAGTCAAGTTTGACCTAAAAGTTGACCTAGAGTTGACCTAGGGTTGACCAGAGTTGACCAGTTGACCAAAAGTCAACTGTAAGTCAACCGTTGACTTAAATCGACCTAGTTTAATTCCGTTTGACTTGCATTGACCTAGTTTAACTTTGTTAGGCCTAATATGACTTAGATTGACCCTGTACAATCTAGTTTGACCTTGTTTGACCTAGATTGACTTAGTTTGACGTGTCTTGACCTAGTTTGACTAAGTATGACTTAATTTCACTTTCAAACCATTATATTGATACAGTATTCCATCTATAGGTCCTCGAGGCACTGTTCTTGGACTCAGTCGACTTATCCATCACATCACAGGCGAGTACATTCTCTGATAATATTTCTGTTTTATGATATCGTCTTTATTTCTAGTATTTAGTGTAGATATCCTTATTCTCTTGACACTTTGTTCACACGGATTGGTATTTGTCTGGATCCCGTCATAATATGTTATTCCTCTTATATATGGTATGCCTTGTGCAAGTCTTCCTAGTTCTTTGTGTATTGTATAGACATGATTCCTGCGAAGGCTAGCTACCTTCTCAGATAATCACGTGTCATGACGTGTCATGACTGGATCCACTATATTAGTCAGGGATGGGGGTGTTAGCGTAGATATGTGATCAATACCCCACAGTTTTATATTGTATCATCATTGTATAGTGTTAATCATACACTCACGTATGATTAGCCAGGCCAAACATTGTATCAAGTTCTAAGCCGATCACATGTTGAAACTAGTACTAAACTCACATAGATAGCAGTTCTAGATTTTCATACATGTTATACACTGTTCTCTTGTCTTATTTTATTACAGTTTTGGATATACCCTGTCAGGATGCATGTACGCTCTACTTTACCTAGTATATTCTCTCTATCTACTGTTACATTTTTAATATTGTATAACTAGAACTGTTGTTTGAGATTTGTGCTCGTTCCATCCTGACTGGATATGTTGACAAAATATTATAGATAACGGTGAGGAGGATTGCTGTACCTACTACGGTCCGGTTGACGTAGTGGGCTTAGACTTGGAGACCTTGGTTCAGCAGGGCTTAGCTCCGCCCGACGAGCCTCTAGCTTAGTTTAGTTAGAATAGATATTTTGGACTGGACCTTGTCTCCAGCTTGCTACTTATGTTATTATATTATATTTGGGATTGTATAACCATATTACTTTGTGACTCTCTCTCTTTCTCTCATTGTTGAGCTGGATATTGCACTTGTAGTTTTTATCTATCTAGTTTTCATGCCATGATTCTTTCTTCTAAATTGTGATTGAGTTTATCAGTATTTCATACTATATTCCTTCGTGCGGAGATGATAGGTTATTATATACTGTTTGCTGGCTAGTAGACCTACAGCGTTCTACGTCATTTTTACTGTGTAGGCTGGGCGTGGTCACGTACTTGTGCCCCTACCTAGGGTGCGGGTCGTGACACATTTTTAGTGGTGGCCCAAGCAGGTCGAGAGTCGCAATTAGTACGATGTCGTAGTGGCGCTCAACTTAGAGTGCTATTACGAGCCTGCAGTACGTATCTAGGATAGGCTATAGGTTAAGTTACTCAATCACAAAATAGGAAAACTTCCACTTGCTGATCCTTTAACTGTCTTTTTTGATATTGATTTTTGCATTCTAATTGTCCTCCTTGATATAATATTCCATGTGCCATATTGATTTCCTTCCTTTATTCTATCTTCAGGATGGTGCAGACCAGGATGGTGCAAACCAGGTCTCATCTTGATTTTGCCACATTCACCCTTCAGATTTTGCCACATTCTTTGAATCCAAGAGTATGTGAATATTCTCTTCTTTCGAATAGGGATACAGTTGCTTATGTTTTACTACCATTCCTGGAATTGACTAAAACTCTTATAGGTTATATACTAGAGAAATCCTTCTCGTTTTCTTTTATTATACTGGAAAATGTTCCATGGGTTGGTCAGAGAAAGGCTTGGGAAATTATATTTATCCTTGTATTATGGAATCAAAATTTTTGTAGTTAGAAAAATACTGCGAGGCAGGACTTTAGATAACGACATCATGGCTACATATGTTTCTCGAATTCTACTTGAACCATATCCTATGCATGTTGGTCCCTTCTTCTATAATTTCATAAAAAATTAATTCTAAAACATATTATGGATTTAGGCTAATGATAAGTTCGAGAACCTATATTGACTGGCATGACAGGCACACACTGTAGCCATCCGTTAAATTACGGATTCAGAAAGTTTTACAGCTAGATGTGTGCTGGCGGGGCAAACTTCAAATAACGTGATTACGGAGGTATATGGTTCTTTGATTCTATCTAGACTACATCCTATGCATCCAGCTTGGCTTCATACCATTCTTGAAAACAAGTTCGATTATTTTCTGTTTGCTTGATCCCAACCTTGGATTGATGTTCGATCAACCCTACCTTAGCACCAGCTAGAATAACTCAGAGCAGGTCGATTATGCGACTTATAGAACCTCAATAACAACATAGAGCAATCATATAGATAATCATCTCCAGCGTAGGAACACAACAAGCATTGTCCTAGATACGCCATTTAATGTTAAGGCACTAGTTGAAAATGGAGCAAACACCCTTAATATTTTAGTTATCCTTCTTAATTGGCCTATCATTTTCTAGATTTATTAGTTAGCAGTAATATCGCAAAGTAATGCCTACGACACCTTATAGCCATAGATGAGTAAGCTTGATAAGAGTAGAAAACTAAGGACTTAGTCGTCCAAGGTAATTCTTGATAGACCATAGAAGTTGTTGCCACCGATTACAATCTTGCATAAGAGTTAAACACGCTACCCCTTGGTGCATGTTCCATTATTGCAACACTCGCAAAATTTAGAGTGCAAGAATGACATATACGACCATTTCTTCCAATTGCTCAAATCACGGTACGAGCTCCGTACTTGACATTTCTTTCATATTGTACATTGTTTCTATTTTATCGTACGGTTATTCCAATAATCAAGGTACAAAGACCGTGACCTTCATTCTTCAAATACCATTCTATCATAGTATCATGCCTTAGTTTTAATTTCGAGAATAGAAATTTTTGTAGTGCATAGATTGCAAGCCCATCTCAGAAATATAGGGTTTCTTTAAATTAGCAAGTGATTAGAATAAATTTGTTCCAACTTAGCTAATAAAGCAGTGGTTCATAACGACACTCATATCTGTATTATTTGAAAACCATACCGTGACTCTAAAATTTGGGGCACAACACTAGCATTTTCCTTCCAACAAATATCACACCCTGACGTACATGTCCCACACAAATACACCTTCATATGCTCCATTTCAATTATACTACATGTATGACATATTTTCCTTAGAACAAAACATATATGCCCATTTTTGTTCTAATTGATTTTTACCATGCAAATTTGACCCATTCCCTTAAACCAACTGAATACCCATGATCCATGCAAGACGCCTCACACTTGTGGCATATGCATTCGACTCAAGAAAGCATGTCAAGCCCCAGTCCTAATATACATAGGACTCGGTACGTAGACATGGCAGTCATATAATAAATATACGTAAGCTGTAAAATGTAGTAAAACCATGACAACTAATCCCATACACAAATTAAAAGATAAAACTTTTATAGAATCAAGTAAGAATTTGTCATTTATAAATTGAGTTGGGCGGAGACAAATCTACTACCAACTATTTTAAGAGAAAATAAATACATAACAAATGAAAGAGTTTGACAAGTGAAGCAATAGAACGATCCAAGAGCAATAATCTTTGAAGGGATATAGAAAATCACAACCTTGGCTAGAATACCTGCAGATAGTTAATAAAGCACACACCTGGAGGGATCACCAGGTCCTCAGGGGAGTAGCAAAATACATAAAAACATACCTATCTAACAGTATAACGTGCATAAAGAAAACCAGGATATAAATCTAAAAGGAATAAGCAACAACGAAACATGAATATGAGAACAACTACGCATAAATGAATTGCTGGAAAGAAAACAGGTGAACACATGGCAAGAAATCAAACGATATTCAAACCCTTTCCCCTAGTGTGAACTCACAGGTTTGAACAAATAACTAACCCTCGTCCCTAGTGTGGACTCGTAGGTTAGCTCAAATAGTGAACACTTGCCCCTATTGTGGACTCGTAGGTTAACTCAAATAGTCAACTCTCGCCCCTAGTGTGGACTCGCAGGTTGAGAATAAATAAAATAGGAATAGCAGTTTAGTCATGACGCACTCGTTCTATGATATGACTCAATCAAATTAAAAGTGAGAATAGATCTAATATGAACTATAATGCCAATCGTGAACAATACTATATATCACTGAGATAACTAGACTAGTATACATAATATGAGAAGACACATGTCAACAATCAACAAAAGAAACTAGATAATGACGTGTAACAAAGAAAAAAAAGAATAAGTATGTAAATAAACTGTAAAGAAAGGCAAGGTAGACTTGCCTAGAGGTGGTGTGCAGAGAATAACAAGTCCAGTTACGCAGATAGTTAGAATAGTGAAGCAACGAAAGCCAAATTCTACGAACGACCTCGAATACTGAAATAAACATCATGAATGTTTTTGGTATAAAAGAAATGTCTAAAATGCCTACCCAAAAGTCTAATTCTGGATACAGGGACAAAATCATAATTTTCAGTCAAAATGATGCCCGTAGTTGGACCCGCTTTGCATCAAAAAGTGTGCCAATACCTATGGTCTCTAAAGTCATCAAACTATATGTATATGGGTCCGATTTGACGATAAGAACCCAACCGCATGTCCAAAGATGGATTTCGGTGGGTCATCCACAAATTTGCCCATTGTATCTAGTCGCGGGCCCGCCAAAAGAGCGTTCTGGTCGACCTTTTCAGAATCAGACCAAACTTGGCTCAAAGGACCAAAATAATAACACGGTCATGATGGCATAATTTTTGTCTCGAGATGACGAACATGCACGAAGTTATGGGCTAGTTTGCAAAGGGGTCGATACACTTCGATTTCGCTACGCACGCATAACGAAATCGAGTCCGTCGAATCCCACATGTCAACATCATCTATATGCATCTTTCAGTGCTCATGGGTTGCGAGCACATCGTCCGGTTTGTCGGGACGCACGTCGTATCGGTGGAAATTATCGAATTCTATTATTCGAAAACTAGTTTTTCCCTAAACTTTGAAACTGATTTAACAAGAATTTAATCGATAAAAAATAAAACTAAAAAAGTTTTTTTTCCATATCGTATATGTTGTCTAGGAATCTGTCCAAGCCGATTTTCTAAACTGTCGAAGAATCGACAGAAATTTGCCTTCCAAGTTAGGGTTTTGCACTGGTTTCATGTCCTGCTTTTAGGCAGTTATTCTTCGATTTTGGAGTCAATTATTGCACAGGTTTTGTTAGGTTCTACCATAGTCTAATTTATGGGGCTAGAAGAAGTACAGGTTTTCTACACATAGGACTCGAACGATCGAAAATTGATTGATCGAAGGGGAAGAAATTGATCTGCGAATATAAGTACCTAGTTGTTGGGTTTCCCAAAAGTAACAAAGTGCTCTCTGTTCAAGGGTTGGTGGCGGCTGCTCCGACGATCGATGGCCCTCTGCAGGCGTCGCACGGTGGTCCAAGGTTGTCGGGGACGTGTGAGTCTCCTTGGCCCATACTCTAAGTAGGTTTTTGGAAAAGATTTCGCGAGGTTTTGATGATAGTACTCAACTGAGTATTTATGCATCATATTTTGTTTTTAAAACGAATATGAATCCGATTTGATAGAGATTGGTTTGTAGATTCGAAAGGGGATTTGATTCAATCAAATTAGTATGAATTTGAATTCATTCGAATTCATAGGAAACCAGTTTTCCTTCTTCTTGCGCTTGAGAGCGGGCTGGGATTGGTATTGTTCCCTTTGGGGGGGACAGTACTATTGTTGTTGGTTTTTTTTTTGGGTTACACTTGTACTATTTATATATATATATGCACAGATTTAAGAAAATATAAGCGAATACATATCTATACATCAAAGTAATATATCTAAATTAATTAGTACATTATTGAGAACTTTTTAAAATTAATTATAATAAATCCCATATTTATGTAAAATAGTTTGTACTATCTAACTCATTTTATAGTAAAACCTATAACTAAATCATAGTAATAATACTATATTTTCTACTATAAACAACACATTTATTTATATATAATTTTTTTACATACACCAATAAATGATAAATGAAAAGTTTACTTAAGCATATTACCAAATATAATATTAAAATATTTTAACACATATATAATTAAATACATGTTTACTACATATGCCTATAGTTTCAGTAGTCTATCTACTGTAAATATAAGGCAAAAATCTAGGTTATATATTACAACCAAATATTTTTTAAGAAAAAAATTAAATAACAAAAATCTTTCAAAAAATTTAGGAGTTTACATCCTATCCAACTTATAAAAATTTCGTCCTCGAAATTAAAATAAGTCTTATTGTCAAGGAATAACGCAATTAAATATAACGGAAGAGTAAGTATGTAAAATCGTAACTCGATTTTCGAGAAGATGGATGAGGTAGTTATAAAAGGAATCCACATTGACGCCCTTTTCTATAAGATATGTTATTCTTAGTTTACGGCTCTACCCAACTTATAGAAGTTGGTTAATCGTGGAAAGTACTGTAATATGAATTCTAAGAAGATTAAACTTTAAGGAGATGTGTGAGAATATGAGATACTTTTGACTGTAGTCAATGACTCTAAAGGGAGCCCATGTAGTACCTATTTGACACGGCTCATATATTGACCATGTTTCGTCAAGGTAGTAGGAGAGGTCTTGGTTGAGTATAACATGTAGCAAGTTGGTACAGAAGGATTCCATTCATCGCATAACATATGCTACAAAGAGACACGGTTAAGGAATTTATGGAAGAATGATTCATGGACCAAGAAATAGGGACTCCAGCATAGGTGTAAGGACCCTTTCATAGAGTTTGGTTTTATAGTCCAAATATGGCGATATGCATGGATGGGTTTAACTGGGTTTTAATAGGTTTCCCTAATTGGACATCAACCTTGGATTTGACGAATCTTGGATATTAAATCTATATTGGTTAGTTAAAATCCCATAAAACTCAATATGAACCATTCCTATTAGGCTAGGGTAACCTAGAATAGGTTCCAACTCAAATGGTTGGGATAATTGCTAGTCGGTTTGGTTAACTAGTTTCCTTAAGCCCAAAATATACCTTCTGTGATTGTGTATAAGTAGCACAAGGGGACTCAACTGAGTGGCACACTAGTGGCATGTGCGTAGTGGACTTCGAGTAGATCACAACAATATATTGGGTCGAAAGATTTGGGTCAAAATTGGGTCTCCAATTGAAGTCGGGAAGTACATCGATATTACGGTAAGGGTTATAGTTGGCCATTTTTACCCGAAAGTAGCATCATAAAAATATAGTACAAGGGGACGTGTTTGAGTGGCACATGATACGTCTACATGAAGGTGGACTCGTCTAGGTCTTGCATATAAAATTTATTGGAAGGTAACAGCTGGTCTCGCGCTCCGAATATCAATGTCACAGTAGAGGACAACTAATGATCTAAATAGAAATTAGATATTTATGAGGCACTGATTTATCATTCTAGCGAGAACCAATTTATCTAATCGGTCGATAATCCTAGTATATCCTAAGATTTAGAGGGGCCTACAATCTATATCCTCCAAAAATTTCTTTCTCAAAATTTAAAACCAAGGTACGATTCTATGATTAATGGAGTTAGAACAAATTCAAGTCGTGATATCATACCTCGAATTCTGATTATCGCAGAATACTATACGACGTAATTGAAGATGTGATAAGGTAGATAAGAATCAAGTTTGAAGATATTTTTTCGTTTTCGAATAGATGGAAAACGATTGTGTATATAGGTGGTATGGAAAACTAAGGGAGACTTTTCGTGTCTATCTTTCCTTAAGCACGAGCATTAGTTTTTATGAAATAGGTAAGGACGAAAAAGAATAAAAATTTCAAAGGAGATGTGATTGATGCAAACACGGGATTTCAAAGGCGATTGAATAATTCAAATAGATTTATCAAGGCAGTTGCGAATGAAATCCTAGAGCCATCTATATCTCAATCTACGTGGGATAATCATATGAAGAGCGATCCAAGTGCACTAAGGTTGATCAAACCAAGTGCCATCTATAACCCAAAATACGTAGGACTCGTTACGAAGACATGCCAGCTGTATAATAAATATATGTAAACTATAAAATACAGTCAAACCATGACAACTAATCTCATCGACAAATTAAAGATAAAACTTTTATGGAATCAAGTAAGAATTTGTCATTTATACATGGAGCTAGGGAAGACAAATCCACAACCAAATATTTTAAAAGAAAAAATACATAAAAAATAAAAGATTTTGACAAGCGAAGCAATAGAATGATCCAAGAGCAATCATCTTCGAAGGAATATAGAAGATCACGGCCTTGGCTAGAATACCTGAAGATAGTCAATAAAGCACACACCTGGAGAGATTACCAGGTCCTCGAAGACTAGCAAGATACATAAAAACATACCTATCTAACAGTATAACATGCATAAAGAAAACCAGGATATAAGTAGAAAAGGACTAAGCAACAACGAAACATGAATATGAGAACAACTACGCATAAATGAACTGCTGGAAAGAAAATAGGTGAACACATGGCAAGAAATCAAACGGATAATTAAACCCTCATCCCTAGTGTGGACTCGCAGGTTTGAACAAATAACTAACCTTCGTCCCTAGTGTGGACTCGTAGGTTAGTTCAAATAGTGAACCCTCGCCTCTGTTGTGGACTCGAAGGTTAAATCAAATAGCAACCCTTACCCCTAGTATGGACTCGCAGGTTGAGAATAAACAAAACAAGAATAGCAGTTCAGTCATAACGCACTCATCTTATTGTAGAAGCATGGAATTTTAGGCGTATCTAAGGCTAGAACTCTTATGCGCCCTAAACTCTCATGCGCTAGAAATCAACATGCACCAGGAACAGAATACTTGGCACAGCAGAAAATAGCAAAGAAGTATAGATATAAAAACGAGGCTTTTATTTCGTATGAAAGTCGATTACATATTTTTTACAAACAAGAATTCTTTTACAAAATAGGAAGAAAATCCTAAAAGCTACAGTCAGGCGTATCACTTGTCAAGCACATCATTCAAAGCTTTACAGCCCAGCGTATCACTTCAACGTACAGCCAGGGACATCACTCAAGTGCTACAGCCAGGCACATCATTCCAGCATCTCAGCGTAGGCACATCCCTGTGCATAGTCAGAGCGAATCACTTCCTCGTCAGTATGTGGGCACTCTAGCAGGAGGTGTGGGTCTTCTAGCCTAACCAAATCAGGACACGATAGCCCCGACCTGCGGCTCTTCCAGCATAACAAAGATTGGGGTACGACCGCCTCGATCTTTGGATGCAACAGGCAACTTCAGCCTATGTCGGGACACGACAATCCCGATATTTGGATGCAACAGGCACTTTTATAAGCTTGTACGAAAACAGGGCCGATGGTAAAAATACCAACTCGGTACATCTTTGTCTTCGAAAGGAGTTCATCGTCAACTCGCCAAGGCAGGGGACCGATCAAGTTCATCTCCATGAAGGAAAGCTAAGTGAAATGAGAAACAAAACTCTTCACAAAGCTATTTAAAGGCCGGGGCAACCTTTACCCATGCGCCAAGTGACAGCCTTCTCATATTCTGTGCAATGAATTTGCATTAATGACGATGAATATGCCTCTTCGTATTTAAATAAGTTAAAACAACCATTAACACCTTGAAGAACTCAACATACGGGCCAATGAGGATGTGCCATACGACAAATACGCCGTCAGCACCATGCGCTCCGTACCGATGCGCCCAATGGGATATAGACCCATGCGCCTAGTGAGGCACAATCTGATGTGCCTACTTTAACTCGTCACCCATCAAGCATTTAAAGATATATGACAGAGTTGGCAGCACGCTTCCCAAAGACTGAACAGTTGATAACTTTTTACAAAAAATAAAAAGTCGCCAACGTCATCTTCATCATTACATTTTGTCGGTTACAGCTGTGCTTTGCCAAATGGCTGACCGATCACTTGTATGCGCCTCCAGAGCCATGCGCCCAGCAATCTGTATGTGCCTTAAAAGCCATGCGCTCCCGACTTACTTCTGATCCCAAAAGACAGAATCTAAGTCTTTGTATGCGCTTCCACAGCCATGCACTCGAAGATCTGCATGCACCTCAGAAGTTATGCACCCAGACTTGTCTGTGACCTCTGAAAGTCATAGACCAAGATGCTCTATGCGCCAGATCCTAGGCACATCATGATAGATCACCCTCTACCAAATCCGAGATATTTGAGCCATGAACACGTGCCACGTGTCACTTGACTCAGTTCTGCATACGAATGGGTGCTAACTACCCATGATCTCAGCAACGGCCGAATCTTCGCAACTACCATGTTTCAGCTCTACCGCAGCCAAACTGTTTAGTTCAAACAAGATTCAGCTTCAACTCAGGACGCATCGTCCATGCGCCCTACAGTATCAGCCATGTGGCGTTCCTATGTACAGGCGCATCCTACATATGCGCGCATTAGCATACCAGTCTGATGCTTATAAATAGAAGGATCATTCCTTTATCCACACACAAACATAGGAAAAGATCATCATATCTACATATAGAAACAAGAAGAGACACGTAACGTCTACTTCTCCTTAAAATGCTCCAGCATCCAGAGCAGTCCAGACCGTCAGAGAATCCAAGATCATCGTCAGATCGTCAACGGAGTCAACGCATTACCACTCGCTCCACCGATACAGTTTCCAGATAAAAACAAAAGTGTACTCCTCGGACTACGTCTAAGTCTTATATTGTATATTGTTCTGTTTGTAATCGGAATACCAAAGTTTTACCAATTGACAAAACCTTGTCGCATTTTCGATGGCAAACAAGCTGGCGACTCTGCTGGGGACTTTATTCTCTTCTGACGAGAAATTTGTGTCGCAATTCGACGACATCAATCTTGGCTCCTTCCATAAGACACTCGTGGTGTGCCTCAATCAACAGGCGTATGAGAAATTTATCTCTGAAGGCAGTACAAGTCCTTCGAAGCGGCTGCCAAAGTCGAAGAAGACTCGCCAAGTCAGGGTGCGTAAAGGAGATGCACCGAGCACCACCACTGAGGGGGATGCGCCAACGTAGCCCACCCTTCCTGCTGACATTCTCAGCAAGCAAGATATGCCTGCCAGTACAGAACGCCTGCCAGAGAAAAGCAGTGTTGACTATATTCCCCAATTGTCCTCTTTCCAGTCGAAGAAGATGCGTCGACGAAACAAAGGTGCATCCAACTTCCTGCGCATGATCTCTGGCGTACAGGAGAGGGCCTATGTCTTTGACAGAATCACTCACTGTCGTGGTGAGAATGAGTTCGATTCTGAGTACTATACACCTTTGCAGGCTGGTACAAAGAAATCCAAGGCACCACGGGCCATGCGCCCCAAATGGGCTATGCCCACAGTGAACGAGAGATGCACGCTCAAAATCATGCGTGCTTCCGATGGTAAACTGTACAAAGTCAACTCGGGTACGTTTGTACCAGATACGAGGCAACTCTCAAAGTCCCCGTCTTGCTTGGGAGCATCTTCTACGTTTGGAACCAAGTCGTGCGAGGCAAAACTTGTGACTTTGAACCTATGCGCCCACGTGGGTTGTACGCATGAAGTGGGTTCAAGTCGCAGTACATGTTGCTCCCCCACCAATGATCTGGGCGTATCTCTTGTGCTGGAACTGGATCAGGGGGTACAACATTCATATGACATCCCGGCACTTGACCTCGCCATGCGCCTGAAGGCCATATGAAAATAAAACTCTTCCCTCATGATTTGCGTAATGTGATCACTCATAAAAGCAGATTATGACAGCTGACCATTAAGCACGATATGCCCCTCACGGGGCACACTTGTGGCATAGTCACCATCAACTGCTGCTGTTGCAAAACAACGGTTCCATCATCTTGGCACTCTGTTTTCCAGCGACTGCAATCTGTTACACCCATCCAACATCGTCTCGGAAAGAAGGTGCCACTTAAAGATGAGTCAGAGCCCAAGGATGCTTATTTCCATGTTGTCTCCAACTCTCATTCATCGGGGAGAAAGACAACCACCAATCCTTCGACCTCAGCAGCATCGTCTAAGAGTCATCCGAGGAAAAGAAAAATGATATTCCCGTCCTCAGGGGTGTTTGAGAGCACCCGGTCAAGGAAGAAAGTTCCAGTGGAAGCATTAGTTGGAAGTGATCAAACTCCTGGTATCCATGACAGAAGTCATACGCTCATTCAAAAGCCATACGCTTGAAGACAGATGTCATTTGAAGCCATACGCTCAAACAGAAGTCATACGCTCAAGGCTATACGCTCAGTTAAGAGCCATATGTTCAGTTCAGAGTTGTACGCTCATTCAAAAGCCATACGCTCAGTAAATATTTTATTATTTACTGAAGTGACAGCACAGCATATGTTTAAATGAGGAATGAATCTGACACTTCATCTTTCGTGCAAAGACAGCTGTCACGAGAAAAGTAACCGTCGTATAGGTTTTCGAAGAGTCGGTTTTGTCTTTTACGAGGACAACTCAGCAGCCTTCATAAATACAAAAGCCATCATTACTGTCAGTTTTGACAGTCTGTCAGCCGTCAAATCCGCAGTCACGACACTCGAGAAGATTTTGTCAGTTATGGAAAGATATGGTGTACCAAAGAAGATTGATGATAGCCACGTGGCCACTTCTCCAGTGAGCGTATCGACCTTACATGACTCCTTCTTCACCCAGCCAAGTGAGCGTATGGACCTCACATGATTCCTTGCTAACCAAGCGAGCGTATGATCTCCATACGACTCCTTGCCCATAAAGTGAGCGTATGGATTTCCTATGGCACTACGCTGTCCAAGTCAGCGTATAACTCTCCTTCAACGAGGCAGCGTATTACAGCAACCATATCCAGGATTACAGTCAACACACGTTCTCACATGTCCTGTACTAGTTATCCACTTCTCTAGAAGTTATGCAACGTGGCATCCAGGCCATCAATCTCTCCTGAACATGCTCCACTACTTTCAACCGCACGCTAATGTGTCTCCATCAGAATTCGCCACGCGTCCCTGCAGTTATGCACACGTCAAGTAACTACCTGAGCGTATGCTTAAGGACAGTTATCCTGAACTCTATAAAAAAGAGTTTCTTCATCTTCATCAGACACTACAGGTCATTTTTCAGAGAGAACAGAGAGATTGCCCAGTTGCTGTCCAAGTTCTTCGAAGTTCGAGTTTTCTTCATCGCATCGTCCAAGGGATAAAGTAATCGTCTTCTAGATTAGATTCCTACAGTTGTAATTTTCTCAGATACAAAATAAATAAAGTGAATTTATTTATGGAAAACAAATTGGCGACTCTGCTGGGGATAGCTGTCTCCTCCAACGAGATAGCAACAACTCAATGCGATACTTCGTCGATCGGCTCGACGAAGAAGACGATGGTCGTACAATTCGACCAATCTGCTTACGAAAAAATGCTCAAAGCGAAGGAGGGCCGAACTGCTTCCTCCGCTCTTCCTGCTGCCAAGAAGACGGGACGCTCTGTCTATGTCCCCAAGTCTTCTTCGACAGCCCGAGATGTTCCTGTCACTTCTTACGTTGACAAGAACATATCTTCAACTTCAACAAAGCACACTTCTGCTTCCCTGAACACAGCAACAATGGTTTCCCCTAGTCACGCTGACAAAATTGGTTCTTTAACCAAGTCAGTGTGTCCAAGGAAAACCATCTCTGGACATGTCAAAGTCCCTTCTCCTTCTGCTCTTACGACAGCAGTCGGCTCTTTGGCGATTGATAACTCTGTGCGTACAGCAGTCAGAGGGCAGCATGCGGTAAAGTCAGCGTACGCTAAGCAAAAGCCAGCGTATGCTACCAAGAAGGTAGCGTACACTGAGCAAAGACCAGCGTATACCAACAAGAAGGCAGCGTACGCTAAGCAAAAGCCAGCATATGCTAACAAGAAGTCGGCGTATGCTGACAGATACAGTCCTTTGACTGATTCTCAAAATCAGACTGGGGGTTCTCTTTCACAGAACCTACAAATGATTCCCCCACAACTTGCGCATCTTGTGCCAACCAAGGAGAAAGACTCTTTAGTCGATTCCTCTACTTCTGAGGTCTTTACCTCTGGAGTTAATTTGACTAGTACTTTTACTAGCTCAAACAAAGGAAAATGCCTTTTGGCTAATTCCTCTAAAGATGGATTATTACCGACTCCTAGTCGGAATAATACTCATCTCCCTTCTCTCAAAATTTCTCGATCTAAGAAAGGCAAGTTACAAGTATCCAAGACTGATACCAAAGTCATATCTCCCACGGATCTTCGTAACAAGCTTAATCAAAATCATCACAGTTATGCTTCTGGTATTAAAAAGTCTTATCAAATTGAGACAAGTGTACTAGACCCTGATGTTGAATATGCCAGGAACTATGTGGCTCAAATTAATCGGTCTCTATACACTCAAGAACCAAGAAGACAGAAGAACAAAAGACAAGTTTCTACACAGAAACTATCTTCCAGTACTTCCCAATCTATCCCTACAGATCTCCGGGAATATTTACAAAACAAACGAAGAATCGACACTCCATCTGGCTATGACATTGCCCATATTTGCCATGAAAAGCATGGTTGTGACTTCCAACCTCGGGTTGTCATCCAATGTTGTTGTTCACCGAAAAGATGGTCTGTTTTCGAACGGATCCAATATGAACCAACATCAGATGAAGATGAACCTCTTTATGCTTTTGTCAACATGACCTCCAGAAATATTGGGGGTAGAATCCGGTCTGACGCTATATCAGATTCTGAAGATGGTGTTTATCTCGGCACTCGATCCAGGACCGGAGCCTTGACCAGAGCCTCTTCTTCTTCTCATCCAAGTGGTAATCCGGAGATCACAGAAGACTTCCTTGGAGAGTCCAACTTTCCGACATTAACTCCTGTAAACAGTCCCGGGAAAGATACTGATTCTTACAGCGATGATTCAGAGCAAACTGTTTCATCGTCTATCCCTCGAATGATTACCACTTACATGGCAGAAGGTGATCATGAACCTTCGACTAGCAATGAGGCTCATGAACAGAGGATTTCTTCTTTAGAACAACAATTGCGAGCTATGGCAGATACATTGAGTGCTATGCACACTCTAATGCAGTCTCAACAACAGACAGCACCACCAGTGGTATTGAATACCCCTGTTGTTCCAAACACCGAACCCTCTACTATTCCAGGGGTACAATCTAATGTTCCTGTACAAACCACCCCAAGTCACTCTGGAGCTGGGGGTGGTACATATGCTGCAGTCCCTCCTCCCAATTACACTCAACAAGTCACAACTCCACAATCCTCTGGAATTGTTACAGAAGAGTTAAAGAATCTCAAACTCAGTTTGAGGCATTCAAACAGAAGGATGGTTTACAAAGGTTAGGTATCAAGCAACCTTACCCGATAGAGTGGAAGCAAGTATCATATCCTCCTAAATACAAGCCTCCGACTATCTCCTTCTTTGATGGGACTACTTCCCCAAGTCAGTTCATTAATCACTTTGAAGTAATGACTGATCAATTGCAACCAAGCGATGCCCTCCTTACTCGGGTGTTTGTTGGATGTCTCAAAGGAACGGCTTATGAATGGTACAGAAGTCTTCCTGACGGGTGTATTACTTCATTTGCTGGTTTCAAACAAATGTTCCTTGAACGATTCTACGAAGGGCTCAATGATATGACCATGTCGGCCCTCATAAGAATCAAACAGAAGAATAATGAGACCATTGAGGAATTCATTGAGAGATTCAGAAGAGAAGCCCTCAAAATGCCTCTTGGAACTCCCGATGCTGTTACCATCGACACTTGCAAGTCGAATCTTTTACCAATTATCAGCATGTGGACAGGGTCCACTCAGTTCCAAGATTGGCCTTCATTCATTGTTAGTGCCAAAGCTGCCGAAGTCAGTACTGAGACCTTCAAAGGTCTGGGGGTACAAATGGCTCCCAAAGAATCAAATCAGAGTGCTAGCAATAGTACTCGACCCAACAATCGCAAAGGGAAAGAAGCTCTTGAAGTCAATCTCCAAAGCAGTAGTCAAGAAGTAAAGACTACCCAAGCTACTTCAGCTCCAACAAATCAACAACAGAGATCTCCTCGGCCGAAAGAAGAATATTCTTTCGATGAAGACGATGTTCAGGGTATCTTTGAATGCTTACTCAAAGGTAATAAGATTCAATTGCCAGAAATTAAAAAGCCTGATGAAGCCAATAAGACAGATCATCCAAAATACTGTCCATATCATAGAATGCTGGGTCAAACAATCCGGTCTTGCTATGTATTAAAAGGGAAGATTCAAGAGATGATTAAATCAGGATCTGTGACATTAACACCCAAAGACAAAACAGTCACAGCATATGTAATTTTAATGCAGTTCGGTGACTTCCCTCCCTTAATGGTGGAAAGTGGGATTGTTTCTATCCCCAAAGCAACTCTCGAAGTTATAAACATCCCACCAGCACAGAATGACGGACTTGTTCCTGTCACAACTAAGAAGGGAGAGATCATGTGGATTCACCCGGATTTAATAACGAAGTTTGAAACGTCTTCCTCTTCTCCTCGGAAGACTTCCTCGTCAAAAAAGAAGCTCGGGAAGACTAAGTCATGCAATGTGACTTCTAGTTTCACACCCGATTTTTATCTAACCTCTACTTTCATCTCAGCAGGAAATTCACTCCCTACGGAAATAAAATCTGTATCTCAATTTGAAGATAGGTACAAGCCTGATTTTTATCTATACAGTTCACAATCTCGTGAATTGATGGTGAAGATGGGTTATGATCTAGCCATTGCTCCTGGTTTGAATTCAGGTAAGGGACTCCGAGCACCTTTGGCCATCACCATGAGACATAATCAATCTCGTGTTGGCCTTGGTTTCTGGAATGAAGCTCTCATCAAACATAAAAGAACCAAGAGCAAAATAAAGAATTGCAGCATGGTTTCCATAGACCTTGAACCAGAATCTGAAGTTGAAGTTCATGCTGGAACTCGGTCAGGAAAAGTATATCTGAAAGATTATGCTGAAGTTCCTGAAGAAATTTCTGACGTTCCTCCGGTTACAGCTTCAACACCAGTCTCTACTGAAGAGCCTTTAAATGTTCCTGTTGAGACAGTTCCTTCTAAACCAACAGCAGCTGACAAAGGCAAACAACAAGTCCGCTTCGATAAACCATTGAAGAAGTCATCTCCTACAGGACTTGAAAAGCCTTATAATTTTGATATATTGGCTCAACTAGCCAATATCCCAGCTAAATTATCAATCTTCGAGCTCTTACGCCTCTCTAAAGAGACTCGAGAAACTTTAAGTGAAGCACTGCTGCAAGCAGAAACCTGCTTAACTCTTCTCAAGAAGTTGGAAACAGAACCTGTCTCTCACTGCCATAATGTATTGGAATTTATTTCAAACATTACCTTTACGCAGGACGATATGCTGCTAGAGGATAATCGACATGATCGTCCTTTATATCATACAGGATATATTGATTCTATGAAGGTTGATCGTTTACTGATTGATCCAGGATCCGCTCTCAGTATTATGCCAAAGGCTATGTTAGATGCATTGAAGATACCTGTGCATAGTCTTTCCAGTACTATCACTACCATCTTGGGATTCAATCAAGGAAAAAGTGAGCCTTTAGGCAAGATTCGCCTTAAATTTCAAATAGGCGATCTTCGTACTAAGGTTACTTTTTACATCATCGACAATCATGGTTGCTCGTACAATGCTCTATTGGGGAGACCTTTCTTGCATGAACATAATATTGTTCCTTCAACTCTTCATCAGTGCTTCAAATATGTTGATGATAATGGAGAGGTTCAAAAAGAAGTGGCAGATCTTTACCCATTCAAAGGAGTCGAAGCTTACTTCAATGACGCTCGTATGTACAAAGATGAATACTCGAAAGTCTTGTAAGCTATGGATAATGAAGATGAGACATCCAAAGTTGACACCTTTATTATTCCTGTAAAAGGGCGTATTACTCCTCCACAGTCTTTTAAAACATCTGAAGAAGGCTCACTGATAATTCCGTTCAGTGGACGTACTACTTCATCATCCGTCCAAGGCTCACTGATAATTCCTGTCAGTGGACGCACTACTGCACCATCTTCCCAAGCTTCACAAGGCTCACTGATCATTCCTGTCAGTGGACTCATCACTCTCCCTCCATCTTCTCAGGCTAGATCAGATACTCTAGTCATTCCAGTCAGTGGACGCATTACTTATCCACGGTCTTCTTCAAGGGAGCTCACCTCTTCTGAGCCTTTTGTTATCGATCTTAATCGAAACAAAAATTCTAACTGTTCTTCTTCTTCCCCCTTTGTCATTAATCTGACTAAGTCTGATAAGGCTCA
The DNA here is from genome assembly GCA_029216955.1 of Iris pallida. Classification (NCBI taxonomy): domain Eukaryota; kingdom Viridiplantae; phylum Streptophyta; class Magnoliopsida; order Asparagales; family Iridaceae; genus Iris; species Iris pallida. Next base: position 21,541,482 of record JANAVB010040619.1, read on the forward strand.
GCCTTCTGTTGTAAATACAGCATCTAGTATTAATGAAGCATCTCCTTTGCAGTATATTGATATTTGTAGTTATGTACAAAGTTATTTACAATTGCTAGATAGCTTAGAGCCACTAACTATAGGGGTTGTTCAAGCTCTTCATACAGACGTATCATTAGACTCTATACAGAAATCATACTTTGTGGTCTCCAGTCGAAAGAAGGGAGAAAATCCAATATTTTTCTATAAAGGACCTCAGAATCCTCCTAATCTAGAGGAGGATGATATAAATGACGATACTGGAAGATTACAGCTACGTCGCTACAGTCAGCAATCCAAAAATATCATCAAGAATATGGGTTATGATTTCAGAACCAGTCTTAATGGAAAAGGAAGAAGAATGCCTGTTCGAATTCCTCCATTAAAATACGGAAGGACAAAATGTGGTTTAGGTTACATTGCTCCCACCCCTTTTATCAATATAGTTCATGAAGAGTCAAAATTCAATAAAGACGAACAATATGAAGATGAACGATCTGAGTCTTCTGATTCCCTTTCTTGGGATTCTGATACGAGTGTTGGCGATCTTCATCGCTCTATTCTATCCATCAATATGGTCTCTGTTGATGGCCCACAAGAAAATGGTGAAGATGAGGATGATTTTGAAATATCACCTGAATCAGAACAATGGGCTCAAAGATTAGATAATCAATGGGAATTCAGGTTCGAACAGAGGGAACCTCCTACCGAAGATAAACTGATCCAAATTGATGTTGGTGAAGAAGGTTCTCCTAAACCAATATTCATCAGTGAAAGTCTTTCAGAAACAGATAAGCAAGACATGATCAAGCTTATTCGTGATTATATCGATGTCTTTGCCTGGAGTTACGAGGATATGCCAGGATTAGATCCGAAGATTGCAATGCATAAACTCAATATCATGCCAAATGCTAAACCGGTCAAACAACAACAGCGACGATTTCGTCCAGACATTATGGATGCAATTGAAGCTGAAGTCAACAAGCTTATGGCTTCTGGATTTATTCGAGAGGAACAACATCCTGAATGGGTGGCTAACATCGTTCCTATCCTTAAAAAGACTGGCAAGATCCGAGTCTGTATAGACTTTCGTGATCTCAATGCTGCTTGTCCTAAAGACGAGTTTCCTCTTCCAATTACAGATGTAATGATTGATAATACATGTGGTTTCGAACGAATGTCATTTATGGATGGGTATTCGGGATACAACCAGATCAAAATGTTTCCAGATGATGAAAAACACACTTCCTTCAGAACGCCGATCGGTACATACTGTTATACAGTGATGCCGTTTGGTCTCAAGAATGCAGGAGCAACATATCAGTGAGCAATGAGCACTATATTCCGTGAACATCTCCGAAAAATAGTCGAATGCTATGTTGATGATATTGCAGTCAAAAGTCGACGAAAGGAGGATCATATCCAAGATTTGAAGACTATATTTGATTTAATGCGTCAACATCAACTTAAAATGAACCCTACTAAGTCCTTCCTAGGCGTCTCTAGTGGCAAATTTCTCGGCTTCGTCATTACCACTAAAGGTATACACGTGGATCCCGAGAAGATCAAAGCCATCCAAGAGATGCGTCCTCCACGCACCTTAAAAGAGCTACGAGGATTTCAAGGAAGAATTGCTTATATCAGGAGATTCATTTCCAACTTATCAGGACGCTGCAGACCATTCCACAAACTTCTGAAGAAAGGTGTATCTTTCATCTGGAACGAAGAATGTCAAAAAGCATTTGACGATATTAAACAGTATCTCATGAACCCTCCAGTTTTGGTACCTCCCGTCTTGGGGATACCATTTCTTCTATATGTTCGAGCCATGAATCATTCTCTTGGTGTATTACTTGCCCAGAAAAATAAAGATGGCCATGAACAGGCTATTTATTATCTCAGTCGCACAATGACGGGTGCTGAACCGCGTTATTCTCCAATCGAGAAAGAATGCCTAGCATTAATGTTTGCTGTTCAGAAAATGCGACATTATATTATCGGTCAAACGATTCATGTCATTTCCAGAGTGAATCCCATCAGGATTATGATGAAGAAACCTGGTATTCTCAACTCCAGACTAGCTAATTGGGGAATCTTGTTAGCCCAATACGACATGCATTATATTCCTCAGAAGTCGGTTAAAGGACAGGCTCTTGCTGATTTTCTAGCAGCTCATGCAGTCCCAGAAGATTCTAAATTATATGATGAGATTCCCGATGAAGTTCTGGATTCAAATATGGTTTCTGAAGAAGTTCCTACCTGGCGTCTATTCTTTGATGGAGCATCTAGAATAGGTCCTAACGGCGATATTGTTGTCGGAGTTGGGATTGTTCTTGTATCCCCAGAAGGACTAACTATTCAGAGGGCTTATTCTCTAGATCAATCATGTTCAAACAATGTAGCTGAATACAATGCATTACTCATTGGTCTTCAACTTGCTAAACATCTAGATATTCAATATTTGGAAGTTTATGGAGACTCCAAGCTTATTGTCAATCAGATCAGAGGAACGTATGAAGTTCGTCATCAGGATTTGATACCCTATTATCGAGCAGCACTCTCTATAGCCTCATCTTTTGAAGACTTCTTTATTGAACATGTTCGACGAGCCTATAATGCAGAAGCTGATGCTTTAGCTAATCTTGCTGCTGTATTAGCCATACCAATCAGACGTCAGCAAGTGATAGTGGTTTATAACCGAGAACTATTATGCGTTGAAAATAATCTGGCTTTGGCTTTTCCCCATAATCCAGACGAAGATTCTCTCAACTTTGATGCTGAATTAAAGTTTGACAAAGTGTCCTTGTCTTCTTCCGATTCTATTATGGAATATGTCTTTTCTAAATAAATAGACACCGTAACTGAAGACTGGAGACGTCCGTTTCCAGACTTTGTGTTGTATGATATACTTTCTGATAATCCGAGTAAAGCAGCGTCTATTCGACGTCGATCTCTCAGATTCTATTATAATCATACGACGAAAACATTATATCGTCGGTCTTACGACGGTCTTCTCCTCCGATGCATTGCCGGTGAAGAAACACAACAGATAATTCGTGAAGCACATGATGGTGTTTGCGGAGCTCATCAACCAGGTCCTAAACTTCAAGATCGTATCCGACATATGGGTTATTATTGGCCAACGATGGTGGCTGACGCTATTCAATATGCTCGGAAATGTAAAGCCTGTCAAATTTATGCAGACTTTATTCATCAACCGTCAGAGTTCTTACATCCAACAGCGGCATCATGGCCCTTTGAAGCTTGGGGCATGGACATCATTGGTCCCATCAACCCACCATCATCAAGAGGACATCGGTTTATTTTAGCAATAACCGATTACTTTTCCAAATGGGCTGAAGCAATCCCGTTATCTGAAGTTAAAACTTCTAATGTTATCAACTTTGTCAAACATCATGTCATCTATCGATTTGGTGTTCCTCGACGTATTATCCATGATAATGGACCGCAGTTCGTCAGTCAGAAATTTACTCGATTCTGCGATGATCATCGGATTAATAATTTAGCTTCTACAGCATATAATCCAGCAGCCAATGGATTGGCAGAAGCTTTCAATAAAACAATCATCAAACTCTTAAAAAAGTTCGTTTCTTCCAACAAACGCAACTGGAGCGAGAAGCTTGGTGAATGTTTATGGGCCTACCGCACCACAGTTTGCAATGCGACTGGATGTACACCTTTCTCTTTAGTATATGGGTGTGAAGCTGTTCTTCTCCTTGAGATCCAGATTCCTTCTCTGAGAATTGCAATCTCCAATGAACTGACAACAGAAAACAATGATCGTCTTCGACTTCAAGAGTTGGAAGCTCTAGATGAAAAATGATTGTATGCTCAACAAAATATCGAGCTGTATCAGGCCCGAATCTCCAAAGTTTTAACCGAAAAGTCAAAGTCAGAGCATATCAGAAGGGAGAACTGGTCCTTACTGTCAGACGTCCTATGACCATGACACATATGAGCAAAGGCAAATTTGATGCGAAATGGGAAGGCCCATTCGTAGTGAACAAAGTCTTCTCTAACGGAGCATACCAGCTTGCCTCTATGGATGAAAAAGTCATGATGATGCCTATCAATGGCAAATTCTTAAAGAAATATTATGTATAATATTTTCATCATTCCCCAGCAAATATAAAATCCTTCTTTACAAAAGTTATTTCGATATCGTTATCCCCAGAGAAAATTGATATTCCACCATGTATCATCTTCCCAGAGAATTTGATATTTCGTTTTATTAGATCCCCAGTGGTTTTAATAAAGATCTTGAATAAAAAAATCATGTCCATATTACCTCTGAATTTTCTATCTCAAATATTTAGTCTTTTTAATTTCTGAGTCTAAAGATCAGTGAATAAAGGCAAAATTGATGTAAAGTGGGAAGGATACATCGTAAACAAAGTTTCCTTAAACAGAGTTTATTTTGACAAAATTCTTCAAGAAAAAGAGTACATCATCATGGAAGATCACTGTCATCCCTCTTATACTTGGGACAAGGGCCACATACATAATCAGCAAAAGAATTTAATACATCTTTTCCTGACCGCACCAAGAATTGACAGGCAGCCAGCCTCATTGCTTCTTCTTCTTCGGTTTCTCCTGGTTCGACCAGGAAGTCCAGGATATCTTTCGGCGGCTTGGGAGTAGATGAGCTTTCGCCCATTTCCTTCTTCTGCGGAGGTAGATGCTCTTTAGCACCTTTAGTAACTTCAGAGACGACTTCAGTCTTCTTTGTATTCTTTTCAGAAGACATTGTGGATAAAAGAGGATGATGTATGATCCTTCTACTCAAATATATGCTCTATTTATAGGCATATGGTTACAAAGATCGAAGGGATGTATTCTTTCCCGAGATTCAGTTCATCCATTCATTTCTCACATTCATTCGACGATTCATACATTCATTAATACTTGACGGTTCATCTGTTCATTTATTACATTCATTCGACGGTTCATCCGTTCATCATTTCCTAAACGGTTCGTCCGTTCATGATCTTCTATCAATTTATTAAGTGGGGATTCGTTATTTATCATGTTTTCATAACCTCTGAATCAATTCCGAATCTATCTACTCATTTGTCATTTTTTGACCTCTGCATAGAAATCAATCTATTTTCTTTTGAGTTCATACATATTATCACGTCCATAATACCTCTGATAATATCATATACTCTAAAACAGAAAAAAAAAATTTATTATCTATCATGTCCACAATTCATCCACAAATACAAATTATTGAGCATAGAAGAATTATCATTTCCATTCTCATTTCACCACAAAAAGTCTATTACATTTTCTTAGACTTTCTTACAAATTATAATGGAAATCTATTATAAATCTTGGATTTTCATTCTACACCATAACGATAACCTAATAGAGATCTATCTTCTTCTTTGGATCTTCTCCGTCGGACCTTCTCCGTCAGGTTCGTTATTGGTGGCAATTCCTGACTGTCTGGGTCTCAGTCACGACCAGATCAACAGGAATCAAACTCTGGTCTTCTCTCTCAGACGAGAGGAGAATCACAGAGTATGGCAGCCCGAAGTCGTGGTGCTGCCAATACAACTGGTGGATGGGGGTAACCTCTCAAGGAAGACAGGAATGTATCCAAACCTTGGGATACAATTCCTGGTTCTGCCTTGAAAGGAACTCTATTACCCAATTTCTCGGTAGTAGAGTTGACTCCACCATCCAACTCTCGTGTATAAAGGCTCTTCCTACCATCTGAGGAAGACCCTTCTATCCCACGAAGAGTTCTGAGTTGTCTGATGTACGCGTCAAAAGCGTATGAGCTCCCTGATGTTGGTGTCAGAAGGACATTCTCCACAGCATCCACATCACCAATGCCAGTTCTGAAGAAAATCTTTAGCCAAGTTTCTGTGGAAAACAGCATGAAGAAGAGAATTAAATCAATGTACTGGTTGGTCAAGCACGCTCAGAGACAGAAAGCTTATTTTCAACAGCAAAAATAGTACGTGTATTATGCCGGACATACCTTCAAGTTTGACGCTAAGAATTGGCAAACTGATGTCTGACATATTGCTCAGAATTCGAACATTTAGAAGCTTTTGCTTTCCGATTCGAGAGTGAAATCTCACGTTCATTTTCAGAGAAGAGAAGAAGAAAAAGAAGATGGGGATGAGTTCTGTAAAACTCTTCTGTCTATTTTAAAGTATGGAGCGCAAGCCTATTCTTGGAAAGGATCCACAAATAACGCTCATAAAATATGCAATGAGTGCCACGTGTACTTTGAAAACCAGCACAGCCTTGGAAATATTCAAAGAGTGCTTTCCACAACGTTGGAAGATAGCGTAACTTACGGGCTATTTATTGGTGCACGCTATTCATTGGCGTACGTTATTTAGCGTATTTCATAACGTTAAAGGACAGCGTAATTTATAGCGTAATATACGCTGACATACGCTATTCAGCAGAATTCACAAAACATTGGAAAATAGCGTAATATACGCTATTTCATTGGTATACACTATCTAACGTAACTTACAACTTGGAAGACGGCGTATTCTACAGTTATTCATCGGTGCACGTTGGTTTTCAACACAGATTTGGACTAAACAGAGGATTCTTGAATATTCATTTTTCATTAAGGCACTGATGGCCTTACAAAAAAAGAGGGGGAGGAAAAGGAAAGGAGTGCAATAAAGTCACGCTCTATTTTCTAGAGCGACTAAGCTTGACGCCTAACTCCTCTACGCTTTGGACCCCCATACGGTGTAACAGAGCAATGAGCATTTCACGCTTCTCTGCGAGGCTCCGCCCATCAGAAGTAGAGGAGCCGTCCAGACCAAAGTAGCCCAAGAAATTCTTGGCTAAATGCGTAGGGTCGTCCTTGAGCTCGATGACGACAGGTTCGGGTTCTTGGCCCCCAAAAGTGGGGTCACCATGGGAACAGAATCCCAACTTACGTGCTTCTTCTTCAGCGGCTTCCTTTGGAGTCATGGTTTCAAAAGATGAAAGTCAAAAATTGAATTCTCTCGGTTTATATAATAGAGCTTGCTGGCTGTTCATATTCTTCCATCAGATTCAATCAATCTCGAAAAATGAAGAGTCATCATGACATTTAATGAACTCATGCCAGCGTGTCAGGACTCATTCCCACTTTCTATTCAAAGTAATTTCGAACTTTTGAAACTCATAAAGTTCGAAAACTTTGAAGGGGGTCTTGTAGGATGTGGAAAATTATGACACGCTGTTATTTTCATCCATACGCTTAAAGACAGATGTCAGTTGAAGCCATACGCTCAAACAGAAGTCATACGCTCAAGGCTATACGCTCAGTTAAGAGCCATATGTTCAGTTCAGAGTTGTACGCTCATTCAAAAGCCATACGCTCAGTAAATATTTTATTATTTACTGAAGTGACAGCACAGCATATGTTTAAATGAGGAATGAATCTGACACTTCATCTTTCGTGCAAAGACAGCTGTCACGAGAAAAGTAACCGTCGTATAGGTTTTCGAAGAGTCGGTTTTGTCTTTTACGAGAATAACTCAGCAGCCTTCATAAATACAAAAGCCATCATTACTGTCAGTTTTGACAGTCTGTCAGCCGTCAAATCCGCAGTCACGACGCTCGAGAAGATTTTGTCAGTTATGGAAAGATATGGTGTACCAAAGAAGATTGATGATAGCCACGTGGCCACTTCTCCAGTGAGCGTATCGACCTTACATGACTCCTTCATCCAGCCAAGTGAGCGTATGGACCTCACATGATTTCTTGCTAACCAAGCGAGCGTATGATCTCCATACGACTCCTTGCCCATAAAGTGAGCGTATGGATTTCCTATGGCACTACGCTGTCCAAGTCAGCGTATAACTCTCCTTCAACGAGGCAGCGTATTACAGCAACCATATCCAGGATTACAGTCAACACACGTTCTCACGTGTCCTGTACCAGTTATCCACTTCTCTAGAAGTTATGCAACGTGGCATCCAGGCCATCAATCTCTCCTGAACATGCTCCACTACTTTCAACCGCACGCTAATGTGTCTCCATCAGAATTCGTCACGCGTCCCTGCAGTTATGCACACGTCAAGTAACTACCTGAGCGTATGCTTAAGGACAGTTATCCTGAACTCTATAAAAAAGAGTTTCTTCATCTTCATCAGACACTACAGGTCATTTTTCAGAGAGAACAGAGAGATTGCCCAGTTGCTGTCCAAGTTCTTCGAAGTTCGAGTTTTCTTCATCGCATCGTCCAAGGGATAAAGTAATCGTCTTCTAGATTAGATTCCTATAGTTGTAATTTTCTCAGATACAAAATAAATAAAGTGAATTTATTTATGGAAAACAAAGGATGCTTATTTCCATGTTGTCTCCAACTCTCATTCATCGGGGAGAAAGACAACCACCAATCCTTCGACCTCAGCAGCATCGTCTAAGAGTCATCCGAGGAAAAGCAAAATGATATTCCCGTCCTCAGGGGTGTTTGAGAGCACCCGGTCAAGGAAGAAAGTTCCAGTGGAAGCATTAGTTGGAAGTGATCAAACTCCTGGTATCCATGACAACCCTCCACTTGAAGATGAGGATGGTCTCCAAGGAACCGACCCTGAGGTAGCTGAGCAAAGCCAGTACGAGACCTCAGAAGGGGAGGCTCTTCCGCAGGAAAGTGAGGTCGAAAGCGAAGCCTCAACCGATCCATCCACTTCCAGTAATGTTATGCCAGTCTACATGGCTGGGGGTGGTGATAAAGAAGAGTCAGATGCACCAGCTCCGGATATCGTGCAGCGTATGGACACCCTGGAAGGGAGCCTCAAAACCCTCTCTACCACCATGGAATCCTTAACTCAAATGTTATTTGAGATTCGGACCACTCTGGCATTCCAACCATTAGCAAGGGCACCTGTCTTTACCAGTCCCAATCCAGGGGCAAATGGAGAATCAAGTATACCCGCTCAACGGGTATCTTTGGGTGCAGATCATCACACTGTACCTCGGACGTTGGCTCCTTCAATTATCGAACTTTACACCTTATCGCCCTCACTGGCTCCCAGTTCTACATAAGAGCTAGTGGACATGATCAAAGATCTGCGCCAGCGCTTTAAAGCACGAAACAAACAGAAAGAACGCCAGAAAATGGAAATCCCGTAACCTTACCCTCTCGAATGGAACAAAGTGGTTTACCCTCCCAAGTATAAACCACAAATCTTGATGCCATATGATGGGAATGATTCACCTTATCGGTATCTGACCTACTTCCAGTCCCAAATGGGATATCTCCCAAAGGAAGACGCCCTACTCACCAGCCTATTTGTCGAGGAATTGAAGGGAGTCGCTTACGACTGGTACTGCAGTCTCCTTGACCACTCCATATCATCCTTCAATGACTTGACACACCTCTTTCTCGACCGATTCTACGTCGATGGGAAGGACACGACCATGTCATCTCTTATAGAAGTACGCCAGACAGAGAAGGAGACTATTCGGGCCTTCATCGAATGTTTCCGATAAGCATGCTTAAGGTTGCCTCCGGGTATGCCAGAACATGCACTGATCGATGCCTACAGCATGAACATGACTCCTGTAATCAAGCTCTGGCTCGACTACATCCAGCCTCCCGATTGGCGTTTATTGATCATCGGGGTCGAAGCTGCTGAGAAGAAGGCAAGTAATACTCGCCTTCTGGGGGTTAACTTTCTCGCTTTTAATGACAAAGGGAAACGTGCCGCTACCAACAATAGTAGGCACGAGGCGAAAGGAAAGCAGGCATTGATTGTCAACGCTTTGAAAAGTACATAGGGGCCCGTTCAAAAACCTCTACCAGTACCGAGGCCGAATGAGGTCTACTATTTCAACGACGAGGACACCTTACAACTCTTCAAAATGCTGAAATAGAGCGACAAGATCAAGTTGCCTGATCCTAAGTGTCCTGACGAGGTGGCCAGAGTAGACGACCCAAGGTACTGTCACTACCATCGGTTCGTTGGACATCCAACTCAAGACTGCTATATCCTCAAGAATAACATATAACGCATGAACAATGTGAACGTTATCTCAGTCGATTACAAGAAGAAGACAGTCTCGACCAATATGGTGTCGATCTAATTTGGTACCTAACCGTCTACTACAACTCAAGATGGTGTTGTCCCCATCCCAAAGGCGACATTGGAGGTGGTCAACCTTCCGCCGACTCGTAACAATACGAGTGGACTGATTCCACTCACCACATCTCGGGAGGAGATCATGTGGGTTCACCCACATCTAGCTCTGGAACTGACTCAATCGGGGGTACATTCTACCTCCAAAGCTAAAGGCAAGAAGACCAAGTATTGCCGAATGGTGATCTCCTCTCCCAAGGAGGCACTTCTTGTACAAACATATTCATAGCAGAATGCTAAGGCTGAGGAAGCCCCTATCGAAGTGGGACCTCTTGTCACCACCTCGGCTGCTCAAGATGAAGGTCCTTCCCAACTTTCAGCAGCTGATAAACAGAAGCATAAGGAGGCCCGCTTCGACAGGCCTCTACGAAGAGACAACGCTTCGGGGTTAACCAAACCCCATAACTTTGACATACTGGCACAACTTGTCAGTACCCCAGCTCGACTGTCCTTGTTTGAGCTCCTCCGCGTGTCTAAAGATACTTAGGAGGCCTCTGTGAAGCCCTAAAAGACGCTGAGTCTTTCATCAGTCAGGTCAAACAGCCTGGGGACGATCCAGCAGCATGTCCATACTGCCATAGTATAGGGAAGATCAACCCCAACATCATATTCACTCAACAAGACATGCTGCTCAAGAACAACAGGCACAATAGACCACTGTATTATACAGGGTATGTTGGTGCCATTAAGGTGGATCGAATGCAGATCGACCCGGGGTCTTCTCTCAGTATTATACCCCAAACTCTGCTCCAAACATTGGGGATCCCGATGCATCGTCTGACAGCATCCCACACTATAATCAGAGGCTTAACGCCAGCAAGAGTGAGCCGCTGGGGAAGATCCGGCTGAAATGTTATATCGGTGATCTTCAGACCGAAGTGACCTGTTATGTTGTGGATGCAGACGTCAACTACAACATCTTGTTAGGGCTATCGTGGCTACACGAATACATGATGGTACCATCCACTCTCCATCAATGTATGAAGTACGTATCCACCAACGGCATAGTTCGAATAAATTTTGCTGATGTCGATCCTTTTAGGGGGATTGAGGCCTTCTTTACCGACTCTGATCTGTACAAATCAATTCATCTCGAAGATAAAGCCAACGATGTCGATGATGAAGCCGAAGTCGAAGCTGACTTGGAGGCAGAGATGACAATCGACGCTCCTCTGTAAGTGTGACTCAAGGGGAAGCCGCCTCAAACACCGTCTCCTATAGTGGTCAAACTTCACGGAAGGGCACCAACTTCTCTAGGCAGAGCATCCATTGTAAAACCCCTAATTTTTTATTATTTTATTAGAATTAAAAATGAATTTATATAATTTATGGTTTTATTTATTTTTTTAAAATAACCTTAGCCATTGTTGAGTTTTGGAGCACTAGACGACCATGACTTTTAGCGCGGAAGTTGCAGTGTGCCTTGACTAGTGTACCAGTCATGACGGGGGAAGCCTAGCCATGGTGATGTTCAAACTAGGAAAACTAGGCCAAGTTGTGAATGGTCTTATTTAAATTATTCTAATTAAATATTATTTTATATATTGATTTTTAGATAATCCGGTTTGTCCAATTCATCCCAAACTGGGCCCGAACCAAATTCAAGCCCATGTAGGCATGGGATGGGACCAAGGTGGCCATGTAGACATATTTTATGTACGTAGAAATATTTCCTAAATTATTTTAAAATTTTATGTACAATTTCTAATTGTTTAAATATTTGTACAATTATTGGTATTTTATTATTAATAATATTGTGCAACACTTTGTATAATGTTTTGGACCCGGATAAGGGGGTGTATTATAAGTCCACCAAAGCCAGCATTTGAATTATTTTAATATTTATTTATTGTTAATATTATTTCGGTTATGATTAAATAAATTTATTATTGTTAAGTTACTATTATTGGTTTTTATTTTATTTGTCAAACTAAATTTACATATATGTAAATATGTCAAAAATAGATTCTAGATAATATAAAAATTTTATTTGGATTTTATGGAGATTTATATGATATATATATGGATATATACATATACATATACATACATATATATATATATATATATATATATATATATATATATATATATATATATATATATATATATATATTAAAATATATATATATATATATATATATAAAAGAAAAAATATATATATTTATATATATATTATATATATATATATATATATATATATATATATAAAAAGAAAAATATATATATATAGGGCGATGATGAGTTAGCCTGTGTGATTCGGGGCATCCACAACGTCAGAGGCCTGACGATATAGGGCTACAAACTGAGCCTGCGTGGGGCAGAATGAGGCGTCCGTGTAGCAAACTCAGTGCACGGTCGTCGTACGACGGATCGGAGAATCGGCACCATTCGCCCAAGGGTATAAGTGACAGGCCGACCATGCGGCCCGTCGTACAGCGCTGCTGAGGGCGACGAGAAGACGTCGCCATAAACGATTGCAGGCTCGATCGTAAGGGCATCGGCGATTGTCGCCAATATGCGCGTCGTGCGCATAGAACGGGCGGCTGGGCGAAATCGGTAGTCGCAGTCGGCAGGAAATTAGTGTCCGTCGTACGGGCGGTCACCCTTAGTCGTCGAGGGCGTCTCTTCGGCGTCGTGGGCAAAACGAGGTATTGAGTAACTGCCGTCGAAAGATGGTGTGCTACCGAGCGGAGCTTTGGAGCACGCGGAGTGCACGGGGTGCGTGTGCACGGCGATGATGACAAGGCCAACGGACTACGTTCCCACTCCAAAAGTCGTTCCATACGACAGGCCAAGAATCGTGTGCATGGGACACACGATTGTACTGAGCCCGCACGCGTTGGGATAATATATATATATATATATATATATATATATATATATATATATATATATATATATATATATATATATATATATATATATATATATGGAGATATATATATAGAAAGATAAAAGAAAAAAAAGATTTGAAATAAAAGAAATATCATATGGTCGGCCCCACCATGTGGAAACCGACCATATGTGCATAAGGAGCAGCAGCTCCTTGGTCCCCATATTGGTGGCCGCCCAAAAGTAGTAGCAGCAAGCTACTTAATGGCCGAACCCCCTCCCTCCACATATATATATATAGTTATATATATATTGAAAACCTAATCTCCTCCTCCTTTTTCCTCCATCCTCCTTCCTTTTCTCGGCGTGCGTGCCCAGCCTCGCCGGAGCAACAGCATCTCCGCCTCTCGGTCGTCACAGCGACAACAACAACAATAAACAAACGCCCTCAACAACAACAAAAATCAACATCAAGGTATCCCACTTCCCCGATCGATATCTCTCTCATTTTAAATCCATTTTTAGATCCGTAAATTCGTGTAGAAAGCCCACATGACCCTTTTCGAGATCCCCCAGGTAGATTTTGACATGGCCGTCCAACTTGCTCGAAAAATCGAGACGAAGTTGGAGAAAAACCCCTTTTCTGGAATATTAAAAACTGTTTTAAAATACCAACTTGACAGCCACTTTTCTTTACGTACATTAAAATTTTATAGAAACTAATTAAAGGCAGTCAAAGACAACATAACCGAGATTGTAACGCACCTTCTGGATTTACTTTTCATCTAGTATGTTGAAAGTTACACGTTGTTAAAGTTTCACAAAAAATTGTAAATTCTGTTTTTGAAAATTAGAAAAATATCCCGATACGGCGTCCGTCCTAACAAACCGGGCGACGTGGTCGTGCACTATATGCATCGAAAGGCGCGTATGGATTTTGTCGACGTATGGGAGCTGTCGGAACCCGATTTCGTTGCATGTGCACGACGAATTCAGTCCGTATCCGTCGAGATACCCCGTATCGACCCTTTGCAAATTAAGTCACAACTTCGTGTACACAAATCAAATCGCGACGAAACTTGCGCCATTTGACTCGAAATATTTTTCTGGTCTTGTGAGCCAAGTTTGGTTCAATTCTGAGAAGGTTGATCGGGATGCTATTTTGGCGGGCCCACAATCCCACTCAACGGGCGATTTTGTGCACGGCCCACCGAAATCTAAAATTGGACATACCGTTTGGTTTTTCTCATCAAAATAAATCTGTAGACATATAGTTTGATGACTTTAGAGACCGTAGATATTGGCACGCATTTCGGTGCAAAGCGGGTCCAACGGTGGACATCGTTTTGACCCGAAATTATAATTTTGCCCCTGTTCCAAAATTTAACTTTTGGACAATATTTCCTAGATATATCTTTTATTCCAAACTCGTTCATGATGTTTGTTGTAGCATCCGGAGTCATCTGCGGGATTTGGCTTTCTCTGGCTCTATTTATTTGTCGGTTCGAGCTACTAGATCTTTTTCTTTTTTACATAACCTTAGGCAAGATACCTTACCATCTTTACTGCTTATATTTAGTTGTATTTTATTTCATTTATTGTATCTATATTCCTTGTTTATGATTTTCTTCTTGCTTGTGGACCTAGAGTTAGAAGACTTCCGTCAATAGAATGCATGTCATTGACTTTGTCACGATTGTATCACGAGTTGTGTGTGAGTTATGAGTATCATGTGGTGGTCACTTGCGTGTTGGATGATCACCCGTACGCATGCATAGGAATAACTGTCAATAGATGCATGTTAGAAGACTTGACAGTTATCTATTATAAAACAGTATCGTGGAAGTGACATGTGTTGGTGTGTCGTGGTTATGATACATGTACAGTATCATTGGGTGGAGGGGACAGCTATTAGCGTAGGGGCTACATTTATTTTTACACATATTTTGGGCCGATAGTGACCTAGATGAGCGCTACTTACTGTCCCGGGCCGATAGTGTCTCGTATGAGTGCTACTTGGCGGCCATTCTCTATTTACTCTTCTGATCCTACAGCCCCTGCGTAGAACATTGTCCTCAAAGTGCATATCACATAGATGGTTAATTACCCAGTCGTGTCGTAGTTTTATAGTATTTTTTTACTTATGCAGTTATAATGGCATGTTCTTCTTGTATCTTGATACGTCCCTCTGAGGACCTGGTTATCTCTCTAGGTGTGTGCTTTCATGGTTTACTGCAGGTGTTCTAGCCAAGATTGTGGGCGTCTCCATTTCTTTGAAGATGATCGCTCTTGGTTCGTCTTGATACTTTCATGGATCATTTTCTTGTATACTTTATCTCTTTTGATAGTTGGTAGTGGACTTTGTCTCCGCCCAACGATTGTACCATAAATATTCAAGTTGATTTTATACTATTATTCTCTTTATTGTGGATGCGATTTAGTTTGTCTTAGATTACTACATTTTACAGCTTATAAATACATACAAGGTTTTCATATATTGGAGTGTGGTTCGTATGTATGCAGCTGGCATGATACGTATCTGGTCCCAAGTATTTTGGGACTGGGGAGTTACATATTTTTGTGGTGGCCCATGCAGGTCAAGTTTATCACTTCGGTTACGTTACTGTACCGATGTGAGCCTGCAATATAGGATTAGAATCTAGGAATCTCATCCACATACTTGATCACCTCCCTCGACTTCTAAATTTTGAACTCTCGTTGCCTTCCTTGATTTTTGCATCTTGCTTGAACTTTTTCTACCGACACCCTATCGTCTTGTGCTTAACCATGGTTAGAAGATGACTACACTACT
Organism: Iris pallida; assembly: GCA_029216955.1. Taxonomy (NCBI): domain Eukaryota; kingdom Viridiplantae; phylum Streptophyta; class Magnoliopsida; order Asparagales; family Iridaceae; genus Iris; species Iris pallida. The sequence goes on from JANAVB010040619.1 coordinate 21,557,280, forward strand.
ATATACTTATTGGTCAACCATATGGCTAGAAAGATTGCATTGACAATTGGAATACACGGAGATTTTTAACTAAGTTATAAGGGCATTTTCTAAAAGGATGATTTAATGATTAGTAGTTTGTAAGTTAGGATATTACCAAAGAAAGTTTTAATCTTGAGATTTCTAAGTAGTCATCACCAGGGGACTGATAGAATTTTATTACTAGAGGAAAGATAGTTAAAATCTATGTAAAATCGATGTAAAAAAATTTTGATGTGATTTTGTTTTGATATTCATGAATTATTGGATTATGGTTATACATCTTTGAATGTATATAGATTTGGGTTGATGATGATCTTAAAATTGTAAAAGTGACAGTATGAATTATTTAAATTGAGTCCTACCAGTTGCGATTAGTCTGTTTATTAAAAATTTAAATTTTTAAGTAGAAGTAATGATAATAAAATTTGGTTTAAAATATTTGGAAGATGTGAAAACAATTTTTGAGGAAAAATTTAAAATTTGAAATCGTGTCATTTGATTTAAGATTTGCAAAACTATTTAGATTTTGGGTCTAAAAGGTTGTGATCATGGATATCAAATTGATATGATCATTTGAATATTGAGTTAACGTTGGATTACTAATATTACAAATTTATGGGAATGGTTACTAGCGATGTGATGAAAAGTTATTTGGATTGATTAAAGGAATTTACCATTTAAAAGTTGTGATTATATTTGAATGACTTAGAAATAGAAGTTAGGGTTGATGAGTGCAATAAAATAAAGAGCTGTAAATTTTAGATTGCTCGTGAAATTCTAAGGGTTTATATTGAGGATTATATATATAAAAAAAAAGAGTTTAAAGGTTATGAAGTGATATAGAAATTTTTATGGATTCATGATTTATGAACTCTTGAGTTTAAAAGTTGGAGTAAAAAATGTTAAATTTGGAAAAATAGTAGTAACGTGATGAAAGTTCACTTGGAGATTTATGGAAGGGACTAAACTTTTAGTCATGATTAAATTAGACGGCATGGAGTGAATAAAAATTTTGGTAGATCATTTCTGAGAAATGTATTAAGAAACTTTCGGAAGGAAACTTGAGTTAAAATTTTAAATGTTAGGCCACCAGGATAGCCCTAATAAGTTGGAAGTATTCATGTCACTCATGACCATGATAGTAGTAGATACACAAGTGTTGCTAGTCATCTACCAAACTATACTGTATTTCAATCTTCACTTACTCAACTTTCCCTCAAATCTTGATCTTTTATGGTGACCTTCTAACCCAGTTGCAATTTGAATAATAATTTAACTGTTTATTAACTGTATTCATTTAGGAGACTATCTTCACTCTAGAATTGTGTTCCTAAATTATTTTTACTGGATTCCTTAATTAATTTTATTTTATGCTTTAACTTGATCTCCTTTATTTTTGTGCATTAATTGTCACCTCATGAACTCCTACTTTCTATTTAGATATTTTGACACCCCTTACCATGACTTTGATATTTGGAGCACAACACTAAACTTTTCCTTCCAACAAACTTCATATGTAAGACCTAGACGAGCCCACCTTCATGTAGACATATCATGTCCCACCAAAATACGTCTCTTTGTACTCTATTTTCTTGACATGACTTTCTGGTCAAAATGACTAAACTATAACCTCTACCATGACACCAAATACTTTCTGACTTTAATTAAAGATCCAACCTTGACTAAATCTTTTGACGCAATATGTGATGGTGTTCTACTTAATTTCTCAAATGCTTAACCTTGTACTTTATCTCGGTTGCTTGACCCATGGTCCCATCACACTACTAGTTTAACTCTTGTAAGTTGGGTAGAATACCTCACAACCTAACAAAATCTTTATCCTATTGAATCATGTTGATGAGTTCACTTAGACTAGAAATTCAGAGGACTTTAACTTATCTAGACAACCAAACCGTAAGTGAAGAAAACTAGGACAACTGTATAGGCCCACACTTCAGGCAAGACCTGATTTTAAAAGATCTTGGACTATTTAAATTCCTTCAACATTACCTCCCTTACTTATAGTTCAACAATCTGATGCTGCTAATTTAGCCTTAGTTTTGCAAGCTTATCTTTTTCGAGCTTGATAATGACATATTTTATTTGGGTGCACCCACTAACATATTGTCTAATCAGAACCGGTGCATAATGGTCTAATCAACCTATTGATCTTTGGTTTGCTTTTCATATATCATTCTACGTGAAAGAGACATAATAAACTTGCCTTAGAGTCTCATCCGCGACAGCATTGACAACTCTCATTGAATTATTTCTGTCGCCTATGAACCTCGTGTTACATACTCAATATCATTGTCTTTGAAACCTTTGTTGTTCTTGTCCTTTACTTATTTTGGAATGACAAGGCACTGTACTTTCTAGATAGACTCAAAGTATCACCTTTAGTTGTTCCACCATCTATTGCCAAGATAGTTAGCCATGGACCAACCAAGGTTACTATATCCTCGCTTTGAACGACTCGTCGATTCCATATCTACTATCGCGACCTTCTAATCATTCTTGATACTTGAGGATGATTCAAATCGCTCTCTTAATCATGCCCTCAACCAGGATAACCAATATACAACTATTCTCAAGGAACCATCTCTCGTAAGTCTCTAAATTATTTTTCCCCTTAATCTACTCATCTCTTTTCTATTCTTTAAACTCGTGTTTTATCTTGATCTACTTAAAACCCTTGATCATTTTCATTCCTGCATTAATTAGCCATATCCATGATTATTTTTGTATTTATCTAAATCACGATTTTCTAATTCATGTTTTGTTGAACGTTGTGATTTGATGATTCCTCATGGATATACCCATGTGACCTTTTCAACCCCTTACTTAATTTTAATTTCGAGGACAAAATTCTTGTAAGTTGGGTAGGATGTAAAACCCCTAATTTTTTTATTATTTTATTAGACTTAAAAATGAATTTATACAATTTATGATTTTATTTATTTTTTTAAAATGACCTTAGCCATTGTTGAGTTTTGGAGCATTAGACGACCATGACTTTTATTGCGAAAGTTGTAGCAGTGTGTCTTGACTAGTGTACCAGTCATGCCGGGGGAAGCCTAGCCATGGTGATGTTCAAACTAGAAAAACTAGGCCAAATTGTGAATGGTCTTATTTAAATTATTCAAATTAAATATTATTTTATATATTGATTTTTAGATAATCCGGTTTGTCCAATTTAGCCCGAACTGGGCCCGAACCAAATTCAATCCCATGTAGGCATGGGATGGGACCAAGGTGGCCATGTAGACATATTTTATGTACGTAAAAATATTTCCTAAATTATTTTCGAATTTTATGTACAATTTCTAATTATTTAAATATTTGTATAATTATTGGTATTTTATTATTAATAATATTGTGCAACACTTTGTACAATTTTTTGGACCCGGATAAGCGGGTGTAGTATAAATCCACCAAAGCCACCATTTGAATTATTTTAATATTTATTTATTGTTAATATTATTTCGGTTATGATTAAATAAATTTATTTTGTTAAGTTACTTTTATTGGTTTTTATTTATTTGTCAAACTAAATTTACATATATGTAAATATGTCAAAATAGATTCGAGATAATATAAAATTTTTTGGATTTTATGGATATATATATATATAAATATTATATATATAATATATGGAGATATATATAGAAAGATAAAGAAAAAAAGATTTGAAATAAAAGAAATATCATATGGTCGGCCCCACCAATGTGGGAACCGACCATATGTGCAAAGGAGCAGCAGCTCCTTGGTCCCCATTTGGTGGCCGCCCATAAGTAGTAGCAGCAACTGCTTAATGGCGGAACCCCCTCCCTCCACCTATTATATAGTTATATATATATTGAAAACCTAATCTCCTCCTCCTTTTTCCTCCATCCTCCTTCCTTTCCTCGACGTGCGTGCCCAGCTCGCCGGAGCGACAGTATCCCGCCCCCGGTCGTCACGGCGACAGCAACAACAATAAATAAACCCCTCAACAACAACAGAAAATCAACTCAAGGTATCCCACTTCCCCGATCGATATCTCTCTTATTAAATCCATTTTTAGATCCGTAAATTCGTATAGAAAGCCCTTGACGCTCTTCGAGATCTTGCAGGTAGATTTTGACATGGCTATCCAACTTGCTCGAAAAAATTGAGACGAAGTTGGAGAAAAATCACTTTTCTAGAATATAAAAACTGTTTTTAAAACACCAACTTGACGGCCACTTTTCTTTACGTACATTAAAATTTTGTAGAAACTAATTAAGACAGTCAAAGACAACATAACAGATTGTAAAGCACCTTCTGGATTCACTTTTTATCTAGTATGTAGAAAGTTCACGTTGTTAAAGTTTCACGAAAATTGTAAATTCTGTTTTCAAAAATTAGAAAAGTATCCCGATACGACGTCCATCCCGACAACACCGGCGACGTGGTCGTACCCTATATGCATCGAAAGGCGCGTATGGTGTTGTCGACGTGTGGGGGCTGACGGAACCCGATTTGTTGCATGTGCGCAACGAAATCAGTGTGTATCCGTCGAGATACCCCGTATCGACCTTCAAATTAAGTCACAACTTCGTGTACAACACTCAAATCACGATGAAACTTATGCCATTGGACTCAAAATATTTTTCTGGTCTTGTGTGCCAAGTTTGGTTTCAATTCTGAGAAGGTTGATCGGGACGCTATTTTGGCGGCCCACAATCCCACTCAACGGACGATTTTGTGCACGGCCCACCGGAATCCAAAATTGGACATACCTTTGGGGTTTTTTCATCAAAACAAATCTGTAGACATGTAGTTTGATGACTTTAGAGACCGTAGATATTGGCACACATTTCGGTGCAAAGCGGGCCAACGTCGGATATCGTTTTGACCCAAAATTACGATTTTGCTCCTATTCCAGAATTTAACTTTTGGACAAGCGTTTTCTAGGTATATATTTTATTTAAACGTTCGTGATGTTTTGTGCAGTATCCGGATCATA
>JANAVB010040619.1:21861655-21879155 GCA_029216955.1 Iris pallida
CTCACCCGAATCTCACTCTCCTCCTTCCCTCTCCCTCTCGATCTCCCCTCTCCTCTCCGCTCTTCCCCAGCCAGCTCGGCCACACTGCCCACCAGTACCACCCACCGCCATCAGTCACCACCACCACTGTCCCTTTCTCCTCCGGTCCCCGAGCGCCGTCGGCGCCCTCGTCTCCCCGCCACCACTTTCGTATCTCCCTCTCACTGTTCCCGGCGCCCGCCACCACCGTGGCCGCCCTCGTCTCGGCCACCGCAGCCGCCCCATTCACCATGGCCGCCACCACCACTGCTCTCTTCCTCCTCCGGCCACCTCCCTCTCGGCAGGCACCATCACCACGACCAGCACCACCATCGTCGGCGTCTTCATCACCTCCGCCACCACCTCCGTCGAGCCGGCTCGCCATCTCCCCCGTCCCTTGGCGCAGCCGCTGCCGCTGCGTCCTTTCTCCACCATGGGGCCGACCCGACCTGGCCGAGTCTCCTATGGTGAGCTCCGCCACCCTATCTCTCCTCTTCGGGCTGTGAGCTCCTCGGGCAGCGAGCCCCTCGATCGGCACGCCTCGGGCAGCGTGCTGCCTCGAGCAGTGCAATGCCTTGTGCAAGTGTCCCCTCGGGCAGCGCACCCTCGGTTGGTGCACTTTCTCGTTCCCCGTGTTTTTGGGATGCGTGCACCTCGGTGTACGTGTCAGTCCTATTTTGTGCACCTTGGTCTACGTGCTGCCTTGGGCAGAGGGACGCCTCGAGCCCCGTGCTGTCTCGGCACCGTGCTACCTCGGGTTGTGGTAGTCGATCCTCGTGTCTCGGCCTTTGTGCCTACCTCGTGACCCGTGCCGCCTCGAAACGTGCATGAACGATTTGCGTGCCGTACCGATTTGCGAGATAATATTTTTGTGTTGCCTCGGTTTGCGTGTACGCACCGATTTGCTGCTCGCTCCGATTTGTGTGCCGTATTAGTCTTTATGTCGTCTCGATTCGCGTGCACGCCTCGATTTGCATGTCGCATGATTCGTAGGCCATTCTGATATTCATGATTTTCTCGATCTACGTGCACGTCTCGATTTACGTGCACGTATTTCCCGTTCATCTCGATATTCGTGATTTTCTCGATTCTCGTGCGGTCTCGATATGCGTGCCATCTCGGTTTGCGTGTTCGTATCGGTCCGCGTGCCTCGGTTTTCGTGCCAGATCCCTGTACTGCTTGCAGGACCCGTACGATATAGCCTCGTGCCATTCTTCGTGATTTTGTCATTATTTTATTATTTAATTCTAATGATTGTTTATTGTGTTCTGAGGATCTCGATTGGCGTGCTAGCTGGGATCGCGACTGCCGAAGACTTGCTTACCTAGCCGAGCCCTCTAAGCAAGTATCCCTTGCTCATCGATGCCTTTTGTCCTCTCTCCTAGATTTTATGGCATTTAATTAATTTGTACTTGTAAACTGTATAACTATGATTAGTGTAGCCTAGTAGTAGAACTGCCATGATGATTACTTAGGATAGCTTGGTCCGATACCGGGATAGACCGTATCGGACAACTCGGGGGTCATCCACACCTCCGAGGACACGAGCACGACTCACATGTATGGATTATCCCCATATGCCCCGTGTCCGACTCGCGGTCGGGTAACGGCTTTGGCTAACTGTTTCTATGACTTTGTTTGTGGCTTGGATATGACTGTGGGTCTTGGTGCGCCTGCGTGGCGATTCTTGCTGCATGTATTGGTTTGGCGCCCAGTACGCATTGTAGTGGCTGGAGGCCGAGACTTAGTGTTCTCGACTAGGATTGGTGTCCAGTACGCATCGTAGTGCTACTGGTAGCTGAGACTTAGTGTTCTCGGCCCGCGAGTCCGTGATTCTGCGATTCTGCGATGGGTTGCGCCGAGTGGTTTTAGCCCCTATTCGTAGGGTGCTCCCATCCAGATTACAAAGGAGACTCTGCCGAATTTTTCCAGAATTCCCAGTTGGGAATTTGGTTCGAAGGATTAGGCAGAACCATTCCTTTGGTTTGCTGGACTGAACTCATGCATGTTCTTCTTGGTATGGCATCCTAACCCTATTGTCTGCTAGGTAGACTCCCGACTAGATTAGTCGCCTAGCGTCTTGACCTGTCTTGTCCGTCGGATTGTGTAAGGAGAGCGGTTCTACTCGGGTGAAGGTCTGCAACCCTGGTCCTTGTTTGGTTTAAGGGTTGTGGATCTGATCCAGAATGGTTCACGCAATCCTTGTCTTTTTGACGGTATCACTCATTGAACTTTTGACCTGTGACCCTTCTTTTTATATGGTGTTCTAGTTTAGTTGTTATCCCATTATCTGTCCTGTCCGCCGGATTGTGTAAGGAGAGTGGTTCTACTCGGGTGAAGATCTGCAACCCTGGTCCTTGTTTGGTTTAAGGGTTGTGGATCTGATCCAGAGTGGTTCACACAATCCTTGCCATCTTCCGACGGCGTTGATTAGTGTTGACCCATGTGTTGGGATTATGATCTTATTCGAGGATTGACTATGAGGAGATATGATATTGAGATAGTGGTTATGGTAGACTAAGTGGATTCTTAGATAGTGTTACTAGTTCTTTGGTGATGTTCTAATTTGATCAGATATGTCTTGAGGACTCTTGGATTTTGATATTGGTGCGAGTATCTTGCGGAGCGAATAGAATATCGAGGATATCAATATATGATTATTACTCGACTTCCCAAGCGCCCAAATCTGGTACCTTTGCGTATTCCGGTTGTTAGAGAACCTGGTTGATTGCTGGTCTTGGTAGTTGAGGGGCTTGCTTTCTGGTGGCTTGTGATCATTGACTTGGAGGATTCTTGTGAGTCAGAGGCCCTAGCATTGTTAGGGGATGAGCTTGGTATTTGGTGGTTGTCTTTATTGACGTGATATTCACTCCATCATAGATGGGAGACTCTTGCTAGATGATCTGGTGGATGGACCGACTTGATGATTGGAGCTGTAGGCTCCCATATATGCTTGAGATGTTATTATAGTAGAGGTTCTGGTCTTGTACTTGACATGATATCCATGCCACGATGTGGGCAGATGACTTCTTGTGACTGACAGAGTGTCCTTGTCCCAGACCTGACTACCTGTATCCGTGCTATAAGTCCAGCTTACCCTGTGAGGTGCTGGCCCTGACATTGCACTGCGGTGCCCTTTGTCTATTGGCACTTTGAGGTGCTACTTCCATGATTATATGGCATTGCGTGTAGGAACGATATAGTAAAGCGTAATACTCTAGAGGAGGGGTGAAAAGAGTTGGCAGCAGAATAATGCTAAATAAAAAATGTTAGCAACACAATCACAGTATATAATCACAGTTAAAATAATGTAAAGGCAGAGTTCAGAAAGCAAACGCAAAGACAGCGATGTATACTGGTATCCCTCTGTTGAGGACTAATCCAGTCGGTAGAACTCTTGCTACCAGTTGAATCCACTATAGAAAAAACCGCAAGTTTTCTTACGAAGTCCTTGCAACTTCTACAACGCGAGCTTTGATACGAAGAACTCGTCCAACTTCAAATGTGAAGAGGTATTCTTCAATCAAGCCTTTTGATTACAATCTCTCAGAAACTTCTAGACCGTACCGTACTGGCAAATCGACTAGAGGATTGTAACTGGCTTAGGATCTGAAAATGAAGCTCTAGAAAACTCTTTGGAAGGCAGAAAGCTTTTTAGATAGAGAGAAGATTGAAAGTGAATGAGTGAATTGAAATGATCGAAATCTATCTCTATTTATAGGAATTCCAAAGGGAGAACTCTGTCAGAATTCGGGCAGAATTCGGGCAGAACTCGATGAGCAAATCTCGGTCAAATCCGCAACTGCAGGAGGACCAAGTTCCAGAGAATTCAAAATCAAACGGCCACCAACCGAACTCTGGCCGAACTCTGGCCGAGTTCTGTCAGGGTTAGGTTAGGGTTTTTAAAATAGATTTTTGGTGATTTTGAAAACCTTTTTGAAAACCTTTTTGTAAACATTTTGATAGGTCATTTTAAAAACATTTTGAACTATTTTGGGGATAGCCTATTTGCCAGTACGACTCGGTGTACAACATATTCCTAGACTCAAATAAAATAAAAAATTACATTGCATAGGAAGTACAGACTCAAGTAGGCAAACAGATCTTCAGTCTTGAACGGAGTGAATATCCAATCTTGCTTATGTCCAAGGAGCTGAGATGTCCTAACAAGCTTCGTATATCCAGACAGAGTTTTGATCAATTATTAAAATCAGGTTGACTATGACCAATGGGCCAACAATCTCCCCCATTTTGATAATTGACAAACTATGAATGATATAACATTAAGCTAGTTCAAGCTTGTTCAAAAATATCAAAAAGTAGAAATTGTTCATAACCTGTATTTAACTCAAAAAAATGTTAGATCATTTTAATTTTCTCCCCTTTGTCACTTAGCAAAATAATTGCACAAGAGAAGGCTCCCCCGCATTAAATGCAGAAGACTCCCCCGCAATGAATGCATAAGTAACAAATAGCAGAAAATAAAAGAAATGGTATAAGAATTAGAGATTATCATCACAGGCATGTAAAGTTTCTACAAATTATCATCACAGGCATGTATTGCTTCAAAACATAAAAGAAATCTCAGGCATGCTATTTCACAGGCAGTTTGTAATGAAAAAGCAGTATAAAGAGATAGTGCTAAACAAAATGCTGAAATAAACTGAGATGTCATAAATGAAACATCATAAACATGTCCATGAAGATAAAAGAAATACTGATAGCAAACTACGAAGTACTAAATAAAAAGTAAATGATAAAAACTTGGAATGTCGGAGCATTTCCAAGTATACAGTAGAATGTCACTAATAATCAAATCAGATCTCATCATCACTATCCTCATCGATATCATCAGCAGCGTGGACAGCATGACCGGAAGTACCAGCACCAGAAGTACCAGCGCCAGGAGGATGAGTAGGGGCGCCAGCATAGAACTCACCAACGTAATCTTGAGGTGCACGATACCAGTCATAGGCATTACCTGGCTGGAAGTAGGCATGAACAGCCTTATCCTCACAGCGGTAACCCGAAAAAGCTGGATCCGAGGGATGAAAGCAGCAGAGTGACCAGTCTGGGCAAAACGCAGCTCGGCCAAGGAGTTTGCCATCGCCTGGTAACGGGTGACATCGCGGAACTCTCGCTCGCGAGCCATGTCCGTCATCGAGACGTGCAAAGCTGATAAATGCTGATGTATGCCCTCAGAAGTCATGGCATACGGCTGATGTGGTGAAGATGGTGCAGTAGGAGGAGCAGGAGGTGGAGCTGAAGCAGTCCGGCTGCGACGAGAAAGCTGGAGTAACTTGGGCTCAGAGTCCTGAGTACAAGTCGATAGATCGATGTCGAAGCGCTGAAAGATACGAGGAAGAATCATCGCGTAAGAGAGATTTCGATCTCTTACATGACAACGTCCCATCATCTGAATGATTGTCTTAGGGGTGGAAAAAGGAATCCCCTTAAGAATAAGGTACATGGCAGACAGCTCAAGCGAAGTCACATCATCCTTGGAAGTAGATTTTGGAAGAAGAGTAGAGTAGATGATGCGATGCAATTCGTAGTTGAACAAGTTCAGGTTGTTAGCCTTGAACTTTCCAGAACGTACTCTGTCAGGTGCACAAAGTTCCGTTTTAAAACGCGTGAGTGTAGTACCTTCGGGGAAATCGAATTCCGTGATATCAACTAGCGGTTCACCTTCATTGGGAATACCAAGAATCTCCGCTAGAAGGACATCATTGAAGTCAATGTCTATGCCTCCGACACGTGTGCTCACGTCAAAAGTGTTAACTACGAGATTGCAATAGAACAATCTAATGGCATTAGTAGCTATTGGGAAGCACAGTTTAACAAGTAAGTGTAACCCTAATGCCTCAAATAAGTGACGATGATCAGGGAATACCGTCCATTTAACCGGAGCACCGCTACATATGGAACGGGTGGAAAAGTCACCGTACCATAATAAAGTTTGATCGAGGGTTTGAAAGAAGAACCCATCGAAAGCGCCGTCGCTCTTTGGACCGGCAAAAACAAAGAATCCGTGTGAGGATTCGAAGAGGACCCTTCCTCACTAGGAGTGGTCTTCTTCCTCTTTGACGGATTAAATCTAGGTGCCATTGAAATAAAAAGCACTAATTTGAAAGGTGGAGAGAGAGGGAGTTATACCTCACAAAAATTAGATATGTTGTAGAGAAGAACGATCTTCGCATGATTCCAAATTTTGGAAGGATTTCACCAAGTAGATTGGAAGCAATAGATTGGTGAAGAACTAGGGTTTGGAGGTCGGGGTCGGCTGCTGCTGCTGTTGTAATTAGTTTGGAAGTAATGAAAGAGAAGAAGCTCTCGGGTTTTGTATATATACACATACACCCTCAATCGAACTCGGGCCGAATTCGGTCAGAGCTCTGGCCGAATTCGCCTAGGGTTCTTTCAAAGTTGATTTTTTGCTACTTCTTTTTCATTGACTCGTTGCAAATATTTAATTCAAAGATTAGTTATTTTAGTCTTCAAATAACATAATTAATAATATTTTATGAATTAAATGTCGTTACACAGCGACTGTCTCAGATTAGCTGTAGGAGTATTATCCCAGCTGGCGGAGGTTCACCGGGGAACTCTTAAGTACCGCTTCGCTTCAACCGTAGTTGTGGTGACAGACAGACTCTTTATTAGCTTGTCTCTAACACAGTTTTTGCATAATGATATATAATCATAAAATAAAATCAATTAATATTATTGACGTCCAAAATTCCTAATTCTCGACGTAAATAATTAAAACGATCTTCCGCTAGAGGTTTAGTGAAGATGTCAGCTAATTGATTTTCAGTATCTATGTACACAAGGTTTATATCTCCATTTTGATGATGATCTCTAAGAAAATGATGTCTAATCTTGATATGTTTAGTACGAGAATGACATACAGGATTCTTAGTCAAATTAATGGTACTCGTATTATCACAGAAAATGGGAATATGTGTGAAAAATAAATCAAAGTCTTCTAGGGTTTGTTTCATCCACAAAATCTGAGCGCAACAACGTCCTGCGGCGATATACTCAGCCTCTGTTGTTGATAAGGCTACAGAATTTTGCTTTTTACTAAACCAAGAGACTAGAGCCTTGCCTAAGAAATGACATGTACCGCTAGTACTTTTTCTATCAACCTTGCATCCCGCAAAATCTGCATCCGAATAACCAATAAGGTCAAAGGATTTAGTTTTGGGATACCACAAGCCGACAGAAGAAGTTCCCTTAAGGTATCGGAAGATACGCTTAACTGCGGTCAGATGTGATTCCTTTGGGTTAGCTTGAAAACGTGCACACAGGCAAACACTAAACATTATATCTGGACGACTATCAGTTAAGTAAAGTAAACTACCAATCATACCTCGATACTTACGTGTGTCGACTGGCTTGCCTTGTTCGTCAGAATCAAGTTTTGTTGAAGTTGCCATCGGAGTGCCAATAGGTTTGACATTGTCCAGATCGAACTTCTTTAGCAAATCTTTTGTGTACTTGGCTTGATTAATGAACGTTCCATTGTCGGTTTGTTTGATTTACAATCCGAGAAAGAACTTCAGCTCTCCCATCATGCTCATCTCAAACTCATTCTGCATACACTTAGAAAATTCTTGACAAAGAGATTCATCAGTGGATCCAAATATGATATCATCAACATATATTTGAATTAAAAGCAGCTTGCCATTAAAAGATTTAATAAAAAGTGTAGTGTCAACCTTTCCTTTTGAAAAACCGTTGTCAAGTAGAAAAGAGCTTAGACGGTCATACCAAGCATGAGGGGCTTGTTTCAAACCATATAAGGATTTCTTCAACTTGAAAACATGGTCAGGATTTTTGAAATCCGTGAAACCCGGAGGTTGTGCTACAAAAACTTCTTCTTTTATAAAGCCATTTAGAAAAGGACTTTTTACATCCATTTGAAAAAGTTTGAAATCATGAAAACATGCAAATGCACATAACATTCGAATGGATTCTAATCTCGCAACTGGGGCATAAGTCTCATCGTAGTCGATACCCTCTTCTTGATTGTATCCTTGAGCTACGAGTCGAGCCTTGTTACGAGTTACTAAACCATCCTCATTTAGTTTGTTTCGGAATACCCAACGGGTGCCAATGACCGGATGATCAATAGGCTTGGGAACAAGTTCCCAAACTTGATTCCGTTCGAATTGGTTTAATTCCTCTTGCATGGCATCTATCCAGAAACTATCACTACATGCTTCATCAATAGATTTAGGTTCTAGCTGTGAAATAAATGCAACACTAGAAACAATATCTTTACTGGATGATCGAGTACTTACACCTTTGGTAATGTCACCAATTACCAGATCTTGTGGATGATCAGCTGTGAATTTTAACCTCTTCGGTAGACTCTGTAGGTAGCTGGTTCCTGGATCTCCTCTAGGGGTTTCAGCTAGTGCAGAGCTTGGTTCAGGTTCAGCTGATGTTGAACTTGATGTAGGCAGATCTTCATCACTATCATCGAGAGATATTTGGTTCATTTCATCAAAAGTGACGTTGATTGATTCTTCGATGATCATGGTACGTTTGTTGAAGACTCTGTACCCTTTGCTCTTAGCCGCATAACCTAGAAATATACCTTCATCGGCCTTTTCGTCAAACTTTCCCAAGTTGTCTTTAGTATTAAGAATAAAGCACTTACAGCCAAAAATCTTAAAGTATGAAACTGAAGGAATTCTATCAAACCATAACTCAAATGGAGTCTTCTTCGATTTGGGTCGAATTAGAACTCTATTGAGCACAAAGCAAGCTGTATTGACAGCTTCAGCCCAGAAGTATTTGGGTAGGCTAAATTGATTTAACATCACTCTGGCCATTTCGGTTAGAGTTCTGTTCTTACGTTCCACAACTCCATTTTGTTGTGGAGTTCTAGGGCAGGAGAACTCGTGTATGAAACCGTGTGTGTCACAAAATTGCTCGAAATCAGCATTCTCGAATTCGCCTCCATGATCGCTTCTAATTCGAGTGATCATGTAACCTTTTTTATTTTGTACTTTCTTGTAAAAGGCGACAAATTCGGATAATGCATCATTCTTGCGTGTCAAGAAATATACCCACGTGTATCTAGAAAAATCATCTACAATAACAAATGCATATAATTTACCTCCGAGGCTAGCAACTCTGCTAGGACCGAATAAATCCATGTGTAGCAATTGTAGAGGTCTAGTAGTACATACTGCGTTTACAGACTTGAATGTGGATCTGGTAGCCTTGTTCTTTTTACATTGGCTGCATACCGAATCCTTCTTGAATGTTATGTCTGGTAAACCGCGTACTATCTTCTTTGTCGATAATCTTGAAATTGTATCCATATTTGCATGACCGAGTCTCATGTGCCATAGATAACTCTCATCACTTTTGGCCATTAAGCATCTACCTGAAATGTTAGCTTCTTCCAACAGATAGAAAACATATAAATTGTCTTCCCTGATTCCTTCAAAGATAGTACTACCAGTTGAGCTATCAACTATAGTACATTTGTCTTTGCCAAAGTTGATACCATAACCATGATCAGCTAGATGACTTATGCTGAGTAGATTATGTTTCAACTCGGTAACCAGACAGACATCTTTAATCATGGGATAGAGAGACTTACCAACATCACCGATACCAATAATATACCCTTTCAAATTATTACCGAAGGAAACATAACCTTCCTTCTTCTTCTTCGACAGTGTTGCAAATAGGGTAGCGTCACCGGTCATATGCCGTGAGCAACCGCTGTCGAGGATCCATTTGCTTCTAGCATGTGAAGGGTGTTCCACCTACAAAATAGTTTGTAGATGAAACCTTTGGTACCCATTTCTTGTAGGGTCCTGAATTGTTAGCTTTAGGTATCCAAGCATAAATATTTAAATCTACAAGCTTTCTCATTCTATATGCAGATGATATATGACCAATGAGGCCATAATAATGACATTGTGCATGTCGAGTATTGAAAGCTGAGTGGTGTGCATGGTTGGTAGGTTCGGGTTTTCTAGTATAGAAGAATGTATACCTATGATCATGTTTGGGCTTAACCTTTTGGGGTAAAGGTTTTGTATGGTTTGGTCTGACAGTGTTTGGCTTGGGAATGTTCCGAATTCTCGGTAAGTGACACGTGTTAGGATAGGAAGCAGCAGGCTCAGGCTGTTTTCCTAACCTAATTTCCAACCTTTTGGAAGTGTCATATAACTTAGTATAATCAGAAGTGAGTGATTCCATTCTGATTTGTGCAGATTGAAGACTTTTCTTTTCTCTAGAAAGATCTTCTCTCAATTGGTCTATAATCTTGTCTTTATCTTCGGATGACTGTTTAGTCTCGTGTAATAAGAGCTTTATAGAGGAAAGCTCACCAGACTCACTAACATTAGCTCTAACCTCAGCTAGTAGGTCGGTAAGTCTTCCTATTTCTCCTTTGTACTCTTTGAGTACCTTCTTAGCGGTCTGATATTTACTACGCAGTTTCCTGTAGTCAAGCATCAGGTCACTGAAGGCATCTCCTAATTGTTCAAAGGTGAAGTCATCATATGTTTCTACAAGTTCAGTAGGTACCTGATCGATTGCCATGAAGCAGATGTTTGCAGCGTCCTCTGAATGTTCATCTTCTGAGTCGCTAGCTTCACTCTCATGCCATATGCTGGTGTTGGCATATTTCCGAGACGTTGATCTTTTCAGGTTGCCTTTTTCATACCTGTTGTTCTTCTTGCTCGATGATGAGTTGATGGGACATTCCTTCTTCATATGTCCCTTCTTCTTGCAGCCATAGCAGACAGCATCTTCTTGGTACCAGTTGTTGCTGTTGTTCTCTTTGACTCTCTTCTCATGTCTCATAAATCTTTTGAACTTCCTTGCTAGGAGAGCTTGATCTTCAGCGTCAGATCCACTGCTGTCTGAGTCATCTTCAGCAGCTTTTCTGTGCTGAGCCTTGAGGGCGATAGTCTTCTCCTTTGGTGCAGGTTCTTCAAAATCTTGTAGCTCCAGTTCATGAGTGAGTAGTTTACCCATGAGTACTTCAAGTGACATTGTAGTGAGGTCGTTTCCTTCAATGATAGCTGTAGCCTTCGGAATCCAGTTCTTGGTGAGAGCTCGCAGGAGTTTGCGAATCTTTTCGTGGTTACTGTAATCTTTGCCTAAGGAGGACAAAGGGTTTACAATATCCAAGAACCTCTCGAACATTTGTGTGACTGTTTCATTTGGCTTTATTTTGAACGCCTCGTACTCTTGAGTAAGTCTGCTGACTTTTGACTCCTTGACTTGAGTCGTGCCTTCATGTGTAACTTCGAGAAGCTTCCACACACCATTTGCCGTTGTGCATGTAGATACCCTGTTAAATTCTGTTCTGTCTAAGGCACAAAAAGAGCATTAATGGCACGTGCGTCAAGACTGGCCTTTTTCTTTTCTTTCTCTGTATAACTGCTTTGGGGTTTTTCAACCAAAACTCCCTCGACATTTATACGAGGTGGCTTCTGATAGCCATCAAGAACAATAGCCCATAAGTCAAAATCAAGAGATTTCAAGAAGAAACTCATCCGTGTTTTCCAATAAGTGTAGTTAGTACCATCAAACAGAAGGGGTCTGTTTGTGGCCTGACCTTCACTTGTGAATTTCATAGTAGCCATGTGATGTGCTGTGATCTAATAAATAATGAATAAATAATAGCACTGTTACCTCGCTTTACCTGTAACACCTGCTCTGATACCAATTGTAGGAACGATATAGTAAAGCGTAATACTCTAGAGGGGGGGTAAATAGAGTTGGCAGCGGAATAATGCTAAATAAAAAATGTTAGCAACACAATCACAGTATATAATCACAGTTAAAATAATGTAAAGGCAGAGTTCAGAAAGCAAACGCAAAGACAGCAATGTATACTGGTATCCCTCTGTTGAGGACTAATCCAGTCGGTAGAACTCTTGCTACCAGTTGAATCCACTATAGGAAAAACCGTAAGTTTTCTTACGAAGTCCTTGCAACTTCTACAACGCGAGCTTTGATACGAAGAACTCGTCCAACTTCAAATGTGAAGAGGTATTCTTCAATCAAGCCTTCTGATTACAATCTCTCAGAAACTTCTAGACCGTACCGTACTGGCAAATCGACTAGAGGATTGTAACTGGCTTGGGATCTGAAAATAAAAGCTCTAGAAAACTCTTTGGAAGGCAGAAAGCTTTTTAGATAGAGAGAAGATTGAAAGTGAATGAGTGAATTGAAATGATCGAAATCCATCTCTATTTATAGGAATTCCAAAGGGAGAACTCTGTCAGAATTCGGGCAGAATTCGGGCAGAACTCGATGAGCAAATCTCGGTCAAATCCGCAACTGCAGGAGGACCAAGTTCCAGAGAATTCAAAAATCAAACGGCCACCAACCGAACTCTGGCCGAACTCTGGCCGAACTCTGGCCGAGTTCTGTCAGGGTTAGGTTAGGGTTTTTAAAATAGATTTTTGGTGATTTTGAAAACCTTTTTGAAAACCTTTTTGTAAACATTTTTGATAGGTCATTTTAAAAACATTTTGAACTATTTTGGGGATAGCCTATTTGCCAGTACGACTCGGTGTACAACGTATTCCTAGACTCAAATAAAATAAAAAATTATATTGCATAGGAAGTACAGACTCAAGTAGGCAAACAGATCTTCAGTCTTGAACAGAGTGA
Organism: Iris pallida; assembly: GCA_029216955.1. NCBI lineage: Eukaryota > Viridiplantae > Streptophyta > Magnoliopsida > Asparagales > Iridaceae > Iris > Iris pallida. Next base: position 21,874,340 of record JANAVB010040619.1, read on the forward strand.
ATATCCAATCTTGCTTATGTCCAAGGAGCTGAGATGTCCTAACAAGCTTCGTATATCCAGACAGAGTTTTGATCAATTATTAAAATCAGGTTGACTATGACCAATGGGCCAACATTGCGATGCCATCTTGATATTCTGGCTATATTATATAATTACCTGCACGGGTATCTGGTAGTTGTCCTATAGTCTTAGCGTGGTTAGGATTGCTTGCTTGCTTGTTGCATAATACTAAGGATGGATCACAACTGGGACTATAGGCGCCGAGGCTGATTCTTACTTAGCATTCTCGTACTGAGGTACGACATCTAGGAGGATGAGCATGTGACCACGGTATGTGATTTCGGATAAATGTAGGGTTAATCTAGGCAACTAAAAATGGTAAAAGCATTGGGAGGGAACGGAATCCCGAGATCGTGCATTACCGGCCGCCACAGGCTCGTCCTGGCACGTCGGGGTTGGCCGCCACGGATATGGCCGTATTCGACTACTATATGTACTCCTGCTTAGCACGGTGGCTTTTCGAGGGACCGTGCATACCTGCCTACTATGCGTTATTTGGCCTCACTAGCCCTTGCGAGATATGGCACGATCTGAGTATTCCTATGTTGCATTGTTGGGGTAACCCAACCTCCACATAGATAGCCGTAGACTTTTGAGTGGCCGCTTATTCACCTAAATTGTATGGCTTGTTGCTTGCTAAGATGGCTGGCACGTAACACTGTCCCGGCGTGGTGATTCATTCCCTTGTTCTTGTTTGATGTAGGGATGGGTTACCGTTCCGATGACGGACTACGAGTTCCAGTTGGCGATGCAAGTATTAGTGGATGTTAGGATGATTGTGATGATCGTTGGTTACTTACGTATTAGTAGTTGGATTGCTGCCTTATATTCTGTAATCGTGCGTTGGTACCGCACGATCCCTTACCTTATTTACTATTTTTAGATGCTATTCCTGTCATATTATATCCTGTTGTTTTTCTTCGTCCGTCCTTGAGCCTTCCTTTCTGGTACTTGCTACGGTTGGCCTGACCAACCCTGGATTGTTCCCAGATTGCCTGTGACCGACCATGTGGATCTTCCAGACTTGACTTGGAGGACGTGCTTCAGTTTCTGACCATGAGGGAACTGTGTGGGAAGGTATTCTTGTCTACATTATTTCTTATTGTAGACTCTCTGATTATCATATGAGTATTTCCTATTTTTCATATGATTATCTCTCTTGTCGTTATTTTATTGATTATTACCTGTGGATATGAGATCGGATTTAGGCCATAGACTGCTTGCATGCTAGGATACCCAGCAAGATTGACAGCCACGATCGCCATATGACGTTTTATACCTCATACGGAGTAGCTGGCCTAGTCCGTCCCAGTATTTTGGTACTGGGGCGTGACAAGGTTTTAGTGGTGGCCCATGTAGGTCTCGTTTTGAGATATTGTTGGGTATCACATGATTGTTGATCTCAGTCTACTATTCCTTGGGATTCTAACTTGCTACACTTGCCTTTCGCTCCCTTGAACTTGTGAATTGGTCCTCATCTCTACCTGGACCTATTTTGCTTTGCCCTGTCTCATTTGTTGTTATCTACCCCTGATCCTTGTTTGATAGATATGATCCTATAGTTGGTCATGTCGATCGTTTTATCCGATGAGATGTCATCTTATCTCCATCATTGGGTTACTTGATTATCTGTCTTGGGTTCTGTACTCGCTACCGGTGTTTCGCCTTGGTTGATTTCTTGTTATCCCTTTCGTACGTTGACTTCGTGTTGACTTAGTGTCATTATCGTCCTCTTCGAGCGTTGGCTGGATTGCTGCAGAATGAAGATTTTGTCTGGACTCTGAGATTGGATATTTCAGCATTTGTTGAGTATCCGAGGGATATTCTTGTATCGATTCGGCTTCCTTAATTCCGGACAGTTTCGCACTCATGATTATATATTTTAGATATTACCTTGATTATAGATATACCTTCTATACATTATGTTTTGATATGGATTCTTGATTTGGAGTATTTTTCTATGGATATGGAGTATTTTTCTAGAAAAGCTATCTTGTGGTTATTATTAAAGATATTTTTGGATGTGTGTTGTGATTCACATGGATTTTGGATTTTGATGGTTTTCTAGGACTCGTTATATTGTTAGAGATTTTGTGATTTTAGTGATTCGGATATTTGGGTTATGGATTTGATTCGTTTTGGGTATTTGTTAAGAGTACCGGGTGACCCTAGTATACCTTGACGGCGTGGTAACGAAAGTTGCAGCTGCTCGATTATAGTGTCATGGTGAATCTTTTACAGCCATTCCGGATGGCGAGGCAGGGAATGACCATGGCACAAACTTTTCGGATATTAGGAAACTACGGTCATCGGTTCGAGACATATCCTGTATTTTATGATTTATGAGGATTTTATGTAGTTGGGATTCTACGTTTTTGGACATTGTTTTCGATATTTTTGTTTTGATTTATGGGGTTATTTCGTGCATGCGAGATTTTGCTTTTACGAGATTGCTTCATTGTTTAGATTTACCTTACGAGTTGATTTATGTAGCCATGCACTGTTCTCCTTGATGTTTTCATATTGAGATTTTGTTCGTTTCTTATTGTATTACTTGATTTCTGTAAGGTGGGTAGAGTTTTCATGGCAGATATATATGTACTAGTTTGAAAACCCTATTTTGATAATTTTGAAATTTCGAGGACGAAATTTTTGTAAGGTGGGTAGGATGTCAGATCCCTATTTTGGAAATAGGTATATGACTGTATTTCGACTGTATTTCGTATTTTGGAGGATTTTAATTTTGGGGTATTCTTGAAATTTTTATTATTTTCTTGGAGGTAATTTTATCCTCATTATTATTATTATTATTAATTCATTGATCCCTATATCTACCCTTCCAAAATAAACCCTAATCCTAAATCTACCACTCTCTCTCAGCTCTCACCCCCCTTTAGCCGCCAGCCCCCTCTCTCCTCCTTTACTCTCATCTCTCTCCCTCGAGCTCTTTCTCTCTCCTCCCCTCTTCTCTGGAGAAGCCCCCCCGAGCTACCCCTCTCTCTCTCACCCGAATCTCACTCTCCTCCCTTCCCTCTCCCTCTCGATCTCCCCCTCTCCTCTCCTGCTCTTCCCCGGCCAGCTCCGGCCACCACTGCCCCCACCAGCACCGCCCACCGCCATCAGTCACCACCACCACTGTCCCTTTCTCCTCCGGTCCCCGAGTGCCATCGGCGCCCTCGTCTCCACCGCCACCACTTCCGTCTCTCCCTCTCTCACTGTTCCCGGCGCCCGCCACCACCGTGGCCGCCCTCGTCTCGGTCACCGCAGTCGCCTCCTTCGCCATGGTCGCCACCACCACTGCTCTTTTCCTCCTCCGGCCACCTCCCTCTCGTCCGGCGCCATCGCCACGACCAGCACCACCATCGTCGGCGTCTTCATCACCTCCGCCACCACCTCCGTCGACGCCGGCTCCGCCATCTCCCCCGCCCCTTGGCGCAGCCGCTGCCGCTGCCGTCCTTTCTCCACCGCGGGGCCGACCCGACCTGGCCGAGTCCTCCTATGGTGAGCTCCGCCACCCTCCTCTTTTCCCTCCTCGGGCTGTGAGCTCCTCGGGGAGCGAGCCCCTCGATCGGCGCGCCTCGGGCAGCGTGCTGCCTCGAGCAGTGCGCTGCCTTGTGCAGCGTGTCCCTTCGGGCAACGCAGCCTCGGTTGGTGCGCTTTCTCGTTCCCCGTGTTTTTGGGATGCGTGCACCTCGGTGTACGTGTTAGTCCTATTTTGTGCACCTTGGTCTACGTGCTGCCTTGGGCAGCAGGATGCCTCGAGCCCCGCGCTGTCTCGGGCACCGTGCTACTTCGGGTTGTGTGTAGTCTCGATCCTCGTGTCTCGGCCTTTGTGCCTACCTCGTGACCCGTGCCGTCTCGAAATGTGCATGAACCGATTTGCGTGTCGTATCGATTTGAGAGTCATATTGTTTCTTGTGTTGCCTCGGTTTGCGTGCATGTACCGATTTGCGTGCTCGCTCCGATTTGTGTGCCGCATTGGTCTTTATGCCGTCTCGAATCGCGTGCACGCCTCGATTTGTATGTCGCGTGATTCGTAGGCCATTCTGATATTCGTAATTTTCTCGATCTACGTGCACGTCTCGATTTACGTGCACGTATTTCCCGTTCATCTCGATATTCGTGATTTTCTCGATTCTCGTGCGCGTCTCGATATGCGTGCACATCTTGGTTTGCGTGTCCGTATCGGTCCGCGTGCCTCGGTTTTCGTACCAGATCCCTGTACTGCTTGTGGGACCCGTACGGTATAGCCTCGTGCCATTCTTCGTGATTTTGTCATTATTTTATTATTTAATTCTAATGATTGTTTATTGTGTGTTCTGAGGATCTCGATTGGCGTGCTAGCTGGGATCGCGACTGCCGAAGACTTGCTTACCTAGCCGAGCCCTCTAGGCAAGTATCCCTTGCTCATCGACGCCTATTGTCGTCTCTCCTGGATTTTATGGCATTTAATTAATTTGTACTTGTAAACTGTATAACTATGACTAGTGTAGCCTAGTAGTAGAACTGCCATGATGATAACTTAGGATAGCTTGGTCCGATACCGGGATAGACCGTATCGGACAACTCGGATGGGTCATCCACACCTCCGAGGACACGAGCACGACTCACATGTATGGATTGTCCCCATATGCCCCGTGTCCGACTCGCGGTCGGGTAACGGCTTTGGCTAACTGTTTCTATGACTTTGTTTGTGGCTTGGATATGACTGTGGGTCTTGGTGCGCCCTGCGTGGCGATTCTTGCTGCATGTGTTG
>JANAVB010040619.1:21886655-21889155 GCA_029216955.1 Iris pallida
GCTGGCTGCAGTGAACCCACACTCTCCGCTCTCAGGTAATTGGTGACAGTGTACTGCTGGCTGCAGTGAACCCACACTCTCCGCTCTCAGGTAATTGGCGACAGTGCGCTGCTGTCTAGTCCTCGCAGTCGGTAAAATGCTCCAACTATATTCCTAAGAACGTCAAAGAGCTGCTAGGGATTCAACTTAGTTGACTATGGTAGAAAATGTAAACACCTGCATGTAAGTCTCAATCCTTAAAGTAAAAGGTTAACCGGGGGAAATAACTGACGACAAGGAAAATAAGGACATCCTAACATTTATCTCATATATATTTCAAATAGCTGAGGGAAAACTTTAAATCAAATCTAACTCGAGATTCGTACACGAATAACAGAATCAAAAATTATAAACTTAAATCCTTACAGCAAAAGAGAATTTAAAATGGACAATTCTAACTTATGATATAAGATTTATATCTAATAAAGCAAAAGAAAACTAAACAGTTCATCAAGATCAAAGCCTTAATTCTAGGTAACCTAACTTACCAAATGAATGGTATATCCACATCGGATCATATCGTCATGTCAAAAGTAAGAGTGTACCTATAGGGATCTAGCAAGCTATCTAAATTTAATAATTCTAAATTGCATGGCCTATCTAACAACCTTAACTATCCAATGGTCAATTTGAACAAGGGACTCCTAGTCCTAGTCATTATCTTAAATCATTTTAATCCTAGTTTGTGAATGAGCATTTCCTGGTCGCAGGCTCGCAGTAGCACGACTAAGATACATACCACCACGAGTTTGCAGTCTTTTGCGAAGACTGACATGCATGGGCCACCACAAAAACTTGTTACGATCCGCACCCGCTTTTTCGGATACGAGACGTGTCCAAGCCAGCCTACGCCGCAGAGTCGGCGGTAGAACGCTGTCAAGCCCGCAAGAAATAAATGCTCAAAATCACAAAACATAATATTTGCTGCTCATTCACATTTCTAAGTTTATTACAACATTTACAAGATTTATATTTAAAGGAAAATACAAAGTTCTCACAATTAATAAAAATGACAACTAGTTCCACTATCTAGGTCGGCCTCAGCATACCCATGTTTCCCAGTGCTAAGAGTGATCGCGGCTAAACCTGAAAAATGTTGGTTTCCAGTCAAGAATGGAACAAGTACACAAATCGACGGCAATACAAAAACATAATAGAATTAACAAGACATGAAAATAACATATAAGATATGAAAACCGGAAAGTACTGATGACATGGCACGGTGGAGAAGAAAAGGAAAAATAAATAAAAGACATCTACCTATGTCGTATAAAATATTCATTTCGACATGTAAACGGTTAGGGAATAAATTCGGCACCTGCACGTGTCGTGTACAGGTGCTATTGTTCACGAATAGACATCATGGAGATAGTTCTGGGTAGTCCACATGCCTACTAAGATATTTTTCCTCCCGACTACTCCGTGTGACGAGCGTGCCAACAAGCAGCAAGATATATGTATAGACATAAAATAAAAAGACTACTATGAATCGAAAGCAATCAGAAAGTGCACTTGCCTAAGGTCCTTAGCTGGTGAAACTAATAATAATATACCACTCAATGAGCCACAATCAGTCAACACATGCGGAAGTCTTCAGATGCTGAAATAAACATTACCAACGTTCTCAGAATAGTCAAATTATCTAGGATTGCCTGTCCTTAAGTCCAATTCTGGACACAGGGGCAAAATGGTAATTTTAGGCAAAAATGATGTCCGCCGTTGGACCCGCTTTGCACCGAAATGCGTGCCAGAGTCAACGGTCTCTAAAGTCATCAAACTATATGTCAATAGGTTCGGTTTTTCGATACGAACCCAACTGTATGTCCAGAGTTGGATTCCGACGGACCGTGCATAAAATTGCCCATTGAGTCGGACCGTGAGGCCCGCAAAATGGCGTCTGATTCAACTATCTCAGAATTGGACCAAACTTGGCATACAGGACCAGAAAAATGATACGGTCCTGTTGGCGCAAGTTTCGTCTTGATCTGACGAGCATGCACAAAGTAATAGAGAAATTTGCACAGAGGCTGATACGGTAAATTTTGACGGATACGCATCAAATTCGTCGCGCACACGCGACCAATTTGAATTCCATAAAAGCCCATACGACCACGAAGCCGTTACGCAACTTTCGATTCTTTCGATTCACGACCACGTCGTCCGGTTTGGCAGGACGCACGTCGTATCGAAGGATTTTATTGAAATTTTAGTTTTCGAAAACAGGTTTTTCTTGGATTTCAAACAGAAATTACTTGTCGTACAGTATGCTAGAAATAGTTCTAATTAAAGGGTTTTAATCCTCTACATGTTGTCTAAAAGTCCCTTTAAATATTTTTCCTAAACTGTGGTTGGATCGGCAAATATTTGCCTTCTAAAAAGGTCGTTTGGACTGGTTTTGTGTCCTGTTTCGACAGGTTTTTTGGCAACTTTGGGTTCGACTTACGAAGCGTGCAGTACAAAT
>JANAVB010040619.1:21891655-22002096 GCA_029216955.1 Iris pallida
AAGGATTTAATCACATAGCCCCTAATAATTCTCCACCCCCGAACAGTATAATGGATCTGGACATGACATGTTATGACACGGGATTCAAAAGCAGGGGACCAGCCTACTCCCAAATCGATGTCTATACAGTACAGAAAATAAAAAATATCACGTACCAATATACCAAGAAAGTCCAGGAATAATATCTCATGTCATGATCCAACATATACTAGTCCGTGAACTATCATGACTGGAAATCGAGTAAGACACTACAACTGAATCGGATATAGCAGATATCAAGACAATAAAAACTATCAGTAAATGTACTCGCAGGGGGACCTGAGCTGATAAGGTGAACAGATGCTCAGAGTAATCACAAATCTAAAGATGAGATACCATGAGTCAACAGGGTTTAATAATAAAAGAAAAGCTAATCTAGTCATGATATGCAAGTCCAAGTCAAAACTAGGTCAAACTAAGTCGTACCAAGCTAAACTAGGTCATACTGAGCCAAACTAGGTCACACTAGCACAACCAAGGTCAAACAAGGTCACAGGAAGTCAATCCAAGTCAAATAGGTCAATCTGGGTCAAGGGTTGACTTACAATTGACTTTTGGTCAAAAAGTCAACTCTGGTCAACAATGAGTCAACCCTGGGTCAATCCTAGGTCAAACTTATCAAATATTGACTAATAGTTGACTTTTAGTCAACTGGTCAACTCTGGTTTGGTTTTGGGTCGATTCTAGGTCAAGCGTTGACTTGAAGGTGACTTTCGGTCAAAAAGTCAACTCTTGGTCAACGGAGGTCAAAACTAGCCTAAACTACTCTCATCTAGTCATTATCTACTAAGACAACCTATTTCTAACCCCATCTAGCAATCAGAAACCCAATACCTTATATTACCCAATATCCTAACATTTATCCTTTACAAGGTATTTTCGATACCTTGCCTATTACAAAGGAAACCCCGCTAATTCTCAAGATACTAGCCTAAGCACCTTAGGGCAGCTAGATACTATCCTATCTAAGGTTTACCTACGAAGAAATCTGGATTTTCTAGACATCTAGTCCATCTTATGGTCATGTTGGTTACTCAAAATTACCTTAAAGTATCATGAGACACCCTATGGTATCTTGAGATATCACTCTCCTAACACTATCCAACCATATTAGCTCTATTAGGATACTAACTTATCTAGTAAACTCACTAAACACACCCCACTAGGTCCAAAACGCTCAAATCTAACATCTCGTATCCTAACTTATACTAACTTATAAGCTAACATCTACTAAGAAGTCCTAACTAACAAATACCTAACAACTTGGTAGTAAACTCTATCTAATAAGGGCTAACTAATATATAGGGATGGCTAAATGGAAGGGGGCTAAATTCTAAAGAAAACTGGAAATTAAACGGATTAAAACTAAAGGCTTAAAAGCTTAATAAGCTGTCAATAAGCTGCTGCTTATTGCACTGCTTATGCTGCTGCTTATGCTCACTGCTTATGCTGCTGCTTTCTGCTGCTGCTGCTGCCGCCGCAAGCTGCTGCTTTTCACTGCTTATCGCTGCTTTTGTTTATTGCTTATCAATCTCTTATATATATATATATATATATATATATATATATATATATATATATATATATATATATATATATATATATATATATAAAAAATATATATATATATATATATATATATAAAATCAATAATAAAAATACTTGTATATATATCCTGAAACATGGAGAAAAATGTAATGACAAGCAATAACACATCTCTAACATATAAAAATCTAATATTAATACATGTATTAAATTATTTAAACACAAGTGTCCAATATTGGGATTTCCCATATGGACACAAAACACAACTAGGACACTCCTAATAGCTCCAAATGGATACGAAATGGACACAAATAGAGACACAACCATGGGGGTCATTCCTATGGGTTCAAATGAATCCTAAATGCATGTAGAGATAAAATAGAGAAGAGATTATACCCCCTGGTTGATCGAATCTAAGGAAACTCCTTCCGATATGACACCGACACGTAGAGACCGCCAAATGGACACGAACCAAAGCCAAATCCTCCCAAACTTGGCTAGCACCCTCTTTTCATGGAGTAGAGAAGAAATGAAGAAGATTTGGTGGAAGAATAGATTGATTTGGAGATGAAATCAATGGTGGTTGCTCTCAAAATTTGGGGAAGAACAAGAGAGAGAAATTTGTGGATAGAAATAAAATGAAGTAACTCACCCCCTATCCCTATTATGGCCGGCCCTATGGGGGTTTTGTCCCTATTAGCTAATGTCTAAAATACCCTCCATCTATCTCTAATTGATTTAATTAAAATAGGTTTTAGGTTGAGGCTAAATTAGTCTAGTTTTAAATCTCTAATTAACAAAACCTAGTCATAAATAATTAGTCTAACATACTAACTAAAATATTGTCATGTGTGGGCCATATCTAACTAATAAGTGGGTTCCACTAGAGTCAAAGCTACCCCGGGTCCCCAATACAAGTCGAATTTAGTTAAAATTCAAACCCGACTCAAATAACCCCAAAACAATATCATAAATAATAAAATAAATTTCAAAAATATTCAAAAAAATAAAAAATGGCAAAAATACCCCTGTTCTTGAAAACTGGGGGTAACAAATCTATCCACCTTAAAAAATTGTCCTCAAAATTAAAACAAAGCAATCACAGAAAAACACATGTAGAAAACAATCCCTCTCAAATACTTCCAAAAGAAATTTCTGCAAAATAAAATTCTCTTAAGGCACAACAACACTTGCAAATAAAAACTATTACGTGTCCGACACGGACACGAAACCAACACAAAATCTCACCTATCAAAAGCCAAATCAACAATCACCAATGCAATAATATTAAAAATAAATCAAAGAGGTCCAATGACCAAAATATCCTTGGGCCAAAAATGACACTGAAAATATCCTAATCACATGGTTAGGCTCTAGGTCAAACAGTCCTTAGGGTTCCACTAGCAAAACATCAAAATCACAAGTCATGGCTTAAAATTTTAAAATGATTAAAATCTCCAAAATCAAAGCAAAAATTAAATAACAATAATTAAATGACTAAAATTATAACATTTAAAATTACTCTCAATTAGAAACTGGGTGCTACAAGTCTATCCACTTTAAAAGAATTCATCCTCAAAAATTAAGGTGGTAGTGCTCCTTATAGGTCAAACATCTCACAAACAAAATCTCAAAATCATGCAATTCGATAATCGTATGCGTCTGTCCAAAATTATGATACTCAGAATCTCCGTCATGCTAGTAAACAAGGCTACGATAATCACAGAGTCCTCGACTAAGGTACATACTGATGGAATTGGGGATTCCCAGGACCCTTCCTTTGGTGTGTGTATTGATCGATAGCAAGTTAAACAGATCTAATATGTGTTCTAACCCTTTATAGGCGGAAACTAGGGTTCACGAATTATACCTGCGACAGAAAGGAGACAAGTAATTCCTGGCAATCTCGAGCGGACGACCCCAAGATCTTCTGCACGTATTCCTTCCTCGAGTTGGACGTCGTGTGGGCGACGATCTCCAAACCTTTTCTTCTCCTTGGCAGCCCTCTCTTTCTCTCCTTACGTGAATCACGAATTTAGAAAAAGTTTCAGATTTCTGATTAGTAATCTGGCGACCAGAGAATAGAGGATATATATAGGCTACGACAGGAACCATAAGGAGAAATTAGGGTTAGGCCTCCTAACGGATCTGGATATCCCGTGTTCAGCCCGAACACACAAAATCAGGCCCATTAACAATAGCTCGATCCACTAATGAGCTATTGTTGTACTACCTCCCTAATCCCAAATTATGTTTGTAGGCTCTTTTTATTATATGTTCGTTTGGCTCCCCATGTTAAGATATCGTATGTCCGTCGATCAAATTAAGTTACTGACAACTATATTGATTCGACATCTTTTATCCTTAAGTAGTACCGCTCAACTTTATTTGTCATGTCGGATATAATCCACCTGCAGGATTTACATGACAATCCTTATGAGCTCCTTAAGGGGACATCATCAACCCGATGTATCGGGACATAGATTTCATTTATAATCAACAGCCCATCATACATACAATGTTATTGCCCAATTCATAGAGGTTGTCGATCCATAATGAATCTCACTCTTTTATGAGTCAAAGTAATGCACACTGTATATACATGTCCGTTATTATATACGGATTAAGAGCACAAGCATCCATAATAATAGAGGTGTTTGTTCTCTTATGTAGTCAGTACAAAGAGAACAACCTCAAACGGTCCTGTTCAATACACACAAAGTGTACTAGTGTAAACCTATAGTCAAGATAGACTAATACCAAATTGCACTACAACCTTTCCAATAGATTGTCCAAGTCCATCTAGGTTGTGAACTATTTATATACTCCATAGGAAACTGATAATATGATCTTCTGTGTGACACCACACACCATATTATCTACAATATAGAATATCAGACATTTGCATTAACACTTGCAACAAATACATATGCAAACATTTTCCCATATGATTCTCATTCAAAATTTAAGGAAATAAGGTTATTACAAAAGTGATGCTTTTAGTATATAACCCTTCTCCCACTTATACTCAAAGCATTGCTTTTCATTATACTGTTACAAATCTCCCACTTATACTTAAAGCCATGCTGCTACACATCTGACTCCCATTCCCTTAACATGACTATCAAAAGCCTTAGCTGGTAAGCTCTTTATAAAGGGATCAGCTAGGTTGTCGGCTGATTTTATCTTGATCATAGCAAATTTTTATTTCTTTATGAAATCTCGTATCAGGTGGTACTTGCGCTCAATGTATTTGCCTATCTTATGGGCTCGTGGTTCCTTCGAGTTTGCAACTGCACCACTATTATCACAATAAAGTGTAATAGACTTAGGCAAACTAGGTACCACATCCAAGTCCAACAGAAAGTTTCTGAGCCAAACTGCTTTTTTGGCTCCCTCGGAGGCTGCTACATACTCGACTTCCATGGTGGAATCAACAATACATTTTTGCTTGATACTCCTCCACACAATGGCTCCACCTCCCAAAGTAAACACATAACCTGAGGTAGATTTTCTGGAATCCCTATCTGACTAAAAATCTGAGTCTGTATACCCCAAGGGAACTAAACTATCTGCCTGGTAAACTGGCATATACTCTTTAGTCCTGTTCAGGTACTTGAAAATATGCTTTATGGCAGTCCAGTGCTCTTGTCCTGGGTTAGACTGATATCTGCTGACCATGCCTACGGCAAAGCAGATGTCTGGTCTCGTACATAGCATTACATACATTAAGCTTCCTACTGCTGAAGTATAAGGAAATGCCTTCATGTTCTCTATCTCTTTAGGTGTCCTTGGACACTGCTCCTTTGATAGAGCAATTCCATGTCTAAAAGGTAAGAAACCTTTTTTAGAATTTTATATACTAAAACGAGTTAGTACAGTATCGATATAGGAAGCTTGGGATAAGCCCAACATCATTTTCTTGCGATCTCGTAGAACTTTGATCCCAAGGATGTGACCTACTTCTCCCAAGTCCTTCATATTAAACTGTTTGGATAACCATACCCTTACATCAGATAACACCTTCACATTATTTCTAATGAGCAAGATGTCATCCACATAAAGTACTAGGAACACCACTACGTTTCTGTCACACTTTCTGTATACATATGATTCATCCTGACATTGATCAAATCCATAGGATTTTATTACCTGATCAAAAAATATGTTCCAAGATCTGGATGCTTGCTTAAGTCCATAAATGGACTTCTTGAGCTTACAAACAAGATGCTCATGGCCCTTTTCAATAAACCCGTCTGGTTGCTTCATATAGATGTCTTCCTCAAGACTTCCATTAAGAAAATCTGTCTTGACATCCATTTGCCAAATCTCATAATCGAGATGAGCTACAATAGATAAAAGAATTCAGATAGACTTAAGCATGGCTACAGGAGAAAAGGTTTCCTCATAATCGATACCCTCTCTTTGAGTAAAACCTTTTGCTACAAGTCGAGCTTTAAAGGTTTCAACCTTACCGTCTGATCCTTTTTTCTCTTATAGACCCATTTGCATTCAATAGATTTTACACCAACGGGTGGTTCTACAAGCTCCCAAACCTGATTAAAATCCATAGATTCTATTTCAGATATCATTGCTTTTTGCCAAGACTCTGTATTTTTATCTTGGAGTGCTTTATTGTAGGTACAGGGATCATAATCTTGTTCCTCAGGGACGAAGTCTGACGACTCTCCCAAGAATATATATCTATCAGGTTGTATCACAACCCTCCCACTACGACGAGGTACTATCGATTGTGGTGTAACATTTATGACACGTTGTACAGTTATTTATGGTTCATCCTCTTGTACTGTTGGTACTGAAGTACTTGGTGTCTCACGTCTCAGTTCTTCTAGAACAACTCTACTTGTGGGTTTATGGTTTATCACATAGTCTTCCTCTAAGAATCGGGCATTGGTGCTAACAATGACCTTCTGATCCTTAGGACTATAAAATAAACCTCCTTTCGTTCCTCTTGGATAGCCTACAAACAAGCGTACTTCTGTACGAGATTCCAACTTATCTGCTTTCCCATTCAGTACATGTGCTGGACTACCCCAAATGCGAACATGTTTCAGACTAGGCTTACGCCCAATCCACAGCTCTGTGGGAGTAAGAGGTACTGACTTAGAAAGAACCAAGTTTAAAATATAAACTGCAGTCTCTAAGGCATATCCCCAAAACGAATCTGGCAAATCCGAATAACTCATCATTGATCTAACCATCTCCATGAGAGTTCTATTCCTTCTTTCGGCTACACCATTCTGCTGGAGCGTTCCAGGTGCAGTCAATTGGGATACAATCCCAGCCTCTGATAAATAATCCCTAAACTCTCCAAAGAGGTACTCGCCATCACGATCTGATCGTAATATCTTGATACATTTTCCATGACATTTCTCTATTTCAGCCTTATACTCTTTGAATTTCTCAAAGCACTTAGACTTACGGCGCATTAAATAAATGTATCCATACCTTGAATAATCGTCAATAAATATGACAAAATATTCAAAGCCACCTCTAGCTTGGATAGTCATGGCTCCACTCAAATCAGAATGAACCAATTCCAACACATCTTTGGCCCTATACCCCTTTGCCGTAAAAGGCCTTTTGGCCATTTTACCTTCCAAGCAGGATTCACAGACTGGTAGTGCCTCCACTTCCAATGAACTCAAAGGTCCATCTTCAACTAGTCTTTGAATCCTTCTTAAGTTAATATGCCCCAATCGTAAGTGCCAAAGATATGTTTGTTTCATACAAGAAGGTTCTTTTCTCTTATTTAAGTTAGATGACATATTATTCATTTCCATAAGTTGCATTGTGGGCAAAATAGGATTAATGACATACAGATTATCAACCAATGCACCAGAACAAATAAAAATTTTATTCTTTCTAATAACAATATTGTCATTAAAATAAACTGAATATCCATCCTTAACTAACATAGAAACAGAAACTAAATTTTTTCTAAGTGAAGGTGCATAAAGACAATCTTTCAATGTCAAAGACTTATTTCTATCAAAAGATAAAGTAACATCTCCTAATGCAACGACCGATACTTTTGTAGCATCACCCATGAACAAGCATATATATCCATCACTGAGCCATCTGGTTTCCTGGAACCCCTGCAATGTATTGCAGACATGATTCGACTAAATATGTATTGCTCATGTATCTATACACCAGGTGCCGGTAGATAACATCGCTAAACATGTTTCGACTACTAGTAAATGAGATATACCTTCTTTGTTCCCTTGTTTGAGAAGTGGACAATCAGTCTTCCAATGTCCTGACCCTTTGCACTTGAAATATTTGCCTTTCGGCTTTTTCACCGCGCCTTGAGGTCCCATGCCCTTCTTTGCTGAGTTTGCATGTTTCTGAATGTTATTCTTCTTCTTACCGCCTTTTGGCTTAGAAGTAGAAGCCTTTTCAGAAACAAAAATATGACCACTATGCCTAAAGAGAGATTCAGCATCATGTAGCTCTTTTGCAAGTTCCGCCAAACTATACAACCTTTTGTTCATGTTGTAATTAAGGCAGAAATTGTCAAAACTTTTAGACAGAGTCCTAAGAATAATATCGACCTGGGATTCTCCATCGATTTCAGCTCCAACGATCTCCATCTCATTCAGATGACCCATCATCTTGAGAACATGATCCCTTACTGGTGTACCCTCAGCCATTTTTGTATTCATCAAATATTTTATAGCAAACTGCCTAGCTGCTCTACTCTGATGTTCGAAGAGTTCCTTGAGATTATACATCATGTCATAAGCAGTGGCCATGGCCTGATGCTGATGTTGTAGTACATTTGACATAGATGCCAGAATGTAACACCGCGCCATCTCATCTGCCTTTTTTCACTTTTTATAAGCCTCTTTGACCTCTTCATCAGAGTTAACATCAGGCTTAGGTGGGCATTCCTCAACAAGTACATATTTGTACTCCTCAGCAGTCAGAACAATGTCCAAATTACGTTTTCAGTCAATATAATTAGGTCCAGTAAGTTTGTTTTCTTTAAGAATCACCATAAGTGGACTGAAAGAACCCATTTTTTTGAAATCCTGAGAATCACATAAATAAAATTATGTAGGGCAAAAAACTTTTTGAATTAACTAAATATTGATTCCCTCAAAACAATAATAAGAAATTCACCAACACCTTGAACACCATGAATTTAGCATGCCACGATAGTGTGGACGTATAAAAATTCAACTTTGTTCAAGTAGATTTTTCTTATTAATTTTACTATCATGTCAACATAACTTTATGACAAATAAAATTAATATGCTTGTCTTGCTCTGGTCATACAAATAATAGCAGTGACTCCGATGGGGAGGATACTATTGTTTATATCTAAGTGTATACCATTACTTAATACTAAGTCCATTACCTTGTAATGAGTTCCTTCAGATGGAGAAGTGAACACATACTAGGTAACTTTCTACAATTATCCATAAGGAAGTTTGTACTGGGAATCCATAATTATACTCATCCGATATGGAGGAAAGCACTAAAGCCAACACGCAAGTATAATTACATCACCTACAAACCAGTAATGGAGACCATAGAATTTATACTAAATAAATATCCTCTCCCACTTAGTTATTTAACAATAAGATTTTTTGTACTAGTTGATATTATGTCCATGTTGTCCATTATATAATGTAGGCTTGGTTTTTCAAAAAAACAACCACACAATAATAAACATGCATAATCAGAAAAAGCAACATGACAAAAATAAGAGAAAATATCCAACTATTATGGTCATCTTTGCTGCTCCGTCCCCAACTATCCGAATCCAAAATCTGTCGTTGCACAGATCTATTCGGGGTTCGACCTGCCCGGTCAGGTCACGGGGTTCGGGGCAGCGCCTCGATTTTTTTAAAAGGTTTTGGCTATCGATTCCTTCATCGAAAATCATCTGTCTGCCTCTGGACTGCTTAAAACCAGCATCTCGTCCGACGTCAGAAACAGCTACCACCGCCATCACGATTGATCAAAAATAATTAAAATTACATCAATCCTATGCCTCCCGAAGGAGTTCACACATAATCTAGATTAAAAAATTAAAATAATAAGCACGATCAACCCTCATGATTTTAATTACATCTACAGCAACAACAACATCCACGACATATCCGTGGTTTAAACAACACAATCAAAAACATGCATTGGACTATAATAGTTGAATCTAAGATGCCTGCAAAACCGAGTTAGAACAGATCTACATCTACCGACTATTACACAGCGCAGGTTTTATTGGACAACATGGACGTATCAATCAATACGTAGATCCAAAGTGGCTCTGATACCAATTGATGGAACTGGGGATTCCCAGGACCCTTCCTTTGGTGTGCGTATTGATCAATAGAAAGTTAAACATATCTAATACGTGTTCTAACCCTTCATAGGCGAAAACTAAGGTTCACGAATTATACCTGCGACGGAAAGGAGACAAGTAATTCCTGGCAATCTCGAGCGGACGACCCCAAGATCTTCTGCATGTATTCCTTCCTCGAGTTGGACGTCGTGTGGACGACGATCTCCCAACCTTTTCTTCTCCTTGGTAGCCCTCTCTTTCTCTCCTTACGTGAATCATGAATTTAGAGAAAGTTTCAGATTTCTGATTAGTAATCTGGCGGCCAGAGAATAGAGGATATATATATAGGCTACGGCAGGGACCATGAGGAAAAATTAGGGTTAGGCCTCCTAACGGATCTGGATATCCCGTGTTCAGTCTGAACACACAATCCAGGCCCATTAACAATAGTTCGGTCCACTAATGAGCTATTGTTGCACTACCTCCCTAATCCCAAATTATGTTTGTGGGCTCCTTTTATTATATGCTTGTTTGGCTCCCCATGTTAAGATATCGTATGTCTGTCGATCAAATTAAGTTACTGACAACTATATTGATTCGACATCTTTTATCCTTAAGTAGTACCGCTCAACTTTATTTGTCATGTCGGATATAATCCACCTGCAGGGTTTACATGACAATCCTTATGAGCTCCTTAAGGGGACATCATCAACCCGATGTATCGGGACATGGATTCTATTTATAATCAACAGCCCATCATACATACAATATTATTACCCAATTCATAGAGGTTGTTGATCCGTAATGAATCTCACTCTTTTATGAGTCAAAGTAATGCACACTGCATATACATGTCCGTTATTTTATTCGGATTAAGAGCATAAGCATCCATAATAACAGAGGTGTTTGTTCTCTTATGTAGTCAATACAAAGAGAACAACCTCAAGTGGTTCTGTTCAATACACACAAAGTGTACTAGTGTAAACCTATAGTCAAGATAGACTAATACCAGATTACACTACAACCTTTCCAATAGATTGTCCAAGTCCATCTAGGTTGTGAACTATTTATATACTCCATAGGGAACTGATAATATGATCTTCTGTGTGACACCACACACCATATTATCTACAATATAGAATATCAGACATTTGCATTAATACTTGCAACAAATACAATATGCAAATATTTGCCCATATGATTCTCATTCAAAATTTAAGAAAATAAGGTTACTACAAAAGTGATACTTTTAGTATATAACCCTAACACATACCTCTAGAATCATGGTATTTAAAAATTTTGCATTGCCGCATGCTTGGCAGCAAAAATTTTAAATTCCTACACCCGAGAAATACGTCCATAATCCGACTATATGTCCTCACGATGCCTGCTAGCATGACCATAGAGGATTCTAAAATCTCATAATCGAGGCGACCTAGCCCATACGAATTATCTCAGAAGAAAAAAAAATCGTATCACAAGAATAAATTTTTTTATCAAACGATCAAGGAACAGATGGAATCGAATTACAAGACAGATATAAGGAGGCAATGCAGAAATGAGATCGAAATATTGGAACCTACAATCTGCCCTGCTACTTCCTGAGTGCCCTCAACTGTCATGGCGAAAGCATGCCCCTGCTGGCCTCCTCTAGCCTGCTGCACACTGTATAAGCCCTCTGAATTTAGGGCTTATTTTTTTCAATTTTATAAATCAATTATTTGCAATAGATATTATTATTTGATTATTAATTGATTAAATGCTCTTTACCGTAACTTTGACTTCTGGAGCGTCAGGGATGCCAATCTCTGGAAACTCCCTTCATCAATGTGTAGTAGACAAGATTATCTTCATATTGATATATCATGTCCCATCCAAACTTGTTCCCTTGTACTCTTTTTGTTTTGTACAACTTTTGGGTCAAATTAGACCATTTGATCGTTGATGATTTATTAATTGATTTCCCACTCTTTTCCTTGATCCTTATAAACATATTACCGTGACTTTTAATTTAGGAGCACCAGACTAGTCATTTTCTTGAAACCAACTCCTCATGCATGATCTACTAGAGACACTCTTCACACATGACCTTCGTGTCCCACTCAGACACAACATCTTGTGCTTCAATTGCTTCACACAACTTTCCTGACTCGTGACTCGATTTTAATTCACCCTACGGTGTCACATTTATTTTCTGACTTGAATTATGGATACCCTGTCAATCCAAACCTGTTAACCCTAAATATGGACATGGTCCACATTGAGCCTACTACCCGTATGACACTTGTGTCCTACTTAATTGAGCCCCCACATGCTGCTTATTTATCCATGATTATAAACACTTATTTAAATTCAATTATTGTACCATGTCCGATTTTGACCCAACCCGGCTCCAACAAACCTAGTCTAGCTTCATGTTACCCTCCATCATGACACCCTCACCCTCATTACCTTTGAAAAACAATATTAAATACCTAGTCTATCTCTTTCAAAAATTTATTTGATAATCCCTTGATTTTAATCCCTAGGAGATAACCTATTTTTCCTACAATTAAATCCTAGCCTTCATTTTACTCATATTCAATCCCAACCACCCATTTCTTTCCTCACACACTCACAATTTCCCTCCTAAGCAACCGGCCCTAAATTCTAGGTGGAGAACACCTTTCTCTTTCTCCCTCTCTTCTTCTCCTTCTCTACCCGACCGCCACCGTGCCCATTGTGCCGCCACCGCAACTGCAGCAGCAGTGAGCAATGCAGCAGCTACTGCTGCACATCAGTGGCTGGAATGGCAGCCGTACCAGCAAGTCGTGCGGTTCAGGCGCCGCCGCCGGCCGTGCTCCGTCGTGGCCGGACGACCTCCGTCGCACCTTTCCATGGCATCCACCGTCCTTCGGGACGTGCCGTCTAGGCTATTCGTGCATTTCGTACTAAATTTCGTCGTGACGCGCTGTGGAACGAAGCTGAAATCGTATTTTGTCGTAGCAACTTTGTGTACGATTTTTGAGACAACCGACCGTTGGATCGACGATTTCTTCGCTCCATCACAATCTCGATATATCCATCTTCACTCCCCTCAAGTTTCGTCCGTTGATTTTATCGTTTGATACATCAAAATCGGCCACCAAGTTGATCGTTTAAATTGTGTTATTTTTGGACAGTTTTGCGGAGCCAACTTCGTCGGTTCGTATCTCTCCATCGTAACTCCGTCTGGCATGCCACAGGTTCCTATGCGCAGCTGGTATAACCTCTTCCTATCCCTTAAGTTTCGTTTTATTGTGAGCACGTTTGATTGGTTGAATTTGACGCCAAAGTTGGCCATTCGAATTTATAATTTTCAAGTTGTTAATTTCTATTTTTGAACCCGGGACTCCGAATTCAATTTTTGACACCACCAGTAGACTCATGGTGTCGTTCTGGCACGTTTTTATATAAAGTTGGTAAGATTTGGAGGACGTGGGCCCTGGCACGTATTTCGGTGCAAAGCAAGTCCCCACAGTCCTGGTCAACGAGACTTTTTGACGTCGGCTCACCGGAATCCAATTCTGGATATACCGTTGAGTTCATATCGCCATTTTGGACTCGTTGACATATAATTTGCTAGGTTTTAGTGGACGTTGGTTCTGGCATGTATTTCGGTGCAAGTCGGATACCAATATCCGGGTCAACGGATCATTTTGAGATCGGCTCGTCGGAATCCAATTCTGGACACACCTTGAGTTTGTATCGTCATTCTGGACTCGTTGATATATAATTTGCTGAGTTTTGAGGACATTGGCTCCGACACGCTTTTTCGTACAAATCAGAGTTTCAATGTCCTAGTCAACGGACCAATTTGAGATCGGGTCAATAGAATCCAATTCTGGATATACCGTTGGGTTCGTATCGTCATTCTGAATTGGTGGACATATAATTTGTTAGGTTTGGTAGACTAGTATTCTTGCACATTTTTCGATACAAAGCGGGTCCGACACGGACACCATTTTGATCCCAAATTACCTTTTTGCCCCTGTGTCCAAATTGGACTTATGGATAGGCTATCCTAGCTGATTTGACCATTCTGGAGACGTTGGTGATATTTTTTTTATCATCCTACAATGTTTATAGATATTTCTCTGTGTATTAACCTTTTATTATAATTAATTCTTATTAAGTTCGTATTTCGAAATTAGTACAGCGAAACTGAGATCAGTCGATTCCAGCAATCTCACATCGCTGAAATTGGCAAGATGATCATGTGGATCACTGTGATAAGATTATTAACCTTACTGTTGATTATCTTATCTCGATTTGCTTGTCGTAGGTTTCGATGTACGAATAACGAGGTACAACTTGATATTTTAATTCTTATATTAGAGTTGATCCTGTTTGACCAAGATATATGGTATCTTGGTAGGTAAATATTAGGAATAGTATGCTTAGGCTAGTTTTGACCTCGGTTGACCAAGTTTGACTACTTTGACCAAAAGTCAACTATCAGTCAACACTTAGCCTAAAAATGTCTAGAAATTGACCAGGTTGACCAGTTGACCAAAAGTCAACTGTAGCCTAGTTTGACCTAGTTTGACATGATTTGACTTCCTGTGACCTAGTTTGACTTAGTTGGATTGAGATTTGACCTAGATTACATAGCTTATACTATATAATCCTGCCTAACACTATTGAACCCTAATTAGCTTATATATATCTTATCTTTAGGTTTGTGGCATCACTCTGAGCATCGACCCCATTTGACAGCTCAGGACCGCAGGCGAGTATATTCACTGATAGTTTTTATTGTCTTGATATCTGCTATATCCGATTCAGTTGTAGTGTCTTACTTGATTCCCGACACGATGGTTCACGGACTAATATACGTCGGATCCTGTCATGAGATGTTATTCTTGGACTTTCTTGGTATATTGGTACGTGATATTTTATGTTTCTTGTACTTATATAGACATCGATTTAGGAGTGGGCTGGCCCCCTGCTTTTGAATCCTGTGTCATGACGTACAATGTCCGGATCCGTGATACTATTCGGGGATAGAGGAATTATTAGGGGTTATGTGATCAAAGCCTCATGTCACTATTATGCTTGCGCCACTCTCACCTCACGTAGGGTGTAGCAGATTTCTTCGTGTGCTTGTTATCCAGGTTGGTCGGCATGATCCTTTTCGGAGATTTTCGTGTGATTGTCGGGCCAAGTGGATAACCTGTCTTGTAACATACCTAAAGTCGATCACATAACGCTCTAATAATTCAAGGCACATTTTATATATTTATTTATCGTATCTTATATCCTGCTCAGTTCTACTTTCAGTACTTTTCTCACCAAGCTATGATATTCATTTACTCATATATTCTACATGCCTTTTTGATGTACCTTGATTGGAGGCTAAGTTCTGTTCGGGAGAAGGGTTACAACCCCGGTCCTTGTTTGGTTTAAGGGTTGTAACTCAGTTTCTGAATGGTTTCCAAGTCATCCTATATCTTTGTCTTGTATTTTATTATACTGTCTCTTATAGAATTTGTCAATTCATATGGAACTACTGTTAGTGTTTGTACTTGCTCATTTTCCTGACAGGATAACCGTTGATGTTTACAGAGTACATGTTAGCTGAGTGCTCTACCTTTTACGAGTATGGCCAGGATAGAGTTTGATGAGACATTACCCTGAATCTCTAGCATAATCCATTAGCAGTGGATGAGACACCATTAGTTTAGATTAGTTATTTTCAGTTGTATTTATTCTCTGGATTACTGTATTTGAGATTTGGGATATTTTTGGATTTGTGTTATCTTAGACACTTAGAACTCTATCTGGTTGTATTTCTGTGATTTTATTTTATTTCATATCTATCTATCTTTTTATCGTATTCTATCTTAGATGTGATTGAGACTGTATTTGCTATGTCACCTCCATTCGGAGTGTATATACTGTACAGGTACCTTATATATTGTTAAATGATTGACCTAGGATAGCGTTCTAACCGCCGACACTACGGCGTAGGCTGGACATAACCACATACTCGTGCCCTAATCAGGGTGCGGGTCGTGACACATTTTTAGTGGTAGCCCATGCAGGTCGAGTTTATGTAGTGGTATTCGAACTAGAGTATCACTACAGCCTGCAGTAGGATTAGAATATATTTTTGAAGGTACTCAATCACAGTCAGAACTCCTTGAGAGATTCCTAGGACGACCCTTGAGAATCTTATTTAAACTTCAATTTAAAATCCTTTTTCTTGTTTTGTTTGCTCTCACTCCTTGATTATTGAATTTGATTTTGATGGATCATTGTTGATTTTGATTTTCCTATCGAGATGAATGTTATGGCCTGAGTTACGATATTTTCTGATAACATATGTTGACGGGAATACAGGGATGGTAAAACGTCTACTTGATTATGGAACCTATAGTTTATCGTAGCCATATTAGCTGGCGTGGCAAAAACATAGAGACCTGACTTCGGATGTACGTATCTTGGTTATGAGATTTAGAATCTCTCGCAGCTATACTAGTCGGCATAGCGAAAATTTCAGACGACATGATTATAGAGGTACATACCCCAGTTATGGAATCTATCGTTTATCGCAGCCTTGCTTACTGGCATGGCAAGGACTCTGAGTAACATGATTTTGGACAGACGCCTATGATTATGAGATTGTATCTTCAGAAGGTTTTTAAACATATCATCTCTATCGTACCCTTCTATTGTTATAAATTGTATTCCATCATCAAATAACTTAGGAGTAGGAGTAGTTTTAGCTGTTATTATAAATCTTGTGTAACTTCTTGCTATGAATTTCTTCATAATACAATGAATTGATAATTTTTGCTAGACCTTATCTTGGATTTGATATTATAGCTTTGGTTTCTAAATGGTTCCTTCTTTTAAACAGATAAGCAGAACAGATTTTATCAATATTTCATTCTTACCATTATTTCTTGTATTACCCTTTAATATATATATATATATATATATATATATATATATATATATATATATATATATAGTGGAAACAGACACTTTGCCTGACACGTATACATGCTACACTTTGATTACCAACCTATCTAAATGCACATTAATATGTTTTTGATGTTAAATTCTCAAAAACCCCAATATTTCTGATACAGTACAGTATCAAAGACAAGTTCTCTGTTTTTCCAGTTTAAATTCATAATTTAAGTATAAATTTTATGTTATTAGTTGTTGTTTACATTACTGCACATGTATATTATATACAGGATTTCAATTCTTAAAGAAATTGGTTGAGTCTTGTGTTTGAACTTGTCAAATCTGAGACTGTCTGTATATTAACCCTTAATACTAGATTCTAAGTGATTAGTTCAATTTGCAGTTTTTAAATATAATATTTTGAGCTTTATATATTGTTGTATGTAGGGATATAATGTTAGGTTTCATACTCTTACATGTTAGGTTGTGGTTGTGATGAACATTGGGTAGGTTTGATGTTCGAATTTCTCCAAAATCCTGAAACTGAATACATGTTAACATTTTTACATTGATTTTAAATGTTTAGTTCAATTTCAGATTTAATATGTAATATTGAACTGTATGCATAGCTAAATGTATGGATAGTATGTTAGGGTTTCATCTCTATCATGTTAGGTTGTGTTGGGAGCATTGAGTTTGGTTGTGATGTTCAAACTCCTAAAATCTGAAACTGCATTATGTTAATATTACACTGGTTTAAATGTTAGCTCATTTTCAGATTTGTATGTAAATGTTGAACGAAAACTGGGTTTAACCTTTCAATACTAAAGCTATAACCCTGCACAAGGACACACACTCTAACTTAGTATACACTGCCATGTAAACCTAACCCTTCCTCTCTATGTTATGTTCATATATCTATATAAATATATATAGATTTTATGCATAGATGTTATAATGTATATAGATACATAACTAAATCTCTCTCTCTCTCTCTCTCTCTCTATATATATATATATATATATATATATATATATATATATATATATATATATATATATATATATGGTTAGTCATGCATGTTATGAGTAAATAGGTTGTGCATTGTAGATTGTTTAACCAATATGCCATGAGTAGTGTAACTTGATAGTTGTTGTTTTGAAACCCGAATCCTCCTATACACTTTCATGTATATTTCACACACACATGTCTACTATCTAACCCTATGAACATGTCCACATACACCCATACACACACTAACCACATAACATTTATATAATGCTAGCTTTTCCCTCTTTAACCCTCTATATATATATATATATATATATATATATATATATATATATATATTGTGATTGGATTTCAATGCTCGACTTTGTGCTTTAAATTTTGGTTTTGATTTTGCCTTAAAGCCTTGATGATTGTTATTTTTGTATCTTTTCCAGTTTAAACCCCCAGATTGCTTGTATGTTTTGATACCCTATGACTATTTTGGCCTAGTATGACTAGTATACCTAGATGAGACTTTCACTACCACCGTATGCCATGACCCTGTATGCTATCCTTTTAAATTATATGATTTGATTAAGTCCTGAGACTTTGATTGTGGGGGTTTGACCTAGAAGGAGTATGAACATTTTAATTTCGAGGACGAAATTTTTATAAGGTGGGTAGGATGTAAGCCCCCTGAATTTAGGACTTATTTTTTTTCAATTTTATAAATCAATTATTTGCAATAGATATTATTATTTGATTAAATGCTCTTTACCGTGACTTTGACTTCTGGAGCGTCAGGGATGCCAATCTCTGGAAACTACCTTCATCAGTGTGTAGTAGACAAGATTATCTTCATGTTGATATATCATGTCCCATCCAAACTTGTTCCCTTGTACTCTTTTTGTTTTGCACAACTTTTGGGTCAAATTAGACCATTTGATCGTTGATTATTTATTAATTGATTTTCCACTCTTTTCCTTGATCCTCATAAACACGTTACCGTGACTTTTAATTTAGGAGTACCAGACTAGTCATTTTCTTGAAACCAACTCCTCATGCATGATCTACTCGAGACACTCTTCACCCATGACCTTCGTGTTTCACTCAGACACACCATCTTGTGCTTCAATTGCTTCACACAACTTTCCTAACACGTGATCCAATTTTAATTCACCCCACGGTGTCATATTTATTTTCCGACTTGAATTGTGGATACCCTGTCAACCCAAACCTGTCAACCCCAAATATGGACATGGCCCACATTGAGCCTACTACCCGCATGACACTTGTGTCCTACTTAATTGAGCCCCCACATGCTGCTTATTTATCCATGATCATAAACACTTATTTAAATTTAATTATTGTACCATGTCCGATTTTGACCCAACCCGGCTCCACGAAACCCAGTCCAGCTTCATGTTACCCTCCATCATGACACCCTCATCCTCATTAACCTTAAAAAAATTATTAAATACCTAGTCTATCTCTTTCAAAAATTCATTTGATAATCCCTTAATTTTAATCCCTAGGAGAGAACCTATTTTTCCTACAATTAAATCATAGGCTTCATTTTACTCATATTCAATCCCAACCACCCATTTCTTTCCTCACACACTCATAATTTACCTCCTAAGCAGCCGGCCCTAAATTCTAGGTGGAGAACACCTTTCTCTCTCCCTCTCTCATTTATTTTAACACACACACAACACCTCTCTCTCTCTTCTTAAAATTTTCAACAGTAACTCTCCATACACACAACAACTCCATTCATTCTCCAGTTCGAACTCCTCTCCTCCCGAGCTCCACCTCAGCCTCCTCCTTCCTCCTTCAGCCATGCACCACCCCACCATCACCATCACCATCATCTTCTCCTTTCCTCCTCACTTCACCACTTGAACCACCACCACCACCACCTTCATTTTACCATCGCACTACCTCCACCACCACAACGGCCGACCACCACCTCTCTTCTTCTCCTTCTCTACCCGACCGCCGTCGTGCCCGCTGCGCCGCCACCGCAACTGCAGCAACAGCGAGCAATGCAGCAGCTACTGCTGCATAGCAGTGGCCGGAATGGCAGCCGCACCAGCAAGCCGCGCGGTTCAGGCGCTGCCGTCGGTCGCACGCCGCCGTGACCGGGCCACCCCCTAGTCGGGCGACCTTCGCCGCACCTTTCCGTGGCAGCCACCGTCCTCCGGGACGTGCCGTCTAGGCTATTCGTGCATTTCGCACTAACTTCCATCGTGGCGCGCTCGGGAGCGAAACTGAAATCGTATTTTGCCACAGCAACTTCGCACACGATTTTTGAGACATCCGACCGTTGGATCGACGATTTCTTTGCTTCATCACAATCTCAGTATATCCATCTTCACTTCCCTCAAGTTTCGTCCGTTGATTTTATCGTTTGACACATCAAAATCGGCTACCAAGTTGATCGTTTAAATTGTGTTATTTTTGGACAGTTTTGCGGAGCCAACTTCGTCGGTTCGTATCTCCTCCATCGCAGCTCATTATGGCCTGCCACTGGTTCCTATGTGCAGCTGGTATAACCCTCTTCCTATTCCTTAAGTTTTATTTCATTGTGAGTATGTTTGATTGGTTAAATTCGACGCCAAAGTTGGCCGTCCGAATTCGTAATTACCAAGTTGTTAATTTCTATTTTTGAACCCGGGACTCCAAATTCAATTTCTGACACCACCAATTGACTCGTGGCGTCGTTTTCGCACGTTTTCATATAAAATTTGTTAGATTTGGAGGACGTGGACCCTGACAAGCATTTTGGTGCAAAGCAGACCCTACAGTCCTGGCCAACGGGGCTTTTCGACATCGGCTCACCGGAATTCAATTCTGGATATACCATTGAGTTCATATCGTCATTATGGACTCGTTGACATATAATTTGCTAGGTTTTAGTGGACGTTGGTTTCGGCAAGCATTTCGGTACAAGTCGGATACCAATATCCGGGTCAACGGGTTATTTTGAAATCGGCTCGTTGAAATCCAATTCTGGACACACCATTGAGTTCGTATCGTCATTCTAGACTCGTTGACATATAATTTGCTGAGTTTTGAGGACATTGGCTCTGACACGCTTTTCCGTGCAAATTGGAGTTTCAATGCCCTAGTCAACGGACCAATTTGAGATCGGGTCAACAGAATCCAATTCTGGATATACCGTTGGATTCGTATCGTCATTCTGGATTCGTGAACATATAATTTGTTAGGTTTGGTAGACTAGTACTTTTGTACATTTTTCGCTGCAAAGCGGGTCCGACACGGACACCGTTTTGACCCAAAATTACCTTTTTGCTCCTGTGTCCAAATTGGACTTATGGATAGGCTATCCTTGCTGATTTGACCATTCTGGACACATTGGTGATGTTTATTTTATCATCCGACAATGTTTGTAGATATTTTTCTGTGTATTAACCTTTTATTATAATTAATTCTTATTAAGTTCGTATTTCGGAATTAGTACAGCGAAACTGAGATCAGTCGATTCCAGTGATCTCAAATCGCTAAAATTGGCAAGATGATCATGTAGACCACTGTGATAAGATTATTAACTTTATCATTGATTATCTTATCTCGATTTGCGTGTCATAGGTTTCGATGTACGAATAACGAGGTACAACTTGATATTTTAATTCTTAGATTAGAGTTGATCCTGTTTGACCAAGATATATGGTATCTTGGTACATAAATATTAGGAATAGTATGCTTAGGCTAGTTTTGACCTCAGTTGACCAAGTTTGACAGCTTTGACCAAAAGTCAACTATCAGTCAACACTTGGCCTAGAAATATCTAGAACTTGACCAGGTTGACCAGTTGACCAAAAGTCAACTGTTAGTCAACATTAGCCTAGTTTGACCTAGTTTGACATGGTTTGACTTCATGTGACCTAGTTTGACTTAGTTGGATTGAGATTTGACCTAGATTACAGAGCTTATACTATATAATCCTGCCTAACACTATTGAACCCTAATTAGCTTATATATATCTCATCTTTAGGTTTGTGGCATCACTCAGAGCGTCGACCCCATTTGACAGCTCAGAACCGCAGGCGAGTACATTCAATGATAGTTTTTATTGTCTTGAT
Organism: Iris pallida; assembly: GCA_029216955.1. Taxonomy (NCBI): domain Eukaryota; kingdom Viridiplantae; phylum Streptophyta; class Magnoliopsida; order Asparagales; family Iridaceae; genus Iris; species Iris pallida. The sequence goes on from JANAVB010040619.1 coordinate 21,913,592, forward strand.
ATCTGCTATATCCGATTCAGTTGTAGTGTCTTACTTGATTCCCGATACGATGGTTCACGGACTAGTATACGTCGGATCATGTCATGAGATGTTATTCCTGGACTTTCTTGGTATATTGGTACGTAATATTTCGTGTTTCTTGTACTTATATAGACATCGATTTGGGAGTGGACTGGCCCCCTGCTTTTAAATCCTGTGTCATGACGTACCATATCCGGATCCGTGGCACTATTAGTGGATAGGGGAATTATTAGAGGTTATGTGATCAAAGCCTCCTGTCACTATTATGCTTGTGCCACTCTCGCCTCACGTAGGGTGTAGCAGATTCCTCCGTGTGCTTGTTATCCAGGTTGGCCGGCATGACCCTTTCTAGAGATTTTTGTGTGATTGTCGGGCCAAGTGGATAATCTGTCTTGTAACATACCTAAAGCCAATCACATAACGCTTTAATAATTTAAGGCATATTTTATATATTTATTTATCGTATCTTATATCCTGCTCAGTTCTACTTTCAGTACTTTTCTCACCATACTATGATATTCATTTACTCACATATTCTACATGTCTTTATGCTGTACCTTGATTGGAGGCTAAGTTCTGTTCGGGAGAAGGGTTACAACCCCGGTCATTGTTTGGTTTAAGGGTTGTAACTCAGTTTCTGAATGGTTCCCAAGTCATCCTATCTCTTTGTCTTGTATTTCATTATACTATCTCTTATAGAATTTGTCAATTCATATGGAACTGCTGTTAGTGTTTGTACTTACTCATTTTTCTGACAGGATAACCGTTGATGTTTACAGAGTACATGTTAGCTGAGTGCTCTACCTTTTACGGGTATGGCCAGGATAGAGTTTGATGAGACATTACCCTGAATCTCTAGCATAATCCATTAGCAGTGGATGAGACACCATTAGTTTAGATTAGTTATTTTCAGTTGTATTTATTCTCTGGATTACTGTATTTGAGATTTGGGATATTTCTGGATTTGTGTTATCTTAGACACTTAGAACTCTATCTGGTTGTATCTCTGTGGTTTTATTTCATTTCATATCTTTCTTTCTTTTTATCGTATTCTACCTTAGATGTGATTGAGACTGTATTTGCTATGTCACCTCCATTTGGAGTGTATAAACTATACAGTACCTTATATATTGTTAGATGATTGACCTAGGACAGTGTTCTACCGTCGACACTGCGGCGTAGGCTGGACGTAACCACGTACTCGTGCCCTAATCAGGGTGCGGGTCGTGACACTCTGTCCTGGCCTCTTCGGATTCCACCAGCGTGGCAATCCCTCAGCTGGTGGTCGGGCGCCCCACAGTATAGACATACGCCCAACCTTTTCTTACAGGTCTCCCGACTGTGTCCCGACTTCCCACAAAAGTCGTACTGAGTAGTCTGCCTCTGGCCCTATCCCTGGTGCTGGTGGGCACGTGCTGGTGCCTGCTGAATCTGTAACTGAGGCTGCTGCTGAATCTGTCTCTGCTGGAAGTGAGGGCGCTTCGTCGGCCCCGCACTAGAGCTCGCACCAAGAACACCGCTGCCCCTCTTCGGCTTGAGGTCGAAGTCCTCCTCTGCTATCTGCGCCTCCATCAGTATCTGTTCGAAGGTCGCATCGCGTTGCCCGGAAGTACGAGTGTGAACCGCATGAATAAGGCCTCTCCGGAACTTGCGGGCCTTATACCCCTCATCCTGGATCAGATCTGGTTCAAATCTACTCAGACGGAAAAACTCCGCTGCATACTCGTCCACCGACGAGTTCCCCTGCACCAATCCGACAAACTGGGCCTCCAGAGCTGTCAGAGCCACATCTGGGTAGAACTTCTCCTTGAAGAGCCGCCTGAAGTTCTTCCATGTCAAACCTCTCACTGACGCACGAGGATCCGTGCGAAACCACGTCAAGGCGATGTCGAAGAACTGACTCGCCGCAGCTGTGACCCATAGTCCCCTCAGAACCTCTACTAACTCCAGGCTCCTCTGGACGTCCTCCAACCAGTCATCTGCATACAGGATACCTTCGGTACCCTTGAAGTCCCTCGGGTTCATCTTCCTGAAATCTAGGCATATGTCAGGCCTCCTCTGACCCTGCTGCTGAACTGGGGCACCCTAAACTGTACCCAGTACAACCCTCTCTACTGCTGTCATCGCCAGCTGGTAGGAGTTCTCCATGCTCTGCCGTAACACCTCTGTCTGGCGGTGCTGTGCCTCGGCCTGGGCCCTCAGGGTCTGCAACATCTGCTGTAGAAGGGCCATCAACTGCTGTGCATCAGTCGGTAGCGGAGGCTGCGGAGGAAGCGTCTCAGAAATGACTATGGACGGTCCCGCTGCTGGAGGTGGAAGACCTCATGGAACTGTCGCTGCTACTCCCGCCTGAAGGGCAGGAACTGAGGCTGCTGCCCTCTCGACTGCTACTCCCATAGCCGGAGGTGGAGGTCCTACTGGATCGGACCTTTTTGGAACTGCATAGGCCCTGCTGCCTGAGAACGAGTCACTGTCATCCTGAAGACGAATTGAACCCAAGAGATCAATATGGCACAAGATAAGATATTATCAAAGGAGGACAATTGAATTCAAATGCAAGAAGAGTTGTCATGGTAATCAAAAGATCAGAATTTTTTCCTAAAATGTGATTGAGTAACTCCTATCATATTATAGATCCTATGTCCTAGTCGCAGGCTCGTAATTAATACTCAAAGTCGAGCACCATTACGAGATCGTACTAATTGTGACACTGACCTGCATGGGCCACCACAAAAATGTGTCACGACCCGTACCCTGATTAGGGGCACGAGTACGTGGTTACGTCCAGCCTACGCCACAGAATCGGCGGTAGAACGCTGTATAGGTCGTCTACAAATACTACAACTAAATAGTATAAAGGTACCTGTACAGTATATACACTTCGAATGGAGGTGACATAGCAAATATAGTCTCAATCACAAGATAAAACTAAGGTAGATAGCACGGAAAGAAAATATGATAGATGTGAAAACAGAAAATGAGTTCAACATCCAACACAGCTAGAGAGAAACAAACAACATCACAGAGTCACAAAATATAAATTTAAGCTACTACAGTCTAAAACAAAAGCTGGATCGCAGTCCAGGCAAACATAACTAAGCTATACTACTATAGGTATGCAAAGTCTAGTGGCTCAACTAACAGGCCACAGTCCTGGCCTAAGTCTCCATCTGTCTCGATCCCATAGTAGGTCGAGCAGCCTGCCTCAGAAGCATCTGTAATATGTCAACGGTATCCTGTCAAGAAAATGAGCAAGTACAAACACTAACAGCAGTTCCATATGAATTGACAAATTCTATAAGAGACAGTATAATGATATACAAGACAAAGATATGGGATGACTTGGGAGCCATTCGAAAGCCGAGCTACAACCCGTAAACCAAACAAGGACCGGGGTTGTAACCCTTCTCTCGAACAGAACCTAGCCTCCAATCAAAGTATAGCATAAGAGCATGTAGAATTTGTGAAATACGAGATAAAATCAACAGGAAATATATATCAAGATGTGAGTACTGAATAGGACGACAATATATATATATATATATATATATATATATATATATATATATATATATATATATATATATATATATATATATATATAGGATGACTTGGAAACTATTCGGAAGCCGAGTTACAATCCTTAAACCAAACAAGGATCGGGGTTGTAACCCTTCTCCCGAACAGAACTTAGCCTCCTATGATAAATAAATATAAAAATATGACTTGAATTATTAGAGCGTTATGTGATCGGCTTGGAAAATGTTACAGGACAGGCTATCCACTTGGCCCGACAATCACATAAAAATCTGGAAATGATCATGTCGGCCAACCTGGATAACAAGCATATGAATAAGATCTCGCTACACCCTACGTGAGGTGAGAGTGGCGCAAGCACATGAATATAGCGACATGAGGCTTTGATCACATAGCCCCTAATAATTCCCCACCCCCGAATAGTATAATGGATCTGGACATGACACATCATGACAAGGGATTCAAAAGCAGGGGACCAGCCCACTCCCAAATTGATGTCTATACAGTACAGAAAATAAGAAATATCACGTACCAATATACCAAGAAAGTCCAGGAATAACATCTCATATCATAATCCAACATATACTAGTCCGTGAACTATTGTGACTGGAAATCGAGTAAGACACTACAACTGAATCGGATATAGCAGATATCAAGACAATAAAAACTATCAGTGAATGTACTCGCCTGTGGTCCTGAGCTGATAAGGTGAACAGATGCTCAGAATAATCACAGACCTAAAGATGAGATATCATGAGTCAACAGGGTTTAATAATGAAAGGAATGCTAATCTAGTCATGATATGCAAGTCTAAGTCAAAACTAGGTCAAACTAAGTCGCACCAAGCTAAACTAGGTCATACTGAGCCAAACTAGGTCACACTAGGACAACCAAGGTCAAACAAGGTCACAGGAAGTTAATCCAATTCAAATTAGGTCAATCTGGGTCAAGGATTGACTTACATTTGACTTTTGGTCAAAAAGTCAACTTTGGTCAACATTGGGTTAACCCTGGGTCAATCCTAGGTCAAACTAGTCAAATGTTGACTAACAGTTGACTTTCAGTGAACTGGTCAACTCTGGTTTGGTTTTGGGTCGATTCTAGGTCAAGCGTTGACTTGAAGTTGACTTTCGATCAAAAAGTCAACTCTTGGTCAACGGAGGTCAAGACTAGCCTAAACTACTCGTATCTAGTCATTATCTACCAAGATAACCTATTTCTAACCCCATCTAGCAATCAGAAACCCAATACCTTATATTACCCAATATCCTAACATTTACCCTTTACAAGGTATTCCCGATACCTTGCCAATTACAAAGGAAATCCCGCTAATCCTCAAGATACTAGCCTAGGCTCCTTAGGGTTGCTAGACACTATCCTATCTAAGGTTTACCTACCAAGAAATATGGGTTTCCTAGACATCTAGTCCATCTTATGGTCATGTTGGTTATCTCAAAATTATCTTAAAGTATCATGAGACACCCTATGATATCTTGAGATATCACTCTCCTAACACTATCCAACCATATTAGCTCTATTAGGATACTAACTTATCTAGTACACTCACTAAACACACCCCACTAGGTCCAAAACTCTCAAATCTAACATCTCGTATCCTAACTTATACTAACTTATAAGCTAACATCTACTAACAAGTCCTAACTAACAAATACCAAACAACTTGGTAGCAAACTCTATCTAATAAGGGCTAACTAATATATAGGGATGGCTAAATGAAAGGGGGCTAAATTCTAAAGGAAACTGGGGATTAAACGGATTAAAACTAAAGGCTTAAAAGCTTAATAAGCTGCCAATAAGCTGCTGCTTATTGCACTGCTTATGTTGCTGCTTATGCTCACTGCTTATGCGGCTGCTTGCAAAAGCTGCTGCTGCTGCTTTTAAAAGCTGCTGCTACTGCTGCCGCAAGCTGCTGCTGCTTATTAGCTGCTATTTTTCACTGCTTATCGTTGCTTTTGCTTATTGCTTATCAATCTCTTATATATATATATATATATATATATATATATATATATATATATATATATATATATATATATATATATATATATATATATACAATCAATAATAAAAATACTTGTATATATATCATGAAACATGGAGAAAAAAGTAATGACAAGCAATAACACATCTCTAACATATAAAAATCTAATATTAAAACATGTATTAAATTATTTAAACATAAGTGTCCAATATTGGGGTTTCCCATATGGACACAAAACACAACTAGGACACTCCTAATAGCTCCAAATGGATACAAAATGGACACAAATGGAGACACAACCATGGGGGTCATTTCTATGGGTTCAAATGAATCCTAAATGCATGTAGGGATGAAATAGAGAAGAGATTATACCTCCCGGTTGATCGAATCTAAGAAAACTCCTTCCGATACGACACCGACACGTAGAGACCTCCAAATGGACACGAACCAAAGCCAAATCCTCCCAAACTTGTTAGCACCCTCTTTTCATGGAGTAGAGAAGAAATGAAGAAGATTTGGTGGAAGAATAGATTGATTTGGAGATGAAATCAATGGTGGTTGCTCTCAAAATTTGGGGAAGAACAAGAGAGAGAAATTTGTGGATAGAAATGAAATGAAGTGACTCACCCCCTATCCCTATTGTGGCCGGCCCTATGGGGTTTTGTCCCTATTAGCTAATGTCTAAAATGCCCTCCATCTATCTCTAATTGATTTAATTAAAATAGGTTTTAGGTTGAGGCTAAATTAGTCTAGTTTTAAATCTCTAATTAACAAAACCTAGTCATAAATAATTAGTCTAACATACTAACTAAAATATTGTCATGTGTGGGCCATGTCTATCTAATAAGTGGGTCCTACTAGAGTCAAAGCTACCCCGAGTCTCCGATACAAGTCGGATTGAGTTGAAATTCGAACCCGACTCAAATAACCCCAAAACAATATCATAAATAATAAAATAAATTTCAAAAATATTCAAAAAATGAAAAATGACAAAAATACCCTTGTTTTTGAAAACTGGGGGTGACAAATCTATCCACCTTAAAAAAAAATTCGTCCTCGAAATTAAAACAAAGCAATCACAAAAAACACATGCAAAAAACAATCCCTCTCAAATACTTCCAAAAAAAATTTCAGCAAAATAAAAATCTCTTAAGGCACAACAACACTTGCAAATAAAAACTGTTACGTGTCCGACACGAACACGAAACCAACACAAAATCTCACCTATCAAAAGCCAAATCAACAATCACCAATGCAATAATATCAAAAATAAATCAAAGTGGTCCAATGACCAAAATACCCTTGGGCCAGAAATGACACTGGAAATATCCTAATCACATGGTTAGGCTCTTGGTCAAATAGTCCTTAGGGTTCCACTAGCAAAATATCAAAATCACAAGTCATGGCTTAAAATTTTAAAATGATTAAAATCTCCAAAATTAAAGCATAAATAAAATGACAATAATTAAATGACTAAAATTATAACATTTAAAATTACTCTCAATTAGAAACTGGGCGCTACAAGTCTATCCACTTTAAAAGAATTCATCCTCAAAAATTAAGGTGGTAGTGCTCCTTATAGGTCAAACATCCCACAAACAAAATCTCAAAATCATGCAGTTCGATAATCGTATGCGTCTGTCCAAAATTATGATACTCAGAATCTCCGTTATGCTAGTGAGCAAGGCTACGATAATCACAGAGTCCTCGACTAAGGTACATACCTCAGAATCTTTGGTCAAAAGTCAACATTTTGAGCCCCGTACCCCACATAGAGGTAACACTTCAGCAAAGTTGACCAAATTCAATGTGCCAACAATTAGCTCCAAGCTACTACGCCATAAGGGTTGTTATGCTATCAGAGTTGTTACGCCATTAGAGTTGCTACGACATCTAGGATGCTACGCTTAGATGTCCACTTTAACCAAGGGGCATTTAATTCTTATCTGACAATGAAATCAGCTGTCAAAATGATTTCTCGAGCAGAGTGCAGCACGTTTCGACTCCAGATGACAGTAGTTCAAAAACCGAAGCCGTTCATCCCTAAGACTACTACGCCAGGCAAATGGCATAGGTTTAATTCAGGAGTAGCCCAAACCTATGCTACTAAAAGCCAAAAATGCTTCAGAGTCTGAGCTGACAGCTTACATCAACATAATGATTTTAGTTTTATTAGGGACATCTATGCAAGTACTTCGTGGATCCTTCCCCATGTAAAGGCATTCCACAATGCCAAGTTCTTTCTAGCGTAGGGTCATCCATACGCGAACAAATTCATTTGTTTCCACCATACAGAATCTCATACGCCAAATAAGCATAGAACATCGATTCCCCATAGCATAGGGATCTCTCTCGCTCCAGCAGCCCGAGATCTTTGGACAATACACATGTGCACGTGTCATTGACTCACTTCTAGTCACAAACGGCTACCAGCCACCCAAGATCTCAGCAACAGACGAATCTCAACAACTACTTGTAAAACTCACAAATTTTGGATTTATTATTTAATTGTTGAATTTTTTGTTTGTTTGCTAGCTAGTTTAGTTAATTATTAGTATTATTATTAGTCAGTTTAGGAAAATCATATTTTAAAAATTATTCATTAGATTTTTGATTGATTGGCTTGACCCGTCCCGATCCCGTTTTCGAGTCCGAGGCCAACTTCGATTTTTGAATCCAACCCTAAAAATCCTTTAGTATATATATATATATATATATATATATATATATATATATATATATATATATATATATATAAGAATATTTGTTTCTTAAACAAATTTATAACCTTATCACCATTTTTCTAGTTCTCACCCGTTCCTTCCCCAGACCTCTCCGTTTCCCCTTCCCCACGAGCAAAACGTGCGCCAACCCCCTCCTCTCCCGTAACCGCCGGCGACCCTGCCCTTCCCGTAACCCCCAAGCCCCTCTCCCTATAAACGACCCCTACCCCGTCTCCTTCCTCCTCATCTTTTTCCCCTCCTCTTCCACCCAAAACCTGCAGCCACTCGGCTCCGACCCGACCCCGCCCGGCCAGCGCCTCCCTTGGCCAGCGACCGTCGCTCGATGCCGCAGCGTTCGTCCCGAACCACCCTGTACTGATCCGCCCTCGGCCAAGCCCGCCTCCGCGGCTGACGCCGCCTCCGCCCGTTGGATCCAGACCCTTGGGTCCCGATCCGTTCTCTCCGGCGACCCCGAGCCTTGTCGGCTCTGTCCCAGCGGTTCCGCTCCAGAGCCGTTCCAGTGCGACGATCTCCGGGCCCCGATCTGCTGTTTCCGCGTTCACGTGCGTGCTGTTCTGAGCCGATCCCGCTGTCTACGCAAATTTTTCCTATTTTGGCATCTGAGAGCTCTAGCCGAGCACCGAGGTATAGTCCGTATCCCTGTGTTCCCCATTGGTGTGTCATGCTTTCGAGTCGATGATAACATGGTCCCCGATCCCGCTATGGGAATCGGCTCGATTTGTTGCGATTATGGTTTCGGACTTCTCGAACACCATTTCGTATTGGTTCTGTAGTTTTGGCTATGATTGTTTGTACTGTGGTTATGGTTTTGGTTATATATTCATTAATTATGTGGTTATACTTTTTCCTTAGCTATTTTAGTATGATTTTGGTTCAGTGGAATAATTCCTTGACTGTGGAAAGTCTTTGGGTCGTTGTTGGTATGTGTGATGTATCGTCAATATGGCTAGATCATCCTAGTTTTAAAGGAGGTACTATCCATAAATTTTTAATAAAGTATTTCAAAATAGTATTTTATAAAGTTCAGTAATTTTTGTATATCAAAATCTATTTCTAAAATCCAGGTCTTTGCAAAAGATTTATTAAATTGGTTCTGATTGGTTTTAAGTGTTGGTCTAGTTGGATTTTGGTATTCCCTTTAGGCGATGACCGTATCGGTCGGATGAGCCTCAGCGAAACGCAAACGCTACAGGACTTCCTTTACGTTGAGGCGAAAGCCAGCAACATGAGATTGCATGACCAAGTCTGAGACACCCAATTTTCTATAATTTATATTTTATTATATTTTATTATTAGAACTTCTTACTGCCTTTAGTATTTTGGGTGCAGGGCCTCGGCCTTCTGATTGGACCGCTTCACGGCACCCAAAGCTCGCCTCAGCATTTTTAATTTAAATTAACTTAATTTGTTGTAAGGGCATAAACCCAGCTTTTTTTATTTTTCTGTGGCCCTGTATTGTGTAGCTTATATTTTTTATTTCTATTCTGAGTAGGTTATTTGCGTAGCTAGACGTATAAATTATATTTGGGTATTAATTATTTTGTATAAAAATTAATAACGATTTCTCACATTTAATTAAAATGGATAAATTATTATTAAGTTAACAAGTCCATGTTTTGCCAATTAAATTGTAACTGCTATCTTTTCCAAATAAATCAGTAACAGGCTTATACAATTAAATGACAACAAATATAGCTCGCGACGTTAGACATTCCGGTAGATTAATTAATAAATTAAAACCTGACTAGCGTCTGTTTCTAGAAATTGCAACTAGCACACCTAGATATGGTTCATTTATGATTCTAAGTCAGGATTCTCAACTGTAGGATTTCGAGAACGTATTTGACTTCCTCTCCGGTACCGACATCCCATCCAGTCATAAAACAAAGGCAAGTACGATTATGTTTTCTTGCATTTTAATTAGTAATTGTTATCTTGCATGCTTAAACCACATTTCTACACGGAACTCTCTCCTAGGGTTCAACTATCGATTGTGGGGATATTGGGGGAGTAGCATAGCGTTTATGACCAATACCCTCATATTGCATTATTGTGCGAGCTAATCCCTCTTATATACGGGGATAAGCCGTATCGCATCGTTAGGATGTTATTGTACAACCCAAGCCGGTCATATACGTTACCTATTCAAATAATATTGTTTCAAATATTGAATTGTTTAAAATTGCCGGAAAATATTATTCAAGTATTTCAAACTGTTTAAAATTGCATATTTTCGTTATTAGTTGAAATGTTAGATATACTCGTACTTTGCTCCTTTCCTGACTGGATTCCCCAGGTAACATTGATGATGCTGAGCTATTGTTCAATAGCTATTATGATCATGTGCTGTATCCTGCGGCGCTTCTAGAGTCCCACTTAGAGGACACAGATCCTGAGGCCGATGAGCCGACCATCTAGATAGTTGTTATCTTCATTTCTAGTTTCTTTGTGTTGGAGATGAAGACTTTTCATTTCAGTATTTTATTTTCAGATGTATTTCTCTGTGATGAACAATTAAAGTTTTTAATGTTCATAAATTTAGTGTTGTGACAAAATGTATAAACGTTGTTGAGATTATCTGCATATAGAAACAGCTTACTGCCGCCGTCTCACAACGGTGCAGGCTGGGCATGATCCGATTCGATCCAACAATTTGGGATCGGGTCGTGACATGTTTTTAGTAGTGGCCCATGCAGGTATGATCAACAACTTAGGTAAACATATCTAGAAATAATTAGAATACTAGAATATTAATTTGTCACAACATACGACCGAAATATATTATAAATAAATTTTTTGTTTGTTATAGACTAGTAGGCTACCTTGCTTATGTTTTGCATCTTAAACCTTCCAGAGTATGGCCAAAGACAAGACCACCACTACTGGCGATGGGGTGTCATCACCGGATCACACCCCACCTCCCCAAGCAAGTTCGGATCCTACACCCTGGCATCTGACCGATCGTCCTCATAATGCACCAGTAGCCCGTGGAGTTTACACTACTATAACTCAAGAGGCCGATACTACAACTTTTCGGACTGAGCTACAGTCCCCTACGGTAGTGCCCGCTCCAGTTGTCCTACCAGTGCCCGTGGACCCCACCGACCTCGTAGGCCTGCTACGAGGAGTGCTTGAGGCCCAGAGAGCCCAAGCTGAAGCTCATCGCGAACAGACTACGATTGTGAGAGAAGGCATGGAGAATGCCCACAACGTGGCTATAGCTGTCCTCGAGAGAGGAGAAGCAGCCCAATCAGAACCAAGGCCTGCTAAGGTCGACGATATTGAGAAATTCAAGAAGCTGGGCCCCCGACTCTTCAAGGGAACCGAAGGAATCATCTATGCCGACGAATGGCTCGACAGCATGGAGCATCTCCTCAGCATAGCTCGACTTTCAGACGACCTCCAGGTCGAAGCTGTAGGACTCTAACTACTAGATGTAGCAAGCACCTGGTATCGGAATGAACCCCGACTCCAGGACAGGCAGCTTGACTGGAACACCTTCAAGAGGTTATTTCGCAGGAAGTTCTTCCCAACACCAGTGTTGCGGGAGATGGAAAGATAGTTCCAGGATCTGAAGCAAGGAAACGTGACGGTTGGAGAGTATGCGGCAGAATTCGGCCAACTTAGTTGCTTTGCCAAGAACTTGGTTGCTGACCACGCAGATCATGCTGAAAGATTCAGGTATGGACTAAGGAAAGATATTCGCACCCCTGTGATCGCAAGCGGCGCTAAGACGTACGAGAGGATACTGATACGAGCTCAGGATGTAGAGAAGAGTCATCATGCTCGTTCAAAAAGGGAGTATTCTGGAACAAGCAACTTCCAGGGTAACCAGAATAGGCCCAACGTCAACAACCACAACAACCACAATAGGCCTTCTTACCACCAGCAGCAGCACCATCAGGCAAAGACCAATGACAGAGCACCTCAGAAGCAGATCCCTGTCTGTGATTTCTGCAAGAGGCCAGGACATCAGGCGAACATCTGCAGGAAAAGACTAGGACACTGCCTAGTTTGTGGGTTTGCCACCCACCAAGTGAGGGACTGCCCTACGACATTCAACCAGACCGGAACAACACAGCAGAAAGCTTCCCTACCCACTCAACAACAACAGTTTGGGCAACACCAACAGAGGGCTGTGCGAGCTTTTGCCCTAGCAGCAGACGAGCAAGAGCCAGAGCAGGAACCCACCGCTGATGTCATCACAGGTTCTATTTATGTGCATTCACATCCTGCTTTAGTATTATTTGATTCGGATGCATCACACAGTTTTATATCATCAAAGTTTATTTCTGCACATCACCTAGTTACGGGGTTTAGCAAGATGATATGTAGAGTTATGACCGGTGGTGGACCCGTACCCATCACCGAGACCTGTAACTATCCCATAACTATCTCAGGCCACAAATTCTTAGAACCCTTACTTGTGATGCCCTTACCCAACTATGATGTAGTCCTAGGGATGGACTGGCTAAGTAAGCAGTATGCGATGATAGATTGTCACGGAGGATGTGTAGTCTTCAGCCCACCAGGAGAACCGGAGTTTGAAATCTCTCAAACTCCGGAAGACATGGAGAGTGTTATCTACTCCTCTATCACTGAAGAACCCGGGCCTCCTTATCCTATCATAGTGGAATTTATGGACGTCTTCCATGATAGTCTTTCGGGATTGCCTCCAGATCGAGGTGTGGAATTTACCATTGATCTAGTTCCCAGCTCTTTCCCTATTTCTCAGGGATACTACAGAGTCAACCCCAAAGAAGCTAAGGAAATGAAGGACCAGATTAAAGAGCTGAAGGCCCAGGGATTTATCAAAGATGGAGCTTCACCCTAGGGAGCACCAGTTTTGTTCGTGCCCAAGAAGGATGGAACCGTGCAGATGTGCATCGACTACCGGGCGCTGAACAACATCACCATCAAGAACAAGTACCCTCTGCCCCGGATTGATGACCTGTTTGATCAACTAAGTGGAGCTAAGGTATTCTCGAATATAGATCTCAGATCTGGCTACCATCAAATCAAGGTCAGGAAGGAGGATATTCCAAAGATGGCATTCAACACCAAATATGGACAATATAAATTTTTGGTCATGCCATTTGGACTGACGAATTCCCCAGCGGTATTCATGAATCTCATGAACAAGGTCTTCCATGAATACCTGGATCAGTTTGTTGCTGTCTTCATCGATGACATTCTGATCTACTCGAAGACCGAAGAAGAGCATCTGAGGAAAGTTTAGAGAATCTTAAGGAAGGAGAAGCTCTATGGTAAGCTATCTAAATGCAAATTCTTCTTAGACAAGGTGGATTTTCTAGGCCATGTTGTCACAGGAGAAGGAATTTCGGTAGATCCAAAGAAGATAGCTGCTATTGAGATATGGACTACACCAAGTTCAGTTGCAGAAATCAGAAGCTTCTTGGGCTTAGCTGGCTACTACCAAAAATTTGTGACGGACTTTGCCAGGATTGCTGAGCCGATGACGAAGCTCACCAGGAAGAATGAAGAATTTGTTTGGTCTGAAGCTTGCCAGTCAGCATTTGAGGAGCTGAAGAAGAGACTTACAACGGCGTCTATACTTGCGCTACCCTCAGGTACCGGTGGTTTCTCAATTTACAGTGATGCTTCCGGTAAAGGATCGGACTATGTTTTTCAACAAAACGGGAAAGTAATTGCTTATACATCTAGGCAATTACGGACTCATAAAAAAAACTATCCCACGCATGATTTGGAGCTTGCAACGGTTATATTTGCTTTGAAGTTGTGGAAGCACTACCTGTATGGAGAGAGAGTAGAAATATTTACAGATCACAAAAATCTTAAATATATTTTCACTCAGAAGGAGCTGAACATGCAACAGAGACGGTGGCCGGAACTGATGAAAGGCTTCGACATCGACCTGCAGTATCATTCGGGTAAGGCTAATGTTGTTGCAGATGCATTTAGTCGATACCTGATAACAATGTTTTTACCAACGATCGACATTTGCTGGAAGACATAGAAAAGCTTGGACTGGAGATTGTACTGCCCGAAGAGGAAATGAAGAAACTGGGAAGAGAAGCCATTGTACCATGAGCTGATTCATCAATGATGCAGTTGCAAGTGCGTTAAAGTCTGATGGACAGAGTCAAGGAGACACAATTCCAAGACGAGACGCTTTGTAAACTCAAAGACTAAGTGCTGGCAGGAACACTTGAAGGATTTTCAATCGCTAGCGATGGAGCACTATGGCACGGTACGAGGCTTTGCGTACCAACTGGCGAAATGAAGAACGAACTGATGCAAGAAGTGCACCAGTCGCAGTATTCTATACATCCAGGAGCTAACAAAATGTATCGGAATATGCGTACTGTAGTGTGGCGGTACAGAATAAAGAAGGACATATCCAGGTATGTAGCTAGATGCTTAATTTGTCAACAAGTGAAAGCTAGCAGACAGAGACCCGTAGGACTGTTGCAGCCGCTAGACATCCCGGAGTGGAAATAGAAACACATAATGATGGACTTTGTGTCAGGACTGCCTCGATCCCAAGGAGGGGAGGACGCCATTTGGGTTATTGGGGACCGACTGACGAAGTTAGCTCACTTTATCCCCTTCAAGGTTGGTCTATCCACCGAGAAGTTGGCAGCACTATACATGCAGCATTTCTACCAGATTCATGGAGTTCCGATAAGTATCATATCTGACAGGGATACCAGATTCACCTCTCACTTCTGGAAGAGCTTACACGACAGTTTGGGAACACAATTGAAGTTCAGCACCACCTACCATCCCCAAACTGACGGACAATCGGAAAGAACAATCCAGACGCTAGAAGACATGCTGAGATCTTGTGTCTTAGAATTTAGAGGGTCTTGGGAAGTCCACTTGCACTTGGTAGAGTTCTCCTATAACAACAGCTATCAAGCTAGTATCGGTATGACTCCGTTCGAGGCACTTTATGGACGTCGTTGTCGCACTCCACTTACTTAGGATGACGTAGAAAAAAGAGTATTGCTTGGACCTAAGATGGTGATCGATGCAGCAGAGAAGATAAAAATGATTAGAGACAAGCTCAGGATTGCTCAGGACAAACAGAAGCATTGGGCCGATAACAGTCGCCGACCACTGGCATTTGAAGCAGGAGATAGTGTCTTTGTCAAGATTTCCCCCACCAGAGGAACCATTCTTTTGGAAAAGCTGGGAAGCTTAGTCCCAGATACATCGGCCCATTTGAAGTTTTGAGCCGAGTCGGAGAAGTAGCATACCGATTAGCTCTACCAGCTAATCTTGAGGGTGTGCATAACCTCTTCCATGTTTCACAGCTCAGGCGCTATATTCCGGACCCGAGCCACATCTTAAACCATTCAGAGCTGGAAATTGGACCCAGCCTCATAGTGCCAGAGAAGCCAGTGGCGATATTAGACAGAGGAGAGAAGAGGACCAGGAATTCTGTGACGCCAATAGTCAGAGTTATGTGACGGCACAACTCCCCAGGCGAGTCTACCTGGGAGCGAGAAGACGAGATGCGGGAGCAGTATTCGTATTTTTTTGAAGCTTAAGGTAACTCCTAACCCTGTCTTTAATTTCGAGGATGAAATTTCCTAAAGAGGGAAGGTTATAAAACCCACAAATTTCGGATTTATTATTTAATTGTTGAATTTTTTTGTTTGTTTGCTAGCTAGTTTAGTTATTATTATTATTATTATTATTATTATTATTATTATTAGTCAGTTTAGGAAAATTATATTTTAAAAATTATTTATTGGATTTTTGATTGATTGGCTTGACCCGTCCCGATCCCGTTTTCGAGTCCGAGGCCAACTTCGGTTTTCGAATCCAACCTTAAAAATCCTATATATATATATATATATATATATATATATATATATATATATATATATATATATATATATATATATATATATATATATATATATATATATATAAAAGAGAATTTGTTTCTTAAACAAATTTATAACCTTATCACCATTTTTCTAGTTCTCACCCGTTCCTTCCCCTGACCTCTCCGTTTCCCCTTCCCCGCGAGCAAAACGTGCGCCGACCCCCTCCTCTCCTGTAACCGCCGGCAACACTTCCCTTCCCGTAACCCCCAAGCCCCTCTCCCTATAAAAGACCCCTACCCCATCTCCTTCCTTCTTATCTTTTTCCCCTCCTCTTCCACCCAAAACCCGCAGCCGCTCGACTTCGACCCGAGCCCCGCCCGGCCAGCGCCTCCCTTGGCCAGCGACCCCCGCTTGACGTCGCAGCGTCCGTCCCGAGCCGCCCTGCGTCGATCCGCCCTCGGCCGATCCCGCCTCCGCGGCTGACGCCGCCTCCGCCCGTTCGATCCAGACCCTTGGGTCCCAATCCGTTCTCTCCGACGAACCCGAGCCTTGTCGATTCTGTCCCAGCGGTTCCTCTCCAGAGCCGTTCCAGTGCGACAATCTTTGGGCCCCGATCTGCTATTTTTGTGTTCCCGTGCGTGCTGTTTTGAGCCGATCCCGCTGTCTATGCAGATTTTTCCTATTTTTGCATCTGAGAGCTCTAGCCGAGCACCGAGGTATAATCCGTGTCCCTGTGTTCCCCGTTAGTGTGTCACGCTTTCGAGTCGATGATGACACGGTGTAACTCCACTTCCCAGTTTTCTTAAATAAATTAAAAATTCATTTTTATACTTATTATTAATTTGGAAACATTTTGAATGAATTACATTTTTGACAATTTAACAATTAGAAGTTGTTGTAACAACTTTTATATTGTTTTTCTTATTTTAAAAACTGTTTTTAAATAATTTATGCAATTATGAAAAGGAAGAGGGTTAAATTGTAAATTTCCTATTAAATTTTAGTTGCGGGCAATTATGAAAAGGCGCAGGGTGTTTTTGCTTATGTACCAGTAGCGGGGGGGCTAATTTGCAAAATTTCCATTTTATTCGTTTTAAAACCAACGGTTGAGAGAGAGAGAGAGTGTGCAGCATTTAATTTTCTCTCCACCGACTCTCGGTTACTCCGCTCCAACTCTTCTCGAGACTTCCACTCTCGAGTCCTTCGCCGACCCCTCGGGTTCCCAGTTCCGTCGGCGAGTTTGACGGCGACTCTGATGGCGACGACGACCTTGATGATGACGGCGACTCTGATGGCGACACCCTGAGCGGCGACTTCCATTCTGAGCGAGGCGACTTCCTCGATGGCGCTGGTGGTGGCTTCGGCGATGATGGCTTTAACGGCGGCGACTCTGGAAGCTTGGCAGTAACTCGAGCTCGTTGTCTCTTCGTCTTCTTCCTGTCTTCTTCCTCGACGAGCTTTGGGCTTCGACTTCCAGAGGGTAAACCCTAACCTAACCCTAATCTCTACTGTTGGTCAGATCTATGGCAGATCTATGGCCTAGACTCTGAGATCCTTTGATCGGTGACGAGATCTAGGGTTTAGCTGGGTTTGTGTGAGATCAATGATGTTCTCTTTCTCTTCGAACAGTTCTAACTGTTCAGATCCGATGGATCTAGGGTTTCTGTGGTCCGATCTTGTAGATCGACCCTTGCATGTGGTTATTTTGGGTTGCATGTTAGATCTATGATGTTTCTTTAGTGGATTCTTCGAGATCAAGTTGATCTGTGACTATTCTGTGGTTGTGATGTTGTTTTCTGAGGAGTTTTTCTCCAGATCTGGTAGTGGTTCCAGATCTGTTGAGTGTGGGTTCGATGGTGTTTTCTGAGGAGAATCCAGTGGATCTATTTCTTTTACTTACATGCTGTCGGTTGGCCTAGACCTAACAAATCCAGTGGTGACTCTAGGGTTGCTCGGTTCGTTAGGTCAGG
Organism: Iris pallida; assembly: GCA_029216955.1. NCBI lineage: Eukaryota > Viridiplantae > Streptophyta > Magnoliopsida > Asparagales > Iridaceae > Iris > Iris pallida. The sequence continues at coordinate 21,931,689 of JANAVB010040619.1, forward strand.
GATGGGTTTGTTTTTGGAATGTTTTCCTTATCCATTTCTGTGTGGATTTTTGGATGAGATCTGAGGTTCTGAATCTTTTCTTCTGGACTGAGATCTTGTGTCTAACACTCTCGTGTCCGACACTGCATGCATATTTTTATATATTTTAAATTGATGATTCCTTCTTTCTCTTTTCTGTTATTTGTTGCTGGGGATCTTCTGCGTGTTGGACCTCTGTCCCGACTGGACTGTGGCTGTACCTACCTGTTCGTATCCGATGTTCGTGTCGGATACGAAGTGGCGCGGATTCGTGGCTAGAACCTTGCTGGACCTTGCTGTAGCCGTGTCCTCTTTCCCGTGTCCGACGTGCGTGTTGGACACCAAGGAGATGATGTGACTTGACCCTGACGTGACTGGCCTTGGACTGTGGGCCTGACCGGCGGTGGACTTTGGCAGTTTGCGGCTATTTATTTGTTGGGCCGGTTGGTGTTTATTCAGTGGGCTTATTTTGTATATTCTTTTGTGGGCTGTTAGTATGGGCTGGGCCATACTGAATGTGTTGTAATATTATTTAATTATATGCTGTAATGGTTATAGTTGGGCTGGTTTGATAGTCGGGTCTGAACTGATCCTTGGTATTGGGTTGACCGGGTGGCAGACTGTTGGGTAAGTGGGCCGAATGGTTGTGGGCCGGCCATTGAACTTTGCCTTTGGGCAGAACTGTCTGTAGTTTATTTTTATAAATAATAAATGTTTTTCCCATTTATTGTGAGTTGATGGAAACATCCTCTTAGAACCAATTTTATAACTAAAAACAATTAGTTAACTTTTCCTTAATTACTACTGATTAGTTAACTCTTTACTTAAATAACTTTTAAAACCAAGTTTATAAAACAAACCACTTTTATATATATGAAAAGTTGCAAATGCTAACTCTATATATATAATGAGTTTTTGAATTATAAACTTATAGAAACTCTTAGTGTTAAACACGTAAAACCAAGGGTTGTGTTTAGCATTTGATTTTCCCAAGAGAACAAGAAGTTAGTAGTTGAACCTAGTGTAATGTAACTTGTGAACCTCCAAATAAGACTAACTTATTTGGGAAGAATCAAGATAAAGATTTAGTTCTTAACTTTAATTAACCTAGAAGCAACTAGCATAGTTTATTAACCAACTGTACATCACTATTGTTAACAGGAGAACATCCAGCTAGATTGCCTACCATATTGCTGGAGCCAGGCAAGTACACTCTACGGTTTTGTGCTTTTCATTATATATCCTGTGCATCCTTGATTGACACGATTGCAACACGTCATGTTCTTTCTGGTACTCTTGTTCTCTTGTGCTTATTACTTGTATCTGGGGAGGGGAAATATACTATCTATGTGACCAATCCCAAGTATCAACTCAGGTGTGTTTTAGCTTAGATCCCGCATCGTGCACGCGGGTCCTAAGTCACCATTCATGTGCTTTCAGGTGCTTTCAGGTTCTTACCCTAGCCGGTCACATATTTAGTTATATTTCAAATGCATTACACATATGTTCAGGAGATTACCTTGTACTTATTTCCTGTGATATCATGTTCTTTCATGTTCTTACATTCATGTTCTTCATGTACTTTATCCTGTTCTTCATGTACTTATTCACTTGTATTTTCCTGTACTTTCCATGTTCCCTTGTACTTTCATTTCATGATGTCTTGTTCATTACCTAGAATTGTACTTGCTCCGCTCCTGACTGGATATGTTATGATAGGTGAGATGGAGGCTTTGTGTGACACATACTATGGACAGGATACTACTTTCCCTGAGCCAGCTGGAGCTGCTTGTGACCTAGAGGCTGCAGAGGCCTAGTACTGCATTTAGTTTCCATTTATCTTCCATGTATTGAGACTAGCAGACTTTTATAGTTGAATTGTAATAAATTCAGATATTGCATCTCTTTTCTGGTTGGGACACATTATATAGTTGCTGTGATTCTATACTTTCATGATTATCTGGTTAGTTTCCCTAGCTTGGTACAGCTTACTTCATTGTGTCTAACAATGAAGGCTGGGCGTGTCCGACTCGTGTCCGATTATTCGAGAGCGGGTCGTGACATGTTTTTAGTGGTGGCCCATGCAGGTCCATCCTAATGGTACCTAGGACTTAGCGTACTATTGGGGGACTTGATTTACACTAGGGAAACTTGATCACAGCATAGGAAAATCGGGAATAAGGGTATATCAGGTATATCAGGTGTATCAGGTATTTTAATATTCTATAAACACTTGTTGTATGTAGGTCTAGGTTATTTTAACAGTTTTCTGTTTTGCAGATAATTCAAAAGCATGCGATACCAGAACTGTCAATTCACCTGCACTTGACGTTTTCGAGCTTCCACTACCTTCTATCACTCTACTATCCCCATGGGTAGTACGTAGTTGACGGGAGACGTTTGAAGAGTCCCTTGACAACCAGAGGAAGCAGGCCACCCTTTCCAAGTCAGACTTGTGGATACACTCTCCGAGGACTTCTGATTTCCAGACTCTCAGACACTTGGATTTTTCGACACCGAGCGCATATCTTACACCAAGGAGCAGATCGAGAACCTGGAGTTACCACTGAAGATCATCTCAGCATGCGAGGATCCGACTTCTCTAAAGATTAGAGCCACCAGCCTAGAGATTCAGAATGTAACGCAGACAATGGAACGAAACCGGAAGCTGAAGCTCATGAAAGACATGAAGATTTATGACAAAGACAACAACTACCCTGGACCTGCAAAGCATCACAACACTCAGTCAGCGTTTCTTCGGTCACATCACCAGTCACATCATCAGGAGCAGATCTCAGCAGCCAGCACGCCAGCAGCCATATATTCATGCCAGAGCCCTGCACTTCAGCCCCAGCGGGAGATCCAGATTCAGATCCAACCGACGATTATTTACAATTTCTGCCACCTCTCAGGATGCCACTATGAAGAGTGCCGCAAAAGACGGAGGTTATGCCTACACTGCAGATCGTCTGCCCATCAAGTCAAGAACTGCCCGGAGGCCACTGATCACGCTGCCCAAGGATGAACGCGAGAAGCACCAGGACTACAACAAGGGGGACCCGCCTCTCCAGATGCAACAATCACATGAAGCACTACCGCAGGGATCAACCTATGTCAGGACAATTGAAGAAGGTTAGAGAGATTTCCATTCCGGAGGAATACTGAAGACAGACTAAAGACAAGATTTCTTTTACATGATTGGGAGAACCATGTATCTTGATTAGCAATCTAGTTTTCTTAAAACTCTTTTAGCATGTAGACCATTTCTTGGAACTTCTTGTTTCTATTTTTGAATCTTGGTTGGTATTTGAAACTTAACTCGAGATATTGTTTCCTATTCGTTGATTGGTACTCCTCCAATCCATTCTTCGTAACCTTGTTCTTTTCGAGATTCTACTCAGGAATTTTGTTTCCTATTCAGGACTAGTTACAATTTGTAAATTTTGTTTCTTTCCGAAGTTCAGTTTTCTATTTGGGGATAGTTGGAAATTGATTTTATTCAGTACTTGTTTCTATTCACCATTCAAGACATCGTTTGAAAACTTCGGTTTCGACCTGTTCCCTATGTGAGATTCGTTTCCTACGTGGCTTGTTTCTACTTGGAAATTATTCTGTTCACAACCTTGCTTCGATCTTGTTCCCTATTTGAAGTATCGCTTATTTCATGGATATTGTTTTACTCACCCATTGATTCTTTTTCCTACTCATAACTTGATTCCATTCGAAAATTAAGATCATGTTTCCTATTTCAAGACTTTGTTTTGTTCGTGATTTTGCCTCCCATCCAAGATTTACCGGACTTTGAATTTCAGTTCCTACTCGCGACTCGTTGAGACTGTGTTCCCTATTCCAAATCTTGTCTCCTCATTGAGATTTTCTATTCGAGAATTTGTTCCTTATTCACAACTTTGTTGATACTTGATTTTCTATTTTCCACTGTGTACCTTATTGGAGATTTCGTTTTCTATTCCAGTTTTGCTCGAGATTTCATTGTTATTCGAGATTTTATTGAAACTCGTTTCCAGTACGGGATTTTATGCTTATTTTAAAACTTGTCTTCTATTTGACATCTTGCTTCAGTTCATCCTTCGAGACTCTATTATTCCTTCGGGATAATGTTCCATATATGGAATCTTGTTACCATTCCAGATATCAGTTGATATTTCGTCATAATTTGAAACTTCGCTCCTTGTCTAAAAATTTTAAATCTCCCTGGCTGCCTTTTGTACTCACTGATTGGATCCCTTGTCATTTTTAGTACCTAATAAACTCATGTATTCTAACAGTCAGGTAATTTCACCATTTCCATGACTTGGACTATTGAAATTCATTTTGAATTCCTTGAAACTCTTTTGAAATTCCTAGGGATAAAGTCGAGAGGCTATTCGATGACCTACTATGGCATGACAGTTGCGCGCTGCAGCCATTAGCTGGATTATGGAGACTGAGGGTTCACTGCAGCCAGTAGCGCACTGGCGAGGCAGGAACTCTAAGTTGAAGTGATTTCAGACAATCAATCGGTTTTCGAGTATTGTCGAGACTTGTCATATTCTTCATATCTTGATCTCTTGGGTTGTTTCGTCAATGATTGTTGGAAAATGAATAAGGTTGACAGATTATTCGGTGACATATTGTTATTTGAGTCACGGAGCCGAAAGTCCACTGCAGTCAGATACATACTGGCGGGGTAGGGATTCTAAGCAAAGTGATTTCAGATACCAATATGTTCTTGGATATTCTGGAGACTATAATTCCTTTTCATATGATTATTGGTTTTCGAGAATCACAAATCCTTGCATGTTCACCCTGATTTGATACTGTATCTCCTGAGTATTTCGTACGTTCCTCAAATCAACCCTTGCTAATTACCTTTTAGTATTGTATCGTCAGATCATTGATTTCCTCAAATTATACAATGCCAGATTTTGATTCCATACTTCGCTTGTGTCTTGTCTAAATTTTGATCTTAAATCATGTCTGTCTGACCATGATTTTCCTATCTTGTGCTAGCCCACTTGTGTTAAAACTATCAATTTTTGATCGTACTTAATAGTTGTGTCTTCATGATTTTTCTCCTCTGAGTTGTAATTGAAATTCCTTCCACTTCGTGACTATTTGATCCTTGACCTTTGTCAAAGCGTGATATCCCAAACTTCTTGTGTTTACTTGGACTCAAGGCTCAGAGCGTCATGGATCGACAAAAGCACTGGACGGACAACAACAGATGGTCACCGGAGTTCGCAGTTAGAAGCAGAGTGATCCTGAAGAATCTCGTCGACCAGAGGCACTATTCATTTTGGTAGAGGCAGAAAGTTCAGTCCGAGATTCAGCGGGCCTCTCGACGTGATGACGCGTATTGGCGAGGTGGCATATTGACTAGCGCTTCCAGCTAGCTTGGAGGGAGTGCACGACGTTTTCTACGTGTCCCAGCTTCGACGCTACATTCCAGACCCCAGCCACGTGGTGGACTATTCAGAGCTGGAGGTGGGCCCGAGATTGACTTACGAGGAGCAGCCAGTAGAGATCCTCGACCGGAGGGAGAAGCGTCTGCGGAACCAGACCATTCCTCTTGTCCGCGTCATGTGGAGACACCACTCTCCGGGAGAGTCCACATGGGAGCGTGAGGATGAGATGCGTGAGCGATACCCTAGTTTGTTCACTTGAGTGCTTGTATTGTATGCATTTTTTTGAATTCAATAAACAACTCTTTGGATTCACTATTTTTGATTTTCTGTGTTTGCATTCCAATTTCGAGGACGAAATTTTTCAAGGGGGAGAGATTTGTAACTCCACTTCCCAGTTTTCTTAAATAAATTAAAAATTCATTTTTATACTTATTATTAATTTGGAAACATTTTGAATGAATTACATTTTTGACAATTTAACAATTAGAAGTTGTTGTAACAACTTTTATATTGTTTTTCTTATTTTAAAAACTATTTTTAAATAATTTATGCAATTATGAAAAGGAAGAGGGTTAAATTGTAAATTTCCTATTAAATTTTAGTTGCGGGCAATTATGAAAAGGCGCAGGGTGTTTTTGCTTATGTACCAGTAGCGGGGGGGCTAATTTGCAAAATTTCCATTTTATTCGTTTTAAAACCAACGGTTGAGAGAGAGAGAGAGTGTGCAGCATTTAATTTTCTCTCCACCGACTCTCGGTTACTCCGCTCCAACTCTTCTCGAGACTTCCACTCTCGAGTCCTTCGCCGACCCCTCGGGTTCCCAGTTCCGTCGGCGAGTTTGACGGCGACTCTGATGGCGACGACGACCTTGATGATGACGGCGACTCTGATGGCGACACCCTGAGCGGCGACTTCCATTCTGAGCGAGGCGACTTCCTCGATGGCGCTGGTGGTGGCTTCGGCGATGATGGCTTTAACGGCGGCGACTCTGGAAGCTTGGCAGTAACTCGAGCTCGTTGTCTCTTCGTCTTCTTCCTGTCTTCTTCCTCGACGAGCTTTGGGCTTTGACTTCCAGAGGGTAAACCCTAACCTAACCCTAATCTCTACTGTTGGTCAGATCTATGGCAGATCTATGGCCTAGACTCTGAGATCCTTTGATCAGTGACGAGATCTAGGGTTTAGCTGGGTTTGTGTGAGATCAATGATGTTCTCTTTCTCTTCGAACAGTTCTAACTGTTCAGATCCGATGGATCTAGGGTTTCTGTGGTCCGATCTTGTAGATCGACCCTTGCATGTGGTTATTTTGGGTTGCATGTTAGATCTATGATGTTTCTTTAGTGGATTCTTCGAGATCAAGTTGATCTGTGACTATTCTGTGGTTGTGATGTTGTTTTCTGAGGAGTTTTTCTCCAGATCTGGTAGTGGTTCCAGATCTGTTGAGTGTGGGTTCGATGGTGTTTTCTGAGGAGAATCCAGTGGATCTATTTCTTTTACTTACATGCTGTCGGTTGGCCTAGACCTAACAAATCCAGTGGTGACTCTAGGGTTGCTCGGTTCGTTAGGTCAGGGATGGGTTTGTTTTTGGAATGTTTTCCTTATCCATTTCTGTGTGGATTTTTGGATGAGATCTGAGGTTCTGAATCTTTTCTTCTGGACTGAGATCTTGTGTCTAACACTCTCGTGTCCGACACTGCATGCATATTTTTATATATTTTAAATTGATGATTCCTTCTTTCTCTTTTCTGTTATTTGTTGTTGGGGATCTTCTGCGTGTTGGACCTCTGTCCCGACTGGACTGTGGCTGTACCTACCTGTTCGTATCCGATGTTCGTGTCGGATACGAAGTGGCACGGATTCGTGGCTAGAACCTTGCTGGACCTTGCTGTAGCCGTGTCCTCTTTCCCGTGTCCGACGTGCGTGTTGGACACCAAGGAGATGATGTGACTTGACCCTGACGTGACTGGCCTTGGACTGTGGGCCTGACCGGCGGTGGACTTTGGCAGTTTGCGGCTATTTATTTGTTGGGCCGGTTGGTGTTTATTCAGTGGGCTTATTTTGTATATTCTTTTGTGGGCTGTTAGTATGGGCTGGGCCATACTGAATGTGTTGTAATATTATTTAATTATATGCTGTAATGGTTATAGTTGGGCTGGTTAGATAGTCGGGTCTGAACTGATCCTTGGTATTGGGTTGACCGGGTGGCAGACTGTTGGGTAAGTGGGCCGAATGGTTGTGGGCCGGCCATTGAACTTTGCCTTTGGGCAGAACTGTCTGTAGTTTATTTTTATAAATAATAAATATTTTTCCCATTTATTGTGAGTTGATGGAAACATCCTCTTAGAACCAATTTTATAACTAAAAATAATTAGTTAACTTTTCCTTAATTACTACTGATTAGTTAACTCTTTACTTAAATAACTTTTAAAACCAAGTTTATAAAACAAACCACTTTTATATATATGAAAAGTTGCAAATGCTAACTCTATATATATAATGAGTTTTTGAATTATAAACTTATAGAAACTCTTAGTGTTAAACACGTAAAACCAAGGGTTGTGTTTAGCATTTGATTTTCCCAAGAGAACAAGAAGTTAGTAGTTGAACCTAGTGTAATGTAACTTGTGAACCTCCAAATAAGACTAACTTATTTGGGAAGAATCAAGATAAAGATTTAGTTCTTAACTTTAATTAACCTAGAAGCAACTAGCATAGTTTATTAACCAACTGTACATCACTATTGTTAACAGGAGAACATCCAGCTAGATTGCCTACCATATTGCTGGAGCCAGGCAAGTACACTCTACGGTTTTGTGCTTTTCATTATATATCCTGTGCATCCTTGATTGACACGATTGCAACACGTCATGTTCTTTCTGGTACTCTTGTTCTCTTGTGCTTATTACTTGTATCTGGGGAGGGGAAATATACTATCTATGTGACCAATCCCAAGTATCAACTCAGGTGTGTTTTAGCTTAGACCCCGCATCGTGCACGCGGGTCCTAAGTCACCATTCATGTGCTTTCAGGTGCTTTCAGGTTCTTACCCTAGCCGGTCACATATTTAGTTATATTTCAAATGCATTACACATATGTTCAGGAGATTACCTTGTACTTATTTCCTGTGATATCATGTTCTTTCATGTTCTTACATTCATGTTCTTCATGTACTTTATCCTGTTCTTCATGTACTTATTCACTTGTATTTTCCTGTACTTTCCATGTTCCCTTGTACTTTCATTTCATGATGTCTTGTTCATTACCTAGAATTGTACTTGCTCCGCTCCTGACTGGATATGTTATGATAGGTGAGATGGAGGCTTTGTGTGACACATACTATGGACAGGATACTACTTTTCCTGAGCCAGCTGGAGCTGCTTGTGACCTAGAGGCTGCAGAGGCCTAGTACTGCATTTAGTTTCCATTTATCTTCCATGTATTGAGACTAGCAGACTTTTATAGTTGAATTGTAATAAATTCAGATATTGCATCTCTTTTCTGGTTGGGACACATTATATAGTTGCTGTGATTCTATACTTTCATGATTATCTGGTTAGTTTCCCTAGCTTGGTACAGCTTACTTCATTGTGTCTAACAATGAAGGCTGGGCGTGTCCGACTCGTGTCCGATTATTCGGGAGCGGGTCGTGACACACGGTCCCCGATCCCGCTATGGGAATCGGCTCGATTTGTTGCGATTGTGGTTTCGGACTTCTCGAACACCATTTCGTATTGGTTATGTAGTTTTGGTTATGATAGTTTGTGCCGTGGTTATGGTTTTGGTTATATATTCATTAATTCTGTGGTTATACTTTTTCTTTGGCTATTTTAGTATGATTTTGGTTCAGTGGAATAATTCCTTGGCTGTGGAAAGTCTTTGGGTCGTTGTTGGTGTGTGTGTTGTATCGCCAATGTGGCTAGATCATCCTAGTTTTAAAGGAGGTGCTGCCCATAAATTTTCAGTAAAGTATTTCAAAATAGTATTTTATAAAGTTCAGTAATTTTTGTATATCAAAATCTATTTCTAAAATCCAGGTCTTTGTAAAAGATTTATTAAATTGGTTCCGATTGGTTTTAAGTGTTGGTCTAGTTGGATTTCAGTATTCCCTTTTAGGCGACGACCGTATCGGTCGGATGAGTCTCGGCGAAAAGCAAACGCTACAGGACTTCCTGTACGTTGAGACGTAAGCCAGCAATGTGAGATTGCATGACCAAGTCTGAGACACCCTATTTTCTATAAATTATATTTTATTATTAGAACTTGTTACTGCCTTTAGTATTTTGGGTGCAGGGCCTCGGCCTTCTGATTGGACCGCTTCACGGCACCCATAGCTCGTCTCAGCATTTTTAATTTAATTTAACTTAATTTGTTGTAAGGGCATAAGCCCAGCTTTTCTTTATTTTCTGTGGCCCTGTATTGTGTAGCGTAGATTTTCTATTTCTATTCTGAGTAGGTTATTTGCGTAGCTAGACGTATAAATTATATTTGGGTATTAATTATTTTGTATAAAAATTAATAAGGATTTCTCACATTTAATTAAAATGGATAAATTATTAGTAAGTTAACAAGTCCATGTTTTTATCATTTAAAGAAATTTAGTTTTATATATATTATTAAAAATATAAAGTTTTGCCAATTAAATTGTAACTGCTATCTTCCATAAATAAATCAGTAACAGGCTTATCCAATTAAATGACAGCAAATGTAGCTCGCGACGTTAGACGTTCTGGTAGATTAATTAATAAATTAAAACTTGACTAGGGTCTGTTTCTAGAAATTGCAACTAGCACACCTAGATATGGTTCATTTATGATTCTAAGTCAGGATTCTCAACTGTAGGATTTCGAGGACGTATTTGACTTCCTCTCCGGTACCGACATCCCATCCAGTCATAAAACAAAGGCAAGTACGGTTATGTTTTCTTGTATTTTAATTAGTAATTGTTATCTTGCATGCTTAAACCACATTGCTACACGGAACTCTCTCCTATGGTTCAACTATCGATTATGGGGATATTGGGGGAGTAGCGTAGCGTTTATGACCAATACCCTCATATTGCATTATTGTGCGAGCTAATCCCTCTTACACACGGGGATAAGCCGTATCGCATCGCTAGGATGCTATTGTACAACCCAAGCCGGTCATATACGTTACCTATTCAAATCACATTGTTTCAAATATTGAATTGCTAAAAATTGCCGGAAAATATTATTCAAGTATTTCAAATTGTTTAAAATTGCATATTTTCGTTATTAGTTGAAATGTTAGATATATACTCGTACTTTGCTCCTTTCCTGACTGGATTCCCCGCCCCTAGGTAACATTGATGATGCTGAGCTATTGTTCAATAGCTATTATGATCCTGTAATGTATCCTGCGGTGCTTCCAGAGTCCCACTTAGAGGACATAGATCCTGAGGCCGATGAGTCGGCCGTCCAGATAGTTGTTATCTTCATTTCTAGTTTCTTTGTGTTGGAGATGAAGACTTTTCATTTCAGACTTTTTATTTCAGTATTTTATTTTCAGATGTATTTTTCTGTGTTGAACAATTAAAGTTTTTAATGTTCGTAAATTTAGTACTGTGACAAAATGTATAAATGTTGTTGAAATTATCTGCATATAGAAACAGCTTACTGTCGCCGTCTCACAACGGTGCAGGTTGGGCATGATCCGATTCGACCCAACAATTTAGGATCGGGTCGTGACACTACCACGTGTCGACTCCTCCGTAGCCTACCTATGCAGTTACAACAGATTTCGATCTACCATCATGTGCACAGTGCCCCTGCGCCCAACAGATCTTGCACATAGCGTTCCTACGTGCATGAGTGGACCATTCCATAAAATAACTATAAATAGAAGGATCATTCCTTCATTTCACACACATACATTATGAGAGTCAGAGCACACTTCAGAGAGCTGAATTAACGCCCCCTTGCAACAAAACAAGAAGACTTGCAATTTTCTCTCGACCATAGTCGGATTATCAATAGAGTAAAGGAATCAGAGGCAGTATTCAATCTCCATCATTATACGTCCCTAGAAAAGAGATTATAATCGAAGGATCCCATCGAGGATCAAAATTGTACATCCTTCTTTGTTTGATCAATATAAAGGTTCATTTTAACTTTTTAATGGCAAACACTAGCATTGGATTTGTCTCCAATGAACTATTTTATTGTTGTTGCACCATGGCTTTCTTAGGCTCTGTTTGGTTATCATTTAATTCTGCTTGTTTTGAGTTTAAACTCAAAAACTATTAAAATAATATTTGGCAGTCCAAATCCTACAACATTCTTCTAAAAAAGATTAGGCAGATGAGTGTTTAAACTCTGCTTTTAGGAAACAAAAAATATTTTTCCAACATTTTTTCCCAAAGTCAGATAGCCCTCTCTTTTGTTTCTCAAATCCTCAGATCTATTTCTCTCTCTCTCTCCGCCTTGCTAAGCTAATCATTACTTCTTCTTTTTTTAAGAGTCCACTTCTACAGAGAGAAGAAACGAAGGAAGAGATGGGTACTCTCGATGGTGACACCACGATCGCTGTATCGTCCCCTCCATCTTGTCGTTAATGTCGTTGAACGTGCCTCCGTATTCCTATTCGTCGTCAACGGCCTCGTCTCAACCGAATCCTTTGTCATCGTGGCCTCCTTCGTACTAGGTAGACGCGACCAAACCAGCTGTACGGGCTCAATCCTAGTCTATAGGCAGCTTCATCCTCCACTCCCCCTTTTCAGCGTCGGAGACCAATAATGTCACTCCCCGACCCAGTGAATCGTTCGTTCTCACATCGATTCAGCAGAATCGATCATCCTCGCTGGGACGTAATGTCGTACGAGTCTAGAGTTACACTCATACAAGGCAAGATGACAGGTTCTCAAAATTGTTATCTTTGATTCAATATTAGCAGCGAATTAAACAGAGCCACATAGGAGTTATACAGAGTATATGAAATAATTCCTTTTTTAAATAAGCAATAAAATTACAAAGGCTTTCAATAGCCCAAATGAATCTGCCAGATTTGTCTTACAACACTCAAGTTTTCTCTTACCCACAAAGAATATCATCGTTTCATACATCATGTCTTCTATATCTCGATCGTATCATCATGTTTCAAGTTCGAGCATCAATGCGATCGTACGCCTCAAAATGCTACGGCATTCCATGCCTTAGCGCGTTCAAGCGAAGCTCCATCGCGAGCAATCCATTTCCTGTATCATGTAAGCAATTTGGTAAAGGATCAGTACTAATCCTCTCGCTACTGATAAGACCCACATTACTAAACCAACATTAAGTAATTTAATGAATCATGCATGTTAACTTGTGATCTTTCTATATTTTCCTTAGGATTGGTCTTATGGCATATTCGAAAGCAGTAAAACATGTATTTTATGGAAAGCATGTTATCATTTATTTGCGTAAGCAAGCAGGCAACATATATCAATCTTATTTTGTTTTGTGGTGATTTTTTACCAATATCGACGCACTCACCCTTGCACCAACACAAGGTGAATACGCATACCATCTTTCCCTGTCATGTTATAAGTGATTTTTATGTAGAATCTCTGTATGCATGCACTATTCAGCCCACTGGCCCCTAATTATATGTAGGTCACTTGGCATTCCGAGCCAATAAAGGATTAGATCTCGATACAATGGGTCGTTATCCTTCGCCCGGGTAGCTAGCCCAACGAAGGTCCTACAGCATTCGTATTACGATGCTCCCAACCAGCCCAAGTTGCAAGCCTCACTGGCGGTTATATAATACCCATCTTAATTCCCTCATAGGCTGAACAATCCTGGCATTCCGGCCATAACTCGTTCGAGGGACACCAAACCCGTGCATAGATTAACATCATCGATGTCCTTGACCATGTAATACGCATCAAATTCATACAACCAAACATAGTCCGAGTCCGAAACCCAGACTTCACATTATCTCACTTTACCATTCTTCTAACTATATTTTCCATACTTAGTTTCAATGTTTCGTGGCACCATGTCCAACTCAATGTTGATCAATTACGAATGAGCCGAAGGCCCTGAACATTTCCAAGGCACCATGCCACAATTCAGTAGTTCTGTTACATTCATGCCATAAATGTTCTCTTTGCAACGAAGCCATCTTTTATAAGTCTCGTGCACATCAGCACACTTTGACACTGTTATTCTCTATCCTTCGAGTCGTACATTCGATGCAGGACTTGATGTCGTATTTCTATGTTCTATGCTTTAGTAAGCAATGTTCTATGGCTCGTGCACTAAGGCATTCGCCTCAATAGTCTTTTAATGTTCTAGCTCTCTAATTCGCAAATGAAGGCACGAGTGACTCGTACACTAAGGCACTCGTCGATACATTTATTCAATGTTTTAGGGCTTACACACCGAGGCACTCGTCATTGTGGTATTTTGATATCCTTTGTAGACTCGTACGTTTGATGTACGTTTCAATTAAATTGTTCTATCTAGTGTTCGACACGTACTATGATTTCTCTCAATCGAGCCATGTCCATGGACTCAATAGGTTAACTCATCATACAAGGTTATATTTTAATTAGGCATGACGGATAAGGAAAGAAGGGTCAAAGTCCTCCCACCTTATGTCGATATGCCTTATTATTTCGTCGAGCCGATGTGGCTCAATTTCATAACTTTATTGTACGGTCAACTCTTCTAACTTAGCCATTCGGGCACTTCGTGCTTCGTTGAACTATCCAACTAATTCGGCCTAATGTGCCCATGCCTCAGTCCGTTGTGAGGCGATACTTTGGTTTGGCGGACTCTATTACAAACAAGGCAAAATGTTGACCTCTTATAAATCAGCATAAAAGCTTAGCCTGCACACGAAACCAACTAAAATCAATACTTCGAATCGAACTTATGCTTTGCATCGATTCGATTTATCAGATCTTCGAATTGACTCATTGCTTTCTTTTTTTGGCCAATATAACTCTTGCATTGATTCACATCGATACTTCTTCGGGTCAATACAACTTTTTGAGTCTACGACTCATTGTAATACACCATGCAGAGCGGGATGTTACATAATATACCACTCAAAACCAGGTTCATCCTCGAATCGAAACCAACACACAATCCAAGTGTTTCTGTAGAACGTTTCACGATCTCATTCCATTATCGTTGTTCTGTTTCAAACACCTGTGCTAGCTTTTATAAACATCTAATAGTCTTTTCCTGTAGTTTGATTTGAATTCAGTATACAACTTGATTTGGATCGTACACATATTTAAGGCATTCTAGAAATATATGTATTTTAGCCAAGCCTAGTGGCAGAAAATTAGAACAAAGCTAAAAGGTAAATTTTCAATACTCAAATACTTGTCATCTCGTACTCTCGATCGGACTTAGTCTCTAGTATTTTTTCTCACTATTCTATCGCATATGTATATTCGATACATATATGATCATCTAACAAAAGTTACGACATGCGATGCGATTCAAAATCGTACTTCTCATTTCTAATGTTTCGCACAGACCATCAATTCTATGCATTGCGCGAAGCCGTCACGCATCCAATCGCAATGAGTCTCCGCAACGGCTTGCATTCAAAGTCGCTTCCTAACTATTTTCGAAGCCTTACATTGCAACTCAGCTTGATACAATTTCCCTTGTTGACTTGTAAATGCATTAACATTCAGGGCTACCCCCGCCAGGCAACTTACCCAGACATCGTGCTTATATCCTTCCGTCGCAACTGAAATCGACGATGCTCCACGGCAAAGGTTTTTCCGACATAATTGTTTAACTCAAGTTGGTAGCGCTCAAAAGCAACGATCGTTTTGACACAAAGGTCTCTACGATGCGTCTTATGTTTTATCCCATATCTAGTGAAAAATTTCTAGCTAAATTTTCAATCGAAATTTAACAATGCAATTCGAGCGTCATTTTTCTTATACCGTGCTCTCGCATGTAGAGCGATTTCCAAAATCACCTATTCACATAGCTAGGTTCATCTGTGAATTTCTATTTCGATCATCGACCAACATAATCATTCAAGCATTTACCCGACCAATCCTCAAAATTTGATTATAAAATTCTCAGTCGAAGCCGTTCCATCAATTCTTGAAACATTAATCGATCGCCTAGACATATCATCAACATGCACCACATTATATTTGTTTTCGAGTCAATTCCATATGTGACATCATATGGATCATCTTATGGGTCTGTAATATTTACTTTGATTTGGCGGTCAAGTCTTTTAGGATCAGCTGTCACGAAGCTACGTTTGATAATTATGGATCATTAACGAAGGATAGTTACTATGAACCATGCTAAAGCCAAATCACGTTTCGACGAGTTCTTATCGGACTCTACCCAAATCCAAACAAAATTATTTCTATCTGCGCAACTAAGGCGCAACTATTCTCCGTATAATTCATGTACTACCGTCGATGATTTCACAATTCACGAAACATCTACTTGTAGTGAGTTCGAGTCTATATACCTACAGTCAACACTCAAGATGCTATACGCATCGAAACGATCGTTGATTACTTTATAGTCTCGCCCTGATCAATCAGAAAGTTTCAACCTGTTCGATATTCTTGTAATACTATTTACAAAAATCTCGATATCATAGGTCTGTCCCGTTTGGATTCTCACTTCATGCTTATGTTTTCTTACATATCAATTTTGACATGTCAAATCAATTTTGATAGCGCGAGAGTCAACTTTGAATCTGTATCAACGTCGACGTAGTGCACATTGCATACATCCAAGTTCTCAACGAACTTTTTCCTTACGCATTAAATCATTTTTGACTTGTCATATCTCGCTATACTCTGATCGCGTACCCGAATTACCGATTATCTAACATCGAACCCTCGAGTTATACGGTCATACCCTCTAAGGTTTTTGCAATTTAGTCGTACTCAAATCAATCTCAACATAACCAACTATTTTCTTAGGCACGATTATCTGCATCAACCAACGTTTCATCGAGCGCACAATTTGTGTGATCTGATTACAATCCACATCGACGAACATTTTCAACGAGCTCGCAAGTCGTGTGACTCGTTTATAACTTCGATTTTCCTATTTGACCAATCTGATTATTGCCTCAAGATATAATTGTTTCATTAGTCTCAATCAATCGACCGACTTATAAATTTTTGTCCGTTATATCATTCATTGATACAAGTCCACGCCAGATCATTTTAACTGATTATCGAAGAACACTTGCATCAATATACCATCATAAAATTTCTAATTGAGTTTCGGTACTATCTCGTCCGTTGCGGACAAACCTTTCGCAACTCACACAACGTGTCGATGCAATTCATCGCACAAGTGGTATTGCATATACCACTCAGAATCAAGTCATTTATTGCATAAGTGGTATGGCATATACCACTCAAAACTCGAGTAATTTCTCTCGTATTATACTCGATATGAATCAACATTCTATTTTGACTGGCTATCCCGCAGTGATCATGCCGATCACAATCGTCACTTTTGATAAATTAAAATCTGACACAACTCGGCCAATGTATACATTTTCCAACTCAAGTTCGGTATGCAATCGGATCGATTCGTTCTACCGATTTACGATTTCTAGTTCCATCCGTTGCATCTTTTACAACGTTTTATTCCCGACATTCAAAGTCAATACTTGAATCCGTTCAATACATTCGATAGCAACTTTCGTTGTTCAAATGCAACGCATCATTCACAATCAACTCTTTGCAATTGATGTAACAAAATCCTACGAGTTTTGTTATATTAATGTAACAAATATTTTTCTCATATCGACCGTTGTATTGAAACAACAAACGTCTCAATTCACAATTCACGACTTGTTGCACTTGCAGCAAGCAACATATCATGGCTCGTTGCACTCAATGCAACAAATATTTTACAACTTTTCTCATTAACATCATGTAAATTTTTAAAACATTAGTGGAAAACTACGCGGCATTGTATTAGACTTATTGTATGGAACATCTACTATAGCATCGAGTAGAGTCAAGAGTCGTTTGATCGGGGTAAGCAACTTTTTGGAATTGAAACAAAGCAAACGTCCTAAGAAAATTGAACCTAGAGTTCTGATACCACTTTGTCATGTCCTAACCCTATGAATCGTTCGTCCTCATATCGATTCAGTCAAATTGATCGTCCTCGCTGGGATGTGATACCGTACGAGTCTGGAGTTGCACTCATACATGGCAACATGATAGGTTCGCAAAATGGTTATCTTTGATTCAATATTAACAATAGAATAAATAGAGTCACATTGGAGTTACACAGAGTATACGAAATAATTCTCTTTATTAAATAAGCAGTAAAATTGCAAAGGCTTTCAATAGCTCAAATGAATCTGCCAGATTTGGCTGACAACATTCAAGTTCTCTCTTGCCCATAAATGATTTTATTGTTCCATACATCATGTCTTCTATATCTCGGTCACATCATCATGTTGTAAGTCCGAGCGTCAATGCGGTTGTACGTCTCAAAATGCTATGGCATTCCATGCCTCAATGCATTTAAGCAAAGATCCACCGCGAGCAACCTATTCCCTACATCCTACAAGCAATCTGGTGGAGGATCTGTACTAATCCTCTCGCTATTGATAAGACCCACTTTACTAAACCGACTTTAAGTAATTTAGTGAATCATATGGGTTAACTTGTGGCCTTTCTATATTAGCCTTAGGATCGGTTTTATGGCACATTCGAAAGCAGTAGAGCATGTATTTCATGGCACGCATGTTATTATTTATTCGCGTAAGCAAGCAGGCAACACATATAAATCTCGTGTTATTTTGTGGTGACTTCTTACCAACATCAACTCATTCACCCTTGCACCGATACAAGGTGAATACGCCTACCATTTTTTCTGTCATGTTTTAAGTAATCTTTGTGAAGGACCTCTATTTGCCTACACTATTCTGCCCATCGATCCCTATCTATATGAAGGTCACTTGACATTTCGAGCCATAAAAGGACTATATCTTGATACAACGAGCCGAGATCCTTCGCTCGGGTAGCTAGGCCCACGAAGGTCCTGCAGCATCCGTATTACGACGCTCCTAACCAACCCAGGTTACAAGCCTCACTGGCGATCATGTAATACCCATCTCAATTCCCTCCTATGTCGAACGGTCCCGTCGCCCCGATCATAACTCGTTTGAGGGACACCAAACCCGTGCACAGGTTAACATCATCCATGTTCGTGACCATGTAATACGTGACAAATTCATACAACCAAACATAGTCTGAGTTCGAAACTCAAACTTTACATTATCTTACTTTACCATTCTTCAAACTCTTTTTTCCATATTTAGTTTAAATGTTTCGTGGCACCAAGCCCCAACTCAATGTTCATCAAATGAATGGCTCGACAACACCGAATATTTCTAAGGCACCATGCCACAACTCAACAGTTCCATCACATTCGTGCCATAACTGTTCTATCCGCAAAGAAGCCATCTTTTATAAGTCTCGTGCACATCAACACGCTTTAACATAGTTATTTTGTATCCTTCGAGTCGTGCATTCGATGCACACCTCGATACCGTATTTTCAAGTTTTATGCCTTAGTGTGCAATGTTCTATGGCTCGTGCACTAAGGCACACGTCTCAATAGTCTTTTAATGTTCTAGCCCTCTAATTCACGCACGGAGGCACGAGCAACTCGTGTATTTAGGCACTCGCCGATATAGTTATCCCATGTTCTTATAGCTTGTGCACCGAGGCACTCGTCATTGTGATATTCTATGTTCTTTGACGACTCGTACATTTGATATACGTTTCAATTCAATTTTTTATCTAGTGTTCGACACACACTACGATTTCTCTCAATCGAGCCACGCCCGTGGACTCGATAGGGATTTGGTTGTTGGTTTCTTCCATTGATGGGTTCAGTGGAAGGAAGAACTAAAAATGGGAATTTTTGTGGAGGGTTTGGTTGAATCAGTGAGAGATGGTGGGGGGGGAGGGGGAGGAGGGATGTGACAAAATGAACGCATTTTTGTTGGACACATAATGGACACAAACAGAATGAATGGATATAGTTTAAAAAAACTAATTCAGAAAATATTTTACCAAATATAAATTTAATTTTTTTTTCTTTCTAGAAACTACTTTTCAGATGAAAGGAACCAAACGTAAACTCGAAATCTCTATATCCAGAAAATAACTTTATAATATCTTCTCTGAAAACTGTTTTCAGAAAGACATTTTAGAAAACATATCCAAACGGACCCTTAGTCGTTCCTGTACTTTATTCACCCATGGATTCCTTTGTTTCTGTATTGTGTATGAGATAGATATTTCATGTCACTTAGTAGTTAGTATATGAGTTTAGTATACAAGGTTGAATTGGATTTCTTTATATAGATAGTTAGGTACAAATCGCAGGAGCTCCACGAGTTCAATTATCTTTCAGTTTGTACCAGCTGGCCAAGGCATGTGTCAGTCCCGTGAGATTTGGGGCTGGTGCGTGACATTATTTATTACTTTAGTTAAGTTGGTTATTCTTATAATTAATTTATAAAAAGGGTTTAAGTACTTTTTCCCCTAATATATATTAACAAGTCTATTTAATGAAATATTTGAATTATTTTTGATATCCGACAAGGAGTTTACATTTGTTCAACACAAACAAGGTAAGAAAGTTATTTAGAACATAAGCATGTTCCGATGGAAGATAGAAGTCTGGAGTACACAACCAAGACTCACGGTGAGGTTAGTGTTTACGAACTTAGATCTTGGTTGAGCCATTACGACCTTTTGGGCAAAGAAGCCAACATGAATTATATTTATAATCTTTTTAGTAGATAAAAGGTTAGGACTTGTCCACCTAGCCATAGCCACCATCACATGCGTTTGTTCTTGCTTTGTCTTCGCAGCAATTGTGTGGTTTGTAGTTTTTGTGTGGGGTGGGTGGTAAGGGGGTGACCCATATTAAGGCCATAGCTATGTGTTTGGTTTCATTTACCATGTCATCCACTGCGCATAATGGAGGGCTAATGTACAACAAACAAGTGTATCTTCGATTCGAGCTAGAGGATGGCTCTTAGGATGAGGAGGTATCTTTTTATATTTTTATTTTATTTTTAACTGGATCACATTTGTAAAGAAAATCTATCAAATTATAAGAGTTGTTTTAACTATATTATGAAAATCAGAGAGAAAGAGAAGAAATTGGTAGCCAGAAATCTGTACATAACTTTTCTCATTAATAACATATATAGAGGGAATGAGATAGAGGTTGTTGTATGGATAAGGGCATCCACATTTGGATTTATCTAAATCACAATACTCTCCCTTGGATGTCCACTTTAATTATTGTCTCATTAAAAACTTTTCTAAGAAAAAATTATTTGGAAAAAATTCATAGAAAAAAGTATAATAATATTTTTCAGGAATATGATTCTTCAGAAATACAAGTGGGTGCGACTTACATTGCCTCTTTAAAAACCTTTCAACGGAAAAAACCCAGTAGAAAAAAAATTTTAACGAAGGAAAAGAGTACAATGCGCAAAGACATGCTTCGAGATGTCTATATTAGCATCTTCAGGATGCTTGCATCTACATGATGATCCCCCTCAAAAATATTACATTCTTGTTCTTACACCAGTTCAAAATAAAAAATCAACCCCCAATAGAATTTAAATATTACATCTCACATCAACACTTTATTTGTCTATACATTTATACTCATATCCCTTTGAAGAGGTTGCAAGCTTTATTTGTGATCCCTGAAAGCTCGCAACTCCTCCTGACATGTTGAACTGTTGAAAACATAGCCATGCATATTCTCTATTTGCTTTGGTAAAATTGTCGCAGTAATTTGATTTATTCTCTCTAAAATACCTACAACATTATTTATAAAACATACCTTGTTTGTGGTGTCCCCTTAATGAGTATCAGATAAATATCATTCATCTGCATATCTCATTAGATCAAAATATTCATCAAGAATAATTTATGTGCCTAATATTATTCTAAAATATTGTGCTGAGTGAATGACAATAAAAAAATTCATATTATTTAAATATGGTACTTCAGGATCCAAAACATGTTCTTTTGGTTGTAAATGATTCTTTGACCTGACCATTATAGGTATATCATTTATATTAAATCTCTACAGAAGATTTATCTCTACAGGAGATTTATAGTAGATCTCTTCTAGATATTCATCTTTTCATGAGATTACATGAGATCTCTTTTGGAGATTTATCTTTATCTCTTCTGGAGATTTTCGATCTTTTCAAAAGATTTTCGTTCTCTTCGAGAGATTTTTCTTTCTTCAGAAGGTACTTTAATCTTTTCGAGAGAAATAGATCTTCTTTTCAGAATGTACTCTATAAACTCAATGAGCCTATCATATTCTTCTGGTGGTTTAATCCATATATGGCTCATTTGTAGATCCTTCGAGAATAACATGGAAATATTAAGTCCTTCACGGATATACCTAATTTTTTTAGATCCTCGACCGTCGAGGGTATATCTTATCGTCTAGGTTATCATGATCGGAGAATATATTTATTTATATTCTATTCATGCTCATTTCGTGAATCCTTGAGCTAACATTGCTCTTTTACATTTGGATCTCTATTTGTTACACACACACACATTCAAAACTTACTGGATTTATTCCTTTTGGATTTTGTACTGTAGGACCGAACACTCCACGTCTTGCGAGAGATAAAGCATCTTTCCATTAGATTATTCGTGGTTTTAGTGTTATCCATTAATTTTATCACCCTTTTTATTCTTATTTAATAATGTCATTTATGACAAACTTCTTAATTCCAAATTTCTCTTAACTATGTATAAAATATAGATTTCATGGGTACCGGTACCTCTTTCTCAGTCTCTTATGGAATCTGAGGTATATCCTCTACCGGAGCGATATACTTTGAGAAATATAATATTTGGTTCATGGCATCTTCCGGACCGTCATAATTTTTTTCTCTACATGAGTTGCTTCTTCGGGACCTGCTTTTTCAAGAGCATTAAAGTGTGTTATATTATTCGGCCTCTTCTTCTGGAGAGCTGAATCTTTAGAAACTTTAGTATTATTTGGCCTCTTCTTCTGTAGAGTTGAATATTTAGAACCTTTAGGTCGTACGCGTTCTTACTAAAGAACTTATTCATTTACTGCCTTTATTTGGTTCTTTTGGTTCTTTTATTAGAAAATAAATCTATAGTCGTTATAGCTGTTTATGCAGTATAATTAAAAACATTGATTAAGCACCTAATATTTCATTTGCAGTAAAAAAACAAAGGATAATTTCTCCTAATTTAGTCAAGATTAGATAATGTAGAAATAAGCCATGATACGCTCTTCTGAAATGATGCTTTAGAACGTTCTTCGCGAACGATGCTTTACGACATTCTTCTATAACGATAATTCATGACGTTTTTAGAATGATAATTTATCTTCTTCATAACTCCCCCTAACGGTGGAAATTATGTCTTATTAATGTGAAAGATCACAAAGAATATTCTCTCACAAAAAATCTCATGTCTAGAAGATTTAATAATCTAAGGAGATAAACATAATAATTCACAAAACATAGATGACAATATTACAGTTTCAAATAATTCTAACATAAGTAATTTAATGCAGTTCAAAGCTGTGTTACTAGTTATTCATATACAATCTTCAGGATTGATGGTTTAGAAACAAACTTATCTTTGAGATCAAGGATGTATACTAGAATTTGGTGAGAGATTATCACACAAATTAATATTGATAATTCTCATAATCTTTATTTTGGGTGTCTTGTCGATCATGTCACAATTTCAAAGCTATAGGATCATTCAGCTTCTAGCTCATAATGGCTTATAAGATTGAGCTTCTCGCTCAACGTAATATGTGACTTGACATCCCTAATGTGAGTAACCCGTATCCTTAGTGAATAGCTGGATAATGTCTATGACAAAATTCTGGTTCCCTAGTATGAACTACTAGTTCTTCTCTCAAATATATTCTTTATTTACCTTACTATAGTTTCAATATGACAATCGTTTGTCCTTATGTCCTTAAAACTCAATAATATTTTCTAAAATTATGAGTGTATAAGACATTTTATATAAGCAAGTGAGTTCTATTGGGTATAATTAAGTGTGCTTTGCCGGAGCCTTCAATAATATGAGCATGACCAGCTGTCATGGACACTACTTTCACACTAGTATTCTTGTTGGAGGAAAAGTTTATATTCTTCAGGATGGTGTTGGTAGTAGCACTATCTAGTCATCTCTGTCTAGTTTTTCCATAGTTTTAATTTACTAGATATGCCACTATCATATCAATAGTTGCAAGTATAGACATTATTAATCAATAATAATAATTTTAAACATAGAACTTCAGGTCTATGATAGTTGGTAGGACAATAACGCATCCGTATATTCATACAGATAAGACAACCTTATGTCACCAACTTTAAAATTCTAATTTATATGAGGTGTGCAACTTTAAAATATATGCACATATGAAATACCAACATTCAGGTTGGTATATATATATTATTTTATACAAACAAAATTATTTGTGCTAAATTATTTGTCATTTTTTTACATATATTGCCAAAATTGAGATTGATCGCAAAAAAAAAAATGAGTCAAATAAATATATAGATATACTTCATATACTAGCTAACACATACTTGAATGTTGCTTGTGCACTGGATATGAAATAACAATAGTAAGCTCATTCATGGAAAAACTTGAGAGTTTGTCCATCCATCTAATGTAAATTATCGCAGAAGAACTTGAGAGTTTACATGATAAAGGATTTATAGTCCAATCTAATTAATTTAGTTCAAATCAAATGTATTAATAAAGTGCCCCAACTAAGTAAAGTTGAAACAAATATGCAAATTCTGTAACACCCACTTTTCTAAAATGAGAGTAAGTTTGAACTTTTGTTAAAGTTTATTATTTAATAATAGGATTTATGATTTATGGATATTTTTAATTAATTTAATACTATTTAAAATTGGTAAATTATAATTTTGATGTGTTAGCTAGTGAACCCTAGATCTGTTGAGCCTAGAGACTAACCATGACCATGGGGACCTAACCATGTGATTAGAATGACTATTTACAACTTTTTAGGCTAAGGATATTTTGGTCATTTGTGACTTTTAAATTATTTAGGATTTTTATTAATTGATGAATTTTAGATTATTTTAATAATATTTAAATTGATGTATTGTGATTTTGATCATTTTTCATTTAATATTTTGGGAATTTTTATATTAATATTGATTTTACGGGATTTGTTTAGTCGACGGGTTTGAGTTTCGTTTCGTTCTGACTTGTGTTAGTGATCCGGGTAGCTTAGATTGTAGATGGGATTCCAAGATTAGTTAGTTATGGCCCACAAACCCCACTAATTAAGTTAGTGAGTTTAGACTAATCTCACTTGTTAGATTGGTTAAGTTAGAGGCTTAAATTTAACTCTTTTGATCCCAAACTTGAACCTAACTTAAAATTAACCAAGAGGACTAGTTGAGGCCTTATTGGGCTTTCCCCGAAGGCCCAAATAGGGTTTAATGGCAGCCACTATAGCTAGGTTAGCCTTCCTTCCTTTCATTTCATTCCATTTTGCATCTTTTCCTTCACAAAGTGTTCTTCCCCAATATAGAGAGCTTTCCTCTTTGATTTGATCTCCAAATACTTACATCTCTCCACCAAAACTTCCATCCAACCTTCTCATACTACCAAGGGAGGGTGCTAGCAAAGATTTGGAGCAAAGTGCAAGGAGGATTGTCCTTTTTAGAAGATCTTCGTATCGGAGCCGTGTCCTTGGGAGTATTATTGGGATTCCACTCCCAATAGGTAAAACCAACCCTCTAAATTGATTTTCTATACATATTAGTTAGTTTTGAATCCATAGGATCCACCCCATGTATGTACCCCATTTAGATTCAAATTTTGGCCATTTGGAGCTCTCTTGAGGATTTTAGATATGTGTCTTGTGTCCTACTTGATAGATCCCAAATTAGGACACCCCATGTGTATGTATGTATGATAATAGTTTAAATAGATATTTAAATTCAGTTTTAGAATGGTTAGAGAGTGGATTGATCTTAGTTAGGATGGTTAGAATAAATTTTATTTGGATACATATGTTGGTATCCAAGTATCTTGGCCTACATGTGTTTCTTTTATCCAAAATAACTCAAATTCGTCATAATATTCTTCCACGTTTTATTAACCAAAGCAACTTATAAATGTTATAACTTTTAGCTTAGAACTCCGATTAATCTTTTATTTTTTTAAAAGAAGCGTATCTAAGTTAGCTTTCCAAATATATATTTTAATAAGCCAAATTCGTTCTGGAACTTTCTATAAAACTATTTGAGTGTCAACTGTCTTGAAGACAAACGCGTTTCAGTGTTTTTGCAATTTCGAGAGCTTCTGGACACAAAAATGCGATTCGTTTGAAGTTTCTGAAAGCTAACACGAAGGAATACGACATACTTTAATCCTAGAATTTAGTGAAGGCCCAATTGGTACAGTATTAGTTTTAAGTAGAAGAGTGACTATACGACATAGGCATTTTGTGTAACCTATGAGCCTATGTAGTATGGATATTAAATGAATGTAGAGTATGTAATGCATGATATGTCAGATGAATGAAATGATATATATATGATATGTATCCTCTTTATATTAATGTATATAAATGGTTGAATGCAAGCATGTAGGAATGCAATCAATGTAATATATGTAAGCAGTGCATAAATGCATAAATGAAAGAATGATATACAATGTATGCATGAAAGTATATAATGAATGCTAGATATGAATGCAAGGTATACATGTAATAATAGATATGAATGCATAATACACATATAATGTAATGCAATATATAATGATAGCATGTATGGTAATGTAGAATATATAATGCAAGCATGTATATGTCCACTATTTTTTCTTTTTATTACATTTTTCCTTTCCTTCCCTTTCGATTTCAGTTTTCCCCTTTTTTCCCCTCTTCTATTTTTACATGTTGTATACAAGGAATATAATGTATAGATGCATGTAAGTATGTAATATGCATGAATGACATGTATGTAATGAAAATAAGTGTATGTATGCAACTTAATGATATGTGAATAGATATAACATATGAACTGAAGTATGCATGTATATGGGATATGAATAAATGATATATATATATATATATATATATATATATATATATATATATATATATATATATATATATATATATATATATATATGTGTGTGTGTGTGTGTGTGTGTGTGTGTGTGTGTGTGTGTGTGTTAAGGTAATGTAATGTATGTATTCACATATATTTTGAGTTAAATATATGAGTTGTATGCATATATTATATGTATGCATGTATGCAAGAATGAATGTAATATAATGTAGAGTATGCATATATGAATATAATGAATGCAAGTATATCATGTATTCAAATATGTATGTATGCATCTATGTATGTATGTATAGGTGCATGAATGAATGCAAGTATGCATATAAGATATGTATGTAGGCATGTATGCAATGTATGTATGTATACATGATATATATATATATATATATATATATATATATATATATATATATATATATATATATATATATATATATATATATATATTCATGTATGCAAAACAAAAAAAAAAAAAAAAATATATATATTCATGTATGCAATGTAAGTATGTATGTATGTATTTCTATAAACTGAGTTAACCTATAACCTTTTACACACATGCATTCATACACCCTTTGACACCATGTATCCCATGTCACATACACCTACCTATCACTAAATCTAAGAACATTAACACATATCCTTTCACACACATGCCAAACACACACACACTCACTTACTCTTTTACCTCTCCTTCTCTCTCTCTCTCTCTCTCTCTCTCTATATATATATATATATATATATATATATATATATATATATATATATATATATATATATATAAAATATATATATATATATGTGTGTGTGTGTGTGTGTGTGTGTGTGTGTGTGTGTGTGTGTGTGTGTGTGTGTGTGCCTATATATAGCTTTCCTATATATATATCTATGTATATGAATATGTGAATGTGAATAATATATATACATTATATGACTAAGTTTGTGTGCCTTGTTAGCTTATGGTTTAGTTTTGTGCTTGGTTTAGCAAGTGAGTTAGGCTATGAGTTAGTAGCTATCTTAGATACTTGATTTGCATAGACTTAGTTTGTTTAGACCTAGAATTGACTAATCTAGACTAGTTGACCATTGTTGACCCAATCCTAGCTTGTTTGACCACAGTTGACTAGAGTTGACCTAGTTTGACTTTAGAGTTGACCAAGTGTTGACTTTGACCTAGATTGACTTAGACTCATGTAGATTGCATTATAATTTCAATTACCATATAAATTGAACTCTTTATAACCTGTTTTGCTCTAACTAGGACTCTGTGACTCCAGTTGGCCATCTTTTCATATCAACTGTTCAGGGTATCAGGCAAGTACATTCTCTGACCGTTTCATACTTGCTAGGACTATATTCTTGCTCTAGATTACTTTACTTGATGTTATCACGATGGTAACACGGATTAGTACTATATGGATCTTTTTATACGATGTTATCTCCCTCGGGAGCATCGGATACATCATGTCATGTGCATTTACTTTCATCATGTATTTCTGTGCTTTCACCATTCATGTGCACTCTCGTGATTCATGTACTCTCATGTTCACGGAGCCCCCATGTTTATATTCATGTGCAGCCATTTATGGGCCCCCATGTGAAATTATGTATAATAACATAACTTGAACGGATCATTGTATATTGATTGGGGATGGGGGAGTAGAAATAGTCATGTGAATATTTCTAAAGTAGTGTAGCCATGTACAAACTCTCATGTTTATTATCAAGCCGTTCATGTAACGTCCCAGTCCCAAAATACGTAGGACTAGGAACGTAGACATGCCAGCTGTATTCATACGAAGTATACTCCAATATATGGAAGCCTCGTATAAATACATAAGCTGTAAAATGCAGTAGAACCATAACTAATCTCATCCACGCAAAATAAATGAATAAAAGATCATATAATGAGAATGAATTTGTCTTGATACAATATGTTGGGCGGAGACAAATCTACTACCAACAAAATAAGGAAAAAGTACATAGAAAATGAAATGAGTGGCGAGCGAAGCGAAGACGATCCAAATGCAATCATCCTCGAAGAAATAGCTAGAGCTAGAGCACCTGCGAAAGACAATAGCACACACCTGGCAAGACAACCAGGTCCTCAGAGGGACGTAACAAGACACATAATAGCATGCCATATAAACTGAATAAATATTGCTCAAATAAATAAGTCAATCGAATTTATAACATAGTCCAATACGCACCTACTGAACGAGCGTACCATCCCCCCAACCAAACAAGGACAGGAGATGGTAAACTAATTCACGACGACGTATCTTTCCATGCTAAGAATCTGATATGGTATCCGGACCCCAACGAGGTTCAATACCTTCTCATCGAAGTAGTAAGTCACACCTACAACCAAACAAGGACAAGATGTGACGAACTAATTCGCGACAAGTTATTGTTCCAAGTCACGGTCAGATACAAGTACCCAAACCAAAAGTACTCGTACCTAACGGATAGGGTAGTCTACCATTCTAAGTGAAATGTAGTTAAGAATAATCCTTCCTACGCATGGGCCCTGGCTGAATAGGATCGGCGTAGTCCCCTCTTGGGCACCAGAGGCCCCAGGAGGAAGAGCATGGGTCATCAACCCCGTATCTCCA
The DNA here is from genome assembly GCA_029216955.1 of Iris pallida. Classification (NCBI taxonomy): domain Eukaryota; kingdom Viridiplantae; phylum Streptophyta; class Magnoliopsida; order Asparagales; family Iridaceae; genus Iris; species Iris pallida. The sequence continues at coordinate 21,960,889 of JANAVB010040619.1, forward strand.
GCGGAGAGTCCGGGTCACAAGGGAAGTGCATCGAAGCCCATACGCTAAGGAATTGTCCTCCCCGCCCAATGCCTACTGTGTTGTATCCACAACACAACCACTATAACCGCTAAGTCAAACTAGCATGCAACCTCTATTAGCGGTTATTCCTATCGCACGGCTTGTACGTACTGGTGGCCAGCCAATCACGTACTTCCGTGTTCTACATACGACACACAACTTCGTGTTTACAACGTGTCAAGGCCAATGAATGCGACACACAAGGTGGTCCCTTAAATCTATGTTTAATTTGTAAGAAAAATAATACACAGCAGAAAATATAAATGAACAGTTATGCCATGTATTACAGTTTATTTTGCATAAAGAAAATAAGTAATGCATGAAATGTGAGCTAAAAATAATTAAACAGCTAATGGCAAGGTGTCTTGCCTGGTAGGGCGCCCGGAATACTGCAATGATCAATGTGGCACGATCTGCAACTTTGGTGCAACAACTATGCATAGGGACCTCTGATGGTGGCACAGACAGTTTCCATTGGGTCCAGAAGGGTCAAATTGGTTAGGGTGGACATAAGATAGACTTGAATTGGCGAGGGAATATAAATAATGGGATTGGTTATGGACAGGAGGAGATTCAAAAGAAAATAATAATAAGATTTAGAAAACTATTCATAATATTTGAAAACGATATATTTATTAGCTAATATTTGTTAGAAAAATATCTTTTGAAAATCTAGTAACTTATTTAAGGCAATTCCTTATTTTATCAAAATATCTTTGACTAGCAAAACTAGAATTTTTTTTTTGTATAAAAAGAAAACTGTATTTAAAATACTTTATAGTACTAGAAAATTTATTTATAGGTAGGAACCTATTTTGGTTACCACAAAATAATAGGACAATATCTAACAATATTTTAACATACCTAGAACAAAATAACAATTTTTGGTATTAATAAAACTAATAAAATAATAATGATAATTCATAACAAAATACCATTAGAATTAAATAATAAAATAATAATAATAATGATGATGATAATAATAATAGATACACACACAAAAACACCAAAATCAAACAGCAACAAAACAATTAAATTAAATAATTAAAATAACAAAAACACTATTAATAACAAAAATAACTAATAATAAAAAAAGAATAACTAATAATAATAATATAATAATAATACTGATATGATAATAATAATGATAATAAAAATTTATAAATAACTCAGTAACTGAAAAAAAAGTAAAACATAATAATAATAATAATAAAGAAATAAAATAATATAAAAAAATGCACAGTGAGTCGTTCTCCTCTTTCGAGGAGAACAGTGAAGGAACAACAAACAAAATAACACAGAGAGTGAAGGAGAGAGAGAGACACACGAAAAGAAAGAAAGAAAAAAAAAGAGGAGGCAGAGGGAGCGAGAGAGAGGGGCGCGTATGGGCGGTTGTCCGGCGGACGGGTGGAGAGGAAGGGGCGCGCACGGCGGGGATGAAATTGGAGGAGTCGGGTGACGCAGCGCCGGCGTTCGGCGGTTGCGAGAAAACTGGAGGCGGCGGACGGCGGTTGGAGGGTTTGGGGAGTGAGGCGGAGCGGTGGCTGAGGGAAGAACGGAGGGGCGGCGCGCGGACCGTGCGGCGGCTGACGGAGGAGTAGGTCACGGCGGAAAGGGGTTTGCTCCTGGCAGCGAGGGGTTGGCGGAGCTGTGAGCCGCGGTGGTGCTCGGCGCTGAGGGGGGCCGGGCGGTGGTCTAGGGCAAGCCGGAGGAGGTCGGGTGGAGGGAGAAGACCGGCGCTGGGGTCGGCCGGAGTTCTCACAGAGGTGGGCGTGGAGGCTCACGGGGATGGCTCGACGAGTAACGGGGTCGGCCGGCGCTCCGGTCTGTGCGGCGGAGGGGAAGAGGACGTGTGGCGGAGCTCGCCGGAGGTAAGTTCTTAGGGTTAGGGTTTTTTGATTTTCCTTCTTCTTTTTCTTTGGATGGTGGCGACAGGCGTGGGCTGCCGCGGCAGTGGCCGCGGTGGCGGTTGGGTCGGTTTTTCGTGGTGGAGGCGGGTGGTTGTCGTGGTGGAGGTGATGCTGGTGGTGGTGGTTGCACTCGGCCAAGGTGGTCGGAGCGACGGTGGCGGGGATGGTGACAGCGATGATGATGGTGTTGGTGAAAGCGGTCGGGACGGCCACGACGATGGTGGCGGTGGTGATTTCTGGCGGTGGGCGGTCGATAGAGGTGGATGGTGACGACGACGGGATGGTGGTGGAAGGCTGTGGCCGTGGGTACCGTGGTTTGGAGTCGTCGGAGTTCGGGTTTGGGTTTGGGGCTGTGGTGGAGTTGCTAGGTCGGGATGGGTGGAGCTAGGATTAGGAATAGGGTTTGATATTTTTATTGTGTCGGGGAAGTGTCCGACACGAGAACATAAATGTATATGTAAAAATATCATGGAATAAGAATGGGAAGCGGACACGGACACGAACACGGACACGAGGCACTGCACTTTGTGGATGGTGGAATTTTGTGGAAGAATAAAAAGTTGGAGGAGTACCTGCCTATATTTATAGGATGTGGGAATTCCCAATTAGATAATGATTAGGATTGTTCAAACCCAAATTAGATAAACCAATCTATTAAATTCAAATCCAAATCCAAATGCAAATCCTATTTAAATTAAATCCCTTTAGTTTAAAAATCAAATCAAATAATCCAATTCCAAATATAGTTACTAGTTTAATCTATTTAAATAATTCCAAACATTAAATCAAGATTTAATTGGCCAAAATAACTTCCAAAAATATTTTTCAAAATACCAATAATAATAATTTCGAAAATAATAAATATTTTTAAATATCTTTTTAAATAATAAAATATTACTATTAATAAATTTCGAAAATTATACTTTTATTTAAAATAGACCAATAAATAAATAACGAAATATTTGTATGCAACAAATATCCTTTACATAATTAGACTTTTCTAGTATACAAAATATTATTTATTATTAATAACTTTTTAGAAACAAAAGGCTTTTTATAGCAAGAATAATAATTATATAATTTTGAAAGTGTATATTAAAATAGAAAAGAAAATGTTTTTATAAAATATGTACGCTCGCACATATTCGTACTCGTCGAGCAAACAAAAATTTCGCATACGACGTACAATACGACTACGTGACATACAGTACCAAAAATTTTAAATCCATGCAAATTAATAAATAAAAAAAATAGTAAAATTTAGGGGTTTTACATCCTACCCAACTTAAAAGAAATTTTGTCCTCGAAATTAAGAATTAGTAGGGGGTGAGAGGACACAAGGGGGTATCAATGGGGAACTATCAATAAAGCTCAACAAAATCTTGTCGTAAGAAGATGCGATCTAGATCATTGAATGAGGGTCATAGTATGGTCGAGATGAAGGACGAGGAGTTTAGGATGAAATATCGAGTGATAATAATCATGATATGAAAGCTAGGAAGGTCTTAGTACAACGCCTTCGTCCTTCAAAATAGGTGAAGGCGAAAGCAATATAGAGTTCGATGGAGGCGTTATCGAATACGAATACGTGGTTCAAAGGCGACCGAACAATTTCAAAAAAAAAAAATTCAAGGCAGTCGTGGATGGAATTCTAAAGGACGAGTTTAACTACATCACATCCACGTAGATTGATACATGAAAAGGCGAACCAAAGTGCACTCGGTTGATCAGACCATCATGCACCGGTTCTGATTAGACAATATGTTAGTGAGCGGCCGCTCAATAGCATAAGTCATGAACAAACTCGATAAATGGATGAGTTTGCAAAACTAGATTGTAGTTGCAACATTAGCCAAAGTTGTAAAAACATAGGCACGAGAGATTTAGATTAAAAGAAGGTAGAATGATTCTAAGTCATACCGTTGTCCTATAGTCTTCTTGTCCAAGTCCTTGGTTGGCTAGACGGGTTAGGTCCTCTAGATTTTAGGATCTAAATAAGCTTGCCAATATAGGTCACTAGGTCAAAGGGGTTGCTAGGTCATAAGGTAGTCTACCCAACTTAAAGAATTAAACTAATGGTGTTTTGGGACAACTAACTAGTAGGGTCAATCTCTAGCAAGCACGAAGGGAATATAAGAATAGGAATGGAAGGAAGCAAGCAAGATACAATTGATGAGTCAAACGGTAGATAAAATCAAGGAAAGAGGTCAAGTATGTGGATGAGATCCTAGACTTCTAATCCTATACGCATGCTTGCTTGGTACGGTAAAGTAACCAAACAATTTATGTTGACCTGCATGGGCCACCACAAAAATATGTAACGCCCCAGTCCCAAAATACGTAGGACTAGGAATGTAGACATGCCAGCTGTATTCATACGAAGTATACTCCAATATATGGAAGCCTCGTATAAATACATAAGCTGTAAAATGTAGTAGAACCATAACTAATCTCATCCACGCAAAATAAATGAATAAAAGATCATATAATGAGAATGAATTTGTCTTGATACAATATGTTGGGCGGAGACAAATCCATTACCAACAAAATAAGGAAAAAGTACATAGAAAATGAAATGAGTGGCGAGCGAAGCGAAGACGATCCAAATCCAATCATCCTCGAAGAAATAGCTAGAGCTAGAGCACCTGCGAAAGACAATAGCACACACCTGACAAGACAACCAGGTCCTCAGAGGGACGTAACAAGACACATAATAGCATGCCATATAAACTGAATAAATATTGCTCAAATAAATAATCAATCGAATTTATAACATAGTCCAATACGCACCTACTGAACGAGCGTACCATCCCCCCAACCAAACAAGGACAGGAGATGGTAAACTAATTCACGGCGACGTATCTTTCCATGCTAAGAATCCGATATGGTATCCGGACCCCAACGAGGTTCAATACCTTCTCATCGAAGTAGTAAGTCACACCTACAACCAAACAAGGGATAAGATGTGACGAACTAATTCGCGACAAGTTATTGTTCCAAGTCACAGTCAGATACAAGTACCCAAACCAAAAGTACTCGTACCTAACGGATAGGGTAGTCTACCATTCTAAGTGAAATGTAGTTAAGAACAATCCTTCCTATGCATGGGCCCGGCTGAATAGGATCGGCGTAGTCCCCTCTTGGGCACTAGAGGCCCCAGCAGGAAGAGCATGGGTCATCAACCCCGTATCTCCAGCGGAGAGTCCGGGTCACAAGAGAAGTGCATCGAAGCCCATACGCTAAGGAATTGTCCTCCCCGCCCAATGCCTACTGTATTGTATCCACAACACAACCACTATAACCGCTAAGTCAAACTAGCATGCAACCTCTATTAGCGGTTATTCCTATCGCACGGCTTGTACGTACTGGTGGCCAGCCAATCACGCACTTTCCGTGTTCTACATACGACACACAACTTCGTGTTTACAACGTGTCAAGGCCAATGAATGCGACACACAAGGTGGTCCCTTAACTCTAGGTTTAATTTGTAAGAAAAATAATACACAGCAGAAAATATAAATGAACAGTTATGCCAAGTATCACAGTTTATTTTACATAAAGAAAATAAGTAATGCATGAAATATGAGCTAAAAATAATTAAACAGCTAATGGCAAGGTGTCTTGCCTGGTAGGGCGTCCGGTGTACTGCAATGATCAATGTGGCACGATCTGCAACTTTGGTGCAACAACTATGCATGGGGACCTCTGATGGTGACACGACAGTTTCCATTGGGTCCAGAAGGGTCAAATTGGTTAGGGTGGACATAAGGTAGACTTGAATTGGCGAGAGAATATGAATAATGGGATTGGTTATGGGCAGGAGGAGATTCAAAAGAAAATAATAATAAGATTTAGAAAACTATTCATAATATTTGAAAACGATATATTTATTAGCTAATATTTGTTAGAAAAATATCTTTTGAAAATCTAGTAACTTATTTAAGGCAATTCCTTATTTTATCAAAATATCTTTGACTAGCAAAACTAGAATTTTTTTTTGTATAAAAAGAAAACTGTATTTAAAATACTTTATAGTACTAGAAAATTTATTTATAGGATAGGAACCTATTTTGGTTACCACAAAATAATAGGACAATATCTAACAATATTTTAACATACCTAGAACAAAATAACAATTTTTGGTATTAATGAAACTAATAAAATAATAATGATAATTCATAACAAAATACCATTAGAATTAAATAATAAAATAATAATAATAATGATGATGATAATAATAATTGATACACACACAAAAACACCAAAATCAAACAGCAACAAAAACAATTAAATTAAATAATTAAAATAATAGAAACACTATTAATAACAAAAATAACTAATAATAAAAAAAGAATAACTAATAATAATAATAATATAATAATAATACTGATATGATAATAATAATGATAATAAAAATTTATAAATAACTCAGTAACTGAAAAAAAAAAGTAAAACATAATAATAATAATAATAATAATAATAATAAAGAAATAAATTAATATAAAAAAATGCACGGTGAGTCGTTCTCCTCTTTCGAGGAGAACAGTGAAGTAACAACAAACAAAATAACACAGAGAGTGAAGGAGAGAGAGAGACACACAAAAAGAAAGAAAGAAAAAAAAGAGAGGAGGCAGAGGGAGCGAGAGAGAGGGGCGCGTGTGGGCGGTTGTCCGGCGGACGGGTGGAGAGGAAGGGGCGCGCGCGGCGGGGATGAAATTGGGGGAGTCGGGTGACGCAGCGCCGGCGTTCGGCGGTTGCGAGAGAACTGGAGGCGGCGGACGGCGGTTGGAGGGTTTGGGGAGTGAGGCGGAGCGGTGGCTGAGGGAAGAACGGAGGGGCGGCGCACGGATCGTGCGGCGGCTGACGGAGGAGTAGGTCACGGCGGAAAGGGGTTTGCTCCTGGCGGCGAGGGGTTGGCGGAGCTGTGAGCCGCGGTGGTGCTCGACGCTGAGGGGGGCCGGGCGGTGGTCTAAGGCAAGCCGGAGGAGGTCGGGTGGAGGGAGAAGACCGGCGCTGGGGTCGGCCGCAGTTCTCACAGAGGTGGGCATGGAGGCTCACGGGGATGGCTCGACGAGTAACGGGGTCAGCCGGCGCTCCGGTCTGTGCGGCGGAGGGGAAGAGGACGTGCGGCGGAGCTCGCCGGAGATAAGTTCTTAGGGTTAGGGTTTTTTTATTTTCCTTCTTCTTTTTCTTTGGATGGTGGCGACGGGCATGGGCTGCCGCGGTGGAGGTTGGGTCGGTTTTTCGTGGTGGAGGCGGGTGGTTGTCGTGGTGGAGGTGATGCTGGTGGTGGTGGTTGCACTCGGCCAAGGTGGCCGGAGCGACGGTGACGGGGATGGTGACAGCGATGATGATGGTGTTGGTGACAGCGGTCGGGACGGCCACGACGATGGTGGCGGTGGTGATTTCTGGCGGTGGGCGGTCGATAGAGGTGGATGGTGACGACGACGAGATGGTGGTGGAAGGCTGTGGCCGTGGGTACCGTGGTTTGGAGTCGTCGGAGTTCGGGTTTGGGTTTGGGGCTATGGTGGAGTTGCTAGGTCGGGATGGGTGGAGCTAGGATTAGGAATAGGGTTTGATATTTTATTGTTTCGGGGAAGTGTCCGACACGAGAACATAAATGTATATGTAAAAATATTATGGAATAAGAATGGGAAGCGGACACGGACACGAGGCACTGCACTTTGTGGATGGTGGAATTTTGTGGAAGAATAAAAAGTTGGAGGAGTACCTGCCTATATTTATAGGATGTGGAAATTCCAATTAGATAATGATTAGGATTGTTCAAACCCAAATTAGATAAACCAATCTATTAAATTCAAATCCAAATCCAAATGCAAATCCTATTTAAATTAAATCCCTTTAGTTTAAAAATCAAATCAAATAATCCAATTCCAAATATAGTTACTAGTTTAATCTATTTAAATAATTCCAAACATTAAATCAAGATTTAATTGGCCAAAATAACTTCCAAAAATATTTTTCAAAATACCAATAATAATAATTTTGAAAATAATAAATATTTTTAAATATCTTTTTGAACAATAAAATATTACTATTAATAAATTTCGAAAATTATACTTTTATTTAAAATAGACCAATAAATAAATAACGAAATATTTGTATGCAACAAATATCCTTTACATAATTAGGCTTTTCTAATATACAAAATATTATTTATTATTAATAACTTTTTAGAAACAAAAGGCTTTTTATAGCAAGAATAATAATTATATAATTTTGAAAGTGTATATTAAAATAGAAAAGAAAATATTTTTATAAAATATGTACGCTCGCACATATTCGTACTCGTCGAGCAAACAAAAATTTCGCATACGACGTACAATACGACTACGTGACATACAGTACCAAAAATTTTAAATCCATACAAATTAAAAAATAAATAAAGTAGAAATTTAGGGATTTTACAGTTCACATGTTTATCTTGTACTCTAAATCACTAGTTAACTGTTAGCTCTTTACTTATAGTAGATATTTCTTTACAGTCATCTCTTTTACTTTATATATTTCCCAACGTTTCATGTATCTTACTCTATTGTATGCTTTATATTTTTGTCATGATATGAACTGCGTGAGATGTACTATGCTCGCTCCCGTCCTGACTGGACCTGTTGATAAATTTTACAGATAGCTTGGAGGTTACCTGCTAGCCTAGAGGAGACACAGTAGAGGTTGGAGTAGATGGCTAGAGTTTTTCTTATTTTATTTTTAGTTGTCTTGAGTTGTATTTATTTTACGCTTGTTTGAGTTGGTGTTGATAACACCGAGATTTATTTCTCTCTATTGTACTTCTCTTGTGGATTCATAGTTATCTTATCGTGCTACTTCTAGTTTTGGTGATTGAGTTATATCCTGCTGTAATTGTCCTCCGTACGGAGAGTATATCATATTGTATTTAGTTTTAATTATGACCTAGAACAGCGTTCTACCGCCGACACTAGCGGCGTAGTCTGGACGTACCCACTTTTCGTGCCCTACACTGGGTGCGGGTCATGACACGTTTTTAGTGGTAGCCCATGCAGGTCGAGATTCGCATTTGTACGAAGTCGTGGTAGTATGACGATTAGTTGTACTGCTGCACACCTGCGATTAGAGATAAGGAATAGGTGTTAGAATGAGAGGATACTCAATCACTGTTAGAATAGGTCTTAAATGGGTTCATTTCTTTTTAACAGTTGATAAAGAACAAATTTTATCATTATTTTTTTCTTGCTATTATTTCTTGTATTACCATTTTAAAAAAATTGTCCTGATTACATCAATCACCTGTCTCGGATCTAATTATGTCAGCTATACTTTGAAATCCTTGAATCTCCATATCTTTTCACCTTCTAAAGGTTGAGGAAGTAACGTAAATCATCTAACTCGGAAAAGACTTGATTTGTTATCTTATAATAATCTTGCTCGGGGTATAATATGATGGACCTTGATATAGATTTGGGATAGAGATGCGACTGAATTTGAGGATGAAATTAAGAGATTTATATTATCAATTTAGGAACAATCATACTTAGAGAAATCTTTTGGGTATGAATAATTCATAGATGTATTTCATAACTGATGAGGATATTCGAGGTCAACTTAGTTTCGAGAACTTGGATAAATTTTGGTTATTGATTCTTGAGACGTTACACTTTAAGGCTATGATGTTAAATTTAGGAATTTAGAATAGAGAAAAGATTTTAACTATATGCAATGATGATATAAAATTGAATAAGATATTGTAAAAAATGGCTAGAAACAGAAAGAACATAAGGATTTTGAGTTATATAAAATATAGAGATTTTGTGAAAATTTTAAATTTCAGGAGAATAATATTGAAGGTGTACGTTGAAGGAAATATGAAGGTTGAATTTATAATAAAGAATAAGTTTTGTAAGGTCTAGTGGGTTTAGATTTAAATAATACAAGGAGAGTAAATTGAATAAGTTCAAGGATTACATAAAACTTGATTTAGAGCTTCGGATCAAATTTAGGACAAGGTGGAAGAATTTAGATTTATGATGATTAAGTGGTCAGTTTTGATTCCTAGTAAAAAGGGTATGCTTCATAAATAATGTTTTGGAACTCAGAAATTTACCCTATGGTGATCATGGCAAGGTCAAATCTTTATGACGGAAGGATATAATTTTGATGGTAGTCATATAAAGATTAATTTTTATATTGGGACTTGTGAGATAAAAATATGATTGGAAAATGATAAACTTGATAGTATCAGAGAGAGATGATTAACTTGACTTTTCTATGAAATCTTTTCTCTTGTTTTCCCCTTAAAAGGAGAAATTTGACTTATTCCATATCTTTGAATCACCCTTTAAAAGTTTTCAATATCATTGCTAGCTCCCTTAATCACGACCAATCGACTTTGATCATCTTTTTTTATCATATTAATATCTTGGGTCGTACTCAATTGAATTAAATTTAATTATGACCTGAATCTCCATTCTTGTATGCTCATGCTCAGACTTCGATGACCTTGTCCTCCATATTACCCAAATCTTGATTACCCAGAATTGATCAACTTAGATCGTATCGATACTAAATTTTCTTAATATATATTGTGATTGATTGGATTTCAATGCTATTGGCTTTCGTTCTTTAAACTTTGATTTTGATTTTTCTTTGAATAGTACCCCTTTATAGATAATTACTAGTTATCTTTATTTTATTTTTGATAATTATCAGTTTTCATATAGGATGATAGATTGCCTTACAGCCTTGATGATTTGTTGTTTCTGTACCTTTTCCAGTTTAGCACCCCAGATTGCTTGTATGTTTTGATACCTTATGAATGCCTTGTGCTGTAGTATGGCAAATAACTAGATTAGACCTCAGACTGATATTGTCTGCCATGACCCTGTATGTTATTCTTTCAAATTGTATGATTTAGATGAAGTTCTAAGACCATGATTGTTGGGGATGAGACTCTAGAAGAAGTACGATCATCTTAATTTCGAGGATAAAATTTTCTAAGAAGGTTAGACTTGTAACACCCATTTTTTCTAAAATGAGGGTAAGTTTGAACTTTTGTTAAAGTTTATTATTTAATAATAGGATTTATGATTTATGGATTTTTTAATTAATTTAATACTATTTAAAATTGGTGAATTATAATTTTGATGTGTTAGCTAGTGAACCCTAGATCTGTTGAGCCTAGAGACTAACCATGACCACGGGGACCTAACCATGTGATTAGAATGACTATTTACAACTTTTTAGGCTAAGGATATTTTGGTCATTTGTGACTTTTGAATTATTTAGATTTTTTATTAATTGATGAATTTTATATTATTTTAATAATATTTAAGTTGATGTATTGTGATTTTTGTCATTTTTATATTTGAATATTTTAGGAATTTTTATATTTTAATATTGATTTTACGGGATTTGTTTAGTCGAATTTGAGTTTCGTTTCGTTCCGACTTGTGTTAGTGACCTGGGTAGCTTAGACTGTAGACGGGATACCAAGATTAGTTAGTTATGGCCCACAAACCCTACTAATTAAGTTAGTGAGTTTAGACTAATCCCAGTTGTTAGATTGGTTAAGTTAGAGGCTTAAATTTAACTCTTTTGATCCCAAACTTGAACCTAACTTAAAATTAACCAAGAGTACTAGTTGAGGCCTTATTGGGCTTTCCCCCAAGGCCCAAATAGGGTTTAATGGCAGCCACTATAGCTAGGTTAGCCTCCCTTCCTTTCATTTCATTCTATCTTGCCTTTTTTCCTTCACAAAGTGTTCTTCCCCAAATTAGAGAGCTTTCCTCTTTGATTTAATCTCTAAATCCTTACATCCCTCCACCAAAACTTCCATCCAACCTTCTCATACTACCAAGGGAGGGTGTTAGCAAAGGTTTGGAGCAAAGTGCAAGGAGGAGTATCCTTTTTGGAAGATCTTCATGTCGGAGCCGTGTCCTTGGGAGTATCATTGGGATTCCACTCACAATAGGTAAAAGCAACCCTCTAAATTGATTTCCTATGCATATTAGTTAGTTTTGAATCCATAGGATCCACCCCCATGCATGTACCCCATTTAGATTCAAATTTGAGGCCATTTGGAGCTCTCTTGAGGATTTTAGATATATATCTTGTGTCCTACTTGATAGATCCCAAATTAGGACACCCCATGTGTATGTATGTATGATAATAGTTTAAATAGATATTTAAATTCAGTTTTAGAATGGTTAGAGAGTGGATTGATCTTAGTTAGGATGGTTAGAATGAATTTTATTTGGATACCTATGTTGGTATCCAAGTATCTTGGCCTACATGTGTTTCTTTTATCCAAAATAACTCAAATTCGTCATAATATTCTTCTACGTTTTTATTAACCAAAGCAACTTAGAAATGTCATAACTTTTAGCTTAGAACTCTGATTAATCTTTCATTTTTTTAAAGAAGTGTTTCGAAGTTAGCTTTCCAAATATATATTTTAATAAGCCAAATTCGTTCTGGAACTTTCTATAAAACTATTTAAGTGTCAGCTGTCCGAAAGACAAACGCGTTTCAGTGTTTTCGCGATTTTGGGAGCTTCCGGACACCAAAATACGATTTGTTTGAAGTTTCGGAAAGCTAACACGAAGGACTACGACATACTTTAATCCTAGAATTTAGTAAAGGACCAATTGGTACCGTATTGGTTTTAATTTGAAGAGTGACTATACGACATAGACATTTTGTGTAACCTATGAGCCTATGTAGTATGGATATTAAATGAATGTAGAGTATGTAATGCATGATATGTCAGATGAATGAAATGATATATATATATTATGTATCCTCTTTACATTAATGTATATATATTGTTGAATACAAGCATGTAGGAATGCAATCAATGTAATGTATGTAAGCAATGCATAAATGCATAAATGAAAGAATGATATACAATGTATGCATGAAAGTATATAATGAATGCTAGATATGAATGCAAGGTATACATGTAATGATAGATATGAATGCATAATAAATATATAATGTAATGCAATATATAATGATAGCATGTATGGTAATGTAGAATATATGATGCAAGCATGTATATGTCCATTGTTTTCCCTTTTTCTTACATTTTTCCTTTCCTTCCCTTTCGATTTCAGTTTTCCCCTTTTTTTCCCTCTTCTATTTTTATATGTTGTATACAATGTATATAATATATATATAGATGCATGTAAGTATGTAATATGCATGAATGACATCTATGTAATGAAAATAACTATATGTATGCAACTTAATGATATGTGAATAGATATAATGCATGAACTGAAGTATACATGTATATGGGATATGAATAAATGATATATATATATGTGTTAAGGTAATGTGATGTATGTATTCACATATATTTTGAGTTAAATATATGAGTTGTATGTATATATTATATATATGCATGTATGCAGGAATGAATGTAATATAATGTAGAGTATGCATATATGAATATAATGAATGCAAGTATAAAATGTATTCAAATATGTATGTATGCATCTATGTATGTATGTATAGGTGCATGAATGAATGCAAGTATGCATATAAGATATGTATGTAGGCATGTATGCAATATATATATGTATACATAATATGTATGTATTCATGTATGCAATGTAAGTACGTATGTATGCATTTCTATAAACTGAGTTAACCTATAACCTTTTACACACATGCATTCATACACCCTTTGACACCATGTATCCCATGTCACATACACCTACCTATCACTAAATCTGAGAACATTAACACATATCCTTTCACACACATGCCACACACACACACACACACACACACACACACACACACACACACACACATACTCTTTTACCTCTCCTTCTCTCTCTCTCTATATATATATATATATGTGTGTGTGTGTGTGTGTGTGTGTGCCTATATATATATAGCTTTCCTTTATATATCTATGTATATGAATATGTGAATGTGAATAATATATATACATTATATGACTAAGTTTGTGTGCCTTGTTAGCTTTTGGTTTAGTTTTGTGCTTGGTTTAGCAAGTGAGTTAGCCTATGAGTTAGTAGCCATCTTAGATACTTGATTTGCATAGACTTAGTTTGTTTAGACCTAGAATTGACTAACCTAGACTAGTTGACCATTGTTGACCCAACCCTAGCTAGTTTGACCACAGTTGACTATAGTTGACCTAATTTGACTTTAGAGTTGACCAAGAGTTGACTTTGACCTAGATTGACTTAGACTCATGTAGATTGTATTATAATTTTAATTACCATATAAATTGAACTCTTTATAACCTGTTTTGCTCTAACTAGGACTCTGTGACTCCAGTTGTCCATCTTTTCATATCAGCTGTTCAGGGTATCAGACGAGTACATTCTCTGACCGTTTCATACTTGCTAGGACTATATTCTTGCTCTAGATTACTTTACTTGATGTTGTCACGATGGTAACACGGATTAGTACTATATGGATCTTTTCATATGATGTTATCTCCCTCGGGAGCATCGGATATATCATGTCATGTGCGTTTCACTTTCATCATGTATTTTTGTGCTTTCACCATTCATGTGCACTCTCGTGATTCATGTACTCTCATGTTCACGGAGCCCCATGTTTATATTCATGTGCACCTATTTATGGACCCCATATGAAATCATGTATAATAACATAACTTGAACGGATCTTTGTGTATTGATTGGGGATGGGGGAGTAGAAATAGTCATGTGAATATTTCCAAAGTAGTATAGCCATGTACAAACTCTCATATTTATTATCAAGCTGTTCACATGTCTATCGTGTACTCTAAATTACTAGTTAACTGTTAGCTCTTTACTTATAGTAGATATTTCTTTACAGTCATCTCTTTTACTTTATATATTTTCTAGCGTTTCATGTATCTTACTCTATTGCATGCTTTATATTTCTGTCATGATATGAACTGCGTGAGATGTACTGTGCTCGCTCCCGTCCTGACTGGACCTGTTGATAAATTTTACAGATAGCTTGGAGGTTACCTGCTAGCCTAGAGGAGACACAGTAGAGGTTGGAATAGATGGCTAGAGTTTTTCTTATTTTATTTTCAGTTGTCTTGAGTTGTATTTATTTTATGCTTGTTTGAGTTGGTGTTGATAACACCGAGATTTATTTCTCTCTGTTGTACTTCTCTTGTGGATTCATAGTTATCTTATCGTGCTACTTCTAGTTTTGGTGATTGAGTTGTATCCTGCTGTGATTGTCCTCCGTAAGGAGAGTATATCATATTGTATTTAGTTTTAATTATGACCTAGAATAGCGTTCTACTACCGCCAATACTGCGGCGTAGGCTGGACGTATCCACTTCTCGTGCCCTACACTGGGTGCGGGTCGTGACAAATTCTATCCTTCAATTCGTCAACATCGATTGGTCCATTGAAAGTGGTCAAAACTCAACTCATGATCCACGTGCAATGACAAATACCATATTTTCTCCATGCATAATTATTCAAGAAAAATAGAATATGCGACACTTGCTAATTATTGTATTTAATCAAGTCAATTAATGGCTCATATGGATAGATGCATATATTGCAGGGGGCAAACTAAGGTGTTAGATTCATAGCGACATCGCCCATATTGATAAGATATTCTCCTATCAAATATTTGAATCAAAGTATATATGAAGATAGTCAAGCCTGAAGGTCAAAGTAGCAAATCCTCCATCCAATTTAGTGATATAGTTCACCACCGGCAAACACATGATTTCTCAAGGTTTGGTGAGATTTGAAAATGAAGGACTATAAATGGATGTTGGATACAGTATTGTCTGTGCAGAGTGCAGTATGCAAGTACTATATGCAAGATATAGAAGATATTGCTTTGAAGGGTTTCTACGCGAAAAGGTATCCATCTAATTGGACATGATCAAGTTTGAAACCACGAAGCATGGTGGATTGGGCCTAAGGAGACCAAGTAATTAATAAATCTTCGACTAACTAATGATAAGACATAGTTAAGTATAAATCAACTCAGACAATGATAATAGTAATCTTCAATTATACGATTATTCTAGATATCCTTTTTTTTCTTTCATGTTTTCATATACTCACATGTCAACAAAAATGGGTATCTAACTAAATAACCAAAGCACTGGGCTAATGATCACTTAGTCCAGGCAATTATGGTATATACTTTAGGTACTGCACGCCACATATATCTCAAACTTTAATCTACAATACTTCCAACAACAAATCCAATGTTACTGAATGTAAAATGTTTTTCTTTCCACCTATAATAGATAATGTAATAGATATAGAGATAATGACTACAAGGAAAGGTCCTTCCCAACATCAAATTAAAAAAATTGAAGATAAATATTATTGACAAGTAAATCTCTAATCAAAAGGTAGTTGTAAGGAACTTAAAATCAAAATAGTTTCCATGACAAATTATATGGTCATGCAAGGTCCTTAGAATAGTTTGCCCAACACACAATATCTTCATGTCATAGCTGTAGGTGAACTATTGCTATCAACATCATAGTTCAAAATATTTAAATAAGAACCTTCTATCTTACCCTTGATATAAAAAATATACTTCAATCTTATCAGTGTTTATAAATATCTTTTGAGCTTTTGGAGTGTCAAAGAAATAGATGATCAAATATAAAATTAAGTTTGCAAGTATTGATATAAACATCAAACACATGGAATTGAAGTAAGGAGGAAGAAAAGTTTCGACCATCCAATAATATATGTAGAAGAATAAAAAAAATTCTGACCTTACTTGGAGGATAAAGAATGAGATATTGTTACCAAGCGCCCCATGCTATTGACTTTTGTTGCAAATATTTTGCTGACTTTTCTTACCAAATCTAGAAGCATCTTCCCGATTTTAGAATTGACTCCTTCTAGGTCTAGTCGCCTTCTTCTTGGTTAGGGTATCATACTGATAATGTGTTATAAAAATTAGAGAAAAAGAAAAAAAATTGGTAGCCAGAAATCTGTACAGAGCTTTTCTCATTGATAACATATAAAGAAAAAATGAGATAGAGGTTGTTGTAGGTATGGATAAGGGCATCCATATTTGGATTTATCCAAATCACAACAAATTATTATTTTTATCTCTAATTAGGGTTTAAAAGTACAACTTTGAAATTTTCTTTAATGCTGAAAAATTAAAATAAAAACAGAAGTCCTAAAAATGTTTACGACCAGCTTGCTTCCTACTTGTAATGAATAAAGTTCCTTTTCAACGACAAACACCGACCATTTCGTCCCTTAATATTTTACATTTGAGAACAAATGCTAAGGGTTGAATTTTTTTTTTTGACGTTTTGATCAAATATGACGAACACCGTAAACTCATCCTATGAAACGGGGCCAAACTTGTTCATAATTATAGAAAAAAGCTGTAAAACAATCAAAAGCCTGGTTTATATTGTAATTTACACTTGTGGTAATTTTTTTAGGATTATTTACACTAACTACTTCTAAGTTTTAGATTTATAACACAGAGTATCCATACTTCTAAACTAATTACATTGATCATTTTCATATTTTATGTTTATTACACGGGGTACCCCTATTTTAAGATAAAAATAAAAAGTTATAACACTAACTACCCCTATTTGTATTATTTTCTATAAATAATTTTTTTGGCTTAATTGCAACTTGAAACCCTCAATTATTACAGTTTTTTTAACTTGATACCCTAAACTATTTTACTCGACAACATAATACCATCAACTACTTAATATTTTCAATTTGATCCAAAATTTTAAAACAAGAAAAAACTACACGTCTCTTCCCATCCCCCGGTCGCCCATGTTCCCTACACCCCCTGCCCCTCCCCCTCCCCCTCCCCCTCCTCTCCCCCTCTAGCCACCCCCACCCCCTCTCTCTGGCCACTCCCCCTACTCCGCCCCGCCCTTGCTGTCACGACCTGTTATCCAAATTGTTGGGCCGGGCCGAGCCATGTCCAGCCTACGCTTGTTAAAGCGTAGTAAGCTGTTCTAAGAATAGACAATAAAGGATCTAAGCTGCTAACAGTTCTAATATCACAATTAAAAGGTTCATCACAACACAGCATCTATAAGCGAAAGTAAACAAGTACAAACTTAATAATACACTTCCAAAGTATCTAATTGGAGACAAAAGTCCAGTATCCAAATATAAGATCAAACCAAAGTCTAAGTCTCAAAACACATGAAAAATATCTAACCAAGGTTCCCCGCTGGGATCTCTTCTGGAGCTAAGGCCAGGTCCTCAAATGCAGTGCCATAATATGTATCACATAACATTTCCTCCTCGGAAAGTGAACCTACAACATTATCCTATCAGGACGGGAGCAAGTACTTGTACTACAAACATATAATACTGATCATGTGATGGGAAGAGATGAAATAACGTAATCATGGCATATCTTGATTTATCCAGTTTTTAGATACATTTCATCATGGCAAACATATATTTGTTTTAAAGTTTAAAACTGTAGCATGTGCGTGATCGATCAATAGGTAAATAAGATGTACAGTGGTACATATCAATTTTCTGATGTGTACATACGTACACATAACGGCATCGGTGTATATCCATACACAAATGCGGGACCAGAACATACGACAAAGTTACATATAGAATGTAACAATGCTCGGTAAATACATACGGAGAAGGGGGGCATGATCACGTACTCTACTAACAGTTTTCCCTTAACCCGTTTTTATTAACATGTGAGTGATACGAGAACAGTATAAAACATGTGAAAGATACTGGGAGCAGTATAAGCATGGTAGGTATGAGAGCAGTATAAAACATAGTGGATACTCATAGCAGTATAAAGCATGACATGTACTGAGAACCAGTAAGAAGCATGTGAAGATATGACTTGTAGTTATCCAGAAAGCAGTATTTTAACATGATTTAATCACAGTTTATTGTTATACGCAGTAAATAAGCTTGTAGGAGTACTTGCCTCGAGCAAAGCAAGGATAAGAATATGTAGCTATAGATGTCCGGTGTCCTGTCAAAATGATACACAATATCAGTATCTAAGTTATGATTAAGATTACACTAGTGGTGTGACACGACTCCTAACTGGATACTAGCTAAGGGATGTCCTAGCATAGAAAATCAATTTGGGGTGACACTATATCTAAACCAACACTTAGGGTTCTTAGAAACAAAAGGATCACTTTAGAGTTTTACAAAAACCAAACATATAAATATATACACTAATAATAATAATTAATTACAAATTAAGGATGATACATAAACAAAATCTACAGATGTCGTCGGATGACAAAACAAATATCACCAACTCGTCCAGAATGGTCAAATTAGCTAGGATAGCCTACCCATAAGTCCAATTTGAATACAGGGGCAAAACGATAATTTCGGGTCAAAATGATGTCCGCCGTTGGAGACACTTTGCACCAAAAAATGTGTCAGAATAGAAGTCTACAAAATCTAGAAAATTATATGTCCACGAATTCAGAATGATGATACGAACCCAACGGTATGTCCGAAATAGAATTCCGATAACCCGATCACAAAATAGTCCGTTGACCTGGATATTGGTATCCGATTTGCACGAAAATACGTGTCGAAGCCAAAGTCCACAAAATCTAACAAAGTATATGTCAACGAGTCCAGAATGACGACACGAACTCAACGGTATATCTGGAATTGGATTCCGATGAGCCGATCTCAAAATGACCCATTGACGCAGACATTTAGAATTCAGTTTGTACAGAAATACGTGCCAGAGAAAATGTTTTCAAACTCAACAAACTATATGTCAACGAGTCCAGAATGACGATACGAACTCAACGGTATATCCAGAACTGGATTTCGATGAGCCGATCTCAAAATGACCCGTTGACTCGGAATGTGGGACCCGCTTTGTACCAAAATGCGTGCCAGGGCCCACGTTCTCCAAATCAAGCAAATTTTATATGAAAATATGCCAGAACGACGCCAGGAGTCTACTGGTGGTGTCAGAAATTGAATCCGGAGTCCCAGGTTCAAAAATAGAATTTTACAAGTATAAAATTAAGAATTCGGATGGCCAACTTTGGCGCCGAATTCGACCAACCAAACGTGCTCATAATGAAATGAAACTTAAGGGATAGAAAGAGGGTTATACCAGCTGCGCACAGGAACTGGTAGCGCGCCAACCGGAGCTGCAATGGCGGAGTTACGAGCTGACGAAGTTGGCTCCGCAAAACTGTCCAAAAATTATACAATTTAAAGTGTCAACTTGGTGGCCAGTTTTGATGCATCAAACGACGTAATTAACGGACGAAACTTGAGGAGAGTGAAGAGCTATAAACCAAAATTGTGACGGAGCAAAGAGTTTGTCGATCCAACGGTCGAATCTCTCGAAAAATGTGTACGAAGTCGCTGCGACGGAACGCCGAAACACACGAATAGCCTATACGGCGCGCCGGGGAAGGAGGCGTTGCCCCGGGGTGGTCGTCTGGGGGTGCGCCCGGCCGAGGGAGGTGGCTGGTGGCCGTGCGCGACGGCGGTGGCGCCGTCTTGCGGCTGCGGTGGCAGCCGTTGCTGCCGCTCATGCTGCTGTTGCAGCATGCTACTATTGCTGCTGCTGCATGCCGTTGGAGGGGTTGCGCTGGGCGGGCACGGCAGTGGCCGACGGTGCTCGTGGTGGTTGATGGGGGTGGTGTTGTTCGGTGGTGGTGGTGACAGATGACGATAATGGTGGTGGTAATGAGCATGATGGTGATGGTGATGGTGGTGTGTGGTGAAGTGTGGAGGAGAAGAAGGTGAAGGTGGTGGCTGAGGTGGTGTTGATGAAGGTGGGGGTGTCAGCTAAGGCATGGGGGGGGCTGCTCTTGCTGTGGAGTAGGGGTGTGTGTGTATGTGTAAGGAGAGAGAGAGAGTTAGAGATTTGTGTGTGTGTGTGTGTGTATAATATATATAAAGAGAGGAAGAGAGTGAGAATAGAGAGAAAGATATAGATATTATAGAAAGAGAGAGAGAGAAGTCGGTTGGGGGGTGATGTGCTGTGATGGGGAGGGTGAGGTGGTGTGTGTGAGTTATAGGAGAGAGAGAGTGTAAGATATTAGTATATATGTGTATATATATATATATATATATAGGATATTTGTAAAGTTGAGAGAGAAAGAGATATTTTTAAATATGAAAAAGAAGAAATTTATGTGGGGTATTTGGGTAGTCATGAGAGGACAACATGGAGCTTGGGTTTGGGTTTGGTTGAGCCTGGTCGGGTCAAAATCGGACATGGTGCAATAACTGAGTTTAATTAGGTATTTATGATAATAGGTAAATAAGTAACATGCGGGGACTCAAATAAATGGGACACAAGCGTCATGTGGGTAGTAGGCTTCATGTGGACCATGTCCATACTTTTGGTTGACTAGGTTGGATCGATGTCGGGTCCCGAAATTAAATTAGAAATTAAATCAGGCTTTACGTTAGATAATTAATTGGCCTAAATTGACCTGAAAGTTGTGCGAAGCAAATGAAGCACAAAATGGAGTGTCTAATGGAGTGTCTGAGTAGGACACGAAGGTCATGGGTGTAAAGCATCTCGAGTAGATCATTCATGAGAAGTTGGTTTGGAGAAAACGACTAGTCTTGTGATCCTAAATTAAAAGTCACGGTAACGTGCAAATGATGATCAAAGATAAAAGTGGGAATAATTATTCAACGATTAATTGGTCTAAGTTGACCCGAAGTTGCACGATACAAAAAGAGCACAAGAAAACAAGTTTAAGTGGGACACGATATATCAAAATGAAGATAATATTGTCTGCTACAAAACCCATAAAAAGAGTTTACAGAGATTGGCATCCCTGACGTTCCAGAAGTCAGTCACGGAAAGTACATTAATGATCAAAACAATTAAATAATAAAATATTTATTGAAAATAATTCATTTAAAAAATTTAAAATAAACCCTGAAATTCAGGGGGCTTACACTCGCTCCCCCTACTACACCACCGCCAACCCCCTCTCTCTTCGGATGTGTGCGTAGCCGGCGGCGGCGGCATCGCGAAGAGAGAAGGGGGCCGGTGGTGCAGCCGGGGGTGGAAGGAGCAGGGGGGACAACGGGGGGCGGGTGGGGGTGGCTGGAGGGGGCGGGATGGGCGGAGAGAGAGAGAGAGAGAGAGAGAGAGAGAGAGGGAGGGTGGTTGGAGGGTTTGTGGTGGAGGATGTGAGTTTTAAGTTTGGAACAATGGTATTTTGGTCCATTTTTTCTTTTCAAAATATCAAGTTGTACCAAAAAAAAATTTGTGGTAAAAAAAAAGAAAATAATAGTTGATGATATCAAGTTGTAATGAAGCCTAATTGTTTTTCATAGATCAACAAGAGAATGTGCATTATATTTCGAAAAAAAAAATTCTAACTATATCTAAATATTTGTATTTCCTAAACCCATTTTTAGCACTAAAAAAGAATGTAATTTCTAAAGACACTCCATATTTTACTTCAAAACAGTCCAGTCCTATGACTACCAACTTGTTGGCAGTCCTAACATAAAGTAGGATTGCCAACAAAGTTAGCAGTCCTAATGAATTTGAATATTAAGATAAATTATGAACGAAGTTGGCAGTCTTCCTTAATGTTAGAATTGCCAACTTTGTTGGCCTACTGGACTGTCCTGGAGTAAAATGTGTAGTGTCTTTAGAAATTACCAAAAAGAAGTACACATATTTTAAAAGAAAAGAAAAAAGAAGGTATAAATACCAAAAAAAACCTTCACTAAAAACCTTATCCAAGAAGATGGAAGCCATCTCCTTCTCTTCCCCCAAAGCCCATTTCCCATTCAACCTCTCCAACTCCTCCTCTCTGAACCATTCCCTCTTCGTGAAGCTCCACTCCAGGCCATTCAAACCCCTCCTCCTCTCCTCTCCCTCCTCCAGAAACCCTCCTCTCCGCTCGCCCCCTCCCGTCGCCGTCGCGGAGGCCCTGGAGGGGTCCCCGCCCGACAGTTCCGCCGCCTCGAGGTCCCCCCCGCGGGGGGTCGACAAGAGCGGGAGGTTCTGTAGCCCCAGAGCTGCTCGGGAGCTCGCACTGTGAGTTCTCGTCCGTGTTTGTTCGTTTGTAATTTTTTTTTTTGTTTTCTGGAAAAGAAATTCTTGGTCGCAGGATGATTGCCTACGCCGCGTGCTTGGAAGGGTCCGACCCGGTCAGGCTCTTCGACAAGAGGGTCAATGCGAAGAGGGGTAAGCTACGCTGTAATTGCTGTAATTTGTTGCCGTTTTGACTTGAGAGTTTCATGTTTTTTGTGGGCATTCAGGATGATACATTTCTCCTCGTGTTCTTTAGAAAATTTAGGTTGAAAACGTATTTTATGTTGGGACGTTAGACCATACAGAAAAGAACAACCCAGATTAGGGACAGCATGGGGCCGTGTCCATATGGCTTAAAAACATAGTTTGCAATATCGGTCGATATCGATATAGTTTGGCATATCCCTATCCAATACTGATCGATACTGACATTGGGAGTCTCTCTTCCAGGCAATTCAGCAGGGAAAATTGAACGAAAATTGAAGAAAAAACACCAATAAACAAGGTTGTAAAAGTAGAGTAACGTTGTAAAAGCATGTAAATGAAGAAAATTTATTTATTTCAGGTAAACAAATCAACAAGTGTGACTATTATTTTATTCAATTTCAGAACTACTACGAAACAACAGGAAATATACTTAATGTTAAGTATTAGTAGTATTGGGCTTTAATCCCACATCGGATAGAACAATAGGGAGATGGGTTAGCCTCTTCTATATATATGTAACTCTCTCCTCAATAATTATGATCTATCAATTACCCTCTACATGGTATCAGAGCCAAAGCTCTGAATCTCCTCCACCTCTCTTCTCTTTAAAACCCTAATCTCTCCAGGCCCCCCTATCCCCGCCCGACTACAGCCCCCCTCCTCCCAACCCCGCCTCCAGCACCCCCACCTCTGCCCTGCCGCATGCAACCCGCCTCCGCCTGCAACCCCCTCCCCCCTCCGCCTGCAACCCCCTCCCCCCGCCTGCCACTATTGCCGCTTGCCCCCCCCCTTCCTGCTATTGCTGTCGTCCCTGCACCTTATTGTCGCTGCCGCTGCTGCACCCTGCTGCCCCTGCCCCCCCCCCCCCCCCCCCCAATCAGCTCCCCCTCTACCAAAATCCTACCGTCTTTCCTTATGTTCGTAAACCCTAACCTAAATGCTACGTACCCCAAACCCTAGCCGCCTTTCTACCTCAAAAAAATGATGGGGTCCTCAGAGAGTAAACAATGATTTGTTTACTGGAACCTCTGACTCTCAACATCGGCTTCAGAAATTTAATAAAGAGCAGACAAGTGACTTGTTTTGCATGAATCTTTGTTTCTTTCCTTGCTTGATATTCACATCGGCATCTAACAGAGAGTAAGCTCAGTTGCCTCTCTGTCCTGACTTGAGTGATCCATATTCAATTTTTGTTTTCTATGTGCGTGCTAGTTCTGGCCATGTTTCTAGCGCATTAGCAGAGTTGATGTGATTATCAAGTTGGAAAGATCAAACTGAAGGGCAAATCAGGAATAGTGAAGGATGACATGCATTGAGGCGAATAGTAGTGCTACAGACACTAGTGTCGAAAATGAAATGACGGGACCAACGGGCACTGGCATGACGATTCCATCGATTCGACTTGTCGATCGACGGTTGGACGGACCAGAGGACTACTCGACATTGCAAAAGAAGCTTGAGAAGACGTTTTGGGGAATGTGATTGTCCAAACCTGACTAACAACCCTCCAGCAGAGACTGATCCCATATTTGAGCAGTGGGAGACAGATGACAGTCGACTGTTCACACAGTTGATGAATTCAATGAAACCATTGGTAGAAGACATGGTTCAGAATACAGATTCAGTAAAAAAATTATAGGAGATCTTGACAGCGATGTTTGACGGAAAATACGATTTGTCTCGTATCTACGACTCGGTCGTTGACGTATATTGAGCAAATCAGGGCGACAAATCTCATAAGGACCACTTTCGGGCCTTTAAGGATATGACTGATGAGTTCGACTGTGTATTACCTCTGATGACAGATATCAATAAAGCAAGGGGCTCAATATGAGCAGCTTCATGTCATGACATATCTTGTTTTTCTTCGTCGCGATGCAGACTCTGCTCGCTCTCAGATCATTGGTGGATCTGATGTTCCGTCTCTGATGGAAGCTCACTATCGTGCCCTTCGGACAGCGAAAGTCGTTGAGACCACTCCGGATGATGTTCCTACTGATCGATCTGCTCCTGGTGTTGCTCGTGCTGGATTTTGTGTTGGTCGTGGTAGACGACGTGGTAGCCAAAATGCTGGTCTTGATGGGAGACGAGGTAATGGCGGTCGTGATGGAGGAAGACTATGCACATGCTTTAACTGTGGTCAGCATGGCTATTTTCAGTGGTAGTGTCCTAAAGCTTTTGTTGCCAATGTTACATCAGATCTCTTGATGATGGTATTTGATTTGTCCAGATGATTGCAGAGTCATACAGATTTTTTTGACTTCCAAGCTCAATGTCGTGGTGAAGCATCTACATTTGGATCCACAGCCGGATACTCAGTGGCATGCGTGGTAAGGTCGAAGCAGTAGGTGATTGACTCTAGTACGTCTGCTCACATTATGTATCGGTGGGTTGTGTTTTCGATATTACTGTTACCAATGGTGGTTCACTAACAGTTCGTGGACGAGCAAGTGTCCGTCTTTCTTTCAGACTGTCACTCAATTCAGTATTACATACACCGAAAAATTCGTTCAGTTTGCTTTCAGTTAGTCAATTTACTCACGACTTGCATTGTTCGGTAATATTTTTTTTCTGATGGTTGTATTTTTCAGGACATGAAAATTGGGAAGACTGTCGGTAAGGGACATGTGGCTAGAAACTTGTACCTATTTGACATTCCTTCTGTTGCTTGTGCTGGCATGAAACTCGATCATTTCGAGTTATCTTGTCAGTTAGGCCATCCATCCATCCAAGGTCTCCAGAAAATGTATCAATCTATTAAATATTTCAGTTGCTTTTCATTGTGAGTCGTGTCGTTTGGCTAAGCATCACAGGGTCCCTATCCGGTGAGTCATAATAAAATTGCATCCACTCCTTTTTAGTTGGTGCATTATGATGTATGGGGACCTTGGCCGGTTGAATCAATGATGGATTTCAAGTACTTTGTTACATTTGTTGATGACTACTAATGTGTCACTTTTGTCTATCTAATGAAAATTGCTTCGAGTTATTTGAAATTTTGTGTATTTTTATCCAGAAATCAAAAACACAATTTGGTGTTCCGATTAAATGCTTTCGAAGTGACAATGGTCGTGAGCATTTATCTCATGAGTTCAATACTCATCGGTCCCGCAATGACATCATCCACTAAACTTTTTGTCCTTACACGCCACAACAGAATGTTGGCCGAATGCAAGAATCACCATCTCTTGGAAACAACGCGTGCTCTTATGTTTCAAGCACGTACTTCCAAAAGATTTTGGTTGGATGTGGTACTTACAGCTTGCTAACTTATTAATCGAATGCCATCGTCGGTTTCAATGGTGATATTCCCTTTTCTCGGTTATATACCGCACGGGAGCCGTTTTCTCTACTACTCAAAATTTTTGGTTACTTATGCTATGTTCGGAATACTCGATCGATCCTTTCTAATTTAGATCCAAAGGCATTGTAGTGTGATTTTTTTTGGGTATCCTAAAGATCAGAAAGGGTATTGTTGTTTTTCCTCTACCTTGAATATGTATTTTTTATCTCGGAATATTACCTTCGTTGAAATCGAGTTTCCTCCACTTCCACAAACTACATGTCCAGTTCTCCAGGTCTACCCAGAAGAGGGTTTCTTGTTGTCCTACTCAAACACAACAACTCCCGTAAGGGTGCCCTTTCCTATCGAGCCAGTATCCCGGTCCGACGGTCTGCAATTATCGGTTCAGTCAGTACCGACGTCGCCTGAGCGACCATTGTAGATAGTACCCACGGTCACAGAACTATTCTCCTCTAGCTCCACTGATTTGCCTCCGCCTGTTCCACCAACTTGAACTCGTCGTGCCTATCGTGATTATCCCTTGTATGTAGACAACTACAAATGGCTCGTGAGCCATATTCAGTCCTTGGTAGCTACTATTGATGGGATTCTGATTCCCAATACTGTTGAGGAGGGTCTCAAACATTCCGGTTGACGTGCTGCTATGAAAGAAGAGATGAAAGCGCTTCGAAAAATCCATACTTGGGACTAGTAGATTTACCTACCGGTAAGCAAGTAGTAGGTTGCAAATGGTATTCAAGATCAATATGAAACCGGATAGCAATCTTGATTGCCTAAAGTCTCGTCTGGTGACTAAAGGATATTCTCAGACTTACGGTTGGATTATTTTGAGACCTCTCCAATTGCCAGGATGGCATCTGTGCGCATATTCTTGACTTTAGTTGTTCGCTATGACTGGCCATTGTTTCAACTTGATATCAAGAATATATTTCTCCACGGGAATATTGAAGAAGAAGTGTATGTGGTGAAACCTTCCATGTTCGTTGCAAGGGAGGATAAAGTGTGTCATCTGCGGAAGGTCCTCGACGGTCTCAAACAATTATCTCGTGCGTGGTTTGGTCGATTTACACATGTTGTTACTCAATTTGGCATGTGTCAATCAAAGAAGGATTATTCGATATTCTATCAACAGTCATCAGCTGGAAGGATATTACTTAGTGTCTATGTTGACAACATTGTAATCACGGAAGAAAACAACCAGGGTATTGCAGGATTAAAGCAGTTTCTGGGTGAATAATTCTAGACCAAGGATATGGAATTGTTGAACTACTTTTTGGGCATTGAAGTCATACGGGATAAACGAGAGATTATAATGTCTCAGAGGAAGTATGTGCTGGATATACTATATAATACAGGACTGATGCAAGCCAAGGGAGCAACCTCGCCCATGGATCCAGGGGCAAAGTTACTCCCAGACGAGGGGGGTCCTGATGACGAATCCGGATCAGTATTGCCGAGTGGTTGGAAAATTCAACTACTTGGCGGTCATGACTCGTCCGGATATTTCCTTCGCCGTAATTGTCGTAAGTAGATTTATAACTTCTCCACGAGTTCTACACTGGCAGACAGTTTTCAGAATTCTGCGCTATCTAGTCTAGAATCCAAAAAAAAAATTCGGATGGAGAATCATGGATATACTCGTGTTGAGTGCTTTATCGATGCTGACTGGGGTGTAAGCCTGACAGATAGACAGTATATATCTGGCTACTCGGTTTTTATTGGCAGAAACTTAGTATCGTGGAAGAGCAAGAAGCAGAATGTGATAGCATGATCAAGTTTGGAAGCAGAATATCGATCCATTGCTCATGGCACATCAGAGGTATTATATCTGCAGCATCTTCTACAAGAGCTGGGAGAAGAAACATGATCTAAAGCAGCAGATATGTGGTATGATAACCAGTTTGCTATCCATATTGTTACCAATTCTCATGAAAGGACGAAGCTCATTGAAATCGACGTTCACTTTGTCCGTGATGAATATAAATAGGAAATGATAAAGTTTCATCACGTGAGGACCGGTGATCAGATAGCAGATATCGTCAGAATCTTTTTTGGGTCCTCGGATTCAATTTCTTTGTAACAAGCTGGACATAGTTGACATCTACGCTCCATCTTAAGAGAGGGTGTTAAGTATTACTAGTAGTATTAGTAGTATTGGGCTTTAGTCCCACATCGGATAGAATAATAGGGAGAGGGGTTAGCCTCTCCTATATATATGTAACTCTCTCCTCAATAATTATGATCTATCAATTATCCTCTACACTTAATATTTTTCTTTTCTTCTAAATTATATATATATTTTTTAATAAGTATTTGTTGTCCGATACCAAATAAATCCAATACTCCGATCCGAAACATCTGAAATTGTCGATACCATCGATCCTGATATTGATAGTAAGGGTCTGATTCTGGTGTTTCAATACTACGATCCTTGCTTAAAGGTAGCCCGCTTATTGGGTCGAAGACCCATGTATAAGTACTCTTAACATATCTGATCCTAACCCATGTGGGGACAAAAATTTTCTCTAGCTCTTACTCTCAACCTTATTGAGTGCGAGACACCAAGAAATCTCCACCCCGACCTGCATCTAGCGAAGCAGAAATAGTGTCTCACAAGACGCCAAATCTAAGAAATATGTGCAAATATGCCTTAAGACCCAAACCTTGGGCTCGACTGACAATTATCAAATTGGAGGCAATGAAACCAGGTGAGAACCAAATGATACACAAAAAAGCATGGTTTGCAATATCAATATGATATCCTTCTTAATTGGCACTTTCGGGGCAGTTTATGGGGTTTGCTAGTTTCTGTCAGTTGGTTTCGGTAGATCGGCGGTATAAGTTCCGCGAACTATGCCTAAAAGGGAACCCAAAGGATCAAACCCACCTACCTATGCCTCAATATATGCCATCATATTCGTTGTTGGACTAAACTTTGCTCTAAACTCCCTCCCATCAACCTTATTGGATACGAGATACTCCAACATTTTATCGATAGGTCTTATATGTGTGTGTGTGTTTTGGATAGTAACTAGGTTATGAAAAGTTGTAGAAATAATCAACAACAAAAAAGTGTTGCTTGCTCATATCTCAATTATGTCATACACGGTCATGACCATGTAAATCACTTATAACCATATATTTGGTCCCCTTGGAGTCTAGACATGGACGGACCATATCCTACATGAGTGTCCAAGAAGTATCGTGTCAGATATGTCTTAGATGGGGGTGCAAACATGGATATGATCCTCCGGAGGAGTATTCCGGAGGATCCGTGCAACCTAGTTGATACTTGATAAATTTTTGCATGTCAGCAATTCATACATGTCAGCAATTCATACTTATTTTCAACCTAAAACTTTTTTAGATTACTTTGTTTTGTGTATCTTGGCTTTCCTTGATTATTCTACTCAATTAGATCATTTTTATGTTACTTCAGAAACTGGATATGTCTTCGATGAGGAGTGGTTGTCGCAGTACGATCACATGAGCTTTGGCGGTGCTCCTGTTGAGGTAGGAACACAAGAGGAGGCTGAAGAGCTCATTCTAAAGAATGATAAGGACTCGTCTAATGGTAAATGTGCATAATGTTTCATGTCTTGCAAATTAGAAGTTGAGCCATAATGCTAAAGAGAATGTTATATATGAAATATAGAAATGCTATCATTCTGTGAAGACCTATGTTGCTAAGTAGATTGAGCAATTCAGGCCAAATGAAACTGATACCAAAACACCGAAACTATTGAAACCATGGTAGTCAAAGGCGCAAGGCGCACTCGAGGCGCAAATGGTCCATATCGTCCGAGGCTTAAGGCGCCTACAAGGCGCAATTAGGCGCACGTCCAAACGAAACGAGGTGCAAAAATAAAAAAAATAATAAATAAATATATAAATAAATAAATTAGTAATGTAAGAAATAAAACTAAATAACATATTAACACCAACAAAAGCATGTCAAAACATATCCAAGTGAACTAGCAAAGCAACAATAGCAGTAGCAATCAACAAAACTAACAAGAATTTGTATTCTTCGTACCACATTAGTAAATTTTACGTTTTCAAGTTCAACTGTATTCGACTTTAGCAACC
The DNA here is from genome assembly GCA_029216955.1 of Iris pallida. Classification (NCBI taxonomy): domain Eukaryota; kingdom Viridiplantae; phylum Streptophyta; class Magnoliopsida; order Asparagales; family Iridaceae; genus Iris; species Iris pallida. The sequence continues at coordinate 21,991,474 of JANAVB010040619.1, forward strand.
ATGGAAAGGGCTACCCCCCACTTACATGAGGTAAGGGTCATCTCCATACCTCAAAATTATATATATATATATATATATATATATATATATATATATATATAGCGTCTTTTCTTGGTTGTGCCTTACTCAAAGGTCGCCTTAGGCGCACCTTGAGTGCGTCCGAGAAAGGCGCCTTGTCTAGTGAGGTGCGAGCCACAGCTGCTGTGGGCGCGCCTTTGACTACCATGATTGCAACCGACCAATTTGAAACCATATAACCTTCAAAACTGGCAAAACGGTTACTCATAGGAAAGGTCCACCAATACTGCAAACCTTGCTCTGAAGATGATCAATTTCAGTCGTGTCTAGCAATAGGGTGTTTGCTTTGGTGGTTCTTGGATCTGAAACCTGACCCTAACAGTGCAAACTACTTCTGTCATCTTGATCTACATGATTTTTTACCTAAAAGCAAACAATTGAATTTTTGTAAGTTTCACATATGATAGTATAACCATTTATTTCAAATTAGGTGCTTTGCAATTGATTCCATAGTTGTGTCCCAAAATTCAGAAAATTCACTAGGATAATGCTTTTACTAGTTGATCACATAGTTGTGTCCTCTGAACCGCCCTACCCCACCCCTATCCACCCTCCCCTTAATCCATACCTATTTGTCTTATGCTTTTAGTACTATTTTTCTCCCTAGGATCAGTCTTATAAGTTATAATCTCTAAACCTATTAATGCTTCATCTTTTCTAACTACATAAAATGACGGTGACTGGAGATTCTGCATTGATTGGCATGATACCTTGGTCATTCTTTAGGTTGATAAATTAACAAAGGTGTTATAAAACGAAAAGTAGATATTGGTTTGATAGTTAGATGGAAAATTAGATGCAGTACCCGACAGAAGGAACAAATTACTTTAATGTGCAAACCTCAGATTTCTTGACGTGATAGCATTTTCTTTAGAACCAAGTTTTTTTTAATTGTTTGATGATGTTTAGCTAAATGATCAATCTGTTCACCTTATAGCATGTAGATTATAGTCTTACCTTTCTTCTTTCACAATGTGCAGTGATCACACAACATAATATTTCTCAACAGTTGGCATATTATTATTCTTGAACATCACTGCCACCTTCAATCCTGAAGTTCATTTGATTATTCTTCAATAGTCAGGGTAATCTACAAAATGTTTTTCTTTGGGTCGCTTTAAAATGTACAAACAAGGCAGTTTTCTATATACACATTAATATTGTATAACTTTCTGAGAACTAATGATCTTTCACAATCTCAAACTTTATTGTCAGCATCAACAATAGATTCTGTGCCCAAAGATTCTTGTCAACATTAGAACAAGCTATTTCCAGGGAGGATTTTTTATTTCATTGGATCAATCATTTGAAACGAGAACCACTACTAAACTTTGGGTACAACTGACAGTCAGAAATGTGAAATACTGAAAGTAATTTGACTACACAGTGCATATAATTGCCGGTATTAATGTATTCCCTTGGATAGTCACAACTGTTAGTAAAAGTCTTCGTACAAGTCTGAGAGACCGTGGTTTCACCAGTGTAAACTGCTATATGAGATTCAGCAGCGGAATTGCTATAGAAAATCAGCAGCGGAACTGTTGAGCAGAATAATCTGCTATAGAAATGAAAGAAGTAAATAGTGCTAATAGTTATCGAAAAAGAATTAGTAGAACTGTCCTACTGGGATGATCATTATCATCGTTGCTCAAAACAACATTAGACCGTTTTCTTGTTGATTTGTCCTTGGGAACAAGTAAATTCCGATTGTCCAGACAATCTAACTTCTGCAATGCTCGATGTATCACCTCCCCTCATGCAGCAAGCGTCGATGCGCTAATGGAAAGAACTAGGAAAAGTACTGAAGCACTGATGCAAAAATCTCGGACAAGCTACTAGAGAGGACCTCCCTTTTTTCCTTGTGAATTATGTCTATAGCACAAATGCTTAGGCACTCTCTATATATGAGAGATAACACACAACAATTACAAAAATGAACAGTCAACCCACTAACATGGAACTATTAATTAGGAGTAATTCCCAATAATGATCAGTTATGACTGAACAATCAACAACGAGGCTACCAGCGAGGCTAACCAATGAGACTTCTGTGCTGCAACCCACGAAGCTACAAGCGGAGCTATACGCGAAGCTACCGCAGAGCAACCAACAGAGCTACCACAGACCAACCCCGCGCTGCACGTCTAATGCAAAGTGCGAAGTGCGTCATCAAAGCGCCATTTTGCGTCTTTCACTCGAGTCACACTCCAAGTTAGGCCCCTTCGAGCCCCAACACCAAAGAAATTTCTCCAAGAAATGATGATAAAAATACATGTTGATTATGAGATTTGAACCTAGTCCACTAGGAAAAACCCCAACCACATATTCCACTTGAGCTAACATACTATATCTGTACACTTCAATAAATGAAGACTCAAATATTAAAATACACACATTTGGATTAATTCCAAAATAAAATAGTAGGATCGAGTCATTACAGGACTAATCCCAAAACTCTTTCATATATTTCAATATGTGATTGGGCATTCCCTATAGTGACTATATTATCATAAGTTAGAATAGATGTAGCTTACGACTTGAATCATCCCACATGGAGTAGAACTATAGTACGGTATGTAATAGACTAAGCATTGATAAACATTTTCTTACTCGGACAAATACATCAATTGTACATATGGTCATACGTTAAAGGCCATGTGCCGACTTGGATTCTGTGTATGCTTTTAGGAAGAGACGACCTAGATCTCTATTCATTCACATAGGTAAATTCTTTTCCTTGAGAGATTAATCTTTCCCAGCAGGAGGCTACTTGCCTCTTTGCGGTGTTATGTATGACAAGGGCAAACCCGAGGTCTCACTACCTCATATGGTGTTATCCCACTGTAGCATGAGATTCTGACTTCTTGTTGTATTGTTTTACATCTCAACACGAGGTTAGCTGCCTCTTTGCGATGCTATGTCGCTATGATATAGGCCAAACCCGAGGTCTTACTACCTCATGTGGTGTCAGCCACTGTAGCATAAGATCCTGGCCTCTTGTAGTGCTTCATTACCCACGATTCATGTAAACCACACTGTCACCCTCACTTTTCCAAGTTAGGGGTAAAATGGTAATTTTTCATTTTATAATATTTTTGGGAATTTTTATTTCATGAATATTAATATTTAATTATTATAGGAGTCGGGTTCGAATTTCATCGCACGAGTTAATTTGGGACCCCAGAGAATTTCAACTTGAGTCGTATTTAGCATGTTAATTAACCCTGGCCCACCATACTTAACTTTTAGGTTTAGGAGTTTGGACTAGTCCCCCATGAATAATTAAGCTTAATTATGATTTTTATTTATTTTTTTGCTAATCCCAAAACCCAAATTGGCTTAACTTAGCATGTAGGTTTAGGGAGGGGCAAACTTGTAATTACAAGTGCCCCTACCCTTCCCCCATGGCCGGCCATATAGTCCACCCCCTCCACCTCTCCTTTCTTCATCACTAAGTTATCACTCTCTCTCTTCATTTTCATTCTTTCCAACTTCTTCTTCTTCAAATCTACATTTTAGGTATGTTTTTTTAACCCTCATTAATTCCTCATTTTGCATTCATTCCTTCACATTAATTAGAGAGGGGACCATTCTCTACAAGTTGACCCTAGATTTTGTAGGTTCCCCTAAAATCTAGTTTAAGGATTTATTATGGTTTTACCACCTTTTAGAGTGGTATATATATATATATATATATATATATATATATATATATATATATATTTTTATATATATATATATATATATATATATATATATATATATATATATACATGTGTATTTGTGTGTGTGTAAAGGAGAGGGGTAGTGGTGTATATGTGTGTGTATTTGTGTATAAGTATGTGTGTGTCCATATATATATATATATATATATATATATATATATATATATATATATATATATATATATATATATATTTATATGTGTTGTGAGTATATATATATATATATATATATATATGTTGTCATATATATATGTGTGTGTATTGTATGTGTAGAGAGGGGAAGGGAATGAGATTTATAAGTGAGAGTATATATATATTAGAGAGAGTTAGAGAGGAGTTAGAGAGGAGTTTAGAGTGATTTAGAGAAGGGGAAATGAGAGAATTTGAGAGGAGAAGAAGGGATAAGAGGAGGGCAGCCACCAGCAGCTAGGGGGGGGGGGGGCAAGGGGGCTGCTGCCCCCCCCCCCCCCCCCCCCCCCACAAACACAGCAGCAGCAAGCTGCAATAGCAGCCGCAGTAGGCAGCACAGTAGCAGCACCCCAAACAAGCCCCCTTTTGACCCCCCGTAACCCCCCATGTATACCCCTATATGTATACCTATATATATACACATATATACCCTATATATTAGCTCTATATACCCCTATTTAGCCCACTAAAATAGCCCCTAAGTTAGTCCTAAGTGAGTGTGAAAAATGGGTTTGAGTGAGTGAGTGAATGTTAGTTAGGAGTTTTAGTGAAGGGGTGAAATTGAGTTCCGTGATTCGGCGCGTCGAAACTTGGAGGGGACTTAGATAATGTGATTTAGATTTTGTGGGTAGGCTTCGGAGTTGGAATCGGGGTTGTGTGTGGGATTAGGGAGATGGTATCGCACCGTACCATCGCGTATCTTGAAATGTTCAAGATAACGGGTAATCGGGCGATTCGGACCGTAAGATGGACTGGATGTCCACTTACCCTAGGAAACTTGGTAGGTAATGGTTGTATAGGCTAGTACCCTACTACCCTAGGAAGCCCGGAGTAAAATTTCTAAGGGAATGCCATTTGGCGTCGAGTTGGAATGGTTTAAGGGTAAATGTATTACGGGTAATCGGGTAAATTCAAAATACGGGGTTCGGGTATTCGGATTGACTTGAAACTTTGGTGACTTGTTGGGTACACCCTATAAATGTCATATTTGAACCAATTTTGGCTCTGTTGACCCAGAGTTGACTTTTTAACCAAAAGTCAACCGTGAGTCAACACTTTGTCTAGATTTGACCCAATCCAAACCAGAGTTGACCAGTTGACCAAAAGTCAACTGTTGGTCAACATTTGACCAATTTGACCTAGGGTTGACCTAGAGTTGACCACGATTGACCAGTTGACCATAAGTCAACTGTAGGCCAACTCTTGACCCCGTTTGACTTTCTTCGACTTGTTTTGACTTGCGATGACTGGTATGACCTAGAGTTGATTTGGTCTGACTTAGATTGACTTGATATAACTTGATTTGACCTAGATTGACTTGACAGGACTTAGTGTGACTCAGTGAGACCTAGTTTGACCTAGAATTCATATCATTCATTGTGAATCATTCTTAAACTTGTTTAAACCTAAATTAACATACAATATCTCATCTTTAGGTTTCTGATTATCGCTCTGAGCATTGATATACCCTACAGCTCAGGACAGCAAGCGAGTACATTCACTGATAGTTTTCATTGTCTTGATATTTGCTATATTCGATTCAGTCGTAATGTCTTACTTGATTCTCAGTCACGATAGTTCACGGACTAGTATTGTCGGATTCCTGTCATGAGATGTCATTCCTGGATTTCTTGGGATACTGGTACTTGCTTGGTCTTGATTCTTGTACTTGTATTGACGCTGATTCCTAAAGAGGACTTGCTTCCCTCTTAGGGAATCCCGCGTCATGACGTGCTATGTCCGGATCCGTATACTATTCGGGGAATGGGAAATATTATAGATAGTGTGATCAATGCCCACCTTGAGTTACTACTTGTATCATAGCTATACCCTCACCTCACGATGGGTATAGCCTGACCTGTGCTACTACTTGCTCCATAGCTTACTATCCCGGCCGGGCCGAGTCCACGTACTTGTAGCCGGTCGGCTGGAAGCCTGATCTTGACCCATACCGATCACATTATGCTATAATATTCGAGGCACATTTTATATTTACTATCTTATCATATATCCTGTTCTGTTCTACATACAGTACTTCTCACCATGCTATGATTACAGTTACTCACATGTTTTACATGCCTCTATGATGTACCTTGATTGGAGACTAAGTTCTGCTCGGGAGAAGGGTTACAACCCCGGTCCTTGTTTGGTTTAAGGGTTGTAACTCAGCTTTCGAACGGTTCCCAAGTCTTCATATATCTTTGTCTTGTAGTTAATTATACTGTCTCTTATAGAATTTGTCAATTCACATGGAACTGCTGTTAGTGCTTGTACTTGCTCATTTTCCTGACAGGATACCTTTATGATATATTACAGATGATTCTGAGTCGGACTGCTCGACCTATTATGGGCTCGAGTTAGATGGAGTAGTCCAGGACCGTGGCCTTATAGTTGAGCCACTAGATTTTGTACTCCCGGAGTAGTGTAGATTAGCTAGGTTTGACTGGACTGCGATCCAGCTAGCTTTATCAGACTGTAGCTTCTATATTATATTTGAGACCCTGTGATGTATATATCTGGGCTTGTATTGGACACTGGACTTATTTACTCTTTCATCTATTATATGTTCTCTTTCTGAGCTATCTACCTTAGTTTTATTCTGTGATTGAGACTTTATTGATATGTCACCTCCATTCGGAGAGTATATACTGTACAGGTACCTTTATACTGTTAGTCGTAATATTTACAGACGTTATATACAGCGTTCTACCGTCGATACTGCGACGTAGGCTGGACGTACCCACGTGCTCGTGTCCCTCATCAGGGTGCGGGTCGTGATACGTTTTTGTGGTGGCCCATGCAGGTCAGTGTCGCAATTAGTGCGATCTCGTAATGGTGCTCGACTTAGAGTACTAATTACGAGCCTGCAATTAGGACGTAGGACCTAGGATATGATAGAGTTTCTCAATCACACCTAAGAAATTTTTTTCGATCTTTTGATTATCATGATTATTTCCCTTGTATTAAATTAGCTGTCCTTCTTTGATAATATCTTCTCATGTGCCATATTGATCTCCTTATTTCAATTCGTCTCCAGGATGACGAAGACGCACCCGCAGGCCACTGGATCGAGTAGCTTGCCGAGAGATCTGACAAGGCTGAGGAGGAGGTTCACGAGACTGCCCCCAGTGATTCCACTATCCCGGAGACCCTGGCAGTTGCACAGGGAGGTCTACCACCTCCACCCCAGAGGGTTACGGTCGTTGTTCCAGAGATACTGCCGCCACCACCACCGATACCGACGGATACACATCATATGTTCCTTCTCCTTCAACAGATGATGGAGACACAGCGGGCCCAGGCAGAGGCGTCGCAGCGCCATTCGGAGGCGTCACACCGTCAGATTGAGATGCTGAGGCAGAGCAAGGAGAACTCGCATCAGCTTGCACTGGCAGCAGTTTTGAGAGTGGCACCGGGTACGGTACAGGGCCCTACTGGCCAGCAGCCGTACCAGTAGCAGTCCAGGCCGGGGACAGTATTAGACTTTAGGAAGATGAGCTCTAGGGACTTCACGGGCACGGAGGGCATCCTTTATGCAGACGACTGGCTAGAGGATGTGCAGCGGAGCATGGAGCTGGCAGAGCTTCCTAGAGCACTTTGGGTTTCGGCCGCAGCCAGCCGATTCTTCCTAGAGCACTTTGACTTTAGGAAGATGAGCTCCAGGGACTTCACGTGCTCGTGGTCACGACCCGCACCCTGATAAGGGGCACGAGCACGTCGGTACGTCCAGCCTACGCGGCAGTATCGGCGGTAGAACGCTGTATATAACATCTGTAAATACTACGACTAACAGTATAAAGGTACCTGTACAGTATATACTCTCCGAATGGAGGTGACATATCAATACAGTCTCAATCACAGAATAAAACTAAGGTAGATAGCTCAGAAAGAGAACATATGATAGATGAAAGAGTAAATAAGTCCAGTGTCCAATACAAGCCCAGATATATACAACATCACAGGGTCTCAAATATAATATAGAAGCTACAGTCTGATAAAGCTAGTTGGATCGCAGTCCAGTCAAACCTAGCTAATCTACACTACTCCGGGAGTACAAAATCTAGTGTGAAGTCCACGAGCATGTCGAAGAATCGGCTGGCTGCGGCCGAAACCCAAAGTGCTCTAGGAAGCTCTGCCAGCTCCATGCTCCGCTGCACATCCTTTAGCCAGTCGTCTGCATAAAGGATGCCCTCCGTGCCCGTGAAGTCCCTGGAGCTCATCTTCCTAAAGTCTAATACTGTCCCCGGCCTGGACTGCTGCTGGTACGGCTGCTGGCCAGTAGGGCCCTGCACCGTACCCGGTGCCACTCTCTCCACTGCTGCCAGTGCAAGCTGATGCGAGTTCTCTATGCTCTGCCTCAGCATCTCAATCTGACGGTGTGACGCCTCCGACTGGCGCTGCGACGCCTCTGCCTGGGACCGCTGTGTCTCCATCATTTGCTGAAGGAGAAGGAACATATGATGTGTATCCGTCGGTATCGGTGGTGGTGGCGGCAGTATCTCTGGAACAGCGGCCGTAACCCTCTGGGGTGGAGGTGGTAGACCTCCCTGTGCAACTGCCAGGGTCTCCGGGATAGTGGAATCACTGGGGGCAGTCTCGTGAACCTCCTCCTCAGCCTGGTCAGATCTCTCGGACAAGCTACTCGATCCAGTGGCCTGCGGGTGCGTCTTCGTCATCCTGGAGACGAATTGAAACAAGGAGATCAATATGGCACATGAGAAGATATTATCAAAGAAGGACAGTTAATTTAATACAAGGAAAATAATCATGATAATCAAAAGATCGGAAAATTTTTCCTCGGTGTGATTGAGAAACTCTATCATATCCTAGGTCCTACGTCCTAATTGCAGGCTCGTAATTAGTACTCTAAGTCGAGCACCATTACGAGATCGCACTAATTGTGACACTGACCTGCATGGGCCACCACAAAATCATGTCACGACCCGCACCCTGATAAGGGGCACGAGCACGTGGGTACGTCCAGCCTACGCCGCAGTATCGGCGGTAGAACGCTGTATATAACGTCTGTAAATACTACGACTAACAGTATAAAGGTACCTGTACAGTATATACTCTCCGAATGGAGGTGACATATCAATACAGTCTCAATCACAGAATAAAACTAAGGTAGATAGCTCAGAAAGAGAACATATGATAGATGAAAGAGTAAATAAGTCCAGTGTCCAATACAAGCCCAGATATATACAACATCACAGGGTCTCAAATATAATATAGAAGCTACAGTCTGATAAACTAGCTGGATCGCAGTCCAGTCAAACCTAGCTAATCTACACTACTCCGGGAGTACAAAATCTAGTGGCTCTACTATAAGGCCACAGTCCTGGACTACTCCATCTAACTCGAGCCAATAATAGGTCGAGCAGTCCGACTCAGAATCATCTGTATTATATCATAACGGTATCCTGTCAGGAAAATGAGCAAGTACAAGCACTAACAACAGTTTCATGTGAATTGACAAATTCTATAAGAGACAGTATAATGAACTACAAGACAAAGATATATGAAGACTTGGGAACCGTTCGAAAGCTGAGTTACAACCCTTAAACCAAACAAGGACCGGGGTTGTAACCCTTCTCCCGAGCAGAACTTAGTCTCTAATCAAGGTACATTATAGAGGCATGTAAAACATGTGAGTAACTGTAATCATAGCATGGTGAGAAGTACTATATGTAGAACAGAACAGGATATATGATAAGATAAAGTAAATATAAAATGTGTCTCGAATATTATAGCATAATGTAATCGGTATGGGTCAAGATCAGGCTTCCAGCCGACCGGCTACAAGTACGTGGACTCGGCCCGTCCGGGATGGTAAGCTATGGAGCAAGTAGTAGCACAGGTCAGACTATACCCATCGTGAGATGAGGGTATAGCTATGATACAAGTAGTAACTCAAGGTGGGCATTGATCACACTATCTATAATATTCCGCATTCCCCGAATAGTATACGGATCCGGACATGGCACGTCATGACGCGGGATTCCCTAATAGGGGAGCAAGTCCTCTTCAGGAATCGGCGTCAATACAAGTACAAGAATCAAGACCAAGCAAGTACCAGTATCCCAAGAAATCCAGGAATGACATCTCCTGACAGGAATCCGACAATACTAGTCCGTGAACTATCGTGACTGAGATCAAGTAAGACACTACGACTGAATCGGATATAGCAAATATCAAGACAATGAAAACTATCAGTGAATGTACTCGCCTGCTGTCCTGAGCTGTAGGGTATATCAATGCTCAGAGCGGTAATCAGAAACCTAAAGATGAGATATTGTATGTTAATTTAGGTTTAAACAAGTTTAAGAATGATTCACAATGAATGATATGAATTCTAGGTCAAACTAGGTCTCACTGAGTCACACTAAGTCCTGTCAAGTCAATCTAGGTCAAATCAAGTTATATCAAGTCAATCTAAGTCAGACCAAGTCAACTCTAGGTCATACCAGTCATCGCAAGTCAAAACAAGTCGAAGAAAGTCAAACGGGGTCAAGAGTTGGCCTACAGTTGACTTTTGGTCAACCGTAGTCAACTCTAGGTCAACCCTAGGTCAAATTGGTCAAATGTTGACCAACAGTTGACTTTTGGTCAACTGGTCAACTCTGGTTTG
>JANAVB010040619.1:22081729-22184374 GCA_029216955.1 Iris pallida
TCTTCTACAATACATCCCAACATTGCATTGAAAATTGTGAAAAAAAAAAAAAAAAATATATATATATATATTATATATATATAGATATATATATATATATATATATGGGTTCTTCTACAATACATGGAATTTATCAATACATCCCAAACAATTGCATTGAAAATTGTGAAAGGTGTTTACTTTGAGTTGGCTTTACCTAATATAGCAAGTCTATATATATATATATATATATATATATTATATATATATTATATATATATATATATATATATATAATATATATAATATATCTATATATATGGGTTCTTCTACAATACATGGGATTTATCAATACATCCCAAACAATTGCATTGAAATTGTGAAAGGTGTTTACTTTGAGTTTTGGCTTTACCTAATATAGCAAGTCATATTAACCTGCTCACTCACTATTTATTTTTTATTTTTTTTATTTTTAACGCCTGTTGCTAACGTATGTTGCTGTTCATAATTGATTTATTTATTTTGAATTTTAAACGCATGTTGCTTACTAATTAATATATTTATTTTTGGTTTTTTAATTTTTGTTGCTCACTTATTTATTTATTTTTTAACGCCTATTTCACTCATTATTATTTTTTTAAGTATTGAATGCTTACTGCTCACTTTTTTTTAAAAAAAATCTATTTTTGTTTTTTAACGATAATATTTTTTACTTTTCTAATGATAATATTTTCGAAGAGAACATTTTTTTTATTGTGACATATTGTCATATTAACCATCTTTCTAATATTTACAGTATTTTTAATATCATTTCCAACGATATTCGAATTTTTACGTTAATTTTAATATCATGTATCGAAAATTTAAGCAAATACATAATTTTGACTTTTAATGAATATCATGAACCCACTATCCTATCGAGAAAATATTAAAGCATGGTCAATCTAATCTCAATATCATTTATTTATTTAATATTAAAGCATATTCAAGAAAATCTAAATATTATTTAATCAGGCTTCCAGTATTTATTTTTATTTTTTTGATTTTTACCCTGCTGCTAACCTATCTTGTTGTTTAGTAGTTGAATTTTTTTTGGGGATTTTAAACGTATTTTGCTTTCTAATTTATTTATTTATTTTAGTTTTTTAATGCATGTTACTCACTATTTATTAAAAAATTTAACGCAAATTTCACTCATTAAAATATTTTTGTTTTCTGTTTTTGTTTTAAGTTGTATTGAACGCCTATTGCTCACTTATTTAAAAAAAAATCTGTTTTGATTTTTTAACGATAATAATTTTTTACTTTTCTAATGATAATATTTTCGAAGAGAACGGATTTTTTTTATTGACATTTTGTTATATTAACCATCTTTCTAATATTTACAGTATTTTTAATATCATTTTCCAAAGTATATTCAAATTTTTACGTTAATTTTAATATCATTTATCAAAAATTTAAGCAAATATCATAATTTTGACTTTTAATGAATATCATGAACCCACTATCCTACTGAGAAAAATATTAAAGCATGGTCAATCTATTCTCAATATCATTTATTCGTTTAGTATAAAGCATGTTCAAGAAAATCTGAATATCATTTAATTAGGCTTACTATTTAATTTTTTTTTATTTTTAACGCCTGCTGCTAACGTATATGCAGTTCAATAATTGATTTTTTTGATTTTAAACGTATGTTGCTTACTAATTAATTTATTTATCTTTGTTTTTTATGTTTGTTGCTCACTAATTTATTTATTTTTTTAACGCATATTTCACTCACTAAAATATTTTTCTTTTTTTTGTTTTAAGTTGTATTGAACGCTTACTGCTCAATTATTTAAAAAAACTGTTTTGATATTTTAACGATAATCATTTTTACTTTTCTAGTGATAATATTTTGAAGAGAACGGTTTTTTTATTGTGACATTTTGTCGTATTAACGATCTTTCTAATTTATAGTAGTTTTAATATCATTTTTCAAAGTATATTCGAATTTTTACGTTAATTTTAATATCATTTATCAAAAATTTAAGCAAATATCATAATTTTAACTTTTAATGAATCATGAACCCACTATCATATTGAGGAAAATATTAAAGCATGGTCAATCTAATCTCAATATCATTTATTCATCTAATATTAAAGCATATTCAAGAAAATATGAATATCATTTAATCAGGCTTCCATTATTTATTTTTATTTTTTAATTTTTAACGCCTGCTGCTAACGTATGTGGCTGTTCAGTAATTAAAAAAATTGGATTTTAAACATATGTTGCTTACTAATTAATTTATTTATTTTGGTTTTTTAATGCATGTTGCTCACTATTTGTTTACTTTTTTAACGCATATTTCACTCATTAAAATATATATTTTGGTTTTAAGATGTATTGAACTCCTACTACTCGCTTATTTAAAAAAATCTGTTTTGGTTCTTTAATGATAATATTTTTTACTCTTCTAACGATAATATTTTCGAAGAGAACGAATTTTTTTTATTGCGACATTATGTCATATTAACCATCTTTCTAATATTTACAGTATTTTTAATATTATTTTTCAAAGTATATTCGAATTTTTAAGTTAATTTTAATATCATTTATCGAAAATTTAAGCAAATATCACAATTTTAACTTTTAATGAATATCATGAACCCACTATCCTATTGAGGAAAATATTAAAGCATGGTCAATCTAATCACAATATCATTTCTTCATTTAATATTAAAGCATATTCAAGAAAATTTGAATATCATTTAATCAGGCTTCCACTGTATGGCTGATAAAATATGAATATCATTTAACCAGGTCAGGTGACGGCGATGGTGGATTGTTGTTCTTCAAAATATTGAATGTAGCAAGGCTGCAAATTAAATCAATCCAATATGAGTTAATTTAGGGTATTTTATGAATTTTTATCAGCTTAAAGAAAAAGTAAATGAGTTAATTTAAGGTGTTCATTGAAAAAATTGAAGTCAAGAATGACCTACACTAGCAAGTTACCAAGAGGTCAAAAGTCAAAAACTGCATTAAATGATGTTCACTACTCAAATTTTTAGATGTTTGTATATATATATATATATATATGAAAGAATATATATATATATAAATATATATATATATATATATATATATATATATATATATATATATATATATATATGAAAGAAGGTAATTTTTGGCGAACGCTCCCACCGGGAATCGATCTTCCGACCACTCGTGCCGCATGCCTCACCACTACCACTAGGCTAGAGGGTCATTGGAAATATCCCCATATATATATATATATATATATATACACACTAGTAAATGCACGTGCTTTGCATGTATAATAACTGATAATAAGAATAGTATCCAATTATAGTCAAATATCTCTTCTAGCGCATGTGGTTAAGGTGTGAGATATTTTCTTGTTTGGTTGAGTTCGATTTTCCATGTATACAAATTTAAACTTTTTTCAACAATTTTTACATAATTTTTTTTAAATAAAATGGACCGTGATATAATGACGGCATAGACGGCTCACTTTTGAGCCGTTTTGAAGCCTCATTATACACACACATATATATATATATATATATATATATATATATATATATATATATATATATATATATATATATATATATATATGGGAAGGCAACACTGTCGAGGGGGGCAACAGCACTGTTGGCAGCAGTCGCCACGGAAGCTCGTCGTCCTTGGATGGTTGACTTGGCTGGCCGGCCTCCTCGGCCCGGCCCCAGGCTTCGCCCCACACAGCGGCCTCCTTGCTTCCCGCCGCCCCCCTCCTTGGTTGGACGGACGCCGGGGGGTTCCTTGCTTCCCGCCCGGCCCCAGGCTTCGCCCCACTCAGCCGCCTCCCCAGTGGGGGTGTTTCCCCCTTACCGGCGGCCTCTCGCCGTGGGGGCCCCCTCGTCGGCGTACTCTCGCCGTGGGGTTTCTCCTCTCTCCACACCCCCCACTCCCCTAGCCGCCGCCCTAGGCGCCACCGCGCTCGGCGCAGAAAAGTCCCTTCTCCGCCGGAGTCGATTGTCTCGCCCAACGAGCCTCCCTCCGTTTCGGTGCCCCCCTCCCTCCGTCGCGCATCTCGCCGCGCCCCCCCTTCGGCAGCGCCCGTCTGTCCCTCCCTGAAGTGGCCCCCTGTGCCCGCCATGAGCCCTCCGGCCCACCCCGGCGTTGCAGGCGAGGCCCTCCCTCCTCCCGCTCCGGCATCCTCGCCGGAGTGCGCCCTCGCCCTTCCCTCGGCGTCGGCAGTCACCCCCTTCCTCCCTGCGAGTTGCGAGCCTCCTTCGATGCGCTCAGCCTCCCCCCTCCGGCGTTGGTCACGCTATCCTCGTCGTCCCCCACGACGAGTTCTCCGCTCTCCGGCGTTCCCTACACCGCATGCTGGCCCCTCGCCGGTGATAGCCTAGCGCCCGCCCGGAGGTCGAGCCCCCTGCTCCCTCCCCGGCGGTCTCGCCTCCCGCTACCTCCACCCGTCCCCGGCGGTCTCGTCCCCCGCTCCCTCCTCCCTCCCTCCCCCCGAAGGTCGAGCCCCAGCCCTACCCCCCCCTCCTCCTCCTCGGATCCCCACCCCCCTCCTCCTCCTCGGGTCACCACCCCCTCTCTGGGCTAGACCACCCGCCGGAGCCCTCGTCCCCCTCTCGGCCTCCTCCGCCGGAGCCCCCGGCTTCGAGTTGTGCACGAGGGGGGGCCCGAGGCACATCGGGCTGTGCGCCTCCACCTTCGGGCAGCGTGCCCCTCTTGGGCTGCTAGTCCTCACCCCCCCCATCGGGCTGCGTGCCCGTTCCTGTTCAGGCCGAGCATCCCTAAGTCTTTTCGAATTTAGGTTTTGGAATTTTTGAAACATTTTAAAATTTCGTTCTTCGAAATTTCGAAATGTTTCGAATCATGGCTGTGTTTCGAAATTTCGGTTCTCCGAAATTTCGAATTTCAGCATTTTTACTTTTTTCATTTTGTACCTTGTTCAATAAAATACCTTGTTTGTAAGTATATATATATATATATATATATATATATATATATATATATATATATATATATATATATATATATATATATATAGAGAGAGAGAGGAAGGATCCGCATCCCCTCATTTTTTGCATCCCCAAGCATCCCCATGTTAACAACCGTTGGATGTGCTTTAAGTCATCTAATCTTAACCGTTGGTAAATCAATGGTTAAGATTAGATGACTTAAAGCACCATCCAACGGTGTGAGTAGGGGGATGCTTGGGGATACAAAAAGTGCGGGGATGCCTATCCTTCCTCATATATATATATATATATATATATATATATATATATATATATATATATATATATATATATATATATATATATATTAGATGACTTAAAGCACCATCCAACGGTGTGAGTAGGGGGATGCTTGGGGATACAAAAAGTGCGGGGATGCCTATCCTTCCTCATATATATATATATATATATATATATATATATATATATATATATATATATATATATATATATATATATATATATATAAAGGAGTGCTCTAGAACCAACCAACTGGTTTTGTATTATAGAACCAACCTATGTTATACACGTTAGATTGGAATTGCATGGTTGAGATTAAATGGCTTAAAAATGTGGTGGGGTCTGCATCTTTTAATCTCAACCACTAAATTTTAATCGAACCCATAAAACATTGGTTGGTTCTGTACTAACACAAAATCAACCGTCTGGTTATATATATATATATATATATATATATATATATATATATATATATATATATATATATATATATATATATATATATATATATATATATATATATAAATCCCCTTCTTCCTAAATTCCTCCGCCCGCTTGGATTCATGATCCCCCCCTCCCGCGTCCAAGTTGTTGGCCCAATGATTACATCGTGTTTTTGAATATGGCTAATCAGTTAAGTTTAACATAATGATGTCACTAATATTCATATACTCACTATCATGTTGCTAATTAAACATTGCATTGTCCTAATTGTCCTATATCATATTTCTATGCTTGTATCGTACTGCAATATATTTTGCTGGCCTAACATGTATTTGTAGACATGCAGTAAGCATGATCAAACATGATCAAACTAGGACATAGGCAATAAAGAATTATTGATGGACCAAAAATGACGTCATACAAAGAGATTTCTTCAAACCGCCTAGCGACCTATCTGGGGCCTCGTATCGGGGGAGGGGTCGAGGGGCCAGCGCCCCCCGTCGAGAGTTCGGGGGCGAAGCCCCCGAAAGGTATTCAGATTTCCAGATCTGCTTATCTTTGGACGACTACTATCAAGGAAAAAATGACCTCAGGACTGCCCAAATATCAGAAGAAAGGCGTCATCAAAGGGCTCTTGGTTTTCCTACTTGTTCCAAGTCTGTAATCTTCAATTTATTGAGTCTAGGAGAATGTGTACGTTGAGTCGCACTGAGTCATCTCAACCCCTAGACATATCCCTCCAAGCTCTACCATACAAACAGACCAATTCCTGAACCAAGCCCAAGATCCACAAAGCCCAAAAGTCCAAAGGCCATTCTGCCCCCTAGGAGGCAGAGTTCGGGCCGAACTCTGTCCCCACACAGAGTTCGGGCCGAACTCTGTCCCCTAATTTCTAGGAACTGATTTTTAGGGTTACTAATTGCTAGCTGGTACAACGGCCATATTTTTGAATTTTGAGGACAGAATTCTGGTCGAATTCTGCCTTCCAGACTAGTATATAGGACATGATTTCAACCATTTTCATTTATTTCTTTATCATCTTTCTATCTCTCACTCTCAATAATCTAAGCCTTATACTACCTAAGCCTTACTCTTCCAATCTACTAGCCACAAAACTTCCTAAGCCCCAAGGTGCTCAAGTGCGGTTCATCTAGAAATTTTTGTGCAATAGTTGAAAAGAAAAGTCACTTGGACAATTCCAAGTTTCGCCACCTGCGAATCTGTAAGAAGTTGGCGTACTCTTCTGAGTAAAGGCACGTGGTTGTATACTATTTCACAAATAGTGGATTTCAATCCTGAGCTAGAGTTCTCAGGCCTGGACTAGTCCTCCACGAGGAAAACCAGGTTAAAACTGCTGTGTTTGCGTATGATCTACTGATCTTTATTTACTTTCATATTTCTCTCTAATTTATTTACTATCTTAATAGTTGTTTTGTGGAGGTGATATAGATTTAATTTTTATTTGGTGATTATCGACACAAACTCTATTCACCCCCCTCTAGAGTTGCCTACACGTTATTTCATAAGTTAGCCGTCAGGGAAGAGTCGCTCCGGCGGATGGCCGTCAGTCTCATCCTTACCATCCCCGGTACCGCCCGCGCAGGACGTCCGTGCCCCCCCCCTCCGGCGGCTCTGGCATCGAAAGGCATTGCGAACCAATGCGCCCCCTCGCCTGGTCGGCCGACCAACTGGCATTGGTCGATCTTGTCTCCGCCGGGGTGGCCCCCAACCTCCGGTGGTCGTCCCCGGTGCCCGCTTCCGAGCCCACCGCGACGTCCCCTCCTAGCACAGTCGCGATCAGAAGCCACGTTCGAGAGCCACCGCCCCCCGGCATCGCTCCGCCCTCCAGCATCGCCCCTCCACTCAGTTGGTCGCCCTAGTCGAATACACCCTGCACCCTCCCTCCAGCTCGATCCATTGAGGCGAGCGGGACTCGAGTTTTCGGCCTCGGAAACGGCGCTCTCCCACCCGTCAGGCTGGAATTTGAATTTCCCTCTCATTTTCTATGCGTCCAGGGTTGGAGTCATATGCTATGCGCCCACCACTCGGTGGGGCAGGCATGCGCCCACCCTCTCGTAGACGGGTGCCGACTATACGCCCACATCGTTCGCTGGCGTCCATGCACCCCCTCCTCGAACGGCCATGTGCCCCCACGCGCATGCGCTTATGCGCCCCCTTGGGTTCGCACGACGGCGGCACCGAACGGCCTCCTCCCGTGGACCTCTATGCGCCTGCCTCTCCGAGCTCAGACTATACGCCTCCTGCAATCGAACTGTCCCTCCCTCCTGCGAGGGGCTATGCGCCGCCCTGCCCCACCCCGTACGAATGCGCATGTCTTCCGGGCCCCGCGCCTATCGCAGGCAGGCATGCGCCCACTTCCACTATTCTCTCCACCTGCCCCTATGCGCCGCCCTGTCCCACACCGGGCGCATGCGCCTGTCCTCCAGGTCAGGCGCCTGCAGCAGGCAGGCATGCTCCTACCTCCACTATTCTCTCCTCATGTCCTTCCTCGATCCCCGTCCCTGCAGGGCCCGAAGCCCACGGTTCCATCTCCGAGGGGTCGCCCTGCCTGCGAACGTTCCCTCACCACCCCCTCACCCTCTCCCTGCTCTATCCAGACAGCTCCCTGCCCCTCCTCCCAGGAACTCAAAGATCCCTCCCACCGTCCCATCTTACGCAGAGATTCTGCGTCCGGATCGCTTGGCGCAGCTTCTCCTCCTGTCCAAGGACACTGAACTGTCGGACCTTGAGCTTCAGAGCCCCGCCGACGGCCAACCCATCTGCATTCCGTTTACCGAAGCCGAGATCTCCTCCCTATCTGCCTGCTTCGCAAAGACGTTCGTGCTGAAATTCCCCTCAGGCTGCCCAAAGTTCTCCAAAGCTCAAGAAGCCATAGCAGGCTGGGGTCTCGCAGTCGCGTACAAGGTCGCCCCGCTAGACCCCAAACATTTACTCCTCCACCTTTCCTCCGACTTCGACTACTCCTTAGTCTGGGCCAAAGGTACCGCCAGCATTGGCTCCCAGAGCGTGAAGATCGCCAAATGGTCCACCGGATTCAATCACGGTGTCGATTTGACGGTTATCTCGACGTGGATCACCCTTCCAAACCCCCCTAGTCTGCTTTGCCCCCGCAGCTCTTAAGAGAATCGCCGGCTCCTTCGGGACCCTTGTGGCTATTGCCGAAGAGACCCGCAACCTCTCCTAAGGCAACTACGCTAAGATTTGCATGGAACTTGACTTGGCATCCGACCCCCCCTCTCATATCCACATCGATCTCGGGGGACAGATATACGTCCAGACGCAAGTCTACGACAACAGTATTATTTTCTGCACGTACTGTCAGATCAGAGGCCACCTCATAACGTATTGCTTCATGGCCCACCCCGAGCTTAAAAAGAAAGCCCCCCAGAAGTCTCTGTCACCCAAGGCGATCCGTCACACTCCCTCAGCCCTTATTCTCCCCCTCTCCAACTCACACTCCCACTTCGTGGACAGCGACAGCTCTCCCAGTCCCCGTCCCCCTCCTCCCCGGCTAAAGCTATCGTTCCCGTTGAACCCATCATCCTCAACAACAGATTCAATATCCTCACCTTTTCCCCTTCGGAAGTCGTCCAAACGAGCTCCCCTCCTAGCAAGCCCCCCTCCGCTAACGGTTTGCAGACCAACGAAGAGCATCAGATCAGCGGTGTCTCACCGTGTAGTGATGGGGAGAATCAGTTGGCTTTGATCATAGCCGAGGTTACCTCCCCTCCCTCTTCCCTGGAAGTGAAGCCGAGACCTCCTTCAGCCTAATTCCCCAAGACAGACTCTATCAAGCTAAGGAAGTCGGCTTCCTGGACCCCAACGACTCCCTCTACGTGCTGGCGGAGATTGAGATTGTGGTCGACCCACCCACATTGGAGGACCCAGGTAACTCCGCCCACAGTCCTCCCGAGGTGACGAAAGACACCACTGCAGCAACCGCGAGAGCTCCCAAAATCTCCTACAAAAAGAAGAACAAACACCCCCAAGAGCAAACGGCCATGACTACAAGGTCAGCCACAAAGCTCAACACCCACCCCACCCGCAACCCCCCCCAATGCTTAACATCCTCTCGTAGAATGTTAGAGGGCTGGCCAACAAACCTACTTTGAGGATAATAATTAGCCTCAAGAAAATCCACCGAGTCGATATCATAGTGATCATCGAACCTAAAATCTCTCAGAGAAAACTCAAATCCATCGAGCTCCAACTCGGCTTCCAGTCCGCTGTCGCCGGATGCCATGACATCTAGATCCTCTTCACCATCGATTGTAAATTCGGTATCGTTCAGGACTCCACACAGGCGCTCTCCTGCTGGGTAGAGTACCCCACCCTCAAATCCCGATCCCTCCTTTCTGTCGTCCATGGCAGCTGCAACTTCACCGAGCGCAAGCTGCTCTGGGAGTCCTTGCTGGATTCCTATCTCCCTCTTAACAACCTTCTGTGGCTCTGTCTCGGTGGCCGCCCTCCCCCCAGTCGGCCATGACTGACTTCAACACCTTCATCTTCAATGAACACATGTCCCCCATCCCTTTCTCCGGTAACGCCTTTACCTGGTGTAACATACAGGAAGGCGTCCGAAGACAATACTCCCGTCTGGATCGCACATTAGTCAACAACCGCTGGTCCGACATGGATCTCATCTCCAACCTCCCTCGCCTTAACACCACCGAATCGGACCACTCCCCGCTCCTAATAGAGATCAGCAGCAACTCCAACCTTACAAGAAACCCTTTCGATTCCTAGACTTTTGGAGATTCCACCCTCAATTTAGGAACATCGTGGCATCCGCCTGGAGCTCGACGAATAACCCCGACCCACTTGTCCGTGTGGCCGACAAGCTCAAGGCAACCAGGAGAGCTCTATCTTCTTGGAGCAAACTCGCTTTTGGTAATATTTTCTAAGAGATTAAGACGGCGGAGGATGACGTTACTAGCACGGAAATCCGGTTTGCCTCGGATAGATCCGCGGGGGCTCGCACCGATCTCAACCTCTCCAAAGCTCTCCTCGAGTCTCGGCTAAGGGTCGAGACAGAATTCTAGAAGCAGAAAGCCAGATTAACCTGGGATCTCGAGGGGGACCAAAATTCTAGTTTCTTCCATGCCTGCGTCAAAGGCCGCAGACACCAGCTTAATCTGCACCAAATTTTCGACGAGAAGGGCACTTTACTCAAAGACCAGCGAAGCATCCACACGGCAGCCGCCAACTTCTACACCAAACTATTCTCCAAAGACGTCGTCATTAAGGATGAGGATTTCCTGGCTAAAGTGCCAAACTTGATCAGCGAGAACGAAAACGTGCAACTTTTAACCCCCCCTTCTATGGAGGAAGTCAAGTCTGCAGTCTGGGCCCTTGACGCGCATAGCGCCCCCGGGCCTGACGGTTTCTCCGGTGTCTTCTTCCGATCTTGTTGGGACCTCATCGAAGCTGACCTCCACGAGGCCGCGGTTGCTTTCTTCCAGGGCGCGAACTACCACAAATCAATCTCCCGCGCTAACCTTATTCTTATTCTTAAAAAAGACAACCCGGAGACCTTCAAAGACTTCAGATCGATCAGCTTATGCACCTTTACCAATAAAATTATCTCCAAGATCATCACGAACCGTATGTCCACTCTCCTCCCCAAGATTATCTCCGAGGAACAAAGCAGTTTTGTCCCTAGCCGAAATATCACCGACAACATCCTGCTCGCCCAGGAAATGATTACTTGCATGAAATTCTCGTCTAGGGGGGAACATCGCTATCAAACTTGACATGGAGAAAGCTTATGATCGTCTGGACTAGCAATTCATGATCTGGGTGTTCAGGGCCTTCGGGTTTTCTTATAGTTGGATCGACGTCATCTTTAGATCCGTAAGCAACTCTTGGTTATCCACCGTCATCAACGGGCAAGCTGACGGTTTCTTCAAATCTAGTTGCAGGGTTCGACAGGGAGACCCTCTCTTCTCCACCATCTTCATCATTGCCATCGAAGCGCTCAGCAGAAACCTGAACAACATGGCAAATACCCCCAGATTCTACCACTTCCATACCACTACAGGCTGTCCTTTAATCACACATCTCGTCTACGCCGATGACATCTTCATCTTCTCCTCCGGAGACATCGGGTCGGTGGAGGTGGTCAGTCGAACGCTTGAGAAATACACCAGATGCTCTGGCCAATGAGTCAACACCGACAAAAGCGTAATCTACACCCATCACAAAGCAGACAGGAACCACTCAGCAACCCTCGCCAACCTGACCTCTTTCTCCATCGCATACCCGCCGTTCTCTTACCTGGGGTGCCCGCTGGTTTATGGTAAATCTAATTCGAGCATCTTCGACGAACTAGTGAACAAAATCAGAAAGAAAATTGAGGGATGGCATAACGCGATCCTCTCTCCGGGCGGCAAGATGATCCTTATCAATCACGTCCTATCCTCCATCCCCATCTATACCCTGGCCGTTTGCTCTCCCCCTAAGAAAGTCTTATCCTCGATCGAGTCCCTCTTCGCCAACTTTTTTTAGGGACACCTCGACGGCAAGAAAAAGCACCACTGGGCCAGCTGGGACACGATGGCAAAACCAACCGCGGATGGTGGACTTGGCTTCAGCAAATTGGTTCACATCATTGATGCCTGCTCAATGAAGTTATGGTGGAAGCTTCATTCGGATAATTCCATTTGGACTAGGTTCATGAAGGCGAGATACTTCCAACACTATCACCCCGCGACGACCGTCGCCAACAATCGATCCTCTGCATCCTGGCGCCGCATCCTCCACGGCCGTCACCTCGTCTAACCCTTAATCCGCCTGCAGCCCGGCAGCGACAGATCGTCGCTGCGTCACGAACGTTAGCTCGGCAATGAGGTCCTCATCTAACCTCATCTGCCCCTGCCCCCCCGAATTGCACAATCCGTGATCTCTGGGACATCGATTTGGGCTGGAGTTGGGACCGGATCAGAGATTGGCTGGGCCCGGTGACGTCTGCTGACCTTGCCTCCGCTGACATGCAGCTTAACAATTCCCCGGACACCCTGAGATGGTCCCCTACCTCTGGCGGCTCTTTCACAATGGCCTCTGCCAGGATCGTGGTGAGAGGCACCAGCTTCCCGTCTCCGGTGATCGCACCCTTTTGGCACTCGTGCATCCCCAACAAATAGTTTTTTCTGATCTGGAGAGCTCACCGCAGAAAGATACCCACCGACGACTCCCTCATCTCCATCGGTTTCAGCCTTGCGTCAAGATGCCATTGCTGCACTTCGCATCGACCAGAAACCACTGACCACATCATGCTCTCCGGCGACCTTGCCTCTCGGCTATGACACAACCTCTCTCGAAGATGCGGACAGGTGCATCGGGCCGAGGGCTTCAACGATCTCCTCGTCAACTGGGGTGACTCTCACGGCCACCAGACCATCGCAGTCGTCGGTATTTGGGTGCTCTAGAAAAATCGAAACAAATTTAGGTACGAAGGTCGCCAATATGACACCTCACAGGTGAACAGGGAAGTCCAACAAATTCTCAAAATCAGGAGGCGCTGCACACACATTCCTGACCACTTTTGGAAGGCGTTGTCCTAACATTGGGTCCGGGCATACTCCCGGTTTTGGGCCAATGGCCTCGTTTACTTTTTGTTGTCACTTCGCGCCTGGCGCGCTTTCTTGTATAGGCTTCGGCATTTTGCGCCTGATACATCAATAAAGCTCCTTTCGATCATATATATATATATATATATATATATATATATATATATATATATATATATATATATATATATATATGGGGATATTGCCATTAACCCTCTAGCCTAGTGATAGTGGTGAGGCATGTGGCACGTGTCGTCGGAAGATCGATTCCCGGTGGGAGCGTTCGCCAAAAATTACCTTCTTTATATATATATATATATATATATATATATATATATATATATATATATATATATATATATATATATATATATATCGTGTTCGTGTAATAGTCGAGAAGAAGAAAGCATGAAGAGCATCTCCTAGTTTGCAACTGTATTGTTTTTAATCGATGAAGGAAGGAATATATTTCAAGAAACCTTTCTAATACGTGGTTCTACTTGGATCAAGGTTCTCCGCAATTCTTCTCCATCGTTTTTAATTCCGAGCTTTGGACTAAAAGCATAAGATTTAATTAGGTTTATACATAATCTTGTTTAAGTGGAGGGAAAGTTGATTATATTCGAAGATAGAGATGCGTCAATCGAGATCGAGCTGAAGACTAAGTGAAGAAAACCCTTTGGTTGACACGAAAGCAACTTTGTAGCACAAAAATTCATAAAATAGCGATTGTTATGACGATGGAATAAGATTCATCGTTGACTAGATGGATAAACAACTGAAAGGTGACGGATCTGTGGCTCCGAAACACAAATCAAATATTTCGTCGACCTTTCATTGCTAAGGCATCAGAATTTAGCTAGCGATGCATTAGCGACTGACGTTTTCATCGCTAAGACATGTAAAATTGTCATAACCAATTCATTTTCTCATTTACAAAACAAACCATTTTTCATTTAACCCTCCCCCCCCCCCTCCCCTTTCTCCTTCCACCACCCTCAAAAGAATTCCGGTGGAGCCCCCGAATCTCGAAAACCTAAACCCCCCTCCCATACTCCTCCTCCTGAGCCAAGGGGACCAGACCCCCTCCTCCTCCCATGCCCTCCTCCTCGTCTCAGGCAGATGAAAGCCCTCGCCCGACGAGTTGCCCCCTTTCGGCCCGACGTCCGAGCTCGTCGTCCTCCTCTTCTTAGTCCTCTTCCTTGTTGTAAACATCAAGAATACATTAATCATCACACACATGAAGTCATCAAATACAACACTTTCAAATAACTGGAAGTCTTCGATATTGCTTTGCATTTCAACATTGTCAGGACAAAGGCTTCATTTTCTTGGCTTGGACTTGTCCCTTCGCAAATTTTCCCCTTTGTCACTTTGGTGACCACAACAAAATAAAGTTAGGAATAACACAACCAAAATCATGATCAAATAACCAGGACTACCAAAATTTTGGTCGTCCTAACAATAACCAAGATTGCCAAAATTTTGACAATCCTAGACAATTATATTCATTGTAATGTTTAGGATTGCTAAAACTTATTTTTTTTTTAATATTTTAGGACTATCAAACTTTTTACAGTCCTAATAATAGTCAGGCCTGTCATGACAGGCAAAATTATCGTAGTCCTTACAATAGTCATGACTGCCAAAATTTTGGCAGTCCAATGTCGTCCCGACGAGAATGCATCAGATTCTTAGTCTCGAAAACACCAATGGTGAATCCTAAATCTAAAATCTATGTATAAGCAATGTTTATAAACACGTGAAATCAACATAGAACACATTCAAAAATAAAAATCCTAGGATTTCAAAAAAAAAATGAAGAAGGAGCCTTGATTTGGAAAGAGTCTTGTTTGGTGCCATGTCTAATTAGGATTTGGATGAATTAGGGTTGGAACGCGAAGTGTGTTGATGTGGGGAGAAAAAAGTAGGAAGGAAAATATAAAGCGAAGGAAGATAGAAATTATAATAGTTTTGATGTGTTGGTGTTGCCCCTATCAAATTTTAATGTGCCCTTAACAAAAAATTGACTTAAGTGTATTGTCCCCTATCATGTATCGCCCCATAACAAAATATATAGTGCCCTTAATATTTGCCTAAAGCAAGGGGGGAAATTACAAGGTAGAAAGAGTAGTAGGATTCATGGCTACTTCTTGGATCTTCTTGAGTGCAACTTTCATGGCCTACTTTATCAAAAGAATAATAAACTACACATCACATATAATAATTTGAGAATTTTCATTGTTTGTAGGTTGCAATACTCTCAAACTAACAACGGCATGCATGCTCAAAGTCTTTGCTTGATGATCACCATGTTATTTGGATTGAGGTATGATCCTTAAAGAAAGAGAGTTTCACTTGCTCTACATTCATCACTTGTATGTATTCATCGACAAATCCGATAGCTACTTGTTCTTCTTTCGTTCTATAAGTAGTGACTAATGCATCCTCTTCTTTGCCATCCCTATAACTCTCCCTAGCCTGAGAAGTGACTAAATGACTCTGAGTAGCATGGGAATGCTTATAGTTGCGATGATCCTACTGTTTGGCGTAGGAGCTGAAGACGATACTTCAATATAAGACATTTAAAAGCGACGGTGTTCGTGTAAGGTCAAGAATAATAACGAACTCAGTTGGTTCTTGTGGTTAGCGTGGAAAGGTAAAACCTTCTTAGCTAGTCGGATGGTTTCGGCATCAAACCGCATGGGAGGTATGGGTGTGTCTATGTATAAAAATTGAGAACAGTGGATCCAAATGACATACAACGCAACGTATACAAGTTTCATACATTATGTCGGACATAAAAGTCAAGAATAATAATGAACATGCGTCTCCTGTTTCATAACTCTATTCTATAATGGTTGTTAGTCAATGAGAATATATTTTAAGAAATATGTTTCAACCAAACCAATTGCAAACGCCAAGGAGAGATGCACGCTATGGTCCTCCATCGGTAATTTTCCTGCCAACATTTATAATGACCTGCCTTGTTTATAGGGGTGAATATTATTTGGTTTTGAACTGAAAACCGAATAAAAAATTTTGTTCGGTTTAAAGAAATTCAGTTCAGTTTAAATTTTTATTTGAATAAAACTTGCATAATTATATAAATACCCTCAATTTTATGCATATTTTATAATTAATTTTTTTTTTTTTTTTGAAAATAACAATTATATGTAAGACAACTAGTCCAACTTTGAAATATAACAATTGTATTTATAAAAATAACTTTGTAATATAATTTAACCAAAATTTTAATTTTGAGACTAGCCTATTAAACAATAAAAGTAGTCCAACAAAAAAAAAACCAAATTAATTACATCAGTTCATTTTGGTGTTCAGTTTCAGCTATTTTCAGTTTGGATTTGTAAAATTTCGGATAATTCGGTTTTGACTTTTTCGGTTTAGTTGAAACCGAATAAATCAAACCCTCATCCCTACCTATTTATAACAGTAATATAGGATATATTGAGACCGAGCAGGGGCAGAGCCATGCTTGGTATCATAAAAGCCTACATGATCGAATAATTGAACCATACACATCATTTTTCAATTCTGTGAAAAGAAAACTACATTTAACAAACCCAGAGATGGAGTTTGACTGAGCATTACAAGGCTACAGCTAAACCTAATCAGAACCAGATTGATAACAAATTAGAACAAAACTTTATCAACAGCAGCATCCTTCCTTAACAAAATTTAACAAACCCAAATTTAAAGGATTTCTACTCGGGAATCATCTGCTCGTTGTCCGCATCGCCTTCCTCCTCTATTTTTGTCTTCTGTTGCGCTGGCCCAGCTCCAGGAGCCTGCTTCTTCTTTATACCGCTCACGATATCATCAATCCTCAGAAGCATGCTAGCAGCTTCAATGGCTGTCTTGAACGTTTGTGCCTTCACATTGTACGAGTCCCATATCTAGAAAAGAAAAATAAATGACAGGTTAGACGAGTAGATGGCGAGGAGGGAAAGTGTGTGAATGAGATCCCTCGAAGCATACCATCCTCTCCTTCATATCAACAATGGCACCAGTGTTCCCATCAATGCCAACCCACGCATTCTCACCATTTGCATGCTATATAACAGAAGCAAATTGATTCGAAAAGAAAATTTCATTATTAGTCGAACAACAAAAACAATAAATGCAGTTGCTAATATGCTACAGAGGAGATGGCACTTAAAGACGCCAGTTAGAAGAAAAAAATTCATGTAGCCAGAACCCGAGATTGGGATATCCATTCTGTTTTGTTGTGGTGGGCAACTGTAACAAAAAATGGGGAGGGCTAAGGCCAAAGGTCTATTTGAAAAAGAAGACTCCAAAATAATATGAATGGCTAATGCGAAGAGGTTGAATAATGAAAATTGGAACAGAATGGCATCTGAATCAAGATTATAGAGAGAAAAATATAAATCAAGAGTACAGAGGAGCCATTTTGCATTTTTACCTTTCCTTGAAGAGCAGTCATTGTCCGAATCACATTCACCCCGCAGTTTTGTGCCAAGGTTCGCGGAATAGCCTCAAAAGCTACAGCAGCAGCCTCGTAGGGCCACTTTTGAGAGTAAAAATGCAATAATTAATTAATAATAATACTAAAGACCAGACCTACAGATTGGCTAACAAGCTCTATATGAACGAATGGACTTTCATGAAAATTACAATTAAAATCAAATAAGAAAAGAAGTAGCGCCAAACAAACCTTTTCGATGCCCTCAATCGATGAACTCTTCTGCTTTAGAGTTGCAGAAACAGTCAACTCTGTAGCACCACCTCCAGGAAGAAGCTTTGGATTTTTCAATATATTCCGCGCTACTGACAGAGCATCCTGTCAAACAAAACTGAGAATTAGAACACTGTAAAAAAATTGACAGGCATTTATCAACAAAAGAACATACCTGCAAATTCCTTTCAACTTCGTTCAGCAGATCCTTACTAGCACCTCTTAAAAGAACAGTGCATGCTTTCGGATCTTTACAGTCCACAATAAATGAAAAGAACTCCTCTCCAATCTTCTTGATCTCAAAGAGTCCTGCACCTGTTCCAACATCAGACTCTTGCATTTCATCAGGCCGATTGACTATAACTGCACCGCAAGCTTTGGCAATCCTGTTATTGTCAGTCTTCCTCAGCCTCCGGATAGCACTGACACCAGCCTTGCTAAAATAATGGCACGCAAGATCACTGAGTCCCTTCTCGGTTATAACTAAGTCGGGTTTAAATTTTAGTATCTGCATACAGAGGTTTTCTATGTACTCTTCCTCCAACTTCAAAAGAACTTCCCTGAGAGGGAAAAAATGGACAGTAGTTGGAGCACAACTTAACATAGGAACTAGAAGTTTATTATGCCAAAAACTTTGGGATCAACAAGGAAATACTCACGCAGTTTTCCCTGCTCAAGGGTCAGAAGTTTACTCAATGAATTATAATTCAGGAGTATCAAGGTTACCAATGAAAGCACCTTTAGAAAAGCATGAAGAGCAAGTTGGAAAAAAAACAAAATGTACTGCAAACTAAAACTGTCTTGGACCAGCTAATGCATTCAACTAAACCCAGCATGTCTCAACATAGAACCATGCCATAACTTCAAACTTGACACTTGGGTTCATTTTTCATTGTGCAATTCATCATGGATATGCAAATTCATGAGTTCAGCCTAAATTTAACTTGACATTTGATTTTGATATATCTAACTGAGACAGGAACCATCAAAGTCATAGTTCTTTGGTTGTAGCTTCCTTTTACATCTCAACTCTTTACATACATATATATCAAAAACAAAACCTGGCAATTGTAGAAACCTGTTTTACCAATTTAAGCATACATAATATATAACTATATCATTTCCATGTTAAATGATTTATCCGGGCATTGTTCACACATGCCTGGTATAATATTCTTTCAAATATTTTGGAATCATAAAGCATATATGACACACAGATGCTTCCAAAAAAAAACGTTTTTTTCGTTGCTCCATGTCATTTTGGAAGTTACAAGTTTCATCTTCACGTTAGGAGTTATAAATTGTCATCATGAACATTTGCATTATATTAAGGTGATAAAAAAAAATGTAACCTTCATTTGCATTTAGTCCATGTGCATGCACTTTATTTATATAAGTGTAACTTTATCATGATGAAGAGAAACAAAGTAAAGATCAAGTTATTAGTTGTGAAGTGGACTCCTTCTCCTACTTAGTTTTCCTCTAGGTGGAATCCTAGGTAAGACTAATTTTTTTCATTTTCTTCTATTCCTCTCATTCCCATGTGATCCAGTGTCAATTGGTATCAGAGATTTGGTTCCATGGTCTACCGTTGCTCTATGTTACCTGGACTCGGGTACGGGTGTCGGGTACGGGTATATATCCAAGAGTCGGGCCCTTCAAACTCATAATTGAAGGACACACAGACTCGGCTAAAAAGGATCCAAATTTTGGGTATGGGTACGGGGATATGACTAAGGTTTCGTAAAAAGACAACCTCTAATTATAAATTACTAGTAAACTTTATTCAACTAGTTGAATAAGTCCCTAAGGGACCGTCCCTTCAGCTCCCCTACTACTTAACTACCAGTCTACCATATTAAAATAAACTATCTACATCATTACCACATTAAAATAAACTATTTACATCACTACCACATTAAAATAAACTATCTACTTCACTACCAGTCTTTCGATTGTCACCATGAAGGATCCGATTGTCACCATGGAGGATCGGATACGGATTCCATACCCATACCCATGTCCTAAAGGGTCGACACGGGTACTTCTCCTTAAAGTGGAGAGTCCGGGTAACATAGCCGTTGCTGACAACAAGCGAACGTTGATGGGAGGAGCGTTACTGGAGGGCCATGAAAATGGACGAATTAAGAGGGCAAGTGCAACTAGTCCAAGAGCATGTGCATGGAGACTTTACGGTGTAACGATGTTTGTCATGTCTCAGAGCATGAAGCTTCATTCCGTGAGGAAGACATAAACCCCTTCCAACGTGCTTTGGCGTCCCGTTGAAAGGCAATTCCTTGCCCTCAAAAGGATTATGG
Organism: Iris pallida; assembly: GCA_029216955.1. Taxonomy (NCBI): domain Eukaryota; kingdom Viridiplantae; phylum Streptophyta; class Magnoliopsida; order Asparagales; family Iridaceae; genus Iris; species Iris pallida. The sequence continues at coordinate 22,102,057 of JANAVB010040619.1, forward strand.
CAGCCAAAGAAATATTGATCTAAAAGTTGACATACCAAACTTTGAAGGCCGCATCAAACATGAGGAGTTCATAGATTAGATCAACGACATTGAGCGAGTATTTGAATACAAAGAAGTTTCTGAAGATTGCAAGGTCAAGATCATCGTCATCAAGCTTAAGAATAATGCTTCCGTTTGGTGGCACTAACTCAAAGTTCGATGAGTTCAGGAAGAAAAGTCAAAGATTAGATCATGGGAGAAAATATAAAGTAACTTTATAACTTTTTACCTGAAAACTATTTGCAAGATACATTCCTCAAGCTCCATCATTTCTCTCAAGAACACTCCATCGAGGAGTACACAGAGGAGTTTGATTATCTTATAATGTATTACAGTGTCGCCGAACAGGAGGAACAAACTATTGCCTGCTATCATGGTGGACTTCGTAAGGAGATTTTTGATATTGTGCAACTTCAACCTTATTGGACATATCATGATGTTTTCAAGTTAGCGGCAAAGGTAGAGAACAACTCAAGCCAAAGAATGGATTGTAAGCCGAGAAATACTTCAAATGTTCGAGTTCAAAGCCATGGAATGAGCTACACAACCAATGTAGTTCTTCTCAAACTCAAAACCTACAACTTGGAAGTCATCTTCTAATAATTTTTCTACTTCCAAAGTTGTGAATGCGGCTAGTTAAGTCGTCCCCCCATTCAATGCTACAAGTGCCAAGGTCTTGGAAGGAGCCTCTAGAAGATTTGCTACCTGTGATTAAGATCCTGAGGTAAGTGTTACATATGGTGACGAAGGCGAAGCTCTTGTTATTCGACGTGGCTTGAATACTTATCATCTTGACGATGATCGGCGACCTCGTCATAACATCTTCCGCACGTGATGTATCTCATATGGCAGGTGTGTAATCTTATTATCGATGGAGGAATTGTGAGAATGTAGTCTCACAAACTATTGTGGAAAAATTGCCACTCGAGGTGGAGGAACATCCACATCCTTGCAAACTTCCTTGGCTGCAAAATGGTATCTAAGGTAAAAGTTAACAAAAGATGTTTGATTGAGTTTTCTATTGGTAAAAATTACCATGATCAAAGTATGGTGTGATATCATTCCCATGGATATATGTCACTTGTTACTTTGTCGCCCTTTGGTAATATGATTGGACGGTAATTCATGATGGGCACAAGAATGCATACTCTTTTGCTAAAGATGTTGTAAAAGTTATCTTAGGGCCTTCCAAAATTGAAAGTATTAAGCCTTCTAAAGGAGAGGGAGCCTACTTTTTTTCAAAATCTTAATTCGAGAATCGGAAGGAACAAAAGAGCAATATGCTATTATTTTGTTCGAAGAGTACAAACAAATTCATAATATTCCTCATGCACTAAAGTCTCTTCTTGAAGCTTTTCATGATGTTGTACCCAAGGAGATCCACCCGGCCTTCCACCGATAAGAGAGAATCAAGATTGTATTGATCTCGTTCTTGGTGTTGCTCTTCCCAATGAACCGACATATAGCACAAGTCCTAAGGAGAATAAAGAGCTAAAACAGCAAGTTGATGATCTCTTAACAAAGGATTGTTGCATGAAAGTGTATGCCCTTGCATCGTGCCTGCTCTTTTGGTGCAAAGAATGGTGGTTCTTCGCATGTGTGTCGATAGTAGAACTGTAAATAAAATTACTATTAAATACACTCGCCTTGATGATTTGGTTGATCAACTTCAAAAATCTTCTATTTCTCAAAATTTGATTTGTGTAGTGGCTACCATCAAATTCGCATAAGATTGGACAATGAATAGAAGACTATTTTCAAAACAAGCGATGGATTATATAAATGGCAGGTTATGCCATTTGGACTTTCTAATGATCCGGGTACTTTCGTGAGGCTAATCAATCATATTATTGGCAAATTCATCGTCGTCTATTTTGATGATATTCTTGTATATAGAAAAAGTCAAGAGAAGCATATGGAGCATCTTCAACAAATCTTTCAAGTCTTGATGGAGCAAAAGCTTTATGCTAACTTGAAGAAGTGTGAATTCATAGCATTGTGTTCATAGGCTATGGTGTCTCGTCTGACGGCATCAAAATGGAGCCATCTAAGGTGGAGGCTCTCCTCTCTTGGCCATGACCTACTTCTTTTCAAGGGATTCAAAGTTTTCATGGCCTCGTTTCATTATATTAGCAGTTTATCAAAGACTTTAGTACTATCATTACTCCTATCATAGAATGTTTAAAAGGCGGCAACTTCAAATGGAGTAGAGAAGCTCAAGGAAGTTTTAATCTTATAAAAAAGCACGATTACTGAGACATCTATCCTCTCCCCAAGCTCGAGATTGTCTTTGAAGTGAGTGTGATGCTTCCAATGTCAGAATAGGTGCGTTGCTCACACAAGAACGTAAACCAATTGCTTTCTTTAGTGAAAAGCTCAATAATTTCCACAAGAAATATTCTCCTTACTACAAGGAGTTATGTACTAGTGTTAGGGCTTCGAGTCATTGGAGACACTATCTTATATTCAAAGAATTCATACTCTTCTCCGACCATAAAGCCTTTACATACCCATCTTTCCTTCTCTCCCAGGAGAAGGAACACATCATTCGGAACGTGATCGCCCAACGTCAAGTGAGTCTTGACGAGAGGCGCATTAGATGGGTGAAGACAATGCAGAATAGTAATGTCCACAGTCATACAGACTACGAGACTCACTCCAAATTAGTATATACTTGATTTTATACTCGTCTCTTATGTCTTTAACATATTAGTGAGACCCTCAGAGCAAACGATTTCATGGGTTAAGCCTATCAATCTTTTTGTTTTTAGCTGGATAGCTAGGCTTGATAGCATTAGTATGTCGTCTGCGTATAACGCGTCAACATAAACTAAACAATCGGCATGCAAAGTAGATCAAGCTTCTACAATCTTACACTTCCCCTATCAAGCACAAGGCGGGTATGCAAAATCAAGTGGTTGATGCTTTTAGCCAAAAATATTCGCTTCTCTACGATGCAAAAACCTAAGTACTTGGATTTCATGTGATCAAAGAATAAAACAAGGATTATCCTTTCTTTGGTAAGATTTGAACAACTTGTTCAAGTGGACCATATCTTAATGCCTTACTTCAAGATGGCTTTTTTTTTATCAAGAAGTCTTTCATGCGTTCCAAATACTTCACTAGGATATATGACTATCAAAGAATCTCATGAAGGACTTAATGGCATTTTGGAAGGGATAAAAGTTTGGCTTTTCTCCGAGGATATTTGTAATAGTCACGAATTCACGAGTCATTATTTTAAATATTTTCCTAGATTCTTGTGCCAAAAAAAAAATTTATTCAATTTTGAAATTTTATTGTATTTTAATTCTTAATTTAATTTCCCATCTTTAATTCCTAACAACCTCCCTAATCTTAATTAGCATTTTTATTCTCATTTTGTTCAACATTTTGCAACAACCCCCTTGATAAAATTGATACCTTACAAATTTCCATGATATCTATGGGGTTTAGGTAACAAACGGAGAGCTTTTGCATGATGAATCAATGGCAAGTTGGTAATTTTTCTCCTTGGTATCAAATTCAGAGCGTTTGCACGATAAATCAAGGGCAAGATGGTAATTTTCTTCTTTGGTTCATCATGACAAAAACAAAAATAAAACCAAAGAAGCGAGAGAGAGGAACCCATAAAGGAAGAAGAATGAGATGCAGAGGAAGAAGTACAAGGAGAAGAAGGAGAATCCTCTTCCAAACCCAAGGCAAGCCCCTCCCCTATTCTTCCTCTTGATCATTCTCTAATACTTTATTCTTTTCTGTATTTAAGCATTATATGTCACTTTTTTATATGTTCATCTCTTGTTGTTCCTTGCAAATATTGTTGTTTACTTCTGAATTTTTGTAGACTTAGTTTTGTCAAACTAATCAACTAATTTCATAATCCGAAAGTACACTTCGAAACCTTTCTGACGATATATTGTAATGTCTTATTTTAATAACTGGATGTGTCCGAAGTTTAGAAACACTAAGCATAAGAAACCGTAGACATGCAGTTTCCTTTACGTGTTTATGTCTGTATAGTTTACTTTTGATTCAATTTCTGTGTAGTAAATATATTCTTAGAAATCTGGGTTTATATTCAGAAAAAACTTTCTGAAACTATATCATATCTCTGGATTTGCACATCGGAGCTAAGAGTTACAACTTACAACTAGTTAAATATAGACGTTTCATAATAAAATTGTGTATAATTTCAGATCATGTCTTGTCAGTGCAGGTAATATGGATTTATATCAGTTAAAGCATTCGATATCGTATCCGTAAACATATGATATCACAATATCTGCATCTCGGAGATAATGTGATACACTCCGTTGAATACAACGTCCTAGTGCTAAATTTTGGTTTTTTTTTCCAGAATTGACACACCTTGGTAGAATGATCGTACAGGCAAAACCATAAGTTTGTTTGATTAACTGAAATTTTAGTGTAAAGGATGTCCAATTGGTAGATTTCCAAAATAATGCCCAGATGTAGAGAGATTAATCTTCAATGTTATGGCACGGAATATTTTTTATGATGCCAATCTCGATATAGTTTAAATTGTGCAAAATGAGTTATAAATATGATTTGAACTCATATGAACCTACCGGTGTTCAGAAATTTATGTGGGGTTAATCATGGGTTATTAGTAGCATTTAGGGTCCGTTCGGTGCTCTTTTAGCTCAGTGACACCCATGACACCTGCAATACGATTTTCGGACATGTCTGATATCAAATTAGGGCCTTGATGTGATGTTCGAGACCATTTAACCTTCCGACCAGCTCGTACATAATTTATTTTAGGTATTATTGAGTAAGGCGAAGTGAGAATCGAGTGTACCGCGGCGGTTGCACTTAGTGTCAAGCATAGGCCGAGTCGAGACTAAAACTTAGTTTTGAATCTATGCAGAGCTTAGATGAGTAGGTTAATCCAATTTAAGTATCAACCTCGATTTCCAAAAATCACAAGTGTGTCCAACCTATGTGATAGCCGGATTCGAATTGAATTGGGCTAGGGGTATAAGGTCTATAATTGTGGATTTTCGACCAAATTAAGTACATGTATTCCGAAACTTAGATGCATTGCTCGAACGATAACCATTCGAGAATACGTGTAAAGTAATGAAACAAGTTAGGATTGGTTTTGGTAATTTCCAGTACCGTGTCGTCGTGTCGAAGTACCGTGTCGTCGTGTCGAAGCCTGAAAATTGTTATCCGGTCGATTTTTGGACTTTTCCTTAAAGTTCAACGTATAACCGAGATAACTAATACAATTTAACCTCCAAATACATATAAACTTGCTTGGATACTAAATGTTTTATATCATAGGGTTCGGACGATATTGGAAACCCCAAAATTAAACTTTCAACCCATTTTTGAATGAATCTATTAAAATTCAGCACAAGGCCTAAGTTTGGAAGTGTAATTCCAACCTAGAATCAATCCTAGGAATTCACTTTCACTATTACTACTATTGGCCGCATTATTTAATTAGTTGTCAATATCGTTGGTTTTGTAAATTTTGCTTACTAACATTCGTGTTTTCAAGTCATTATTGTGTTTTAGAGCAACCACATTCATTGTGCATGCTCGACGTAGACAGGTAAATATCTTGGGTAAGAATTCTTGCAACATTTCTCAAATTCATGATGTATACTACTGCTATTGTGAATTTCAGTGTGAACGTATCCACCGAGGAGGTATATGGTGAATTCTACGGAAGATTGCTCCGCGTGTTGTATAAATTGTTATATAAATTGTTTTCAGAGCAATAAATACAAAGAATACTATCGATTTTTTTCGAAAATTCGGAAGAGAACCCTTTCCCATTCTGAAAATGGTTAAAGACAATTTCACCCAGAGAATAAGGGATAGTCGCGTATTCGAAAATCGAATAACAAATGAGTTGGTGACGAGCTCGGAATAACTCTAAAATTCATAGGGGTCGGACACTTGGACTTTATGACACGTATGACACGGACACAGGAACACACAATAAACTAAATTTTCAAGTCATGATCATTCATAATGCAAGGTTATTCGCTAAGCATTATTACTCGTTGTTTGGGCTGGTTAAGCGGTCTCACTCATTAATCGGTCCGATTAATGAAATTTTAATCGGTTATGGACCAAAAACTTATATTTGACGATTAATCGGACTTGTAGAACGATTTTAATAACATTATATATATATATATATATATATATATATATATATATAGCTTCATATGCGGTATTATGTTTACGGGAACAGTACGGGATAAGTGTTTTGGGTGGGTTCAGATCTTTCTCTTTCTTTGTTTCTTCAAAAAGCTCATTTTCTTTCCTTTCGCTTCGCCATCTAATAACTCTAAACTAGTTCGACCAGCAACGAGACTACTGCAGTCCTTGCACCGGCTTGCTTGCTGTGGAGAAGCTAAAGGATGCTCGGCTTCGCGACGTTCGCTGCCAGGAAGCTCCGAGTGCTGTCGTCCACCTCGATGCAGTGCAGCATGAGCGAAGCCGCCCACAACTTCTCTTCCAAATCCCCAAGCTCGAACCTTCCTAGAAGAAACTGCAGGCCGCCGAGGGAGAGGACGTACTTCGCGTTCTCCATCCGCCTCTCCGTGCTGAAGACTGTGAGCAGCTGCTCAACGACGCACAGAACTGCTACTTCTTGCTTCTTCGTCAAGTTCCTACGACGTTCGGATTTCCAGTCGTTGGTCAAGCTTTGTACGACGAAGTTCGTGTCCGGTAAGGACCGAGTTTGCAAGGACCGTTTGGTGACTGGACACGTCCTCTTGCCGCCGCGGCTGAACGTCAGGAAGAAACTGAATATTCTGAATAAAGAAAGAAAGAGACCTGGATCCACCCAAAATACTATTCCCGTACTGCTCCTGTAATCATGATACCGCATATGAAGCTAACTGTGTGTGTATATATATATATATATATATATATATATATATATATATATAAGGTTAAGTTGGACTAACCAATTTTAAAATAAATTATATTTAAATCAAAACTGTCACTAGTACCATATCTTTGCCAAATTTTATAAGACTCTTTTCGCTTTAGTTGCCTTGTAAACTTCCTCAATCCACCACCTTCTTAGGTAGCTCTAGACTTTTGAAAGAACTTTTTGCCAATATTTAAACTATTAGATATACTTTTTCACGTAGCATTAGTTTCTTCAGATACATTCCATCTTCCTTCCTATTATCATAATACCGCTATAAAATATTAAGTTAATAATTTCGAGGACGGAACAAGGGACATATAGGGTCGGTTGCTCCAAGATTTAAATAATAATAGTAATAGTAATCATGTTTCATTTTAAATTAGCCCCCACGTCAATAATAATAATAATAATAATCAAGATCAAAATGGCTTAAATATGCCTCCCATGATATTTACTTCGACAAACTAAAGGTAGGACTCACAAGGGCAAATCTGTGCGTCAGCCGTCAATCAACTAAAGAATAGAATATTTTTAATATGAAGTAGCCCTCATAGTTTAGGGATTATGTGAAAATATGGTAGTACATGATACCTATCTCCTGGAAGATCTGCATAACCAATACATATGCATCTACCATATAACTGCTTCTCTGTGCAAGTACCTACATATGCTTCATGGCATCCAATCATTTTAACAAGCTTAGTCCTAGATGCTTATCCATAAAGTTATTAAGTAACTATCTAAAGAAGCTAATTCAATCATAAACACTCCAAAGACAAACTTGATTTACAAAGTTTAGCAAACTGTGATTTCCAAGATGGAGTAATCTGAAATCACATTTGAACAACATAACGGCAAAGACAAACTTTAGGTAAGCTTAAATGGAACATAAAATAAGATAGTAACGTCATAAGGACTAAAGAGTTCAGACCCATCTTTCTTCTAAAACACATGATGAACTATTACCTCTCATTCCTGAAACACATAGTCCATTCGCACATTTTCTTCATTTATGACTTCCATGTCTAACTTTGAAAGGACAAGATCCTATATTTTTCCTCACATAATTAGGCAATAGGTTTGAGTAACCATTTAACCCCCTTTAAAAGGTGGAGATTATGTACAGCATTTAGGCATAGTAAATCTCCTTGTACAACCTTGTGAAGGGCAGTTTAACTACATTATATAAAACTAATAACTAAGATGTCCTAATAAATTATGCTTGCTTCCTCCCCGAAGACCTACTTCATTCATGACGAAGTTGCCCAAGAGATGGCAAGTCGATCAGAATCAATAATTTGTATCCCAGATACATATATCAAGTTATCAACACACATTAACAAGATGAATAATATCTTCTTTGCTGGTTAGATAACATAAAGCTCATAGACAGAAAAGTGGAAATTTCCATGTTGTTTGGTGACGCGTTTATATGGAAACGAAGATAACTAGAGAAGGTTAGAATAGAATTTGAGTCCATACCAATCTTCTTCCTTTACCAACTCTGCATTCGTTTGATTTTCACCCTTTTTATACTCAAGCGGACAGTCAAGAAGAATAATTCTAGGGTTCATTATCTTTCTTCTCATTTTTCCAGGGGCAACAACATCTTTATTAAACATCACTCCTTTAAGAACTTTGGAATCCTCCAATTGTCCACCAGGAACCTTCTCAACTTTAATATATTTCTTAATATCAACCTCCCGTAAACCTTGGCCAAGGTCCACGCCAACGATTGTGGTGGCATCAATTGCAAGGTCCTAAAACATAGGAAGAGAAAAAGGTCAGAAACAATGTCTTGAAGAAAGAAAAAAATTCATGCCACTTGTAAAAGGGAAGAAATGAGACAGACATAAGCATTTGGCACAGACGTTTTAAGCCAGCAGCTTTAACCACATCAGTGTTATTGCCACAACATGGCCTGTAGACCATACAATTCCTAATCAAGAGCATAAAAGTATAAAACCGTGCTATACAATGCTTTGGAAACATTATGGTGGGAGCTGTGGACAAGAAGCCTGCTTGGGAATCTCTTATCTCAAAATACATTCTTTACGTTAGATAATGCTCAGATCTCATACGCCATCTAGCCCCATCCAACAAAGTTTAATGCCAAGGAGCTAAAACATTAATTTTGCAGTAAAACAGAATTTTAGGAAATCAGGTACTGTGGGAGATCTTGTAATCTTATCCTAAATAGGTTTCTCGAGAGTAAAAAAAATAATAATAAATCGTTGCCAATTCTTACAAAATAGTAACTTGCAGTCAAAATGTGTGTGGGTGGGCGCGCTAGGAAAGTATTCATATGAATATACCAAATCGTACAACTCATATACGCTTTATTTTTCCAATGAATTGAATTTCTCTTTACTCCTTGTGCTTGATTGATGTCCTTTTTTGAAAGAAAAAAAATGTTAATTGCGTGTCTTTAAGATCCTAGACGCAGTCCCAGAGGGGGTAGAAGGAACCCAGTAACACTGACTCACCCAGGGTAAGTACAAAGGAAAAATTAAGGAGTGATCAAAATTGAATTACATAAAGCACTTGTAACTGTCTCTGTGTTATCTACTCCAAAATCCAAAGAATGTCATCATATGACAACTCATGGCCATGTCAAGAATAAAACACAGAACTCAAAAGGGCAACGCCACTCACAGAAATCAGGTCCCCAAACTGTGCAGTGAACTTTGTACCGATACAGCATTTGACCAGACCCAACATTGTAGCACCTACAAAAAAAGGATCAGGAAACCAAGCAACGTTTAAAACTTACATCAGTTCTATAGCAAGTTACGCACTTAATAGTGGACACACTAAAGAGTGGCGAATGGAAGAGGTACGTAAGGACAGAACAAAAGGGGAAAAAAGGCAGTCTGGCAGTTGGTCTTATGAAGCACAGACGAGAAGGGGGTTGCGGAATAAAGGAAAACTACAATGTATGATTTGACATATTATTGCTCAGACGCAGAACTTACGATCATTAACATCAACGGGCATAGCAATCTTGTCAAGAACAGCAATAGCATCCTCAAGAGCTCTATTATATGCTGAGGCACATCAAGCAGGGAACCTTTAATTTTGGATGAAAAGATCGGCAAGGAAAGATAAATTACAATAAATATAACTTACCTCGACAAATCACTGTTGGATGATAGTTCCTGTCAATGAAAGCTTCCGCAACATGAAGCATCTCACCAGCTTGAAAAAGAAAATCAGCTAAAGAATCAGTACATAATTTGTGGTAATCCAGCAAATCAGAAAGAAAAAGAGAATACTTCTATTTTTTCAACATTTCATTTATTAGTTCCAACTTAACTTTTCAAATTTTGTTTGGTTGCATTAAGTAAAGGACTGGGAAACTTTTGTTATAACGCATTACCATCATCCAAAGAACTACAACTAAAAGCATAAACATACCAAGAACGATAACAGATGTAGTACCGTCTCCCACTTCCTCATCCTGTGTCCGACTCAGTTCAATCATTGACTGTCATGCAATAAAAAGAATACTATTAAAATCAATAAGGCATCTGTAATATGAAAGACAGCATACAATTATGAGTCCTTGATAAATAGCATTTTTGCATAGATAAGTGGCATAGATGGTCAGAATCTCAACAAGCAGCGAATTACCTTGCATCTTGACATGCAAAAAAAAAATCCTGATAAGCAGAAGAGGCTTATATTGTGGAAAGAGAATACCTTAGCAGCTGGGTGGGCAATATCTAATTCACGTAGTATAGCATTTCCATCATTAGTCACCACAATTCCTGTCATCAGAACTATACATCAAGAACATAGTACAAAAAAGGTAACAGATTGGCAATAGCACTATTTTGTCTCTTTGTTTGATAGTTGAAATCACTGTTCAGATGTAGGAGAAATTCCAGGATGGACCCAACTATCATATTATTCATCATTAGATGTTTGTTAAATATTCAAAAAATGCGTTCCTTCGAAAAGCAGTATAAGTAGGCCATTCAAAGTTCTAAATAGTGATTAGACCAGCCTGCTATGTTGGACGCCTAAGTGGCTGGGTATTAAATAATCGGGCCGATAGTTACCTCTATAGCTATTTAACAACACTCCACATGATATTCATATCCACAAATCCAATCATTGTTGGGATAAATGCTTTGTTATTGTTGTCTCCTTTCTCCCTTACCCTCTCACCACCAATCGGAGTATCTGGTGATCGGTAAGAAGGATCTATAGGGAATTGGCAGCGAGGTTTCCAGCAAGCTGACGGCTATGATTTTTGGTTAATCGGGGAGAGAGAGGTAAGTTCTCTATTTTATTTCATAATTAAAATTTTACCTCCAATTGTGCCACTTCTCTTCTATTTCTTCCAATTGGAATAACATTTTTAGCCCTCAATCCTCACCACAGCTATGGAGTTTTGACGTAGTGGCAAGAACTTTCACATGGTATCATAGCAACCCAGGTTTGAATCTTACTCGGGGCACATTTCAAGCCAGATCTTACAAAAAAAATATCGCTGCAAGAATGCAGCTCAGTCCGATTGAGCATTGGGTCTAGGGTGTGTAGGAATAACATAAATAGTTAACCTTCAACCCTCACCATCTTGAGTTTTGGTGCAGTGGCAGGGACTTTAACACTGCCCAACGAACTCTATATAGACCCTCTCCTCTTTCTGTCTCCTCTTTTCTTTTGATCAAACTGGAAAAAAAAACCATTTTACTAATTAATCGTCTCTGGTTTTTAAGTATTTGTGATACATTTTGGATACATAATATAGTTTTGATATAATATAGGTTAATCCATTATGCATCATGTACTGTTGCGTGTGTGGTGCCAACTGCTACCACTATTTAAAAAACTGAAAACATACCTCAACTATCATATTGGCAAAGCATTTACCCGCTGACCTATTTGGACGAAAAAACCATGTGACTTCAGACTTTTGCAAACACTCCATTTTTACAATCTCTCTATTGATGATAAGGACACGCTAAACAAATCTGAATAGAATAACTAATGTAACTGATGTGTCACTCAAATTTATTGCCCTCATGACATCTCATTACTACTATATAATATAGGTTAATCCATTATACATCATGTACTGTTGCATGTGTGGTGCCAACTGCTATGAGTATTTAAACCACTGAAAACATCCCTCATATTGGCCAAACATTTACCTGCTAACCTATTTGGACGGAAAAAAACATGTGACTTGAGACTTTTGCAAACACTGCAAAATCTTTTTACAAGTTCTCTATTAATGATACGGAAACGCTAAACAGATCTGAATAGAATAACTAATGTAACTGATATGAAATGTCAAGTTTATTGACCTCACCACATCTCATTACTACTATCAACACAGCCAGACAGTCTCTCAAAAACTTCAGTCCAGGCATCTACATATTCTCAGTAAAGCACAAGACTTATAATTATAATGCACATTGTCTATATATGCACATTGTCTATGTGAAGGGAAACAAAATTGATATCCATCTCAATCACTCTAGTCATACCAGTAGTGCCCCGTCCCGCTCAGTCAATCGGAGGAATCGAAACGCCGACGGCGTTCGGACTTAGCCTTGCAACGGCGACTCGAAGACATCACTCGGTCGAGACGACTCCTCGCTCAGGTGGGGTAGTTTCGGTAAACTTGCCTCATCTTAGCCTTCACATAATAAATCGCATGTTTTCAACTCGCACAAGTAGGCTTGATAATAAAAAGAGACGAATCCACATAGATAAGGAAATGATCCCGATGGGTTGAATTGAGTTAGAATATGGAAGGGCCCAACTGTCGTCTTAGAGTTGGTGCACGGCGCGCTTTGAAAATGACACTCGATCCTCGTCCAGTGGCTTGGGAGAAGAAAAGTTGGTATACGCCGCAAAGCTAAGAGTTAGCCTAAGTCATAGGCGCCGCCCACATAAACGCTTCATAAAGCATGGACGCTTGCATGATGCAAGGCTCGGCATAGCCTTTGCTCGTCCCTCGGGTTAAGTCGTAGGCTTGAGTAAGTTAGGCAAAGTTATGCCGGTCGACTTAAGTCATTCCAAGTGCTGTCTCGCTCTTTCTGCGATTGTCAAGTTAAATAGTCCCACGATCCTAAGGCCCGTCATATAAAGTATGACTCGGACGGTAGTGTTGCGTAGAACACGGTTGGCTTAAAGCACGATGCACGGACTTAGTGTTTAAGGCACGAGCTACGGTTGATTTCAAGTCGAGTTTAGAAAAAGGGCTATTAAATGGCCGTTCTGAGTTGAGTAAAATGATAGGGTAACATGGAAGAATGCTCGCGACCGTGGGTCGTCGAGACGGTCTCAAATGATAGAAGTCTTGATATTGATTTTGAAAGAGTTGGTAACACGGAAAGAAAAATGACTGTGTGAGACATCAGTTCGAGTCGAGTCTTGCATAGTCATTGAACAACTTGTTGACAAGGGTAATGTTTCCACGAGCGGCAACCCTGGGCGCCATGAGACCGCGTCGTCCTGGGGGGAAACACGGTATAGCCGAGCTGGAACAACCGCTCAGGTTATTCGGGAACTTTCAGCGGGGCTAGCTACCTGCGTTGAAAGGGTCACCGAATAGCAAAGGTATAAGTTCAGGATAGCTTGTCATGCTAGTGGCTAAGTTCATGTAGATGTCGGCAAAATAGCGGCTATCCGCAGGTATGCCTTTGGATTAAGTCGAGTTGAATAGGTGCACGATCAAAGGATAATATTTGGGCCTAAGATTTGGCTGCAACGTAGACACCGTGCTCCAGCACGAGATGTGACGTCGAGTCTTGAGTTGTTGGATAGAGTTGCATAAGTTGGGTTTGAGTCATTCGAGTTTAAGTCAGGAATCGCCGCAAGGCGAAGTTGGTTAAGTGACACTAAGTTCACAAGTCTCGATTGGGTCAGTTGGTGATCAAAATAGCACGGGCCGCGAGGCGGCGATATGTTTAAGTCTCACTGAGTTGCGAGGCACGGCCTCAATAAGGATTTGTAGCACGGTCCCATGGGAATGGAGTCTTATCGTATGGTTGCGTCTCTGATTTTTGGCCGTAAGACAAACACGACTTGATAGGTTAACGTTGTTGGCACGAGAGGGGTCTAGAGGCAAAGTATGAGTTAACATTGTTGTTGCAAGCACGGGATGGTCTAGAGACACAAAATAGGCCAAGACGTTGGTCCTAAAACTGATCCTAAAGCAAGAGTAGAAAGACAATCATAAAAGGACTATGTTGCACAAAGTAAATCAAACGTGTCGATTTTGTATGGGTGGGCGAGGAGCTGATTCCACCAGTACAGTTGAGTACTGACACCCACATAATTTTCATGTGCAGGCACAGGTAGAAGCTCGTGGCGCGGAGCTCGCTTGGATGCGTCGAGGCACAGAGTTCCTTGGCGATTCGAAGCATGCGGCCACATGGAGTTGAGACTTATACGGGACATAATGTATGGACGTCGCCTTCCGAATCATCCGCTGGCTCAAGACTTGTATTTGAGAGATGAGAGAGAGCTGAGTGACTTGTAATGCAAGAAGAGTGAGCTTGAGTGACTTGTAATCTTGGCCTTGTGCCCTTTGTAACCCTTGTTTCAATATCAATAAAGAGCTTCTTTTGAATAACTTGTGTTTTGCTTCAAATTTTCGCTGCTATCATTCAATGTCTCTGCTTGGGACTTCTGTGCGACGAGCCCATCGCAGCTGCTGTAATCGGCCGTTATGGAACCCGCCTTGCACGAGCGAAATCTAGGCTCGTGCGACATCACGCCTTAGCGAGGACGATCGTTCCTACGGGAGCGGGGCGTGACATAATGGTATCAGAGCACGGCTTTACGTCCTTGGACTATCGATTGAATTCTTTAACTCTGATGTTTCCGCGAACTCTGAATGTTGCTTCCGCAAATTGATATCGTTGGTGCGCTCTCTCTCAAATGTCCCACGGATGTCCATACAATAAGTCTATCTATTTTGCAAAACGTAGGAGAACAGTTTTTGACAAGAAACAAAAAGATGGTTCACGTAAGCACGGTTGGCTAAATCGGGCTGGGCATATACACCAAAGTTACGTCGACCTTAGAAAAGTCGAGTGCGGGATTCGAATTGTGTCGGACGAGAATGAGTTAGACTTGATTGAGTAAATGGGATGACTGTCGATAGGGATGCTATCGAACGACGATGTTATCGTCGATGCGATATAGATGAGCGTGCTTGAAATTCGAGGAATGGTTCGAACGAAAAATTTGAAGAGGTCAATTGTGAATCGAACGATAAGTTAAGGATTTGTTGAATGACTTCATCCCAGAGTGGTGTATGCGATAGCCTCAGGGATGTCGATCGAATCGATTAAGGATGCGGGGTTTCGACGAGTCTATCAACAAACGTCGCCTGTATGCAAAGCCGTAGATTGAGTATCGTTGAATAAGTAATAGTCTTAAGTTTGACGAGTTGAATCGAACAACCTAGAAATTGATGCGCACGGAACGTGCACGGGATTGAGAATTGTGCGAAGTATGAAACGCAAAAAATGATCGAGTAGGTGAAATCGAATCGAAGAAAAGTTAAGGTGTACGAATGGATAACTTGATCGAGAAAATTGATACGGATCGTACACGAAAAGTTAGCCCGACAGGTAGATAGCATGCATGAAAGGTTTGATTTTGAAGTTACGCGAATGACTCTAAGGATCGGATTGAATGTTGCGCGATGATTGGAGTTAGCAAAGGGACGATGCGAATTAAGGAAATACGTTGATCGATGACTTAAGATAGATGAATGGACAATGCGCGAATTTGGGTTTGAGAAAATTTATGTTGTGAACGATTCGAGGGATAATGATCGAACTTGAATTTAAATGTCGAGGAGATTATCCAGTCGGACGCTAGCATCATTCGTACGACTCGAAATTCGTTGCAAAAGAAGATCGTCAGGTTACGCATATCATCGATGGTATTGAGGCGTATCAAAGATCGATATGCGATAACTCGGGGGTACTCTGACACGGTGAATGACGATCGTGTAAGTGTTATCATTCTGATGGATGCAATACTTAGGACTTCGGTTGAAATGAATGTTGGATGTACACAATCGTGTCTTGATGATTACGTTGATAATCACAACATCGACGATCTTGTCTTGCGTGAGCGTAACTCTAGTCTCGCACATGCGTTGCGTCGGATTTGGGGCGATCGTTCCGCGTGAGCGCTGACACGGTGATTCATGTCAAGCGAATGATCAAACTCGGAAAATCAGGACGCGGCAACTTTGATTGTCCCGACTTGTTGGTTTGATGCGAGAAAAAATTTAAGGATGTTTGGACTTGCGATTGATGATTGAGTAAACTTGAGGATTGAATAGATCCAATCTACGTATCGAGAATGAATTAGTCTAGACACAGAACAAGAGTTACGTCCCGATGAGGATGACTATCCCGCGAGAGCGTGCATGGTGATTCATGCCCACCGTGGATAATCTGAATCGCATGAGATCGGAACGCAACATATTGTTAAGCTAGACGACCTTATAATCGAATACGTGAATTGTGATGAACGACTTGGAAAATATGAGATGTGAATTATGGTTTAACAATAAGTTGTGTCGTAGCGTGTTTGACTTGGAAGGATTGATAGGCAGATTATGTCGAACGTGTTCAAAGAGATAGACTATGTGAAATGGCTTGATGAACGAGTGATATTGATATGACGTGGAATTGGTTGAACGTGAGTTATCGTAAGATGGCTTTGCTGAATGACTCAGATCCCGTGCGACGAATGTTGGAAAGTATGTAGGGAATCAATGCTCGATGTTTAGAAATCGGAGTGATGCGAGCTTGGGTAGAAAACTCTGTGCTATCAACTTGGTTTGACCTTAGGATGGGATCAGTGTTGATATCGTTGTTTGGGAACTATGATTCCAATACTGACGGATTGACTCTAGCCTAAAAGACATAGCCTAGCGGTTCGAAAGACGTCCCAGTGCGGAGCGATAGGAATTGTGGAGGCATCACTCATGAGGCTCGGTTGACATGCACGTATATCAGGGACGCCCGAGTATGTGCACGATCCGACTCGAGTGGTGATGGCGGATTCTCTATCACGGGGCTTGGCTGAAATGCATGTATTTTAGAGACGCCTAGAATATGTGCACGATCCAACTAAGTGATACGTTGAATCAAGTGAGACCAAAAAATGGAAAAGTGTCGAGGATTTTGAAATCGTGTTTCAAGAAAAAGATTGGTAGTAGTACGATCATTAGATTGAGACGAACTTGAATGTTGGTTGATCGAATGGTTTGCCTAGAACTGAGTTGTCCGTGTGCGTGACGAGAGTAAGTTGCCCAAGTTGAGATATAGTTGTTTGAGGTGAAAGTTAACCATAGCACGAGCGTGGCTCGAGTTGAAGAAACGCATAGGAATAGTGTGCGCGAAAGTCCTTGAATGTTGTTTCAAGTTATAAGTCGATAAGTGTACTCAGTTAGTTTCGAGGACGAAACTTTTTCTGAGTGGTGTATGATGTAGTACCCCGTCCCGCTAAGTCAATCGGAGGAATCGAAACGCCGACGGCGTTCGGACTTAGCCTTGTAACGGCGACTCGAAGACATCACTCGGTCGAGGCGACTCCTCGCTCAGGTGGAATAATTTCAGTGAACTTGCCTCATCTTAGCCTTCACATAATAAATCATATGTTTTCAACTCGTACAAGTAGGTTTGATAATAAAAAGAGACGAATCCACATAGATAAGGGAATAATCCCGATGGGTCGAATTGAGTTAGAATATGGAAGGGTCCAACTGTCGTCTTAGAGTTGGTGCACGGCGCGCTTTAAAAATGACACTCGATACTCGTCCTGTGCCTTGGGAGAAGGAAAGTTGGTATACGCCGCAAAGCTAAGAGTTAGCCTAAGTCATAGGCGCCGCCCACATAAACGCTTCATAAAGCATGCACGCTTGCATGATGCAAGGCTTGGCATAGCCTTTGCTCGTCCCTCGGGTTATGTCGTAGGCTTGAGTAAGTTAGGCAAAGTTATGCCGGTCGATCTAAGTCATTCCAAGTGTTGTCTCGCTCTTTCTGCGATTGTCAAGTTAAATAGTCCCACGATCCCAAGGCCCGTCGTATAAAGTATGACTCGGACGGTAGTGTTGCGTAGAACACGGTTGGCTTAAAGCATGATGCACGGACTTAGTGTTTAAGGCACGAGCTACGGTTGATTTCAAGTCGAGTTTAGAAAAAGGGCTATTAAATAGTCGTTCTGAGTTGAGTAAAATGATAGGGTAACATGGAAGAATGCTCGCGACCGTGGGTCGTCGAGACGGTCTCAAATGATAGAAGTCTTGATATTGGTTTTGAAAGAGTTGGTAACACGGGAAGAAGAATGACTGTGTGAGACGTCAGTTCGAATCGAGTCTTGCATAGTCATTGAACAACTTGTCGACAAGGGCAATGTTTCCACGAGCGATAACCCTGGGCGCCATGGGACCGCGTCGTCCTGGGGGGAAATACGGTATAGCCGAGCTGGACCAACCGCTCAGGTTATTCGGAAACTTTCAGCGGGGCTAGCTACCTGCGTTGAAAGGGTCGCCGAATAGCAAAGCTATAAGTTCAGTATAGCTTGTAATGCTAGTGGCTAAGTTCATGTAGATGTCGACAAAATAGCGGCTATCCGCAGGTATGCCTTTGGATTGAGTCGAGTTGAATAGGTGCACGATCAAAGGATAATATTTGGGCCTAAGATTTGGCTGCAACGTAGACACCGTGCTCCAGCACGAGATGTGACGTCGAGTCTTGAATTTTTGGATAGAGTTGCATAAGTTGGGTTTGAGTCATTCGAGTTTAAGTCAGGAATCGCCGCAAGGCAAAGTTGGTTAAGTGACACTAAGTTCACAAGTCTCGATTGGGTCAGTTGGTGATCAAAGTAGCACGGGCCGCGAGGCGGCGATATGTTTAAGTCTCACTGAGTTGCGAGGCACGGCCTCAATAAGGATTTGTAGCACGGTCCCATGGGAATGGAGTCTTATCGTATGGTTGCGTCTCTGATTTTTGGCCGTAAGGCAAACACGACTTGATAGGTTAACGTTGTTGGCACGAGAGGGGTCTTGAGGCAAAGTATGAGTTAACGTTGTTGTTGCAAGCACGGGATGGTCTAGAGACACAAAATAGACCAAGGCGTTGGTCCTAAAACTGATCCTAAGACAAGAGTAGAAAGACAATCATAAAAGGACTATGTTGTACAAAGTAAATCAAACGTGTCGGTTTTGTATGGGTGGGCGAGGAGCTCATTCCACCAGTACAGTTGAGTACTGACACCCACATAGTTTTCATGTGCAGGCACAGGTAGAAGCTCGTGGCCATAGTTTTAAAAGGCGAAAGGCGCACCAAGGCGCAAAGGTTCCTGGAGTCTGAGGCGCTAGGCTCAAGGCGCGCCTTTTGAAAGCTAGGCGCACTTTTTATTTATATGTAAAAAATATCTACATTTAAAAACTTAGCTACATAGAAGTCCAAATTTTTTGAAAAATTACAAATCATACGCACAAAATTATTCTATATATATATATATATATATATATATATATATATATATATATATATATATATAACAATCTAAAAGTCCATTAGATATAAATAACCCAAACTATATACATATAATATACAAACCACATATATATAAGCCTTTAAATATATAAGTACATTCTAATTTAGAAAACAATCTAAAACCCACAATAATATTAATGACAATAATTTCTATACTTTCCAATAAAGCCCATAAACTATATAACATGTATATAGAAGGTTGGAATATATATATATATATATATATATATATATATATATATATATATATATAATGGCTACGGAGAAGGAGGCGAACCCTAGCTCTGCTAGGGCATCACCGAATCGACGCGAGGAGGCGGCCAACAGACCGCCGGACAGGGGGAAAGGCAAGGGGGTGGCGGGGGCGGCCGGCGGCGACCATCTAGAGGCGGGCGGCGGCGGCCGGCCGCCGGGAAATCAGCACGCGGCCGATTCTCGCCCGCACGGGCCTGCTGGCGGACAGGGGCGTGGCCGGGGGGGTCCGGCGAACCCCCCCCCCGGGGGCAGGTGGCTGCCGACGACCCACCACAGGTGGGGGCGGGTGGCCGGGGATGGCTGCGGTCGGCGGCGTCGCCACCGGGCACGGTTTCGGCCGGTGGTTCGATGGCGAGTGCTCCGGGGGGCTCCTCTATGGTGTTCACCGTCCAAAGGGCATTGACTGGATTGGAGGATGGCCAGAGTGAGGAGGGGGCTTGGACCACGGTTCAAAATCGGAGGGTTCGGCGAGGGGGTGGGCAACGATCACATATCGCTGAGACTAGGAGGGGCTCAACCTCTACGCAGGGATCGGACAGGAGGTCAGGGATAGCCAGGAGAACTGGACCTACGGTGGGCCAGGCGCACACAGGTGGACGGGAGGGACAAGCCAGGACTACGTGGAGGCCTCGAGCGTCGGAGTCTGCAGGGGCGGCTGGCCCCGTTATCGGGGGGAGATGGACTGCTACGAACGTGAGTGCCCGGCCGGCCCCGACGATCCTGCCTCGAAGTTCGGGCTCGCGACCTGTATCCTGGGCAGATGCGTGCAAGGTGGGGGTTGCAAAAACTCCGGCATCGATGGAGTATGTTGCACCTCTGGCGGTTGGGGGTGAGCTCTGTGCCGACTTTCCGGCTGAGGAAGTGGCGAAGGTGACGGCATTTTGGGAGAACACTTTAGTATTATATGTGTTGGGTAGCAAGCCCTTCTACGGGCAGATTCGTGGTTATGCGGAGAGAGTCTGACGGCCGAAGGGTAGCATGGAGTTCTTCTCCAAGGAGAACGGCTTCTACTTCGTTAAATTTGGGATGGCAGAAGATGTGGCTCGGATCCTCCAGGGAGGGCCATGGACGTTCGATGGTCGCCTCATCATACTGAAGCAATGGACCCCTGACTTGAGATGTGAGAAGGAGGTGCTGAATGCGGTGCCTGTGTGGGTTCGGTTCCCTGAATTCCCGGTACGCTTCTGGAGTGTTCCCCTTCTTATGAGACTTGCCAGCCTCATTGGCAAGCCGATTAAGGCAGACGATGCTACCGCCTTCAGGACGAGGTTAATGTATGCTCGGGTATTTGTGGAGATTGACGCCAGGTTGGACCTGCCAGAGCAGTTGAAGTACCGGACACCTTCTGGTCAGATCCTTATGCAGAAGGTGGAGTATGAGTGGGTTCCCCCCAGATATCCGGTGTGTGTCTGTTTTGGGCATCTCCCGAGTGCTTGTAGACGTGGAGGAGTTTCTGCAGTGGTGACGGAGGAGGCAGTGCAGGAGACAGGTGGTGTAGTGAATACCCATGTAGTTGACCAGGCGGGCTTGATGGAGGATGAGATGGAGGCAGACCTTCCCCCCGTCTCTGGGGACAACGACGGGTCTCCGACGGAGATCCTTACCGGTGCGATGGTTGAGTATACGGGGACGAGGACTATGATCACCAGGAGTATGGGACAGGGGGACAGGCGACAAGGAGAGGATAACACCTTAGCTCTTCAGGTTTACAGTCGGAAGCGCCAGGCTACGGAGTCGCATAGTGAGGACAGCGAACAAGGTGGGGCGGAGAGAGTGTGGAAGGTCAACCCTAAATGGGTTGCGGTCCTAGCTCAGCCTCTTCTTCAGGGGGATAGAGATGAGGAGTCCAGAGATATGGAGGTTGCACTCTCCCCGGGTGCGCCTTCAGAGGATGTTCAGGGGACCCCACCCGCGGAATAGATGTCGGCCCTTGCCTGGAATGTCCGGGGGGGTGTTCTCTGGGGAGATGGAGGGAGATTAGTGAGGTGCTGAGGAAGGAGAAGTGTGAAATCTCGATCTTACTAGAGACTAAGATCAGGGGGGCGAAAACCCTGTCTCGTAGAACCCCTACGGACTGGGTCCAGCTCCACAACCTTGGTCTCTGTGATATAGCGAGAATCTGGGTTAGATGGAACGGAGCTAGTTGGGAGGGGGAGGAGGTCTTCATGTCTGACCAGCTGGTGGCCATCTCCTTCACCAACAAGGGTGGGTTCCGTTTCTTACTTGGTGCTGTCTATGGGCACAATGACAGGAGGCTGCGGGAGGTCTTGTGGCAGGACATCATTAGGCTGAGTACATTGGCGGTGCATCGTCATCTCCCCCTGCTTATTATGGGAGACTTCAATGCCACGCTATACAGGGGGGAGAAGCTGGGGGGGCGGCCGGTGCCGGACCAGATTCTATCTGACTTTCAGTCCTGCCTTCTCCAGTCCGGGCTCAGGAATCTGGAGAGGGTGGGGCACATATGGACGTGGCACAACAAGGCGGTGGTTGGCAGGGTGGCATGCCAGCTTGATCGGGCTTTGGGGAACAGTGATTGGTTCCGCCTATTCCCTTCTGCGTTGCTGAGGGGCTACCTGCGGGGACCAGTGACCATTCGCCGATCCTGGTGCGCTTCGTGGAGAGTCCCAGATGGAGAGCCCGTCCGTTCCGGTATGACAACAGTTGGTTCCTTTCGCCTGGCTATGAGGAGACTGTGGCGGGGGGTCTTTGTCAGGATGTGGTCGGCACTGCTCAGTTCCGTATGGTTCACAGGCTGAAGAAGACCAAACGTGCCATCAGAGACTGGGTGAGGGCCCTCCCCCGGACCTCCTTACAGGAGAAGGAGGCGGAGCTGAGAGACCTGCAGTTTGACCTTCAGGGAGACATGATGAGTGGAGAGTTGGCGTCTAGAGAGAAGAAGATGGCTGCAGAGGTCAACACCTTGAGACTCCAGCAGGAGATTAGTGCGGCCCAACGGGCCAAATGCTCCTGGCTCAAGGATGGGGACCGTTGCACCAAATTCTTCTATGATGTCATTCGGGCTCGCCAGCACCGGAACTGCATCCAGAGACTTCTAGGCAGTGATGGGCGTCTTGTGACCGACCAGGTTGCTATCCAGGAGGAGGCTGTCCGGTTCTACTCTGCGCTTTATCATCAGACGGACTATCCTACGACATTCCCGCAGCTGACTACGAAGACGTTGATCACTGAGTTTGGCAACAGTCTTCTTATGGCTCCTATCCGGATGGCGGAGGTGGAGGCGATTGTGATGCAGGCTGATGCTTCCAAGTCCCCTGGGCCGGATGGTTTCTCCAGCGGCTTCTACAAGCGTCATTGGGGTTCCCTCAAGGACCAGGCTCTAGAGGCTGTTCAGGAGTTCTTTGAGACGGGCAAGCTCCTGAAGGAGCTGAACCACACCTTCCTGACGCTGGTGCCCAAGAAGGAGGGGGCGACTTCTCTTGCTGACTTCCGACCGATTGCTTGCTGTAATTATTTGTATAAAATAATTACTCATCTTATGTGCAGGAGGATGGAGGACGCTATGCAGGGCCTGGTTTCTTGGAATCAGGCGGCATTCATCAAAGGACGGTCTATTGCTGAGCATAGTCTGCTGGCTCATGAGATGATTCGGGAGTTCCACAAGCCAGGGGGGATGAAAGCTTGTGTGAAGCTTGACCTGAGGAAAGCCTACGACACCGTCAACAGGGATTTCCTCTGTCATTTGATGGGTGCGATGGGCTTCTCTGAGACATGGGTGGACAGAGTCCGAGCGTGCATCACCTCCCCTACATTCTCGGTCCTCATTCAGGGTATCCCTTACGGGTTCTTCGGCAGCAGCAGGGGGCTTCGGCAGGGGGACCCGCTTTCCCCCTACCTATTCACCCTCGTGATGGAGTATTTTACCTGTTTGATGGACATCGCGGTGCATCGGGAGAGGATTGTACCGATATACAGCAGGGTGTCTCCGGTGGTCTCACACCTCATTTATGCGGATGATCTATTGGTACTGATGAGGCCTTCCATGCGAGGGATGCGGGAGCTTGCGGTGGTGATGGAGGAGTTCGGACAGTTATCGGGTCTTCGGTTGAATAGGGACAAGAGCAAAGTTTACTTCAACAGCCCTTGCACTTTGAAGGAGGAACGGGCCCAGGAGCTTGGGGTGGAAAAAGGTGACCTTCCGGTGAAATATCTGGGGGTGCCACTATCTGTCAACTACGCGAAGGACCGAGAATGTCAGAGTCTGGTGGATTTTGCGCAGAGGAGGGTAGAGGGCTGGCAGGCGGCTGGCCTATCTTTTGGAGGGCGTATTGAGCTGGTTCGATCGGTTATATCTGCTATTGCTCTGTTTTGGCTCCAATCTATTATGGTCCCTTTGGCTACTATCAGAAAGATCGAGGGCATATGTGCCAAGTTCATATGGCATGGGAGGATTCATGCCATCTCTTGGGAGCAGCTCTGTCGTCCTAGGAAGGAGGGAGGTGTGGGTCTGCGTTCTCTAGTATCTGTCAGGGAGGCGGCGGGGATCAAGCTGGCGTGGAGGTTCCTTCAGGGCGGCTCTCTTTGGTCGGCTTGGATGTCTAGTCGGTACCTCCGGGGTAGGAACTTCTGGGTATGTGACATTGACAACAACTTCTCTGTGTCTTTCAAGCATATCCTGAGGAACCGACCTGTACTTCGGAAGGCAATTCGGCGGAAGATGAGGGAGGGAGGGGAGACGGACCTATGGCTTGATCCGTAGATTGCAGGTCAGTCTCTCCTGGAGATTCTGGGTCCCCAGACGGGCGGTGTGGAGTACAGAGGTCTGACTTGTAGGCACATCATCAGGGGTGGGGTATGGAGACCAGAGGAGTATCGTTTCACTGCTCAGTTAGGAGGGGAGATCAGGCAGGTACAGATCACTCCTGATGTACTGTCTGACGTCTGGGTTTGGGCCCCTCCTAGCTACACGGAGGGTGCTGGGGAGTTCAGATTAAGCAGCTGCTACGATCTTGTTCGTTCCCACTTCGACAAGATCGAGGAGTACGACTTTATATGGGGGAAGGGCCTTGCCAGGAAGATGCAACTGTCTGCATATAAACTGGTGCTGGGCCGGTTGCTTACTAGGGACAGACTGCTTCGGTTCGGGGTTCCTGTCCCTGACCCTAAGTGTGCTTTGTGTGAGACAGAGAATGAATCCATTGGGCATCTGTTCTTTCAGTGCCATGTGGCGTGGAGCATCTGGACAGAGCAGAGCCGGAGACACTTGGGAGGGGTTGGAAGGGAGCGTGACTTCAGAGAAATCCTTAAGTGGATTGGTGATTGCAGGGGCCAGGAGCAGAGCTGGGCCAGACGTGCTAGATTGAGACTTGCTGCACCAGTTTGGCATGTCTGGCGGGAGAGGAACCGGCGCATTTATGAGGGACTGTCCACCCCACTGGTGGGCATCCTTCATAACATTGAGTCGGATGTACTAGTATTGTCCCCCTGAGGTGGGATTGTATCTCTATGTTGTAACCTTATTGCGATGAATGTGGAATAAAATTTACCCTTTTTCCAAAAAAAAATATATATATATACATATACATATACTTATATTATATATATATATAAGTATATGTATATAAGTATATGTATATATATAAAAATATAAGTATATGTATATACTTATATATATATATATATAAGTATATGTATATATATATATATATATATATATATATATATATATATATTAAAGTAACTTTACGTCTAGGCGCGCTTTGTTGAGCGCCTGGAGCCTGCGTCTTTCTACACTAGGCGCGCGCTTTTTTAAGGTGGTGCGCCTGGCTTGTTCCTAGGCGCTGTCCCTGCGCCTCGCTGCGCCTTGCGCCTAGGCGCACGCCTAGGCGCGCTTTTTAATTCAATGCTCGTGGCTCGGAGCTCGTTGGATGCGTCGAGGCACAGAGTTCCTTGGCGATTCGAAGCGTGCGGCCGCATGGAGTCAAGACTTATACGGGACATAATGTATGGACCATTGAATTAAAAAGCGCGTCTAGGCGTGCGCCTAGGCGCAAGGCGCAGGGACAGCGCCTAGGAACAAGCCAGGCGCACCACCTTAAAAAAGTGCGCGCCTAGTGTAGAAAGGCGCAGGCTCCAAGCGCTCAACAAGGCGCGCCTAGACGTAAAGTTACTTATATATATATATATATATATATATATATATATATATATATATATATATATATATATTCCAACCTTCTATATATATGTTATATAGTTTATGGGCTTTATTGGAAAGTATAGAAATTATTGTCATTAATATTATTGTGGGTTTTAGATTGTTTTCTAAATTAGAATGTACTTCTATATTTAAAGGCTTATATATATGTGGTTTGTATATTATATGCATATAGTTTGGGTTATTTATATCTAATGGGCTTTTAGATTGTTATATATATATATATATATATATATATATATATATATATATATATATATAAAGAATAATTTTGTGCCTATGATTTGTGATATTTTCAAAAAAATTGGACTTCTATGTAGCTAAGCTTTTAAATGTAGATATTTTTTACATATAAATAAAAAGTGCGCCTAGCTTTCAAAAGGCGCGCCTTGAGCCTTGAGCCTTGCGCCTAGCGCCTCAGGCTCCAGGAACCTTTGCGCCTTGGTGCGCCTTTCGCCTTTTAAAACTATGGTATGGACGTCGCCTTCCGAAGCATCCGATGGCTCAAGACTTGTATTTGAGAGATGAGAGAGAGCTGAGTGACTTGTAATGCGAGAAGAGTAAGCTTGAGTGACTTGTAATCTTGGCCTTGCGCCCTTTGTAACCTTTGTTTCAATATCAATAAAGAGCTTCTTTTGAATAACTTGTGTTTTGCTTCAAATTTCCGCTACTATCATTCAATGTCTCTGCTTGGGACTTCTGTGCGACGACCCCGTCGCAGCCGCTGTAATCGGCCGTTATGGAATCCGCTTTTCACAAGCGAAATCTAGGCTCGTGCGGCATCACGCCTTAGCGAGGACGATCGTTCCTACGGGAGCGGGGCGTGACAATACCAACCATTTCATATAACTTCAAATGATCTGACATCAGTTATTGACCATCTTATAATTAACTTTCTGAATCTAGTGCCTATGGAATATCTTCTTCGGACCCCTATATCTAAGGCATATTGCATTGTCGTCTTTCTTTACTCATGCACATTCATAACTTTTGGCTAATTTGCACTTGAATACCATCAACTATGGAGATGGTGCAAGTTGCTACCATAAACTGCTTTTATTAGTAGATCGATACCATTAACTTTTGAAAATTTGCACTTAGCTACCCTCCGTCATCCATATGTTACATTTGAAGGTCATGTGACTTATTCTGGACCACTTTACCCCTGAGAAGAAAAGTCCATTTGCATCCTTCCCCAGCCCTTCTTCACAGCCCCTCCTCCCCATCTTATCCCCTCTTTGCTGGTGGTGTGGGCATCAGGAGTGGAGTGGAGAGAGGAAGTGGCAACTGCCCTCTTCTTCCCTCTCCATCATCATTTTCCTCTCCACACCCATCCGTACCAAGTGCCAAGACCAGTCCCCACATGTCAAGTAATTTACTGCTTCAACTAGCAGAAGCTTGCGTAAGATGAATCAACTGAAGCCTATATTTGGGTTTTCTCATTCAGCTTATTCCAAAGAACTCAACAGTGCTCTTGTTCTATTCCAAGAAATTTGTGTTTATGCTTGCTGCTCGACTCTTAGGAGAGTAACTATCATCACACAAGGAGTTGATGAAGGTAGAGAGGGCCAATTCCTCGGTCTATGTCAGATACATGCTTGGACCCTATGGCTTGTCAAGGTCAATTGATCCCTCCCAATAAAGTACAGTTAATTTTATCTATAAGCTTCATCTATGGGAAGTGTTGCATAATTGACACTACATGGTAGTTGTACAGCATCTGTGCTTGCTTTATTTCCTCCAAGAGTCGGGATAAGCATATTGATATGTAGCTCTTTATTTGCCATGTCATTCTACTGAATGCAACTCAGCTATTTGACAAAAAAATGCTCCTGAATGGTGATGCAAACTTCTCAATGTCGGTCTGGCCATAAGTATGAGTCGAGAACATTGCAAATGGGTCATAACACCCCCTTCATCTCTCCAAATCCCTCTCCACCACCTGCTCCACTGCTGATCCAACCTTTCCCCTACACCACCAAAAACTGGTTTTATGGGTTTTATGTTAAAATTATGGGTCACAGTGTAGTTAAGAGAGGTTTTCAGTTTTTCTTTTCTTTTCTTTTTAGAAATTGGATATTATTATTATTTTACAAGAGAAGAGCAATAAGGTATTATCACACCTTTCCGCTAACAGTGTTACGGTAGTAAACTGCAAAGAAATAGTTCAATGGTATTAAATTGCTAATAAAAATAGCTTATGGTAGCAAGTTCCAAAATGTGATAAATGTGATAATTGATGGTATTTACGTGCAAATTAGTTGTACGTTTTGCATTCTAAAAAAAATCCTATTCGTCACCAGTAACAAATGAAGATATAGACATCTATTTAACAAACGATGCGATTTTTATCATACATAAAGAGAATAGGAATAAGTTATATGAAGCGACTATTATAGATGTCGTTGACATGTCATTTTCACAAAGAAAACAAAAATATCGACAACTTATGTCAATTATATCATTTGTGAGAATTTTAGCTGATAAATCAGATTGAGAGACACGGAATACTCTAATATCGGCCAATATACTTAGAATGACTTTTATGTTTTTAGCTTAACCGTTAAGAGGTCCCAACCCGTTAACCCCCAATGTAGAATTGTGTAGAGTGATATGTCAAGGAATCTCGAATTTATCGTCAATAAGTAACAAGGCTAAGGGTGTTAAGGAATCCACATGTTACTAGTTTAAATATTTGTACTTATCTTCATTAGACACTTAAATTACTTATACAAGATTTTAATGTTAGTAGTATTTTTTTCCTTGGGCTTAAATTGCTATCGTGTTATTTTAGTTAGTTTTAGGACATTTAAAACATTTAGCATAATTAGAAATTGAAATAGATAGAATATTTAGTATATATAATATTTAATATATTATATATTTATTGATATTCGACATTTAAAATATCAGCGACATATCTCCAGCATTCAACATCCAACATTTCAAAATCCAAACGGACATGAAGCCGGTATCCAACATTTACAACCTTGTATGAAGCACACTTACATGTGCTCATGGAGATGCTAATGAAACAATTCTAACAATAATAACAAAAATGCATAAACATCAATAAAATACAAGCTCAAGAACATACTACCCAATAAAAGCAAAATCATCATAGGTAATGCCAACTAGGAAATATGATATGGTGAACAAAACAACTATAATACTAGTAAGCAGAATTATTTGATATAAGATACTACAAAACACAATTGTGTACCTCCTTGAGCATCAAGCAACATTTTCAACATGGACCGTGGCCCTAAAGTAGTACGGATTATGTCTGCTACAGCCTGTAAAATGTATAACACAATAAATCAAATGAATTTCATAAAAAATTATGGAGCTTGAGAAAGGTATAACTTGATTATGCAGCAAAAGAAATAATAAATGTGCACATCTGGGTTATGGGTTACAATGTATGTGTTTATGATCATATGGAGAATGAGATTTAGGAAATTAAAGATTGATTGAAGGTTATATTTTTGTGATGCAATTAGAATTTAATGTTTTTTTGGCTGCCGAATATCAAGAAGATGGGTGATAGGGTACTGAGCAGCCAAGTAAGACATGATGGAGAGAGATTCTGGATAGACAAGAAATATCTTTTGAGATCTCCCTAATTTTTCGCTTACTCGGAGTTATAGTATCCATTATTTCTTATAGAAGAAAAGAAGTGTAAAGAAAGGCGATAGTGGGAGATGTACACCTTCCAATATAGGCGTCATACCCAGAAAGTAGCATCTCACAACTCAAATTCAAGAGAGGAAACCTCAAGCATTGCAAACAACAATGGATCAAAAGCTTTACATCATTGTAAAGTTAGCATCCCAAACCTTCCATACAAATGGTTGACTTTCACATATAATCACCGAATATCCATCCCTTAGTATAACAGCCCCACAAGCTCACTGAAACATGATAAAATTCAACTAGACATAACTTGAAACTTACTGCTAACTCTAAGAAATAACGTTACTGACTAAGACTTTGACTTAACTGCCTAAGACTTTGACTCAACTGCATCAACAACCTACATCTCTTGGCATTGTTACCTCGAATAAGCTCTGTTCCTCTCAGCTCTTACAGCAGCAAGGAAGAATTCTGCTTAGTTTGGATTGTAATTTGGGGGATGTGGATTTGCTCAAGCACCCATCTGGTACTGGTAGTCTGGTGCGCTCGTTGGGTAGCGTTCCGGTAACACCATTTTGACCCAAATGAATGAAAATTTGAGCACAGCTGGAAGGAAAGCTGCTCGTCTTACCCATTCCATTCGGCACCAAATGGAGTCCCAAATGAGATATTACTGCAATCCAAACTGGGGTCCTTCACCTCCTGGATGAATGTGAGGTTATGCTACAAGTATATCCAGGCTGAATTCTTGGAACCCCTTTGCATCAACCATGTGCAGTCAGAAATCAATTGTACATATCGTGCTACCAAATAGTGCTCATACCTGTCTGATGTCAACATGGTCTGATAAATATACAATGTCCGATATCTCAGTTCAAGGGTCTCCTCCCGAAATGGTAAGTCGGTTATGATGCAACTAGGACTAACTTCAATGATGTGAAGAACCAGGTATAAAATTTTGTGATCTGGAACATGTCTAGAATGGTAGCAGGGCAGTCAGAAATCGATTGTCCATACCGTGCTACCAAAATAGGGCCCGTAACTCTGTCTGAAGTCTAACATGTTTGATAAATATACAATGTCCAATATCTTAGTTCAAGGGTCTCCTCCCAAAATGGTAAGTCGGTGATGGTGCAACTAGGAATAACTTCAATGATGTGAAGAACAAGGTATAAAATTTTGTGATCTGCCGACATGTCTAGAATGGTAGCAGGGCAAGAAGACTCTAACTTATCAAGTCCTCCACTTGGAATACAGGATTAATTCCCAAGCATATATACTATTTTTTAAGGTAAGTGTTCACATCCATCCCGACTCCCGAGAGTTCCCTGCTAGACCTATGAAAAATATATGCTCACCGTGTAGTCCCACATCAGGTTAACAAATTAGAAACAAACGCCTATGAGCTTGAGACCTTCTCTGAATTCCTAGACTTTCATTATTCATAAAAAATTTATACTAATGTACAGAATTTATTGCTTGGTCACTTCTTGACAAATCACATTCTGAAAATCATGCATATGTTATGTAAATGACTCGGCAAACCCACTAGACCATGAACCTGCAGATAAATTAAGTCTACAGGCTTCCTATGTTAAACCCAATAAGAAACTCAAATTAGTTCATATTAATGACTACACTACATACTAACATATGCAAACTCTACCTATAGGTAAGAGCAAATCTAACCTAGACATGTGATCTCCTAAAAGGAATCTCAATATGCCTTGTAAACTCCAGTACATGTTGAGTTTCTCTAGAGTGTCTTCTACAAATAGCTCATAAATGTAACCTATCACCATTAGAGATGATGTTAGGAAGTTGTGAAGTCCAACAATCCCCTTAAGAACATTCTAAAGGCATACTATACATGACTGAGCATCCTCCTACAGGGAATGAAGTGTGCCATCTTCGAGAAAGGTCTTCTAAAACAAGAGTGTAGATCGTGCTCCCTAAGGGTATAGTGAAGACCAAACACAAAATCCATATTAAGGTCCTCCCAAGCTGCTTGGGATAACAACTAGAGCTGTGTAAATGACTAAATTCTAATATTTTGTTCCTACCTTTAGCCTCTGATAAGTCCTACAATAAGCGACAACTCATGTGATATCTCTTATGAAACTCAGCTTAGAGATGTTGTCCCTACTGTATAGGGGTGCTAATGAGCCGAGCTATGAGCGAGCACACCCCTGGGCAGGGCTCTGGCTCAGCTCTCTAAGGAGAAATAGAGCTCGAGCTTTAAGACAATCCTAAAATTAAGTTCAAGCTCAGCTCACTAAAATATTCGCAAGTGGAAGGTCGGTCTGCAAGTCACTCATTTAAATTCGAAATCTTTATGAGTTTGAACTATACAAGTTTATGCTTGCTTGCATTGAACATTTCTATGAGCTCATGAGCGTTGTTCCAAACCAAAAGTACAGCTCAGTAAACCAACCATCAAACTGAAAGTGTTTAAATGAACTTCATACCAAATTGGAAAAGCCTATTAGTGTAAGATGTTCTTGTATATAAATATATTAAAAAAACGAGCCAACTCACAAGCCGAATGCCTCTAAGCTCGTGTTTGGACTATTTTATTTAACGAGCCAACTCTTAGGCTCGAGCTCGTGCTCTCGAGCTCAAAAAGCTTGGCTCATGAGCTTTCCAACGAGTCGAGCTCGAGCTAACTCGTGAATAGCTTGGTTCATTAACACCCCTACCACCATCATAATGATTTTTAGAGAAAGAATGTGCACTTTAAAAACTCCCACTTAGGCTGTGTTTGATTGGGCTTTTTTCCATGAAAATATTTCCATCACAAATTTTCCACCAATTGTAGTGTTTGATAGCTTATATTTTCCATGGAATTATTTTCTAAAAAAATATCATTTTCCATTTTTTTTCTAAAATGGTGGAAAATGAAATTGGCCCAACCCATAGGAAAATATCATTTTCCATGGAAAACAACTATTTTCCGTGGAAAATAACGACAATCAAACACCCAAATTAAAATTTCAATAAGAAAATTTTTAAAATTCCTTGGAATTTTTTTCCTAGTAAAATAACTCCGTGGAATTAATTTCTTTTCCATATATTTTCCATCTTGCAATCAAACGCGGCCTTAGTGTTTCCATACAAAACTTTGTGTGTGTATGTGTGTGTCTGTTTCGGGAAGGGGTTTGGTATCAAGGGGCTGATGGTCAGAGAATGAAATCCTCTGACAAGAAGTAACAATACCAATACTCAAGGTTTGCACTATTTCGTGGAACTCTCGTCATATATCAAAATTTTATTGTGAAGTTTCCATCCAATTTTGTCACTGATAATAGCATGGTTGTCTTGTCTATGATTCCACTTGTATCTACAGCTAAGGCATCAAATACCATGCCACTCCAAAACTATCATAAAGACAGTGAGGCAGGGCAGTGGATAAATTTTTCCTTACTTCCCATAAAGCTCTCATGGAAAGCTTAGACCTGAACATTCTTATGGCAGTAGAACTGTAGAAGAATGTGGCAAACAAGGGAATAAGGTGAAAGCAAAGGCTATTGGTTATTCATGTAATGTAGCAAATTCAAGCTAAACAAGATAGAAACATGAGGTTTTTGTTCATGAACGCAAAAGTATATTTTCTTCTAGACATCCATAATAGCCATCAAAGCTTATACAAGCAGCGCAATGTTGAGGTCCAAGTCAATTTCAGAAGAGTGGTTATTTTTCAAACATCAACCTGACTACTTGGAACCTATTTTTTACCTCCTGCATTTAGCTAAAATACAAATACTTGCAAACATCAACCTGACTACACAAACTCTCTCTCAAAATTCAAACATCAACCTGACTACTTAAACTATTTTTCAAACATCAAACTGACTAAAAATATTATACGCAACAAGTATGTGTACTTATACTATTAGTGTCTAGGAAGTATGGACACTCCAGTGACTGTGTCATCACCATGTTCAGTCGGACAAGTATTGGACACGATACAAACTCCAAAATACACTAGGAAACACCAAAATTAATCATGTGTATGTGTCGCTACATCCATATCATCTCATATTCGTGTCCGTTGAACATAGTTACTTCGCTATCACAAGTACTGTAAAGCATCTCTAAATCCTTATTTGGATGGAAATTCTCATGACATGCAATATATAGCTACGCAAACCGAGAATTCACCATAAAGAAATTACCAAAACTAACCTTAGAAGCTTGGATGTTGGCATGCTGGACCTTGCTTCCAGACTCCCTCTTCAAAGAATCCTCTGCTCGAGACAAAGTTCCAACAAGCCCGTAAGTAAATTTGGAAATGGTAACAAATTTGTCACCGCTAATATCTACTCAATCCGAAAAAGAATGGACACACCGAAATCAGTGTAGTGCCCGTGAAGAGTCGTGTTGGAAGTGTATTGGACACGATATTGACACACCAA
Organism: Iris pallida; assembly: GCA_029216955.1. NCBI lineage: Eukaryota > Viridiplantae > Streptophyta > Magnoliopsida > Asparagales > Iridaceae > Iris > Iris pallida. Next base: position 22,136,062 of record JANAVB010040619.1, read on the forward strand.
AATACATTAATAACACTCCAAAAGTGGTGTCATGCCCTTGCAAAACAGACTAGATCACTCTGAATTGAACTCCACCACATGGACAAGTAGTCTTGGTGCCAACTGAAGCAACAGCTACTGTCCATGAAACACAGCCACTCCAATAATCAGCACCATGTCCGCATCGAGCAGACACGACACCGACTCGAAATTCGAAATTAAATACGGTCCACCGCCCCAAAACCAATGCTGCGTCCGTGCAACGTAGACTACCGTCTAATCCAAGTTAAAACAGCCTCCTTTCCATATTTTAGTACAGAAAAGTTGAATATTTGCAAGAAAATAAAAGGAAATAGAGAGATCAAAGATGTCAGAATCAGATTGCCGACATTGTCACTAGGAATCAAAATACAGCACATGGACGTTGCCGTGCACCCCTCCATGTCTGTATCGGACACGGCACATACTAAAAAATTTGATATTGTCCTTGTCGCCGTGTCCGCACAGCTTAGACTAAAGCCTGATTGAAGAGAAATGGGGGAGAGATCGGAGATGTCGAGGATCGACAGATTTCCGACATCAAACTTCCTCCCCGATCGAACGATTTCAAAACCCTAGAGAGAGAAAAGAGATAGAGAGAGAGAGAGAGAGAAGATCTCACTGAGAACGAGGACAGGAGCGTGCATTGCTTCTAGAGAGAAGGAAAGGACGATGGCAGCTCGAGAATTGCTGATTTTTTTCACTTCGTCTCTTTTGCTTGCTCTGCTTCGATTCGAAGCGGCTGGACGTATACAGAAGCAAGCAAAAACCCAAACCCTTGGCTTTGCTTAGGGCCTGTTTGAATCGCGGGAGCTCTCCGAAGGTGTGAAAATGACATTTTCCACATGTGTAAATCAGATCATTTTTAATATACTTAGGTGTGAAAATTTGATACCTAGGATTTTGTTCCTATCTTTGGATACCACTTGATAGATCATAGATCCGAGATGTGGTAACCAGAAAAATTATTAGGTGCTCTCGGCTCACCACTGGATGTGCTGAGTGGTGAGTCCGGTCCAATGAACAATGGACATTTGGCAATAACCAATTAACTCCACACTTCCCACATCAGAACCGGAAGATAACGAAAAAGCTAACAAAATCAATAAAATTAAAATTAAAATTAAAATTAACATTAATATTAACAATAAAATTAATATTAATATTAACAATAATATTAACATTAAAATTAATATTAATATTAACATTAACATTAATTTTAATATTAATATTAATATTAATATTAACAGTAATATTCAGATTAACATTAATATTAAATTAAAATTAATATTAATAAATATTAATATTAACATAAATATTAATATTAATATATATTAACATTAATATTAATATTAAGCTAACTTATTAATTGACGTTGGCTTTTATTAGCTTTTTCGTTATTTTCTCCTATCTGGTTCTGATGTGGGAAGTGTGGAGTCCATTGTTCATTGCCAAGTGTCCATTGTTCATTGGACCGGGCTCACCACTCAGCACATCCAGTGGTGAACCGGGAGCACCTAATAATTTCTCGTGGTAACCATAAGAGCATCACAATGAGAGAGTTTCAATTGCTACATTTTGACTTTAGCCAAATTTTGTAGCACTTGAAGGCCACAGTGGACATACTTGAAAATTGCTAGAAAGCTAAGAGACATTCTAGATTTTGAGCTTGTTGTCACGAACTTAGTGTTTTTGCTAGCACTTCGTCCCGTGCGACGCACTGTCTTTTCCCTCAAAGACCCGTGCAAGCCTTCCCAACCCGACTTAGCTAGATCGCTAAGGAAATTAGAATAGTGGAGCAAAGAGGAGACTCCTAAGATTTCTTTATTGAATGGAAAATGCTTACAAGTTTAGGTGGTGAGGAACAAATGAAAGCCCCCCCCCCCCCTTTTATAAGTGCTCAGAGAGCTTTACATGGAAAGTCCTGGAAGGAATATTCCAAGGATTATTCTTTTCTACCATAACTGGAATGGCATATTCCAGGTTTATTCTCTAGCAACAGAAAAGAAAACTTCACGGGCCATACAGAAGCTTCTTGGGCCTCCTAGAACGATCTTGGGCCTTCCGGAGAGATCCACCATCTTCTAGAGCCTTCCGCCATCTTCTAGAATGTTCTGGAAGCTTCTCGCATAACCTTGCTCCGTGAAAAGGTTATGCAACTGGGCCTCGGGCGGGGTGCAACATTTGGGATGTTATATTCTCCTCCACCTAAGGCGTTGACGCCCTCATCAACCATGCTCTCTGAGAAACGCCTGGATCTCGGCTTCGAACTGATGCAGCGTATCAGCACGTTCCCAGCTAGACTCGCCGTAAGGCATGCCCTTCCATTGGATGAGGTACTCCTCATAAGGGGACACGCCTCACCGCCGAATGGTCCTCTTGTCCAGCACGGCTTCCACCTCCTTGTCGAAGGATGTCGTCATGGTCGCCGTCGGTCGCTTCGGAACTCCTCGCTGGGGATCCTCCAAGTCTTCATGGTACGGCTTCAAGCAACTTACATGGAAGACTATATGAATATTCAGCTTAGCGGGGAGTTCAAGCTTGTAAGCCACCTTGCCTACCTTCTTGAGCACGGGGAAGGGGCCTTCATACTTCCGGATTAGTCCTTTGTGCACCTTGCGAAACACCTTGAACTGTTGCGGTTGTAGCTTCACCAGCACCATGTCCCCCTCCTTGTACTCGATCGGCCTTCGCTTCGCGTCAGCCCACTTCTTCATCTTCCTCGCGGCCCTCACCAGAAATGCCTTAGCAATGTCCGTCTTTGCCTTGAAATCTGAAGTAAACTGGTTGGCCGCGGGACTTCTACTCGAGAACCCCGCACTCAGCATGTGCGGGACAAGCGGTTTGCGACCCATCGCCAACTCGAATGGGCTGTCGTGCGACGACTCGCTCCGTTGAAGATTGTAGCAGAACTGAGCGACGTCGAGGTGATGCACTCAATCCCTCTGGTTGGCACTCACAAAGTGCCGCAAGTACTCCTCGAGTAGCGAGTTGACCCGCTCGGTGTGTCCGTCCGTCTGCGGGTAGAAGCTGGTCAAGAAGTGTAAGTCCGTCCCGAGGATTTTGAACACTTCCGTCCAGAACTTTCCCGTGAAGCGGGGATCTCGATCTCTAACAATGTTGACCGGATGCCCCAAAACTTCACCACGTGGCTGATGAACAGTCGTGCGGCCTCCTCTGCTGCGCAGTCCATCGAAGCAGCAATCAAGGTCGCATACTTTGAGAACCGGTCCACCACCACGAGAATGGACCCAAGCGCCCCCACTTTCGGCAGGACGGAGATAAAGTCCATCGATATGCTCTCCCACGATCGACTCGGCACGGAAAGAGGCTCCAGCAGGCCCCCGAGCTTCTGATGGTCCACCCTATCTTGTTGGCACACAAGATAAGTGCGAACATAGTCCTCCACATCCTCGCGCATGCGAGGCCAGTAGTATGCGGCCTCCAGCAGCGCCAAGGTCCGCTTCTTCCCTGGGTGTCCAGCCCACTTCATGTCATGGCACTCCTTGAACAGCTGTCTCCACAAGCCACTCTACCTAGGCACGACCACCTTGTCGCCCTTGGTGTAGAGAAGTCTGTCTTTCAGCTAGAACCTTCTCGTTTTGCCCTCCTTGGCAAGCTTTACTATGGCCTGTGTTAGTGGGTCCTCCATGATAACCACTCGAACACGGTCCAGAATGTCCCCCTTGAGCAAGCACACCGATGCGAGCTCGGCCTTCCTGCTAAGCGCATCGGCCACCTGATTTTTCTTGTCGAGTTTGTACTGCAACTCCATGTCGAACTCGGCTAGAAAATCTTGCCTTCTCGCCTGATTCGGAGACAACTTCTTCTAGGACTGGAAGTAGCTCATGGCAACATTGTCCGTCATGACCACGAACTTGGTGCCGAGAAGGTAGTGCCGCCATGTCCTCAAGCTATGCACGACCGCGATCATTTCCTTCTCTTGCACCGTGTAGCATTGCTCAGTGTCATTCAACTTGCAGCTCTCGAACGCGATGGGGTGCCCTTCCTGCACCAACACCACACCGATGGTGAATTCAGATACGTCTGTGTGCACTTCGAACGCCTTGGAGTAGTTCGGTAGAGATAAGAACGGCTCCTCCATCATAACCCGCTTCAGTGCCTCGATGCCTCCTTGCATCGGGGCGTCCAGCTCCACGCCCGATCCTTTCGCAGCAGATCGGTCAGAGGCGCTACGATGGCGGAATATCCTCGGATGAACCGCCGGTAGTAGTTCGCCAAGCCAAGGAACGATCACAGCTCCGTTGGCCTGGTGGGAGCCTTCCACTCCCAAATGGACTGGACCTTCGCACCATCCATCCTTATCTTGCCATGCCCGATCCAGTGCCCCAAAAACGACACCTCTTCTTGTGCAAATGAGCACTTCTTCCGTTTGACGAAGAGTTCGTTCTCCCCCAGCACTTGGAATACGGTCTTCAAATGCTTGATGTGCTCCTCCATTGTGTTTGAGTACACGACGATATCGTCGAGGTAGACTACGACGAACCGATCTAGGTAGGGGTGGAAGAGCTTGTTCATCAAAGTATAAAAAGTTGCAGGAGCATTTGTTAGACCAAAAGGCATAACTAAAAACTCATATGCGCCATACCTCATGACGCACGCCGTCTTAGCCTCGTCGCCCTTCGCAATCCGGACTTGATAATACCCCGAGCGCAGATCAAGTTTGGAAAAGTATCTCGTGCCTCCCAATTGGTCGAACAAGTCCGCCACCAACGGGATGGAATATTTGTTCTTGACGGTTACCTTATTTAGTGCATGATAGTCGATGCACAAACGAAGGCTTCCGTCCTTCTTCTTCTGGAATAGCAGCAGTGCACCATACGGGGCCTTCGACGGTCTGATGAATCCCGCTTCCAACAGCTCCTTGAGTTATTTCTTCAACTCGTCTAGCTCGGGCGGAACTATGCGATATGGAGCCATGGCGGGCGGCTTCGTGCCCGGCTCTAACTCGATGGCGTAGTCTACCTTCCTCCGCAGAGGTAGCCTCTTTGGCAACTCCTTTGGTATGACGTCCCCGAACTCCACAAGGACGTCATCGATTTCAGGCGGAAGAACCCCCTGTACGGGCGCTTCCTCCATCTTGAGCACCGCAAGGTAGGTCGTCTCTCCTTGTCGCATCCCCTTTTTGAGTTGTAATATGGAGAGAGCCTTCCTCTTCGCAAGCTCGCCTCGTACAGTTGTCACCATGCACGGAGAGCTCTCCTCCATGATCCTGACGACTCCCAGATGTGACATTGGGGCCGTCTTTGCCGAAATGAGGAAGTCCATCACGAGGATCATGTTGAAGTCATCCAGTGGTGCTGTCGTGAGACTGATGACACACGTCCAGTCTTCCACTTGGATCTTCACTCCTTTGGCCACCCCTGTACAGGACGTGCCTCCGAGTTGACTGCCTTTATCGTGCTTGAGTCTTTTTCCAGTACCAGACCCAAGCGTCGGACCTCCGCATCCGAGATAAAGTTGTGGGTTGCCCCTATGTCGACCATCGCCCTGGTGTTGTGGCTGTTGATCTTCACGTCCACGTACATCAGCTCTCGATTCGGGGTCTTGGACACTACCGCCTTGCTCTTCAAAGAATTCAATAGGCGCAGGGCACCCATGTGAGCCCCCTTCTTAGGCTCCTCGTCCTCGGCCTCCTTACCTTGGATCGCGTTCACCCTTTTGCCTTTGTTCGGACAATCTCGTACGAAGTGATTTCCTCCGCACATGAAGCATTCAATCTTCCACTCCGTCGAAGACTTTGCGTACAGCTTGTCCTTCGGCGGGCCTCCTTTTCCATTGTTCTTCTTCGCTCCCCCACCATTGAACTTGGTGGTGGTCTTTTCCTTGGGCTTTGGGGCATCATTTCGTCGATACTCCATCAGCTTCTCGGCTGTCGCAACAGCCGCATTTATATCTGACACATATTGCCTCTATAATTCTTGTGTCGCCCATGGTTGTAGACCCTCCAGGAAGTGGAACAGACGATCCTCTTCGTCCATAGTGGAAATGGAAAGCATCAGGAGGGTGAACTCCGCCACATACTCCTTGACGGATCCGGTGTGTTTGAGTTGTCGGAAACTCTGTCTCACGACGTACTCCACGTTCTTCGGGTAGAATTGAGACTTGATCTCCTTCTTGAGATCCTCCCAAGTCTTGATCGAGCAGAGCCCCTTTTCTACATCGATGCACCTGTATCGCCACCACAGCATAGCATTATCAGAGAAATATAGGGACGCTGTGTTTACCTTGTCGGTCTCATCCTCGATGCGGACCGCCTTTAGGTAGCGCTCGACATTCCAGATGAAGTTATCCACCTCCTTCGCGTCCCGTACGCCAGTGAAGGATTTGGGTTCTGGATACTTCACCCTCTGCGTCAACTCCCTCCTCGGAGTCGGACCACCAGCAATGGCCCTCTCGAGGACCTCCGCAGCTTGGTTTGTAGCTCTTTGCGTAGTTCGGCAATCTTCGCCTTAGTGTCCTTTCGTTCCTCCTCAAACTCGGCCTGCATCTCGCGGAGATGCTCTCGGAACTCTGACATAGCCGTGGCGACGTCCGCCTCCAAACCTTGGGCGAATTCCTTGTGAGCCGCTTGGTTTTGCTCCACTTGAAATTTGACGCCCGTCACGCCTTTCTCCAGCATCTCAATCCGTTCAGCCAACTCGCCAAGAGCCCATTCCATCGACGGTTCTTTGCTCTTGCCCTTCCTCGAGGTCTTCGCCTTCTCCTTAGACGATGCGAGTTGCTCGTTGATGATTGCTTCGGTCGAAGACATGACGGCAATCGAACCTTTGCTCTGACACCACTTGTCACGGACTTAGTATTTTTGCTAGCACTTCGTCCCGTGCGGTGCACTGTCTTTTCCCTTAAAGACCCGTGCAAGCCTTCCCAACCCGACTTAGCTAGATCGCTAAGAAAATTAGAATAGTGGATCAAAGAGGAACTCGTAAGATTTCTTTATTGAATGGAAAATGCTTACAAGTTTAGGTGGTGAGGAACAAATGAAAGCCTCTCCCTTTTATAAGTTCTCAGAGAGCTTTACATGGAAAGTTCTGGAAAGAATATTCCAAGGATTATTCTTTTCTACCATAACTGGAACGGCATATTCCAGGTTTATTCCCTAGCAACAGAAAAAAACTTCACGGGCCATCCAGAAGCTTCTTGGGCCTCCTAGAACGATCTTGGGCCTTCCGGAGAGATCCACCATCTTATAGAGCCTTCTGCTATCTTTTAGAATGTTCTGGAAGCTTTCCGCATAACCTTGGTCCGTGAAAAGGTTATGCAACTGGGCCTCGGGCGGGGTGCAACATTTGGGACGTTACATTGTGCTAGCTCCAATACATTAATTTTTGGGCCCACCAATATTAACCAATTTTACTAAACATGGAAGGAAATAAAGAAGAAAAAATAGGGAGAAAAAATCTTGCCAATCGTGAAGAAAAATAAAAAGGAAAAAGATGGAAGATGTTAATTTAGAGTATTTGTTTGGAAGAAAAATGCTAAGTCTACAACCTCTCTCTCCCACCCCTTACACATGGGTCCCACCTCTCCTCTCACCCTCCTGCTACGTGGGCTCCCCCCGACCCTATCACTTATCCCCTCCTCCAATAGAAGCCCGATACGTGACGATTGTAGGTGGGGTATAAGCATTTGGTCGTTGGCATAGCAAAGCTCTTGTTGGAGTGTACTATTGTGTGCCAATATCAATGAGACACTCCAAAAGTAATGATTTACACAATTTCTAATAATTTGGAGTAGGTGTTTGGAGTGTCTCCACCGTGGATGCTTTAAGTCGACTTATCCCCGTATTAAAATTTACACACAAATAATTATTATTTAAACCCAAAAAATTAACATATAATTAATATTATTAATAAAAGATTATTAAAAAGTGGATGTTTGCATATACTATAAATTTAAACCCATTACTCTACCTAGTAAAAGCACGTGCGTTTTAGTTTTCTTTTTTTTAATCTTATCAAAAAATAATCTAAATATTTAAATTTAAATTAAGATTTACGATATATATATTTATATTTCAATTAAAATTTATAGAAATTAATTAAATTTTAATTATAATTTGTTATGGATATATGTTGATAAAAAGAGAGGATATTCGGTTACAGGGAAGAAAATTAGAGAAAGTTTAAAATTATAATCTTCCATAATTTTTTGTGGATTTAAAATAGGGTATTCGGTTATGCAAAAAAAAAAGTTTTAAACTATATTATTCTGTAATTTTAAAAAAATAAAATGGACCATGATATACATACGGCTTAGACGACTAAATCTTGAGCCATTCGAAGCCTCCTTATATAGTGTAAGATTAAACAAATTATGATTATATTAATTGTAATAATAATTGTCTTAATAAAATATTTTGTCATTTCCCAAGCGAAATATTTCTCTGTCCAAAGTCTTCTTCACACCTTAAAAACATTTCTCCAAGGAATATTTCTTTTTCCATTTCTCCACTTCTTCAAACCTCATTCGCCGTTGCCACAACCTGGTGCTTCTCCCTCTCCTCCGCCGTCGTCCCCTACCTCTCCTCTGTCGTCGACATCACCACGAAGGATCTCTACGACAAGATTGAGTTCCTCGACGTCGATGGGGGTGCGTGGAAGCAGGGGTGGCGAGGAGGATGGCAAAAGGTCGTCAGATCTGGAAACCGCCACCGACCCGCAGCCGGTGGTCTACTTCCGATCAAAGCTGAGATCACCTCCGATCTAGAGTTTCGAGATCAGCCAATGGAGTCGAGGGAGAAGAAGGAAGATCTGATGTTGCTGCTGTCGTAGGGGTAGGTTGGGTGGATCTTCACCGCCTTCGGCCTAGGGGTGATCGTTGTCGACTATCGGTGGGGTTGCCATCTGCGGTAAGCATGGCAGAGAAGAGCACAGTAGTCCACTTGCTGCCCACTCCCCTCACTTCTTGGGTGCAAGTGGAGAGTAGAAAAAAGAGTGGACAGCAAGTGGCATGTGTCAGAGAAATCCTACTTGCAGTACAGTTGCATCCCCTAACCAAACGTTGAAACTCCTACTTTGAAGTGCTCACTTGCAGCCTACTCCCCTCTTTCCAAACAGTCCCTTATAGTAGTTCGCTTTGGCAAATGTTGGGAGCACTACAAAATTTGTTCTATGCATATTCAGGACTATTAAAAAAAATGTAGTTCTTATTATTGTTGAAAGTATTGCTTTTATATATATGAGCTGTCAAAATTTTCAGGATTATTTTGACAGTTCTATTTTTTCAAGTGTTAAAATTTTGGCAGTCATTAATATGTACAGGATTGCGATAGTTTTGGCAGTCCTGGGACGACCAAAAGTGTGTTGTCCCTTAGTAACTTTTGTAGTGCCCATAACATTTGCCTTCTCCTTTTCCAAAATGAAAACACAAAATCAAAAGCAAACATAGCTCGCCAATTTAGGTGTGGTCAAACAAAAAACAAACCTGTCATGCCCCAGAACCAGAATACTGGCAAGTAGGGACGGACCAGGCCAGCTACGTATACCAAAGTACTCCAGTACTCCGAATCAACGTATAAGCTGTATAGATGGGGGTCACTGCTACAAACCAACAGTCAATCCTAGGTCACATAATCCTAGATATCTCAGTCTCAGACAAGAAGTAAGGTACAAGAATATGATCATCGTGCATATAAGACAGTAAAGCGTCCCAAACTATAATATATAGAAGATCATGAAGCTAGTAATACAAAATGAAGAACTAGCAAGTAATACATGATCAGCTCTAGCTGCAGTCTAGAAATATAACATCATGTCTAAGACCGTAGGCCAAATGTCAAGTCCAAAACACGAGCTAAACACGTGCTCGGTGGCTAAATGCCTCAAAAGAATATGTACAAAAAAAGAGTGGGTAAGAGAAAAAACACCCACTCAAGTCCCCTGGTGCTCTGGGTGGTCACCATCGAGTGGAAGGTCCGGAAGATCCTTGGGCTCCTCAACTAAATCTGGTTAATGCAAAACCAGTAGGGTCAGAACCTCAATAGCAAGTACCACAAGGGAAGCCAAACTATAAACTAAAACCAGTATGCAATTTATAACATCTCTAAGATAAAGCAGTAAACGAGACTAGGATAGTAAATTGGTACCACAGTGTTTACGAAAGAAAACTGGGACATGCAAGAAGGATAGCAAGTGAATACATAGAATAAACTGGACATGTGAGCATATGGTGAAGCCGAGCATATAGTAGGAAGAATAGCATGTAAGGAATGACAGGAAGCTAAGTACTGTAATAAGATAAACTGGAGCAAGACTAGATTAGACATGATTGGACTCCATCCATCAATCACGGCCAAGCAATGAGTACGACTTGATACTTTAGCTAACTAGGGTTAGCACAATTCTAATTACTAACACATGCAAGTTTGATAAATCCAATTCCAGTTACCTGCCTGCTGCTACCTGAATGATCCAAGCTAAAAGAAAAACAAGTATAGCAGACACACTGTAGTAAGATACATGTGTCCTAGAGAAGTGCCCCACTCGATGGTGTGCTGGAAGAGTGCTCATCATGATAGATAGCTCCAAATCCCATGTATATATATATATATATATATATATATATATATATATATATATATATATATATATATATATATATATATATATATATATATATATATATATATATATATATATATAAGACCAAGACCAAAGGGGCAACAGGTAATCGGGAAAGTCTCCAATGATCTAGGTAATCAAGCGAGTTGTTTAGTCTTTAACATTTTCTTGTTGGATTCTGGGTGTGGCATTCCGCAGAATCCATCCTAGACATGAGGCATGCAAGACTAGACAAGACAAACAAGATTGTGCACTATAACAAGCCACAACAAGACATGACAATATCAAGACAAGAGTGCGCTACGACGAGCTACTATCAAGGAGCTAGACATGTACTAGAATCAAGAGTGCGCCATGATAGACCACTATCGTGTAAACAAGAAGGACATGTATCATGAGTGCGCCATGACGGGCCACTATCTAGTAAACAAGAAGGCATGGCAACAATAATCATAGCTTGTAAGAAAGAATCTATCAAAAGACATATCATGGCATGTGGGAAAGAATAATTAAAGCTAAGTACATTTCATAGAAAAATAATTGAAGCTAGTATCAAGTGTATATAGGGTGTACAATCATTTTCTAACCATGCAAGATCAGCTTATTATGTTAAGAAATCATTATAGTCGAAAAAAATATCAAAAACGAAAAAAAAACGGGCAGAAACGGGCAAAAACAGACTAAAACGGCATACCGGCGGTATACGATGGCATACCGACGGTATTCCGGCCTAAAGACAAAAAGTTTCTGGTACAAAAATTGGCATACCGTCGGTATACCGATCTTCCAAACAGTAACAAAATCAAGATTTTTTCCAAAACTTGTTTCGGCCATAAAAACTTCGTTTTAAATCGAAATTCGGATTTTTAAAAGTCAAAATTGCATATAATTGAATTTCCTACAACATAAAAGTATTAGTTTTCAAAATCAAAACATTTGATAGATTAATACCTCAAAATACTCCCAAAAATAGGTCCTCGGGATACTGAAACGAGTCCCGATATCCACCAAACTCAAAATCTATGGTATACAAACTAGGTAATGACCTCATATATGTATATGTGACCAAGATCCATGATGGTAACACTAATATCACTTTTGATACCAAGTTTTTTTACTAAATTAATATTGGGTTTTAACAGAAAATCAAAACCTTGCTTAAACAAATTTTGGAAACATGCATAGATACGAGAATCATAAGGAAAACATATTTAACAAAATAAGTTTAGGAAAATTCTAAGCATTTAATACCAAGGAAAACAAAAATGATAATAAGATACTATTGTTCAAGAATTTGGGAAGATGTACTTGCCTAGGTTAAGCTCCAAGCCTAATCTTCTACTCCACCACCAAGAGGGGTACGAAACCACACTCTAGACCTCAAAGCAAAGCTCTTAGCAAGCTCCAAAGGAAAAGAAGGAAAGAAGAAATGAAGAGAGAGTAAAAAAAATAAAAATAGAGAGGAGAGAGAAAATAAAATGGTATATATATAATGGAAAATTAATCTTAGCCGTTGGATCATGATCCATGTCAAAATCTAAGTCAATCATGGCCATCCAAACAAAACCAAATATCCATTGGATAATAGGGTGCATCTATACTATTCACAAAAATATCTAAATACTATTCACAAAAATATTCGAAACACTATTCATGAAAATATCCGAAACACTATTTATGAAAATATCTGAAATCAGAAATATCTAAAGTGTAAAAAATCTGTCCGGACGGTATGCCGTCGGTATACATCGGTATACCGGCGGTATGCCGATCAAGGAGAAAATCTATAGTTTTGGAAAAAATTTAAAGCATTCTGAAAACAAAAAAAAATACGAAATATACTGTAAAATACGTATCCGTATATAAATACCGATACTGTGAGACGAGTCTCACAACTCTTTCCTCCTTAGAAAAATTCCGTCCTCGAAATTTCCTAAAGGTAACCAAAAGTAAGCAAGAAATCCAAGAAAACATGCTATCAGGATCAAGATGGGAAACTCATAAAGCATGAAATCCAACTAGAGTAATGTACAAAAAATGTAAAAGCAATTTAAACATACGTAAACAACAACATCATGTATTCCTACAATCACACTCAAAAGGTAGAACATAGATATATGAAAATGTATACCTCACGAGTCAAACAGATACGGGTAACGAGCTCGAATATCATCCTCGTGCTCCCAAGTCGACTCGCCCGGTGAGTGATGATCCCAAGAAACACGAACTAATCGGATAGTTCGGTTCTTGAGAATCTTCTCCCTCCGATCCAAAATGGATATGTGTAACATCCAGTTTTCCAGATGAGAGTAATTTTAAAATTTTGTAATTATAATTATTAATTATTGATATTTATTTTATATTATAATTTTTGGTGATTTTTAATAATTTTTAAACTATTTAAAAACTGGTTTAAGTCATGACTTGTGATTTTGATGTGCTGCCAGTGAAACTCTAGAGACTGCATGACCTAGAGCCTACCATGTCATTAGGATGATTTAATTAACATTTTAGCCTAGGGGTAATTTGATCATTTTAACTTATTTGAATTATTTGATGATTTATTGAATTGGTGAATTCTAGTTGACTTTGACTTGTTGAGACCTAGTGGACTAGCCTAGAAGCTAACCCTAGCCATGATGACCCTAGTATAACTTAGGTTAACCTACTTTTAGTCATTAGAAACTAATTTTGGATTAGGAGGATTAATTTAGGTAAATTTAAGTCATGGCTTGTGGGTTCATGAAATGACTTATGGCTTAATGATTTAATTGATCATGACTTAAGCCCATGGGCCATTTAGTAAACCCTAACCCTAATTATTGAGCTTTTGACCAGCCACATAGGTATCCCCACCCTATATAAACACTTATTGATTAGGGCTTGCCTCTTTTATTTCATTCTAACACTTGGAGAAAGAAAAGGTATTTTTCCCCTTTCCAAAAATCTCCATAAATCCATTTTAATTCTTTTTTAATCCTAGTCTTTTGCATTAGGTTCTAAATTCTGTGTATTTATTATTTCTGGAGGTAAATCTCAGTTTTGGGTTCATTTGGAGAATTTGGTCATCAAGAGGAACACCCCCCATTTGGAGTTTTTCCATACAATTTGCACCTATAGATAAAACCCTTTAAATTGCATTATTATTTTGATTTCTTTGTATATTAGGCTAGGTTTAGGAGTCCCCTAGCTGTACCTCGAATTTGGGCGGATTTTGTGTCCATTTAGTGTCTGTATCGGATACGTGTCATAGGGTATGTAAGGTGTTCGACGAAATGCCTCTAAGGATTTTATTTTCAATTTTTGCTAAACTAATTACATGATTTTGAAGCTCTTAATATGTAGATTAATTGTGTTGAACACTGAGCACATTTCTGTGGAGAATTCGTATCCAAATCGGACACGCATTGCCGCACGACACTGCGCACTGGCCTCGTGCGGCTGCCCTGCTGTTCGGGTGCCATTGCGGACACGACACGGCGACTCAGGTCACCAAATTTTGTGGACATGTTGCCCTAGTGACTGACACGACACTTATAAATTTTCACGGGTTCTCGATGTGTGTGCACGAAGAAATTTGACCTGCACTGACTTTGTACAGTGCTGTGCATACTAGTTTTGACCCACTGATACGCTGTTCGACACGACACCACAGTCCACGTGGACACATATCAGGCCCCTAGACACCTAAACCTATAACTGGCGAACCCCTAGACACGACCACGAGGTGTCTCGTGTCATGTGTCGTGTCCTGGACCGACTGGCACACGTGCACGAGGCTGCCTGCACGTTTTAAGTGTCTGTGTGCGTTCTCTTTGTTAGGATACGTTCGTGTCCAGTTTTTGGACACGAAATCTACACTAAGACACTTGTACATATGTGACTCTTCTTTGTTAGGAACTGACTTAGGTTTTCACATGGTTTTAATATTCGAAATTCGAATTTTCAGTGTTTGCACGATTTACTGATACATGCTGATACCATGTGTCTTTTTCAAAATTCCTGAATTGATTTCATTTTAAAACTGTTTTAAATGATGTTTTAGATTGCCACATTGATTCCTACATGTGTATTACTTAAGGGTTGGTTTGGGGATTTTATTGATGATTAGTTTTCAGTTTGTTTTGGCTCTAGGAGTTGCAATAAACTGTTAAAACTGAATACACAGTTTTGATACTGTTTTGAACAACCCTGTGGCATGCTACACACACACACACTCAGGTTGACACTGTCAAACACACACACACTCTCCTAGCTACAATACCATGTTCACTCACTCTGATGCACACACACACTCACATTGAACCTGAACATTAACCCATGTAAACTGAAATCTGGGACACTCCCTACTTGCATACGCACACATTGCTCTAACACATTGTCATTCCTGACACCCACACCACTTTAACACTCTTTGTACACAAATGACACCTTGTAACACATACATAGAGCAGCCCCTATTTCCTTTTTTCTGTGCACAGTAGACCACCCTTTTTTTTGATATGTGTGTGTAATTTACATTCTCTGATATGGTATATAGATGGTATTATATGTCAATTTGAGTGAGAATATCTGAGTTTGATTAGTAGAGGATGAGTTAGTGTTTGGGGATGATACATGTTCAGAGAAGTCCATATCAGATAGTTTTCATGTTGTAGAGATGCTAAGTTATTTTGTTCCTGTGTTGATGACTGATTTTTGGGTTGGCTTGAGCCTTGGCATGGCATAGAGAAGCCATAGGACAGTAGCAGCAGTATGCTGCAGTAGCAGCAATAGCAGGGCCCTAGCCACTGGCCAGTGCCTAGAGTTTCGTGTATGAGGTCAGTGGCAAGGCCTTGATCCTGGGTTCAACTTGAGTATCAAGGAAATTCCCTCACTGCATGAGCATAACTGCCCATATGCACCTCCCCATTAGTTCTGTTCAGTTTACATTTATATATATATGTGTGTATGAGAGGAGAGGTAAAGGATGTTGAGTAAGGGTAAGAGTGTTTGAGGGAAATGGTGAAGGGAGTGAGAGCATATGAGAAATTAGTGGTTAGGTTGTGAGTGATATAGGATAGATTTTTGAGTTTATATATATATTATAGGTTATAGATACTTGTGGGTTAGGCATATGTACATGGGTTATTATATGTGTTATATGAGGGTATACATGTTAGGCTAAGAGTAAAGGATAAGGCATCCTATATGATATATAGTGTATATTGGGTTAGGACATTATACATATATGCATAAGTTATGTGGGTTGCCTAGAGTAGGTTGATAAACTTGTAATATGGATGGTTGTGGTTAGATGAGTTACAGTAAATTGGTTATGTGTTAATGGTGTTTGATTTGAGTTTAGCTTAGAGGTAGAGTTGACTTGACTAGAGAGTTGACCCATAGTCTAGTATTGACCTACCTTGAGTAGACAGTTAACCAAGTTAGCTTAGATGTTGACCAAACCCTAGATAGACAGTTGACCAAGGTTTGACTCAATAGTTCAGGATTGACTAGATGTTGACTCAGGTTTGACCCAGAGTTGACCAAGTTTGACTTGGACCTAGTTTGACCTTGACAGTTGACCAGGTTTGACTTAGAGTTGACTTTGACCTAGATTGGCCTAGAAATCATGTAGATTGCATCGTAGACTTCATCTGTCTTATTTTAAACACATTATAACCTGTACTGCTCTATTTAGGACATTGTGACTCCGGTGCAGACATCTGACATTACACTACTCTTTTCAGAGTATCAGGCGAGTACATTCTCTGATAGTTCTCTCATTTAATTGTCAATTACTGTACTTCGATTATAGTTAGTTTTATGTGATTCTCTGTTACAACACGTATGGATATCTCTGGATTCATGTATGCGACACACATACCTTACTTATCTGGCCTCTATTACTGGAATCACTGGAATCATTCCGGAATCTATTTCTAGAATCATCATATTTTGGCTGGACTCATCTCGATTTTCGTGTCGAATTCTAGATTCATTTGTATTACGGGGCGGGGAAATATTGAGTAAGACATGTAGACATACCCCAAATCTGAAATCTTTCAACTGGAATCTACTGGAAGCATAGCCATCTCTCGTCTGATCAGTGAGAGATGTGCCTGATTACCTACAGCCGTTTACATGTCGATCTCGGTATTTTAAAACACACTGTTAGAATAGTTGGACTCTCATGGATTCTTGATCACTACCTAGAATCATCTTGTACTGGATTCATCTTGTATTAGATTCATCTCGTACTGGACTTATAGTAGTTTCACACTTGTTTTGTATTTGCTGTCTGGACTTATTATGTTACTTTAGTTCAGCTAGATTTATTTTATAGTCTTTATTGCCATCATTCTTCTCTTGTTTTAGTTACTTTACTTTCCTTGTATCTTACTGCTTCTCTATACTATCACCTAAATATAAACTGCCATATTCATCAATAAAACTGTTTATAACTGCTTTATAGTTCTCTGTCATTACTTGGGTTTTCTTGATGAGTTGTACTCGTTCTCGTCCTAACTGGACCTGTTGTAAATTTTACAGATGATTGCCCTGAGGACACATGCCCTACATATTACTAACCAGGAGATGGCTTAGCTACCTATGGCCCCGACACTCAGGAGTGATCGGGAGATTAGCTAGTTGTTTTGTTTAGCTTTCATGTTTTAGAACTGGAGTTGTATATAAGTTGAGTTTTGTAGTTGAGATTGTCTGAGATTATATTATTTAGTTGTTGGTTTTATTTCTGTTATTTAGTCTTAGTTATAATCTTCTGTGTTATCATATCGTGCTTAGATTGTGATCGAGATTACATTATATCTATACTTGTCCTCCGTTCGGAGTTGATATATTGACAAGTACATTATATAATTGCGTGATTGGTTGGTTAGATAGTGATCTAGAACAGCGTTCTACCGCCGACACTACGGTGTAGGTTGGGCGTTGTTACGTGCTCGTACCCTCACAGTGGGTGCAGGTCGTGACACGTTTTTAGTGGTGGCCCATGCAGGTCGAGAGTCGCATTAGTACGATATCGTGGTAGTACGGCGATTTAGTTGTACTGCCTCAAGCCTGCGATAGGATTGAGAGATAGGCATTAACGGAGAGGCGCTCAATCACAGTTAGGAAAAAAATTCTGTTTCAATTCATACCATCTATACATTTTGCTGATTGTCTTCTTTGAAATTAACTATCCTTCCTTGATTTATCGTTTTTTGTCACGACCCGCACCCTAGAGTTAGGGTACAAGAACGTAACGACGCCCAGCCTACGCCGCAGTGTCGGCGGTAGAACGCTGTCCTAGGTCTCAATGTATCTAACAGTATAAGACTAAACAGTTTATACTCCCCGAATGGGGGTGACATAGCAGAATGTAAACTCAATCACATCTAAGGTAGAGCATAAAGGAAGATAGATAAAACATAAAATCGAAAAGAGATACAACAGATAGAAGTCTAAGTGTCTAAGATACAAACTCAGAATACATCTCAAAACTCAAATACAGTAATCCATAAATACAACTCAAGATGACTGAAAATAAACTATAAGCAAAAACCCTAGCTATCATGCAACCTCTACTGTCTCCTCTAGGCTAGCAGGCAACCTCCAGGCTATCTGTAAAATTTATCAACGGGTCCAGTCAGAACTGGAACGAGCACAGTACATCTCAACAGATCATAGCAGGTTAGAAAATATAATCATGCAGTAAAGTAAGATACATGATCTGAAGGAAATACAGTATGTAAACAGAGAAAGAGAACTGTAATAGAAATATCTACTATAAGTAGAGAGCTAACAGTGGCTAGTGAGTCAGAGTACAATATAAACATGTGAATGTCATAGGAGATTCTGGAAACTATACTATGGAGTGATTCTGGGAACTACACTACTTGGATATTATTCACATGTCTACTTCTACTCTTCCGTACCCCCAATCAATACACAAGGATCCAACCAGGTTATGTTATGATTCCATGTGAAGGCCCACAAGGAGTGATACATGGATAGCCCATAAATGGGTGATTCTGGGAATGTCCATAATGGGGTGATTCTGGAAATGCCCATAAATAGGTGATTCTGGGAATGCCCATAAATGGGTAATTCTGGAAAGACTCTGTGATCATGGGAGTACATGTCACAAGTGATCGAAGAACCGTGAAGCATAGTGATACACCATGTAAATGAAACGCACAGAACATGTAATATACGATGCTCCCTGAGGGGATAACATCTCAAGAATGGATCCATATAGTACTTTTAACTCCCCTTCTCGATTTTTTTCGAAATATTTTAATATTATTTATTTTATTGGTATGATCGTGCTGTATCCCGTATTGCTGATCTAAAATATTTTTCTATGTATTCTTGATTTAATAATATAAATATTATTTCAATGAGAACCAGTGACGTTGGTATAAACCATTATGGATTTATTGAATTTCGTTATCAATATTATCATTTTATTTTATTATCATTATTATTGGGGATAATATTATATAAAATTTATTTTATAATTGCGGGTTACATTATTTGTCAAATAAATATATATTTGGTTTAATTACAGCGTCATTAGATGTATCATTATTAAGGTTATTATTGTGGTTGTTAAATAAATAGCTTATCTATTATTAATAGCTACTGGTATTTTATCAAAGATATATATATATAGTATGAGCGCGTATGTATGAATGAATATATATATAGGTGAATACTTATATATATAAATAGTATAGTATGAGTGTATGTGAATATGAATATATAGGAAAATATGTTATATATATATATATGAATAAATATATAGATATATATATCTATATGTGTGTGTATATACGTATATATAAGCTTGTAAGTTTATATATATAATGTTTATATTATATAATAACTTATTACATTATGTAATAACTTAAAGCCCAAGCCCTTTCCCCTCGGCCCAGCTACTAACAGCTTGACTGGTGGCCCTTAAGCCATCTTCCTCTACTAGATTTCATTCCAAATTAGAAGAGTAATGGTATGGCTAATATTGTAATTGAGCTTTGAGAGGGTAATATATGTCTATTAATAGCAACCCATTCCCAGATTTCCTCAGCCCAGGCCCAAACGAATTCCCATCCGAGCCTTAGCTGAACTTAGCAGCTAAGCCACATGCTTCCCCAAACAGAGAACCCCCTGCTACGAGCCCAGCCCGACAGGGCATTCCCCCACATCTCCTAGACCCGGCCCACAACAAGGGAATCCCAGCCCTTCCCAAACAGGCCGGCCCGAACAACTATTGCTCCCCCGCCCCAGCACAGGGAAGGCCGACTCCCTGTACAATTGAACACCCGAGCGAGCGTGTATATATATGGAAAGATCGAGGGAGGAGGAATTAAGCATCGAAACCCTAAACCTTCGAATGCCGCGCGCCAACATCCCTGGGCGTACCACCCCGCGTGCGCGCCGCCCTGGGCCACCGCGCACGGCCGCGCAGGCCACGGCAGGCCGGAGCGCCGCCTGGATTCAGTTGCGGTTGACCAAAGCGGACGCAGCAGCAGCAGCTCGAAGAGGACGATTTCGTGTCTATCCTTCTCGACAACCACTCGATCGTCTTGCGATCTTCTTTCTCTGGTATGAAGTTCACATGTTCGTCTTTAATTCCCTTCAAACACTTCGCGTCGAGACGCACCATGCTGTCCTAAAACTCGACACAAAGTCGAGAGAAAACAGTCCAAAACAAGACAGATTTCTTAGTCCAGGGACCCATTTTTTGAAGGCAACTCCTAGCCGAACCATCGCCAGTTTAGAAAATCTACTTAGAGACACTAATAGACAACATATACGGCAGTAAAACCCTCTTTATTGATTTCAATTTCATCAAGTAAGTGTAGAGTTATTCGATTCTAAAAACCGAGGAAAAACTGTTAAAACTGTTTTCGAAAATTAGAAAATTGATCCACACGACGTGCGTCACGCCAAACCGGACGACGTGGTCGCGCACCGAAGACATCGAAAGCTGCGTAACAGCTTCGTGGTCGTGTGGGCTTTGGCAGAATTCAAATTGGTCGCGTGTGCGCGACGAATTCGACGCGTATCCGTCGAAATCGCCCCGTATCCGTCTAATGTAAATTCAGTCATAACTTTGTACACGTTCGTCAGATCGAGACGAAACTTGCGCCAGCAGGACCGTATCATTTTTCTGGTCCTGTATGTCAAGTTTGGTCCGATTCTGAGACCGTTGATAAAATCACCGTTTTGCGGGCCCCACGGTCCCACTCAACGGGCGATTTTGTGCACGGCCCGCCGGAATCCAACTCTGGACATACGGTTGGGTTCGTATCGAAAAACTGGATCCGTAGACATGTAGTTTGACGACTTTAGAGACCGTTGACTCTGGCACGCTTTTCGGTGCAAAGCGGGTCCAACGGCGGACATCGTTTTTGCCCGAAATTACCGTTTTGCCCCTGTGTCCAGAATTGGACTTAAGGACAGGCAATCCTAGCTAATTTGACTATTCTGAGAACGTTGGTACTATTTATTTCAGCATCCGGAGACTTCTGCATGCGTTGATTGATTGTGGCTCATTGTGTGGTATAGTATTGGTTTCTCCAGCTAAGGACCTCAGGCAAGTGCACTTTCTGATTGCTTTCCGATTCATAGTAGTCTTTTCATTTCATGTCTATACATATATCTTGCTGCTTGTTGACACGCTCGTCACACGGAGTAGTCGGGAGGGAAAATATCTTAGTAGACATGTGGACTACCCAGAAAATACCCCAAGATGTCTATTCGTGAACAATAGCATCTGCACACGGCACGTGTAGATGCCGGATTTACCCCCTAGCCGTTCACATGTCAAAAATGATATTTTACACCACCTAGATAGATGTCTTTTATTAGTTTTTCCTTGTTTACTTCTCTATCGTGCTATGTCATCAGTTTTTCTTACAGCTTTCATATCTCATATGCTATTTTCATGTCTTGTTAATTCTATTGTGTTTTGCATTGCCGTCGGTTTGTGTACTTGTTCCAATCCTGACTGGATAACCAACATTTTTCAGGTTTAGCCGCGATCATTCTTAGCACTGGGAGACTTGGGTATGCTGAGGCCAACCTAGAAGTAGATAGCCATTGTATCATTTCATTAATTATAAAACTTTGTATTTTCCTTTAAATATAAATGTTGTAACTGTTGTAATAAATTAGAAATGTGAATGAGCAGCAATTGTTATTTTCTTGAGCATTTATTCCTTGCGGGCTTGACAGCGTTCTACCGCCGACTCTGCGGCGTAGGCTGGCTTGGACACGTCTCGTATCCGAAAAGCGGGTGCGGGTCGTGACAAGTTTTTGTGGTGGCCCATGCAGGTCAGTTTTCGCAAAAGATTGCGAACTCGTGATGGTACGTTAGTCGTACTATTACGAGCCTGCGCCTAAGAAATGCTCATTCACAATTAGGATTAAAATGAATTAGAAGAATAACTAGGACTAGGAGTCCCTTGTTCAAATTGACCGTTGGGTAGTTAAGGATGCTAGATAGGCCATACAATTTAGAAATTTTTTTGATTGCTTGCTAGAACCCTATAGGTACATTCTTACCTTGATATGACGATATGACCCCATGTGGATATACTATTCGCTTGCTATGTTAGGCTTACCTAGAATTAAAGTTTTAACCTTGATGAACTGTCTAAATTTCTTTTGCTTTATTAGATATAAATCTTATATCATAAGTTAGAATTGCCTATTTTAAAATTCTTTTTTGCTGTAAGGAGTTAGTTTATAATTTTTGATTCTATTATTTGTGTATAAATTTCGAGTTGGATTTTGATTCTCACAAAACTCGAACTACTTATTTCCTCCTTTTAAAAATCTTGCAAACTTTTATTTTGACTATCTTGACCAACGCTGCTATTACAGCCTAGTTTTTTTTTTGCAAGCTTACTCTTTTATCGAGCTTGATTCAAGACATATGTTTATTGGGGACGCCCGCTAACATATTGTCTAATCAGAATCATTGTATCACGGCCTGATCAACCATGATGCTTTTGGTTCGCTCTTCATCTATTTACCCTACGTAGATTGAGATATAGATGTCTCTAGGATCTCATCCGCGACTGCTTTGACAATTCCTCTTGAATTAAACATTCGTCTTTGAATCATGTAATTGTGTTCCGTGACATCCCTCTTGATCCCTTTACTGTTTTTGCCTTTCACTAATTGGAAAGACGAAAATTCGTAACTGATAGATAGGAGAGGATCCTAGATGCCATACGCCTAGATATCTATTGGCAGAAATATTGGTCACAAGTAGAAGATTATATGATTTTGGTGATCTGTGTTTCAAGGGAGTAGTGTGACCTAAGGTGGGTAGAAGTCCTCGAGATTTCGTAGTTACAAAATTGCTAGGGGAAGGTTGTAAACTACTTTGAGGAATTAAATTTAAAGAGATTTAGATAATAGTAGACTTCCTTTTGAATTTTTAGGAATAATTAGAAATTAGAATTTCGAGGACGAAATTATTTTAAGGTGGGTAGATTTGTAACTCCCCTTCTCGATTTTTTTCGAAATATTTTAATATTATTTATTTTATTGGTATGATCGTGCTGTATCCCGTATTGCTGATCTAAAATATTTTTCTATGTATTCTTGATTTAATAATATAAATATTATTTCAATGAGAACCAGTGACGTTGGTATAAACCATTATGGATTTATTGAATTTCGTTATCAATATTATCATTTTATTTTATTATCATTATTATTGGGGATAATATTATATAAAATTTATTTTATAATTGCGGGTTACATTATTTGTCAAATAAATATATATTTGGTTTAATTACAGCGTCATTAGATGTATCATTATTAAGGTTATTATTGTGGTTGTTAAATAAATAGCTTATCTATTATTAATAGCTACTGGTATTTTATCAAAGATATATATATATAGTATGAGCGCGTATGTATGAATGAATATATATATAGGTGAATACTTATATATATAAATAGTATAGTATGAGTGTATGTGAATATGAATATATAGGAAAATATGTTATATATATATATGAATAAATATATAGATATATATATCTATATGTGTGTGTATATACGTATATATAAGCTTGTAAGTTTATATATATAATGTTTATATTATATAATAACTTATTACATTATGTAATAACTTAAAGCCCAAGCCCTTTCCCCTCGGCCCAGCTACTAACAGCTTGACTGGTGGCCCTTAAGCCATCTTCCTCTACTAGATTTCATTCCAAATTAGAAGAGTAATGGTATGGTTAATATTGTAATTGAGCTTTGAGAGGGTAATATATGTCTATTAATAGCAACCCATTCCCAGATTTCCTCAGCCCAGGCCCAAACGAATTCCCACCCGAGCCTTAGCTGAACTTAGCAGCTAAGCCACATGCTTCCCCAAACAGAGAACCCCCTGCTACGAGCCCAGCCCGACAGGGCATTCCCCCACATCTCCTAGACCCGGCCCACAACAAGGGAATCCCAGCCCTTCCCAAACAGGTCGGCCCGAACAACTATTGCTCCCCCGCCCCAGCACAGGGAAGGCCGACTCCCTGTACAATTGAACACCCGAGCGAGCGTGTATATATATGGAAAGATCGAGGGAGGAGGAATTAAGCATCGAAACCCTAAACCTTCGAACGCCGTGCGCCAACATCCCTGGGCGTACCACCCCGCGCGCGTGCCGCCCTGGGCCACCGCGCGCGGCCGCGCAGGCCACGGCAGGCCGGAGCGCCGCCTGGATTCAGTTGCGGTTGACCAAAGCGGACGCAGCAGCAGCAGCTCGAAGAGGACGATTTCGTGGCTATCCTTCTCGACAACCACTCGATCGTCTTGCGATCTTCTTTCTCTGGTATGAAGTTCACATGTTCGTCTTTAATTCCCTTCAAACACTTCGCGTCGAGACGCACCATGCTGTCCTAAAACTCGACACAAAGTCGAGAGAAAACAGTCCAAAACAAGACAGATTTCTTAGTCCAGGGACCCGTTTTTTGAAGGCAACTCCTAGCCGAACCATCGCCAGTTTAGAAAATCTACTTAGAGACACTAATAGACAACATATACGGCAGTAAAACCCTCTTTATTGATTTCAATTTCATCAAGTAAGTGTAGAGTTATTCGATTCTAAAAACCGAGGAAAAACTGTTAAAACTGTTTTCGAAAATTAGAAAATTGATCCACACGACGTGCGTCACGCCAAACCGGACGACGTGGTCGCGCACCGAAGACATCGAAAGCTGCGTAACAGCTTCGTGGTCGTGTGGGCTTTGGCGGAATTCAAATTGGTCGCGTGTGCGCGACGAATTCGACGCGTATCCGTCGAAATCGCCCCGTATCCGTCCAATGCAAATTCAGTCATAACTTTGTGCACGTTCGTCAGATCGAGACAAAACTTGCGCCAGCAGGACCGTATCATTTTTCTGGTCCTGTATGTCAAGTTTGGTCCGATTCTGAGACCGTTGATAAAATCACCGTTTTGCGGGCCCCACGGTCCCACTCAACGGGCGATTTTGTGCACGGCCCGCCGGAATCCAACTCTGGACATACGGTTGGGTTCGTATCAGAAAACTGGATCCGTAGACATGTAGTTTGACGACTTTAGAGACCGTTGACTCTGGCACGCTTTTCGGTGCAAAGCGGGTCCAACGGCGGACATCATTTTTGCCCGAAATTACCGTTTTGCCCCTGTGTCCAGAATTGGACTTAAGGACAGACAATCCTAGCTAATTTGACTATTCTGAGAACGTTGGTACTATTTATTTCAGCATCCGGAGACTTTTGCATGCGTTGATTGATTGTGGCTCATTGTGTGGTATAGTATTGGTTTCTCCAGCTAAGGACCTCAGGCAAGTGCACTTTCTGATTGCTTTCCGATTCATAGTAGTCTTTTCATTTCATGTCTATACATATATCTTGCTGCTTGTTGACACGCTCGTCACACGGAGTAGTCGGGAGGGAAAATATCTTAGTAGACATGTGGACTACCCATAAAATACCCCAAGATGTCTATTCGTGAACAATAGCATCTGCACACGGCACGTGTAGATGCCGGATTTACCCCTAGCCATTTACATGTCGAAAATGATATTCTACACCACCTAGATAGATGTCTTTTATTAGTTTTTCCTTGTTTACTTCTCTATCGTGCTATGTCATCAGTTTTTCTTACAGCTTTCATATCTCATATGCTATTTTCATGTCTTGTTAATTCTATTGTGTTTTGCATTGCCGTCAGTTTGTGTACTTGTTCCAATCCTGACTGGATAACCAACATTTTTCAGGTTTAGCCGCGATCATTCTTAGCACTGGGAGACTTGGGTATGCTGAGGCCAACCTAGAAGTAGATAGCCATTGTATCATTTCATTAATTATAAAACTTTATATTTTCCTTTAAATATAAATGTTGTAACTGTTGTAATAAATTAGAAATGTGAATGAGCAGCAATTGTTATTTTCTTCAGCATTTATTCCTTGCGGGCTTGACAGCGTTCTACCGCCGACTCTGCGGCGTAGGCTGGCTTGGACACGTCTCGTATCCGAAAAGCGGGTGCGGGTCGTGACAGTACTAATCTGTGTTACCAACGTGACAGCATCAAGTATAGTAATCTAAAGCAGGAAAATAATTCTAACAGGATATGAAATGATCAGAGAATATACTCGCCTGATATCTGAATGTCCAAGATAAAGATACTGTCCGAGGAGAGGTGTCTGGCTCCTAATTAGAACAGCACAAGTCACAACATGTCCAGAAGGGTAATATAAAACACTACAATGCATTCTACATGAATCTTGGTCAAACTAGGCCAAAGTCAATACTTGGTCAACTGTACTAGTCAAACTAGGTCATGTCCTAACCCAGCAAGTCTTACTAGGCCTAACCAAGACTATCCTAGCAAGCACACATCAATACAACGCTATACAAGCCAATATACACCCAACTCTATATAGCATGCAATTATTCAATACTCAAATAGGCAAGAATTCACATTGGATATACACTAGGTAATCTATTACTTAAGCTATATATGTCTACACATATATACACATGCATATATTGGTATTCAACATTAGGTCTATAATCATGGCATTTCAAATGGTTATATAA
The DNA here is from genome assembly GCA_029216955.1 of Iris pallida. Lineage (NCBI taxonomy): Eukaryota > Viridiplantae > Streptophyta > Magnoliopsida > Asparagales > Iridaceae > Iris > Iris pallida. The sequence goes on from JANAVB010040619.1 coordinate 22,162,762, forward strand.
ACTTATATATTACAACACAATATGCTAACATATATATAATATACATACATAGCTAAGTTAACTATATTCATAAATACTTATTTAAGAGGCTATGTGTGTGTATGTGAACATGGCAAAAGGGCAAGTGAGGGTTAAATGGGCATACATAGTGTATACATATCAAAGAGTGTCAAAGTGTAAGTGAACAATGTGTCAAGTGTGATAGTGTCAACATAGTGTAAGGGGGTACATGAGGTAATATAGGATTTGTGTTAACATAGAACATTACATCTCATTAACTTGTATATTGCATACATTACATCTATTATTACATTACATTCATGCTTGCATTCATTCATCATTCATTTATTCTCTTGCACCACTATATACACCATACATTACATACTATGGAACCTACATATTCATTACAAGCCATACTTATACATGCTTACATTAGATAGGATACTTACACCTCATACATCATTTATTTAAACATTTACTCATGCTTGCATTTTCTATTTAATTACATAATGTATATACATTAACATGGATTAAAATCAAATAGAACATTACATTACACACAAGGGTGCACAAAATGCATATGCCGAATAGTAACTCCTACTAATAATCAATACTGTACCATCTCAGCATGAATTAAAATCTAGGATTAAATTATGTTATAGATCTATGTGTTAGCTTTCCGAAAATTTAAACGGATCGCGTTTTCGTTTCCGGAAACTCCCGGAATCGCAAAAACACCGAGAATACATTTATCTTTCGTACAGCTGACACTCAAATAATTCTCCAGAAAGTTACAGAAAGAATTAGGCCTATTAATACATGTTTTTGGAAAGCTAACTTCAATACGCTTTTTAAAAAAAGGAGATTAAACCGAACTTTGAGCTAGAAGTTATGACATTTCTAAGTTAGGGCTGAAATTAAAAACGTGGATAAAAATCATGACGGATTTGGGTAGTTTGAGACAAAAGAACACAAGTATATAACATAATATATCAAGAACTCACTCTCTACACTAATATATATATATGAGACACTATAGAACACATCTCCAATACAAAAATATGAGATTAAACATGTAATAATTTATTCATACATAACAACAACACATAGTGTGTCCAAATTTGGGATTTTTCCACATGGACACAACCACAACACAAAGGACACTCCTATGACCTCCAAATGGACACGAAATGGACACAATTAGAGATACAACCATGGGGATCATTCCTATGGGTTCAAAATAGACCTATATGCATGAGAAAATGAAAAGAAGAAGGGATTTATACCTCCCGGTAGATCGAATCGAAGAAAAGCCTTCCCGGAGCGACACTGACACGTAGAGATTCCAAAAGGACACGAACGAGCTCCGAATCCTCCCAAACTTGGGTAACTTCCTCCTTGGCTAGAATGTAGAAGGAAAGAAGAAGATTTGGTGGCAAAATGGAAGGATTTGGTGGAGAAATTGCTAGGGATTGCTCTCTAGGAATTTGGGAAAGAACAAGAGAGAGAGTGTGGATGAGAATAATGAAATGAACTTAAGCCTATCCTCTCCCAAAGTGGCTGGCCATATGGGGCTATTTGTCCTATTATGGTAAGGTCCAAAATGCCCCTACTAACCTATTCTATGAGTATTAGGAAAGGGCTAATTAGTTGGGGCTAAATTAGTCATTCTAAAGTCTCTAATCACACTAACCTTATCCATAATAATTAGTCTAACCTCTAACTAAAATATTTCTATCATGTGGACTAAATTTAATATCATGTGGGCCATGTCTAACTAGTGTGTGGGTCCCACTAGAGTCAAACTACCCCCGGGTCCCCGTTTCAAGTCGGATTGAGTTGAAATTCGAACCCGACTCAAATAACCCCAAAACAATATCATAAATAATAAAATAATATCAAAATAATTTAAAGAGGTCAAATGCAAAAATATCCTTAGGCCAAAAATGACATTAAAATATCATAATCACATGGTTAGGCTCTAGGTCAAACAGTCTCTAGAGTTTCACTAGCAAAACGTCAAAACCACAAGTCATTGATTTAAATAATTTTAAAATGATATAAAATCACCAAAAATCATATCATGAATTAAATATCATTATTAAAATAATTATAAACACAAAATTTCAAAATTACCCTCATTTGGGAAACTGGGTGCTACACTTCTATCTCAGTATTGATTTCTTGTTTGATCTGTATCTCCAGGATGGTTGAGACGAGATCACATCGCCCATGACCGGAGGACGTTGTAGAGGGGTCTGCCACCTCTCGTCTTCAGCAGCCAGTTCCCGGTACCGCAGCCCCAGTCATGCCAGCTGGGGTGGGTATTTCAGCAGCTTTCGGAGGAGCACCTCCACCAGCTGGGAGGCAGAGTCCGGTGCTTCCTGAGATCCTTCCACCGCAGCAGCCTCTACTTACGGGAATGATAGATGCTGCTCATCTATTCTCTTTCGTGGAGAGGATTCCGGCGTCTCACCAGCAGCAGCGGCAGACTACCAATTTTCGTTAGGAGATTGACGAGGCACATCAGCTAGTTCGTACTACTGTGGAGATGGTGACTGCTCAGGGGGAGCAGCAGCAGCCTCGTCGAAAGGAGAAGGATATACAGGACTCCCAGAAGATGCATCCCAGAGAGTTTCTGGGCACAAAGGGAATTCATTATACAGACGACTGGATAGAGCATATCGAGGAGATATTCAGGCTGGCAGAGATACCAGATCGACTCCATATCGAGGCGACGGGCAATCAGATGCAGGACTTAGCCCGTGCGTGGTACCAGACAGATCCCAGGGTGGGAGTTGAGGGCCAGACTTGGGCTCAGTTCAAGGAACTGTTCAAGGAGCAGTTCTTTCCTGATGTGGCCTTGGGAGGCATAGAGACACAGTTTGAGGGTCTGGTTCAGGAAAACCAGACGGTAGCTGAGTACGCCGGAGAGTTTTGTCAATTGGCCCGGTTCATAGATGACTTGACTGATAAGTCAAAGGCGAGAAAGTTCCGCCGAGGCTTGATTAGGGAGGTTCGGTCGCTGACTAAGAGTGACCGGAACGCTACCTTTACGGAGATATTTTCTGGAGCGATGGCAGCGGAGGACGACCTCGGGTTGAAGTGAAGAGGGGTCGTGACTTCCAGAGTGGTAGCAGCAGCGGAGGCCAGGCCAAGAGGCCTCACATTCAGATTCAGCAGACCCGGGGACCAGTGATGGTTCAGCAGGTGCAGCATCAGTATCGGGGTCTGTAGCACCCAGTTTTCTGAAATTTAGGGTATTTTTGAAAATTTATTATTTTTATTATTTATTAATGGTATTTTAGTCATGATATAATTTTGGTAATTTTTAATTATTTAAACCTATTTCATAAGTCATGACTTATGACTTTGTGATTTTACTAGTAAACCCTAGTGTAAATCCTAGTTATTCCTTAACCTAGAGACTAACCATGATCATGTGAGCCTAGCCATAGGTTTAGAACATCAAGTTAGGGCTTTTTAGCCTAAAGGGTATTTTGGTAATTTTCTAGGATTTATTTGGAATTATTTGGATTTATGTGTTTTTATTATTATTTAATTAATTGATTAGTGTCATGTTAGTCTCTAACCTAGTTTAGCCTAATCTAGGGGTTAGCCACTAACCTAGAAGACTAAGTATAGGTATTTACTTTATGTTGTAAATATCTTAGGATTGAAAATCTAGATATTTACTTTTGAAATAATTCTTGAAACCTAGAAATATCTTCAACCCTTTACCTAGAAGTCTTTGCCTTCACCATGAAGCAACCCAAGGACACCCCCTACCTCTTGGCTGGCCATAGGACTACCCCCTTCCTATATAACCCCATCATTTTCATTCATGATTAATTTACATGAATTAAAACCTACAAAAATTCCTTTTTCATCAAACCTTGATAACTTCCTCAAATTTGAACCAAATCACTCCTAGTCTTTTGCATTGGGTTCCTACAACCTAGAGGGTGCTAGGGGAGGCTAGCAAGCTGGACACAAGGACTTGGACACCAACAAGTTGAAGGACACACCCCCCTCTCTTTGATTTTCTATTGAAATTGCAGAAATAGGTAAATACCCATAAACCTTGCTAATATTCTGTTTTTTCTTCATAAATGCATGCATATAGGTCTACCCTAACTGTGGGTCAAGTTTGGTAAAATTTAGGGTTGGTTTGGTGCCCGTATCGGACACGTATCCTAGGCTATAAAACTGTGTTTGTCGAAATGCCACAAAGAAATGAATTTCATTATTTTGTAAAATAAATTTCATAATCTTGTAGCCCTAGACTTGTTGTTTACACCCACACTTGACTGAGCACAAATTAGAACCGTGTCCGTGTCAAAAATCGACACGAATCCACTGCCAGGACACCGTACTAAGGCATACAGCCTCCCCTGCTACCCGACACCTAGTACGGACACTGTAGGACACGTGGACAAGTGCAAATTGACACAGAGGAGGGGGAAACCTCTAACATGCCCCCCCTCGAGTTTGAGACACGTGTGTGTCGTATAGAGGACACACGGACACGTGCACTGGTCGTGCACTGTCAGCACACACGCACGCGGGGGCCAACTTCGCGCGTGTCGTGTCGCATGGACACGACACTTGGGCACCTCGTGGTGACACGAGCGTGTAGCCCATCATGTGGCAAACACATGGACACGAGCACGAGACGTGTCGTGTCCTGTGTCGCGAACACGAGACGGTTGCACGCGTGCACGACGCGGTCTGAACACGCGTATCAGTCGTGTTTTCACGACTGATACGGGCTTCGTATCGTGTCCTGAGGACACGTAGACACCGTGCAGACACACTGACACCTAGCCTGACCCTAGGCGAACCTAGGGACACGAGCACGAGACTCCTAGACACGTGTGTCGTGTCCTAGAGCTAAGTGCACACGTGCACGACGCTGTGACACTGTGACTTACCCGTTTGTGTTTTTAAACACTTGGACACGCCGTGTCGTGTCGTGGTGGACTCCCGTGGACACACACGACACCTACACGTATGGGGACACAATTACCAACCCTTGGGTTCGAACCTTAGTTGGATTTTGGACACAAAATTGGGTTTACCCAGTTTACCTATGCACAGTCCCTATTTTCCAGTTTTGGGATAAATTCCAGTTTTGCGAATTCGAGTTTTAAACCTATTTTTGATATGAATTATACATGTAATGGTATGTTTTAGTATATATATACGTAGTATATATGTATGTGTGAGTGTAGGTGAGTTTTGAGGATAAATGGTTGTGTATATTTGTAGTTGTGTGTGTATACACATGTATGTGTATATGTCCACTGTGTGTGGGTGTTTTGTGCATTGGTTGGGGGCTATTTCCTGGTTCCAGGAATACTGGAAACCCCCCCTGCTGTACAGCTAGCAGCTCCCTCTCTCACTGTTCTCTTCTCTCATTCACTCTCTCTCTCACTCTATGTCCCTCTCTCACTTTCTCTCTATATATATGTAATATATATAAGTTGATATATATATATATATATATATATATATATATATATATATATATATATATATATATATGTGTATATATATGTGAGGGTGGGTTGTATTATATAGAGTATTTACATATTGGTATTTGGGTAGTAGATAGATAGTGTATATATATATATATATATATATATATATATATATATATATATATATATATATATATATATATATATATATATATATATATATAACTTGCTAAGGTATAGGTTTATATGAAAACTTATAAGACTAGCCTATGGCCAAGGTACTAGCCTATGGCTTGGGGCTAACCCTAATGACCTAAAACACTACTAGTGACCCTTGTTGACTAAGGGTTGACCAAAGTCAACCTTAGGTCAAAGTTGACCTAGTTAACCTAGAATTGACTAGGATTGACCTAAAATGACTAGTTTAACTAGTTTGACTAAAACCCTAACTAGTTGATTAGGTTTGACCACATGGGTTATATGGATAGCCCTATGTAGATTAAGATATGTATGGGATTAAGTGGTATACTTAGGAGTTGTGTCATGATTGGTATCAGCCTTAGAGGTTGACTAGAAGTTGACCATTAGTCAAGATTGACCTAATTACCTTGTTGACTAGTCTTTGTTTGACCAAAATCTTAGTCGGTCTAAGTTTGACCTAGACTTGACCCAGATTGATCATGTTGACTAGTATTTGACTAGTTTGATTATAATGTTGACCAAGAGTTGACTTTAACCTAGATTTGACTAACCTTGACTTGTTTTACCTTGTTTGACTTTATTTGACTTAGTTTGATTCCCTGTGACCTAGTATGACTTTCTGTGACCTAGTTTGACTGTTGAGTTGACCAAGAGTTGACTTTTGACCAGATTGACCTAGAATCATGTAGTATGCATTGTATACTCTATTTTTCCATTATAAATATATTGTGACCTGTTTTACTCTAAATAGGACTCTGTGACACCAGTTCAGACATCTATTCATATCAGTCATACAGGGTGACAGGCGAGTACATTCTCTGATCTTTTCATACTTGTTAGGATTTATATTTTGCTCTAGAATACCATACATGATGCTGTCACGTCATTATCATGGATTGGTACTATATGGATCTTGTCATGCGATGTTATCTCCCTCGGGGTGCATTAGATACAGTTGTCATGTGCTTTTCACGAACATCTTGTATTTCATATACACCGCTTTCATGTATACTCTTGTGCAATCTTGTACTCTCATGATCACGTGAGCAAACATGATAAAAACCTCTTGTATAAGGTAACGTAACTTGACTGGATCCTTGTGTATTGATTGGGGAGGGTGAGTAGGAAATGGTTATGTGATTAAATCCCATCTTGTACAAATTCTTGTAAAATCTTGTGAAATTTTGTATATGTCCTAAACCCGTTTATATAACCATATCATGCTCTAAATCACAGGTTACCTACAGTTCTTACTTATCATATATATAGATATTTCCTGTTATCAAATCTCTCTCGTTTTTATATATATTCTTTACAGTCCATGTATCTTACTCTATGCATGCTTTATATTTCCCAACATGATATGAACTGCGTGAGATGTATTGTGCTCGTTCCTGTCCTGACTGGACCTGTTGAAAATATTACAGATGATGATGGTGACTGTCCTACCTTCTATGGGACACATGAGGGTGACCTTCAGGAGCCTGAGGAGCATCTAGCTCAGTAGAGGGTGCCTAGTCTAGTCTAGTGTTTATAGTTTTCATTTTGTATCGGATTGTTCCGATTGTTAGTTGTGACTTAGTTATATTTCAGGTTTTGTACTTATTTGTGTTGGACATCTACTTTGTGTAGTGTGATAACTCTATTTATATTTCAGTTCCTTTCTTTCGTCTGATTCCATATCATGTTCTATCTTTATCTTTCCTAGACTTGTGTTTGAGATATAGAGTTGAGATGTTATGTTATACCTCCGTGCGGAGATGACAGGTTTATATATCTTATTGTTAGATGTTAGTTGTTATAGATGACCTATACAGCGTTCTACCGTCGACACTGCGGCGTAGGCTGGACGTACCCACGTTCTCGTGCCCCTAATCAGGGTACGGGTCGTGACAGGGTCAGGACCCGAAGATGATCAGTTGTTTCTACTACAGGAAGTTGGGACACACCAGGGAGCAGTATAGGAAGAGGCTGAAGGTTTGCTATTCCTGTGGGTCGGAAGCCCACCAGAAGATAGACTGTCCCTTTGCACCTCCTTTTGAGGGAGCTATGCCACCTGTAGCTCAGCACCAGAGGGGTGGAGCTTTTGCGATGGCGGTCGAGGAGACCGACGCTGCAGGTGATGGGTTAACAGGTTTGTCCTTCTCATTCTTCCTTCCCACTTTCCTGTGTGATTCTATTAGTACCTGCCAGGATATTATTTGTGATTTGCTAGATAGTGTAGCTACCCTGTTCGAGACTATAAAATCACGACCAGTAGGACTGTATTGTGTGTTATCTTTGACTTTGATTTGCTGGGGGTTTGACCTAGAAAGGGTGCGATCATTTTAATTTCGAGGACGAAATTTTTCTAAGGAGGGTAGGATTGTAACACCCAGTTTTCCAGATGAGGGTAATTTTGAAAATTTTTAATTATAATTATTAATTATTGATATTTATTTTACATTATGATATTTGGTGATTTTTAATAATTTTTAAACTATTTAAAAACTGGTTTAAGTCATGACTTGTGATTTTGATGTGCTGCCAGTGAAACCCTAGAGACTGCATGACCTAGAGCCTACCATGTCATTAGGATGATTTAATTAATATTTTAGCCTAGGGGTAATTTGGTCATTTTGACTTGTTTGAATTATTTGATGATTTATTGAATTGGTGAATTCTAGTTGACTTTGACTTATTGAGACCTAGTGGACTAGCCTAGAAGCTAACCCTAGCCATGATGACCCTAGTCTAACTTAGGTTAACCTACTTTTAGTCATTAGAAACTAATTTTGGATTATGAGGATTAGTTTAGGTGAATTTAAGTCATGGCTTGTGGGTTCATGAAATGACTTATGGCTTAACGATTTAATTGATCATGACTTAAGCCCATGGGCCATTTAGTAAATCCTAACCCTAATTATTGAGCTTTTGACCAGCCACATAGGTATCCCCACCCTATATAAACACTTAGGGCTTGCCTCTTTTATTTCATTCTAACACTTGGAGAAAGAAAATGTATTTTTCCCCTTTCCAAAAATCCCCATAAATCCATTTTAATTTCTTTTTAATCCTAGTCTTTTGCATTAGGTTCTAAATTATGTGTATTTATTATTTCTGGAGGTAAATCTCAGTTTTGGGTTCATTTGGAGAATTTGGCCATCAAGAGGAACATCCCCCATTTGGAGCTTTTCCATACAATTTGCACATATAGGTAAAACCCTTTAAATTGCATTATTATTTTGATTTCTTTGCATATTAGGCTAGTTTTAGGAGTCCCCTAGCTGTACCTCGAATTTGGGCGGATTTCGTGTCCGTTTGGTGTCCGTATCGAACACGTGTCATAGGGTATGTTAGGTGTTCGACGAAATGCCTCTAAGGATTTTATTTTCAATTTTTGCTAAACTAATTACACGATTTTGAAGCTCTTAATATGTAGATTAATTGTGTTGAACACTGAGCATATTTCTGTGGAGAATTCGTATCCAAATCGGACACGTATCGCCGTACGACACTGCGCACTGGCCTCGTGCGGCTGCCCTGCTGCTCGGGTGCCATTGCGGACACGACACGACGAATAAGGTCACCAAATTTTGTGGACACGTTGCCCTAATGACTGACATGACACTTATAAATTTTCATGGGTTCTCGATGTGTGTGCACGAAGAAATTGACCTGCACTGATTTTGTACAGTGTTGTGCATACTAGTTTCGACCCACTGATACGCTGTTCGACACGACACCATAGTCCACGTGGACACATATCAGGCCCCTAGACACCTAACCCTATACCTGGTGAACCCCTAGACACGACAACGAGGTGTCTCATGTCGTGTGGCGTGTCCTGGACCGACTGGCACACGTGCACGAGGCTGCCTGCACGTTTTAAGTGTCTGTGTGCGTTCTCTTTGTTAGGACACGTTCGTGTCCAGTTTTTGGACACGAAATCTACACTAAGACACTTGTACACATGTGACTCTTCTTTGTTTGGAACTGATTTAGGTTTTCACATGGTTTTAATATTCGAAATTTGAATTTTCAGTATTTGCACGATTTACTGATACATGCTGATACCATGTGTCTTTTTCAAAATTCCTGAATTGATTTCATTTTAAAACTGTTTTAAATGATGTTTTAGATTGCCACATTGATTCCTACATATGTATTACTTAAGGGTTGGTTTGGGGATTTCATTGATGATTAGTTTTCAGTTTGTTTTGGCTCTAGGGGTTGCAATAAACTGTTAAAACTGAATACACAGTTTTGATACTGTTTTGAACAACCCTGTGGCATGCTACACACACACACACACGCAGGTTGACACTGTCAAACACACACACACACACACACACTCTCCTAGCTACAATACCATGTTCACTCACTCTGATGCACACACACACACTCACATTGAACCTGAACATTAACCCATGTAAACTGAAATCTGGGACACTCCCTACTTGCATACGCACACATTGCTCTAACACATTGTCATTCCTGACACCCACACCACTTTGACACTCTTTGTACACAAGTGACACCTTGTAACACATACATAGAGCAGCCCCTATTTCCTTTTTTCTGTGCACAGCAGACCACCCTTTTTTTGATATGTGTGTGTAATTTACATTCTCTGATATGGTATATAGATGGTATTATATGTCAAATTGAGTGAGAATATCTGAGTTTGAGTAGTAGAGGGTGAGTTAGTGTTTGGGGATGATACATGTTCAGAGAAGTCCATATCAGATAGTTTTCATGTTATAGAGATGCTAAGTTATTTTGTTCCTGTGTTGATGACTGGTTTTTGGGTTGGCTTGAGCCTTGGCATGGCATAGAGAAGCCACAGGGCAGTAGCAGCAGTATGCTGCAGTAGCAGCAATAGCAGGGCCCTGGCCACTGGCCAGTGTCTAGAGTTTCGTGTGTGAGGTCAGTGGCAAGGTCTTGAGCCTGGGTTCAACTTGAGTCTCAAGGAAATTTCCTCATTGCATGAGCATAACTGCCCATATGTACCTCCCTATTAGTTCTGTTCAGTTTACATTTATATATATGTGTGTGTATGAGAGGAGAGGTAAAGGATGTTGAGTAAGGGTAAGAGTATTTGAGGGAAATGGTGAAGGGAGTGAGAGCATATGAGAATTTAGTGGTTAGGTTGTGAGTGATATAGGATAGATTTTTGAGTTTATATATATATTATAGGTTATAGATACTTGTGGGTTAGGCATATGTACATGGGTTATTATATGTGTTATATGAGGGTATACATGTTAGGCTAAGGGTAAAGGATAAGGCATCCTATATGATATATAGTGTATATTGGGTTAGGACATTATACATATATGCATAAGTTATGTGGGTTGCCTAGAGTAGGTTGATAAACTTGTCACGACCCGCTACCCAAATTGTTGGGCCAGGCCGAGTCATGCCCAGCCTACGTTTGATATAAAACGTAGTAAGCTGTTCTAAAGACAACAGGATAAGACTAAATGTACTAACAGTTCTATAAGTGAATAAAAGTCATAAATGCTCCAAACACAAAAGTCGTCATATATAGTAAAATGTCCAAGTACAAGTGATCTGAAATGTAAAAACTGGATACATGTCCAGTTATAAAATATGTAGCCTAAATACATGACTACTCTCAAAAGTCTAAAAACAAAAGACAACTAGGCGAGGTTCCCCGCAGGAACATCCTCGTAAAGCAAAGCCGGGTCCTCGGCAGTAACTCCATAATATGTGTCGCAGAGTAACTCCTCCTCAGTAAGGACACCTACAACGTTATCCTGTCAGGACGTGAGCAAGTACTGAATCTAGCAAACTAGCATATGAAACATGGAAATGAACATAGGAGAAAATAACTGGAAATATGGCATCACACAATCTATCATGGCAAAGATACATATGTCATAGAGACAGATGTATATATAATGTTTAAAACTGTAGCAGGTACATGATCGGTCAATAGATGTACAATGTACTATGGTACATGTAAATAAAATGTACATACGTACAAGTTAACAAGCATAGGTATACATCCGTACAGAAATGCGGGATAATGGCCTGCGGCAAGGTATGCATATAAAATGCGACCTCGCTCGCTACTATAGGGGGGTCATGATCACGTACTCAACTGTCAGTTTCCCATAACGCATATTCTAATCATGTGAGAGATACATAAAAACTGTTCTAAGCATGGTAGTAATGGAAAGTACAATATGTGACATTTTAACTTGCTACCCCAAGGATCAGCATTTAACATGGTTGGATTAGCAGTTCATTTATGTAACAGTATGTAAAGTTTGTAGAAAGTACTTGCCTCTAGCAAAGCAAAGCAAAACAAGCTGCGATAAAAGTGCTATGGATGTCCGGTAACTCGTCACTGTAGAAATAAATACATAAACTTAGTTTTTATACTAAGCTAAAACACTAAGATACTAATTGGTGCAACACGACTTGTGACTGGACACCTAGCCAAAATGATAATTTTAGTATAGGAGACCAATGTGGGGTGACATACTACTTTAACTAACTTTCTAGGGTCTTTACACTAGTGAGGGGTGAGGTTCAAATACGGCTAAAACTCAAAATAGCACAAAAAGTTACAAGTTATAATTAATCAATAAATAAATCAAATAATCATTATTTTCTAACAATTTTTGAGATAGACAAAAGCTTAATTTTTACATAAAATAAAGTGCTAAAATGATCTTTGCTAATTGTAGAAATTTATTATAATTTTCTTGGAATTTATTAACCAGTACAAGTATTTTATAAAAATCAGTTTTTCCTAAGTATACAGAAAATGAGTTTTCGTTTCATATGCCAAGTTAGTGGCAAAACAGTAAATTAAATACTATAAAAATTATACTAAATTAGCTAAATTAATATAGTATCTAAATACTATTTTTCCAGAATTTTAGCAATACTCTAAGTATTTTTAGAAATCCAAAGACAACATTGCACACAATTGAGATTAAAATAATTAATTATCTGTGTATTTTGTCCATGTACATAATTTGAACCAAAGTTCAAATACAGGACCCAATGCCATGAATCAAGTCCAATATGACTTGTACAGGTCTTGAATGTGTGAAAACATATTTGGGCCCAAAAATTTATGCTAGGCTTGGACACCAAATGGTTGCAGTAATTTAAATACACTAAAATACAAATTGGTAAAAGTACAAAATAAATATTATTATTTTAATAAGGTAAAATTATAAAAAATGAATATATACATACGTATGTTAAAAATACATATATATATATATATATATATATATATATAAGAAAATTCTTAATTATAAAGTATATATACATATACAAATATTGTATACATATATATAATAGTATATATATAATAATATATATACACATGAAAATATATACATATATACATATATGTATATAAATACAAATATAAATATATAAAAATTTACTAACGATAAAATTATATATACATATATAAAATACTGCCAAATATACAGTATATACATATATATATACTAATATACATATATATATACATATATATACATATATATATAGAAAACAGAAAAAGAAAAAGGAGAAGAAAAAGAAAAAGAAACAGCAGTAAAGGGGGGGGGGGCTCGAACCCGAGCCAGAGCGCTAGGAGGGGGGTTTAAAGTCGTGTCGGGCTGGCCAGGGGGTCAGCCCACAGCTTGTGTTAGGATTAGGAGTAGGTTAATTTTATTTATGTTAGGTTTAACATTACACATAAAAAAAATAATAAAATCGATCCTGTGTCCGGACAGTTAAGGACACATGATTTTACGTGTCCGGGTCAATTTCGACATGCACGACACGAGTTTTACGTGTCCAGTTCTACACTCGAGCTCGTCGGGACACGGCGAACAACCCACGCCCAACACGAGACACATATGACATGAAAAGACACTGTCACTTACGTGTCCGGCTAGTCGGGAGGGGTTTTAGACGTGCTGGCCGGCGGAGTAGGCGTCGGGGGCGGTGGCGGAGTGGTGGCGCTCGTCGCGTCTCAGCGTGGCAAGCTCGTCGGCGGTGGTTGGGGGCTGTGAGGGTCGACGGTGGGGCTGGGCGAGGCTCGTCGGAGTTAGGTTTAGGGTTTGGAGTTTGGGGCTGTCGACGAGGCGGTCGGGGGTGGCTGGGTGATGATTTAGGGTTAGGGTTTGGTCTGGGGGAAAGAGAGGGGTTTAAATAGGGGGTCGAGGCGGTCGGGGGCTGTCGCGCTGGCCGGAAATGGCGGGGGCAGCCCGGTCGTCGGTCGTCGATCGTCGGGCAGGGAGTGGGTAGGAGATTAGCACCTAGGCCCCTATAGTCTAGGATATTACACTAAGGCCCCTTACTGAGTTTAAATACAAAAAAAAATTGCAAATCCCCTCCCGCAGCAATTATAAGTAAATAAAATTTTACAAGAACAAATAAAAAATTGAAAACTGATATCTAAACAATTTAATAAATTACAAAATGCATTAAAAACTTTTTAAAAAATTACAAAATGACATTTTAGCATTTAAACCTTATTTAAAACTCATTTAAAAAATTCTAGAAAAATTCCTAAAATCCTAATAATTATTTTAAGATCTAAAATTGACACTAAAAATTAATTAGCACTAATTAAAATAAAATTTGAAAAACAGGAGCTTACAAGTCTTCCCTCCTTGAAAAATTTCGTCCTCAAAATTCACAAGGATTGAAGACCCTACAATATTCTAACATAGCAAGTAATGCAACAAAATGACTAAGGCTATGATCGAAACTAACCTCTAAGGTATCAAGCGGGAACGGGTGGTTCTCTCGCAGCGGTTGGATCGAACAAGTAAGGGTATCTCTCCCTCATGTCCGACTCCCTCTCCCAAGTAGATTCACCTGGGGAGTGACGGCTCCAAGCTACTCGCACTAGGGGTATAACCTTATTCCTCAGCCTCTTCTCTCTCCTGTCTAATATCTCCACTGGCTGCTCAGAAACTGTAAGGCTCGGTCCGACCTCCAACTCTGAATGATCTAGCACATGACTGGGGTCTGGAACATATCTCCTCAGCTGAGATACGTGAAAGACATCGTGAACTCCTGCTAGGTTGGGTGGAAGTGCAACCCTGTAAGCTACCTCTCCGATCCTGCCAAGTACCTCGAACGGCCCGATGTATCTGGCGCTCAGCTTTCCTCCTCGTCCGAACCGGATCGTCCCTCTAGTAGGTGTTATCTTCACTAGCACCATATTACCGTCTGTGAACTTTATCGGCCTGCGACTAGCATCAACCCAGTGTTTCTGCCTATCCTGAGCTACTCTGAGCCTGTCTCTGATCATCCCGACTTTCTCTGCTGCATCCGTGATCATCTCTGGCCCAAGCATAACTCTGTCTCCAACATCATCCCAAAAGAGCGGTGTGCGACATCGTCGTCCATAGAGCGCCTCGAAAGGAGACATACCGATACTGGCTTGGTAGCTGTTATTGTATGAGAACTCTACCAAGTGTAGATGGCTCTCCCATGATCCTCCGAAGTCCAGTACGCAGGTCCTCAGCATATCCTCCAGTGTCTGTATCGTCCTCTCGGATTGCCTATCTGTCTGCGGGTGGTACGCCGTACTGAACTTGAGCCTGCTGCCCAACTCCTCCTGCAAGCTCCTCCAGTAGTGGGATGTGAATTTGCTGTCTCTGTCCGACACGATGCTCACCGGTACTCCGTGTAGGCGAACTATCTGCTGCATGTATAGCTCTGCCAACTTCTCGGTAGAAAGCCCCACCTTGAAGGGTATGAAGTGCGCACACTTCGTCAGCCTGTCCACGATGACCCAAATGGCATCCTTCCC
This sequence comes from Iris pallida, assembly GCA_029216955.1. NCBI lineage: Eukaryota > Viridiplantae > Streptophyta > Magnoliopsida > Asparagales > Iridaceae > Iris > Iris pallida. Next base: position 22,178,236 of record JANAVB010040619.1, read on the forward strand.
TCCTTGGAAACGAGGAAGCCCTGAGATGAAGTCCATCGTAATATGTTCCCACTTCCACTCGGGAATGGGTAACGGCTGCAACAAACCAGCTGGCCTCTGGCGCTCCGTCTTGACCTTCTGGCAAACTAGGCATCTCGAGATAAAATGTGATACATCCCTCTTCATCCCGTGCTACCAAAGATGCTCCCGCAAGTCACGGTACATCTTGTTAGCACCAGGATGAATAGAATATCTCGATCGGTGCGCCTCCTGTAAGACTGCCTCTACCAGCTCTCCCTTCGGCACGTACAATCGGCTGCCATGACTCAATGATCCATCCTCTGCTATCGTAAAGTCATCCAGCAATCCAGCTAATGTCTGGGCTCAAAGTCTACGAAGGCTCTCATCTGTAGACTGTGCCTCCCTGATCTGCTCCATCAAACCTGACTGAATGTCAAGCGCCATCATCTGTATCACTGATCCTGGCCGAACTAGCTCGATACCGAGCTTCTCCAGATCCTCCCGTAAATGCTGATCAATCATCAGGTACCATGCCATCGGATGCCTGCTCAGCACATCCGCCACCACATTTGCCTTCCCGGGGTGATACTGTAAATCGATGTCGAAGTCTTTCATCAACTCCAACCATCGTCTTTGCCTCATGTTCAGCTCTTTCTGCGTGAACACATACTTCAAGCTTTTGTGGTCAGTAAAGATCTTCATACGCTCTCCGTATAAGTAATGTTTCCATAACTTGAGTGCAAAGATCACCGCAGCTAACTCTAGGTCATGGGTAGGATAATTCCTCTCATGAGTCCGCAATTGCCTAGATGCATAAGCAATCACTTTTTTATGCTACTGTAGGACACATCCTAGCCCCTTCCCAAAAGCATCGCTGTAAATGGTGAAACCTCCAGAACCTGAAGGTAAAGTCAGAACTGTAGCGGTCGTCAGCCTCCTCTTCAGCTCCTCAAATGCTACCTGACAGTCCTCTGACCAGACGTACTCTGCGTCCTTTCGCGTCAGCTTCGTCATGGGTTCAGCTATCCTAGCAAAGTCCTGGACGAACTTTCTATAATAGCCTGCTAAACCCAGAAAGCTCCTGATCTCTGAAACTGACGTCGGAGCCTTCCATGTCTCAACTGCAGCAATCTTCCTGGGGTCCACCGAGATTCCATCTCCAGTGACCACATGGCCGAGAAACTCCACTTGGTCTAAAAAGAACTCGTACTTCGGAAATTTGGCAAACAATCTCTCATGCCTCAGAATCCCCAAAACTATCCGCAAGTGCTCTGCATGCTCCTCTGGCGTCTTCGAGTATATCAGGATGTCGTCGATAAACACTACGACAAACTTATCCAAATACTGGTGAAATATCTTATTCATCAAGTTCATAAAGACAGCTGGCACATTTGTGAGACCAAATGGTATCACCAGAAACTCGTACTGCCCGTACTTCGTATTGAACGTCGTCTTCTGGATGTCTGATGCCCTAACCTTCACCTGGTGGTACCCGGATCTCAAGTCTATCCTGGAAAACACCTTCGTCCCGCTCAACTGGTCGAACAAATCATCTATCCTGGGCAGAGGATATTTGTTCTTGATGGTGATGGCATTCAAGGCCCGGTAGTCAATACACAACCGGACTGTACCATCCTTCTTAGGCACAAAGAGAACTGGCACTCCCCATGGAGAAGCACTGGATCGAATGAAACCCTTTTTCAACAGGTCCTCAATCTGCTCTTTCATCTCTACTGCCTCCTTGGGATTCACTCTATAGCAAGCCCAGGATACTGGTGATGAACCCGGCACTAAATCTATGGTGAACTCCACATCTCTGTCAGGCGGAAGCCCTGGAAGATCCTCTGGGAATACATCCATAAACTCCCTAATGATAGGGTGTGGCGGTGCTACGTCCCCAACTGTCGCACAACAGTTCGGCTCTAGGCTGATCTCCGGCCCTGTCCTCTTGACACTGAATGGTGCTGTCCCTGGGGGACTGAACAAAATACTACCCTCATGACAATCTATAGATGCATGGGCATAGCTAAGCCAGTCCATCCCCAATATGATATCATAACCGGGGAGTGGCATCACAAAGAATCGTCCCCTGAACTCTCTCCCGGCTATAAAAATAGAACATCTATAGATAGATCTAATAGGCACTGGTCCCCCTCCTGTCATCACTCTACTAATCTCCGCAGTAGGTCTAGCTACTAGATGGTGTTTATGCATAAACTCTAATTATAGGAAGCTATGAGATGCACTAGAATCAAACAAACATACAGCTAGAAAAGTATGCAAATAAACATGACCTGTGATGACGTCAGCTAAGTAATCTGGCTCCGAAATCTGCTCCGGCTCCGGCTCAAGGGCTAGGTTATAGACCTTCCCCTGAGGTCCCTTCTGCTGCTGCAGATGCTGCCCAAATCTCTGCTGCTGAGTCGGAAGTGGTCCTCTAGTCTTCGCTACTGGACAGTCCCGAATATGATGGGTGGCAGACCCACAGACTAAGCACTGCTTCAACCACTTCCTGCAAATAGAGCTGTCGTCCCTGGTCTTCTGCAGAAAGAACATATAGCTCCCCTCTGCTGCTGTTGCTGATGTCGGGGTCCCGGGGGCTCTAACTGGCGGGGTCTGATGATGTGGTGTAGGGGGACGGTAAGTCTGCTGGGGTGGCGTCGGTGCTCTCTGTTGGAAAGCCTGACGCTTGGACGGTCCCTCATGATGTACAGAAGCCATCCTCTTGCATGACAGAAGACGCCTCGATGCTCCGGGCCAACTCTAGGCTCTGGTAGTAGTCAGTCGTACCGTTCGCCACTATAAGAATGCCGATGTCTGGAACTAGACCATGGCAAAACCTATGGGTCATCTCCTCTGGATTTGCAACCAGACTAGGAGCAAAATGGCTCAGGCGACTAAACTCTGCCGCATACTTATCAACAGAACGGGTTCCCCTGCTGGATGTTTTGGAATCGTAGTCCTATGGCTACTCTATCAGTGGTCGAGAAGAATTTCTTCTGAACTGGGTCTTGAACTGATCCCAAGTGGCTCTCCCTCTCGCAAATAACGGCTCATTTTGGAACCAGACTCCTGCCAAGTCTATCAGCAGAAATCCTACTGCCTCGACCTGGAGGTCACCCGGCATCCTGACTCCTAGGAGCTTCCTCTCTACCGAATCTAGCCAGTCATCCGCTACTACAATGCCCTCAGTCCCTGAGAACTCCTTGGGATTCAGACCCATGAAGTCCTTGATCGTCCCCGCTCTCTGCCGTAGCTCTACAGGTGGTGGGACCACGGGACGTTCCTCCGAACGCTCCATGCTCTGGCGGAGTAGGGCAGTCTGCTCCTGATGGGTTGTTAGGAACCCCTGGATCATAGTGAGCAGCTGGTTCCCGTCGAGTGTGACGGAAGCCTGGGTAGGTATGATGATAGGGGGTGGTGGAAGTATCGGGGCCTGCTGGGACTGGGATGTGGAAGGTGGTGGAGGCATCTGGGTCTGTGGATCTGTGGAGTGGGGGGGTGTGGTAGGTGGGGTGGGGGTGTATCAGTCAACTGGTCAGCTGACTGGATAGGGAGTGCACCATTCTCAGGTGTAACATACTGGGACGAACGAGTAAGCACCATCTAATAAAAAGTAAAAATGACTTATAAGGACTTGTTTAAAGTAAGCAATCATAGACAAGAAAATCTAATTATAGCAAGCATATGATGTTTTCCTATGTTACAATCCTAGCATTCCTCTAGGTGTTCTAAGCGTCATTCCTAATGTTGTCTAATTACCTTAAGTTCCTAATTGCAGGCATGCTTGGTACAATAACGTAACCAAACAATTTAGTCAGGACCTGCGTCGGCCACCACTAAAAAATGTCACGACCCGCTACCCAAATTGTTGGGCCAGACCGAGTCATGCCCAGCCTACGTTTGATATAAAACGTAGTAAGCTGTTCTAAAGACAACATATTAAGACTAAATGTACTAACAGTTCTATAAGTGAATAAAAGTCATAAATGCTCCAAACACAAAAGTCGTCATATATAGTAAAATGTCCAAGTACAGTGATCTGAAATGTAAAAACTGGATACATATCCAGCTACAAATATGTAGCCTAAATACATGACTACTCTCAAAAGTCTAAACACAAAACAACTAGGCGAGGTTCCCCGCAGGAACATCCTCGTAAAGCAAAGTTGGGTCCTCGGCAGTAACTCCATAATATGTGTCGCAGAGTAACTCCTCCTCAGTAAGGACACCTACAACGTTGTCCTGTCAGGACGGGAGCAAGTACTGAATCTAGCAAACTAGCATATGAAACATAAAAATGAACATAGGAAAAAATAACTAGAAACATGGCATCACGCAATCTATCATGGCAAAGTACATATATCATAGAGACAGATTTAGATGTAATGTTTAAAACTGTAGCAGGTACGTGATCGGTCAATAGATGTACAATGTACTGTGGTACATATAAATAAAGTACATACGTACAAGTTAACAAGCAAGGTGTACATCCGTACAGAAATGCGGGATAATGGCCTACGGCAAGGTATGCATATAAAATGCGACCTCGCTCGCTACTATAGGGGGGTCATGATCACGTACTCAACTGTCAGTTTCCCAATAACCCATATTCTAATCATTGAGAGATACATAAAAACTGTTCTAAGCATGGTAGTAATGAAAGTATAACATGTGACATTTTAACTTGCTACCCCAAGGATCAGCATTTAACATGGTTAGATTAGCAGTTCATTTATGTAACAGTATGTAAAGTTTGTTGAAAGTACTTCTCTAGCAAAGCAAAGCAAAACAAGCTGCGATAAAAGTGCTATGATGTCCGGTAACTCGTCACTGTAGAAATAAATACATAAACTTAGTTTTACACTAAGCTAAAATACTAAGACACTAATTGGTGCAACACGACTTGTGACTGGACACCTAGCCAAATGATGATTTTAGCATAGGAGACCAATGTGGGATGACATACTACTTTAACTAACTTTTTAGGGTCTTTACACTAGTGAGAGGTAAGGTTCAAATACGGCTAAAACTCAAAATAGCATAAAAAGTTACAAGTTATAATTAATCAATAAATAAATCAAATGATCATTGTTTTCTAACAATTTTTGAGATAGACAAAAGCTTAATTTTACATAAAATAAAGTGCTAAAATGATCTTTGCTAATTGTAGAAATTTATTATAATTTTTCTGGAATTTATTAACCAGTACAAGTATTTTATAAAAATTAATTTTTCCTAAGTATACAGAAAATGAGTTTTGGTTTCATATGCCAAGTTAGTGGCAAAACAGTAAATTAAATACTATAAAAATTATACTAAATTAGCTAATTAACATAGTATCTAAATACTATTTTTCCAGAATTTTAGCAATACTCTAAGTATTTTTAGAAATCCAAAAACAACATTGCACACAATTGAGATTAAAAATTAATTATCTGCGTATTTTGTCCATGTGTATAATTTGAACCAAAGTTCAAATACAGGACCCAAGGCCATGAATCAAGTCCAATATGACTGTACAGGTCTTGAATGTGAAACATATTTGAGCCCAAAACCCATGCTAGGCTTGGACACCAAATGGTTGTAGTAATTAAATACACTAAAATACAAATTGAAAAAGTACAAAATAAATATTATTTTAATAAGGTAAAATTATACAAATGAATATATACATACGTATGTTAAAATACATAAATACATATATAATAATATATTATTATTATCTTATATATATATATATATATATATATATATATATATTATATATATATATATATATATATATATTATATATACTATATATATATATATATATATATATATATAATATATATATATATATATATATATATATATCATAATATATATATATATAATTATATATATATATATATTTATATATTATATATAAACATATTCTATATATCTATATATATATATATATATATATATAATATATATATATATATATATAGATATATATATATATATATATATATATAGATATATATAGATTATATATATAAATATAATATATATAATATATATATATATATATAACTAATAATATATATATAATATATATATAATATAAATATATGTATATATATATATATAAAAGAATATATATATATAA
>JANAVB010040619.1:22186230-22240736 GCA_029216955.1 Iris pallida
ATATATATTAGATATATATATATATATATATATATATAATATTATATCTATATATATATATATATATATATATATATATATATATATATATATATGGAGATTACATATATTAAGGATATAAAGATATAGATATCTATAAATAGGAAAAAACTAAAAGGGCTATTACTGTTCCTTGCGGAACAATAACCCATCCATCCCAACAAAGGAATAGGAAAAAATTTGAAGGAATTTTTTTTCAAATCTTATCGAACCTAAAGCAAATTTTCCCAGATTTTTCCTACGTAAACCTCATCTAATTCTCCACTGGATTGACCTAAATCTAATTCAAAATCGAATCCAAATTGATTCCAATTGATTGGTAAAATCTTGAAAATTGTCTAAAACATATACATCGATATTTTCAAAAAAATTGAAACACCACCTACACCAAATCCAGAACCTCAACCCAACACCCCCGACGTTCTCCCAGCCATGGCACACCTGTCCCAGCGCCTACACAGCAGTGGAATGTCGACGGTCGCCGGTGAATGCGCGGCAGAGGCAACAGCGTGCAGCAGTACAGCTGCGAAGTCCCAACTTCGTAGCATGATTTTGACTTCATCGAATAGTCGTTCTTTGAACCGTTTCTTTACGTGTAATCACAACCCTACCATATTTTACATCTTTCAAGTAGATTCAATTAAATTTTAGTATATCGCTCAGGATATTTCCTAAAAAATCAACAAAAATATGTCCAAATTAGACAGAAAACCAAATCCAAATGCCTGTTTTGGAAGGCAACAAATTGTCGATCAATCAACAATCCTATAAACCTACTTGAATAGGTTTAAAAACAACCTTAATTACTTCTAAACACATCTTGTAGATTCTAATTTCATCTATTATATACCTAGAAAATTGGTTTAAAAATCGAGGAAAATACAACACACTGTTTTGAAAAACAAAGAAGTTTTTCGGATATGGGGTCCGTCCCGACAAACCGGATGACTTGGTCGTAATCTGTGAGCATTGAAAGGCACATACAAATATTATGGACGTGTGGGATTCGACGAAACTCGATTTTGTTGTGTGTGCGCGACGATATTGAGGTATATCGGTCGAGATACCCCGTATCGGTCTCTTTGTAAACTAGTCAATTACTTTGTGCATGTTCGTCAGCTCGAGATAAAACTTGTGCTATTGGGATCGTGTCAATTTTTTGGTCCTGTGAGCAAAGTTTGGTCCAATTCTGAGAACGTTGATCAGAACGCTATTTTGGCGGGCCTGCGATCCGACTCAACTGGCAATTTTATGCACGGCACATCGAAATCCAAATCTGGACATACCGTTGAGTTCATATCAAAAAAGTGGACCCATATGTATATCGTTAGTTGACTTTATAGACCATAGGCTCTGGCACATTTTTCGGTACAAAGCATGTCCAACGACGGACACTATTTTGACCCAAAATTACCATTGTATCCAGAATTGGACTTATGGGTAGTCAAACTAAGACATTTCTTTTATGACAAGAACATTGGTGATGTTCATTCCAGCATCCGGAGGCGGTTGTGAAAGTTCAGCTTTCGTGGCTCACTGATCTGACTAGTTGTTTATTTGGACGTGGTCGATTCCTCACCAGACAAGTATACATTGCCAGCTTGTACAATATATTTTATATCCATGTTCTTTTCCTTCTCCGTTGTTCCTTTTTCCTTATATTTTTATATTCTTGACTGTCTTATCATGTGTCTAGTTTACTTATCTTGTTCTAGTTTTACCTTACCTTATTTCCAGTTTACCAGCATGTACCTATTTTCTGTTATATTTCATTTCTGTTATATTGCTCTGCATGTTCATATGTGTCCCTTGATATAGTCGTATAGTCCTACACCACTGTTCCCTTGACATGAGTATGACTTGACCTGACTTGATATGACTTTACTCGAGTAGGAATTGACTTGTGACATTCTACAGATTGTGAGTGCTTACCTTGACTACAGTCTATAAGATTATCGACTTTGATATTAGGAATGGCTATCATCTCGATTGGGAGTGCTTGCCTTGACTACGATTGAGATAATATAGATTGGAAGTGCTTGCCTTGACTATAGTATATAGCTTTAACCAGTTAGCTATGATTAGTATGGCATGCCAGTGCCTTAGGTTCCTTGTGGCTTAGATCTTGGTGTTTTAGTCCATTATGAATTAGTTGGTTTTCCCTCGATTATTTATTATTGCTCTGCATATATTTTACTATTATATTTTGGCATGTTTATATGTATCTTGCTAGTCCCCTGAGGACCTGGTGATCTCTCCAGGTTATTGTTGAGTTCGCTTCATAGACTAGATGGTGATTGACGATTGCACCTTCAGGAGTTCAGGTATATATATATTTGATGATATCATTATTATGATCCTCCGTTATTATATTTATTTTTTTGTTACTTTCTTCTGCAGCTATGGCTTAGTTTTGTAAGCTTTATTATTCTCTATAAGCTTGCTCAGATGATTATAATAGAGTCTGATCAACTTTATTATACATTGTCTTTTCTTGGTTGTTAGTAGGATATGGTATGTTAATGCCTGATCAACATTTGCGACTTGGTCTTATGATGAATTTATCTTCAGTAGATTGAGATATAAGATTATCATAATGATATATAGAGATAACTACTAATCTAGATAGCTTATACGTATTCGAGCTGGGCTGGAGTCATCCCGATACGTAGATGGCATGTATATGATCACCTAGTCCTACGTAATTTAGGACTGGGGTGATACAGATGTGCCCCATGGTTGATGCGCCCCATAGTCGATGCACCAACAAAGGCTCTTCGCCCATCAAACATTCAATGCTATGTGTCAGATGTCAGCAGAACGTGCCTCGAAGACAGTACAGACGGCAGTTTTCACAGAAAACAAAGAGTCACCTATGTCAACACACATTGTTGTCATCATTACCCACTTTTGTTGGTTACAGCTAACCTTACCATCATCATATGCATCCTAAGGCCAAGCGCCTAGAACTTGCCATGTGCCCCAATATCCATGCGCTCAGCTCCCCAATACAATGAGTCTAAATGGTGCATCAAACCTATCATGTTTCAATATATCGAGATATTTGAGCAATGTACTCGTGCCAAGTGTCATTGACCTAGTCATGCTCATGAACGGGTGCCAACCATCCAAGATCTTAGCAACAGATGAATCTAAACTACTGTCACGTGTCAGTTCATCTACAGGCCAACAGTGCAGTTACGCCATATTCAGTTCAAGCTTCCCTGGTGCAGCGCCCCTGCGCCTAACATGTCATTTTTTGCAAAAACAAAAAGTTTTTCCAAACTTAAAAAGAATCGTACAAAGTACAATAAATTCTGGGGAAGTACAACTTTAGGAATCCGATCAAAAGACGATCGCTTTATCCCTTGGACTATGTGAACTTGAAGACTAAAGCCTCTAGAGAATACAGTAGCACTTTTGCAAGAACTCTTGATATTTGATCCCTTCATAATGATTTAGAAACTCTATTTGTAGAGTTTTAGAAATAACTGTTTAGCAGTTATTCTGATGTGGGCAAGGTTGAACTGCGCCACTTTGGGTTGTGCCAACTTTCATTCAGTTATTGAACGTGTACTAACTGTATTTAGACGCGTGGCATCATATGATTGAGATGCACATGATCGTGACAGAGTAGTGGACACGTTTTGAGAGATTAGTGGCATGTGCGCCACGTTATCCTGCTTTAGAATGCTAGTTGCTTCAACTTTGTCAGGTTGTGCGACTTTCAGTCAACGAGTCAAACTGCGCTTGATTAAGTTGCGCCTATGCGCAACTCAGTGCATAGACACGTGGCAGTATTTGGATCTGTGAGGAGAGTTTGTTCAGGTTGCGCCTAGGCGCAACTCACAAGGTACGCAGAACTGCTATCATCGATAACAACAAATCGTCTCGAGCGCCACACTTTGCGGGATTCGAAGAGATTTTCTTCATGTATCGTGTTGTCAGTTGTCAGTGCTGTCAGTTAATGATGACAATTATTGTCAGGTGCCACGTAGGCTTTGGTGTAATACGATTAGGCACAGTCTGATATATGGCACAACCTGATCAATGGCGCAGCTTGATCTCTGGGCTTCATATCAGTGGCACAACTTGATTTTTTGGGCACAACTTGATTACTGAGTAGTAAAAACATGGCACAACTTAATTTTTAGGCTCTACAAGACCCCTTTCAAAGTTTTCAAATTTTAAAATGTCACAAAAATTTAAAATACTTTGAATCATGATAATTACCGAGTCAAGTTGCGCCAATCTCGCGCAGTCTGTTGCGCTCTGTTACGATTTTTTATGCGCAACTAAGGGTGATTGTTAGGATTCTGTCTTTAGGCTATAAATAATCCCTGTTTAAATGACTGCAACTTTTTACTTTCACTGTAATCTTCTGAGAGAATACTTTTGAACTCTTACAATCCTCCCTCCGACTATCTCTTCGACGACATGGCCCCCAAGAAGATCACTGCTGATAAAGGGAAGGGCATCGCCGAACCTTCAACTTGTGCTCTGTCGACCCGCACGTCACAGTATGTGTCGCCCACTTCTCGACGAGAGACGGAAAACCCAGCTCTGGAAGGTGACCAAGAACGAACAAATTTGACCTATGGAGGATAAATTAATCTTTAATTGACTTGCGCCCCTCTTCTTAGAGTGTTTGGCACATCATAAACTCTCCGCCACCCCTTCTTAGGGTATAGTTGCTTTATTATGAACACTGTTTGTTCTTACGAACCGTGTTGCGCATGCTGTTGTGCAACTTAGTTTTTACACAATCAAGAATATTGCGCAACTAAGTTATGGCACAATCAAGTGTGTAGCACAACCTGAGATGTTGTGCAACTTAAGTTTCACGCAACATAGTATGTCGTGCAACTCAGGTTGTCGCACAACTCAGAATGTTGCGCAACTTAAGTGTTGTGCAACCCAGGATGTTGCGCAACCCAAAATATTATGCAACCCAGAATGTCGCGCAACACAGGATGTTGCACAACTTAATTGTTGTGCAACCTAGGATGTTGCACAACTAAATTGATTGCTCTTTATAAAGTTGCACACTCTTGTTGATTCTAACTTTTGTTCACATATTTCTTTGCAGTTGATCTCAGGGAAGACCCTAATGATGAAAGATTTGCTTTAGCATTTAATATCCCGGAGTACAAGGAGAATTTATCTTATGTTACATTCCCTCAGTACGATGGCCCTGAAGCATGAAAGACCATCCTCATGGCACAAGAAAACCAAACCCTGCTGAGCTTAATAAACGGGAAACCTCTAGAAAGTCTGGATAGTGTGGTCCACAAGAAACCTGATTTTTTATTCGGGGATGCCATCAAGAAGACTTCCCAGCCCAAGACAAAAAAAGAAGAAAGAATAAGACAGTCATATACCTCACAGAAATATCGAGGTCTATGGCTTTATCTCAATATGAATTTGTAAGCTATCCCAGAAGAATGTCATGGGATCTGACTCCAATCCAGCAGGCAAGAGTCGGAAAAATCTGTTATAGAATGGGTCTGAAGCACAAGGACCTCTTTTACAGTACTTCTGAGAAGTACAACACCCACTTGAGAGGTTTGAAGCCAAGCTGTATTCCTCCCGAGGATTCCTCTCTGCTCCTTCCGGTCAGAATACCCATATTTGCAAATACATTCGCAAAGGCTGAAGGAAGATATCCAGACCGCAGCATGCGTATGACAGGTCTGGTTAACCTAGATATGAAGCATTGGAGCAGCTTATTTATACGGATTTTGGATCAGTTCAAGGATAGGCTCCTCGATTTGTATCTTTACGATGCCATCTGGACTACAGTATACGGTATTCGCCAGAACGCTCATATGTTTCTGACTTTAGTGGAGAGATATAACAAAAGTACTGGGACTTTCATGACCTCAATGGAGAAATAGGATTTCCTCTCCATGAGATGAAATATCTCTCTTATCTACCAATGGGGGATAATCCATACGAAGAGTATGTGCCCACAAATTAAGAATTGGATGCTATGGCGGAAGATAATCCCCAGATGATCGCCATCTTCCAGTAGCTATTGTGTCACTACAAAATCTGCTCGCTCTTCTACAAAAGTGCTACTGCAGGTACTTGTTATACAACCAAGTAGATGTCGTACCTTTTCATAGGTCATGTAAACCACTTGAGAGTCAAGCATGTGCTCCTCGTTTCTTTGAACCTTTCAGTCAGAACGATATGCAATATTTAATGGAGCAACATAATCATGGAGATATCAAACTGGATGAAGACTTGCATCCATTTAAGGTTGGTGACACCCTCCAGAGTTATCTCAGACAGGGTTACAGACCCATGTCTAAAGAGGCCCAGCTAGCGGGCTTTCTCTTTATGGCTGCGGCGCTTCATAGTTCCAGGAGCCAGTGCAGTCGACAGATTCCATCGAGGCATGTTGTTTACTGCAGTACATCTTGTTTTTTGATACAAGATAGATCTCCTATCGGTAATGACCTGCTGCTTGAACACAGGGTTGCGTTCTTTTGTGCAGACCATGCTCCATGATAAGACGACGAGGCAAGATTTTTCTCGTACTGAGATGCCTTATACTTATTTATTTGGATGGCTATTGCTTCACCATCCCTATTTGATGAACCCTAATATGGGAAGTGTCAGCGAAGATTTCATCAGACGCTATTCCACCGCTCATTGGCAATACACTGCTCTTTCAGAGTGCAGATTTGCATTGAATCGTGGATCGGGATGGAGCTTTCAGTGTGTTCAGCCTCCTCACGGATATAAGACTATCTCTCCACAGCTGATGGATTTGACTGCATAATCACTCTGCTTAAGTCCACCTATTTTTTTATGGCTGCAGACAATCCGTCCATCTCACTTGGTCTACAGACTTAAGGAAGAGTGCTATTTGGAACCGTACTTGCCAAGTCGATTTGCACGGCAGTTCGACTATGATCAGCTTCATGTGGGTAACGCCACCACTTGCCTACAGGCCAAAGGTTATCTGATCGATGGGGCCAGGGCATAGAGATACTACAATGCCAAGGGTACAAAAGCTATATTTTCCATGCCCTTCAATCTTCAGCAAGGCCCGCATATGTTATATACATACGCAAACTTCTATACTTCAGCAAATACATTCATTGAAAGCTTCCATCCTGCATATAGATTTGCAAGTGAGAAGAGATCCAAATTAGGGAAACACAATGCTCACTCTTTTCGGGATGCAGAGGACAGAGATTATGTAGATGCACCACTGGAAGCTTCCATTTTAAAGAACTATCCCGATGAAGTTCAAGATCCTCTGGACGTATCCTTAAAGGTACGGAAAGAGAAATCCCCTGCCAAGGGGCTAAAGAAAAGAAAGGCTAAGGAGATGACTGCCCTTCCTCAGCTGGATAGTAGACCTGCCTCACCAAGGGCTCCGGAGAAGAAGAGAAGGACGTCATTGGTTATAAATGAACCAACGACAACAAGAACGACTCGTTCTCAGTCAAAACAGATGCTTCTCAGTTCTTCCTCCCGAGAGAAGGAAACCACTCCTTCTATTCAGAAGCAAGGAAGAGTTACAGAAGGAGGAACGTCTACCACTTTGATCGATCTGGAGGATGATCGTACCGGAGATGCTGAAGAGCCGGTTGCATCATCACACAGAGAAGTCAGGAGAAAACTGGTAACTACTGAAGATGTAACATCTCAGGATGTAATGGCCCGCTCCGCCCTAGCGGAACGTCGATTCAAACGGCATGTTCAACGACTTAAACGAGCCGTCGACTCGAAGAGTTGTGTCGACCCGATGAAGTATCGATGCGAATCGATACAAGACTTGCAATGGCTCGTCAAAGATGAATCCAGACTTAGACTATCAAAGGTGCGCTCGAAGTATCGCTCGACCGATGCAAACATCACTAAGGTGGGTGGCTCCGATGAACCCGTCTCTGCTTAGCCTAGACACATAATAATGCGGACACTATCACGAAAATCGCTAGATGATAACCCCGTGCATGCTAATAAATGACTCAACGCACCTAGCTAAGGGAATAATCCCAACTTGTATGCTTGTATAGAATATGGAAAGGAACATGGAAAAGTAAGAGAACTCTCGCCCGTGCTCCATGCTCGTGCTAAGGCACAAGCTTACGTTTACGTCTCTGATGCGTTCAACAATGGAACAATGAATGGTTTACAACAATAAAACGGGAAGACTATCAACATAGTCGTTCCGAGTAGAGCTTAGCAACATTGAAAGGGTATGGGACCGATGGGTCGCCAAGGCGACTCCCGCACGGGGAGTTGCAAAATGTATAAATGAATGAATGAACGAATAAGTGAATGAATGAATCAACGAATGAAAGAATGAATACATGAAATGAATCGATGAACAAACGGACAAGTGAAACAAAGAAAAGAAAGAATGAATGAAAGATAAGAGAGGAAAGAAATGGTTAGCGACAGGTGTGACGGGCACGTGCAACGGGGCTCGCTACCCGCGCTGCACGGACGCCAACCTGGTCGATAACGCATTGCGGCTAAGGGTTAGCCTATGATGATAATAATACGAAATGGTCGTGGACAAACGGCACGAGCGAGGGGTGGCGTATGCTGTGTCCGTAAGGAAAAGGGATTCCGCGGCATGATCAAAGGGGGGATATGCCGGCCTAGGCGGGATCAAAGTTATGGCTTACGGGCTGCCTGGGTGCGAACTCGACCACCCGGGGGACATAAGTGCAGGAGTATTTCAAGAGACTATCGGGGTGTGTACCAGTCCAAACCCTATGCTAGTTGAGAAATACCACGGCTTGGATGTCCAAATGGCTTGTGGTGCCAGCGACCGGTGCATATAGAGTTAAGTGGGCTTTGCTTGTGGCGATCCACGTGCAAGTCCTTGTATTGAAATCAAAGTAGTCTAAGTTAACAAAATGAAGTGCCTTATGAATATGTTTGAAATGTGATACACCAAATGAAAATGAGAAATAGCTGCAAGTGTAGATAACGTGCCTACGACATGCTAGAATCCGAGGCAGGGACACGCATTTGACATAGAAAAGTTCATATTGAATTATTGACTAACTTGATTTACTTTGGACAGGGAAGGCCGGACGGTAAGTATGGGTAAGTCGTGCATTCATTTCCATGCACACACTCGAATTCGGCAACACGAGATAGGTCATGAAATATGCCACGAAACTGATCCTAAGGCAAGATTAGAAAGACAATGAATGATAGATGTTGCACAAAAGTAAATGGAACGTGTTTGGTAATGATAGCGTTGTGGGCGAGCTAGCCTCCCCACCAGTGAATAACAATGTACTGATAACCCCACAGTTTGCTTGCAGAAAGCAGGAAACGTCGGCGGGTGCGGAGCTTTCCTCGAATGTGCTAAGGCGCGGAGCTATTTCTCGAGCCTTGGAGCGTTGCAAGGAGCTGGAGCACCATATACAGGACATAATGTATTAGAACATCGCCATGTATCATTCCATCTTGTAAGCCACTTGGCACGCCTTTTATGTTCAGAGAGAGAGCTTGAGCGATTTGTAATATCGGCCTAGCGCCGCTTGTAACCTTCATGAATATCAATAAAGAGTTCAAATTTGCTTCTACTTGTGTTTATTTAATTTCCGCTGCAATGGGGACACTCTGTACGACTCTGTGGCCTAGCTAAATCGGCCGTTTCTGGACTTGGCCTTGCACGGGCGCAACCTAGGCCCGTGCGGCATCACGCCTTAGCGAGGACGATCGCTCCTACGGGAGCGGGGCGTGACAGATTGGTATTAGAGCACGACTTTACGTTCTTGGACTTCATTTCGATACTCTCAGTTTTGAAAGCTCGTTGAAACAAAAGAAGTGTACGCTCTCTCTCGTTGTGCCTTGGGATGTTCCATACAATAAGTCTAATACTTTTAAAAGCTCGTACAAGTACTCGGTTGGACGGGATCGATAGGCAAAGGCCTTTGTGCCACCACGACGGACTTGAGTCGGAAGGAACCGATGCTAAGAGTTAGCAAACACAGTGCATGCTTGAATGAGCTTACGATGACAGCAAACAAGTATACGAGACCAAAGTATAGTTCGAACGGGATGGTTATGTACACGGCCTTTTGGCTGAGTTGTGCCGTGTGTCGCGTACCTCGACTTCTGGTACAATCGAGTTGCGAGCGATATCAAGTACCGCTCGGTCGGGAACGGAGATACACTTAGAGTGTCTATCGATAGGAACGCTATCGAGTTAACGTTTAGGCGTACTCGGAACAATTGGCTCGGATTTTGAGAATTAGTATGAACGAGTTAGTACGTCGAGGCGACGTGAGCAATTATGCTAGAGATTCGTCGAACGAATCTGAAGGATGTCTTAGCGCCTGACGCAAACATGATTGAGGAGTAGATCGTATGGCTTGAATCTGAGTGGTGTATATGATAGGTTCGAAGAAGGATAAGAGTGAGTGTCGACGACTAGTCGAGTGGCTCGAACCCTGAGTGGTGTATGGACGACATAGAAATTGTTCGAGCAAGACTAAAGGATTTACGGATAGAACGAGTAAGTCGACGAGGCGATGCGATCGCGCAAAGCCTTAGAACGCATCACGCTTAGTTGATCGTGACTTCGAATGTCCTGAACGAGATGTCGTTCGGACAACTTGTGAGTGGGCAACGCATGTTAGAAAATGATTCGGAACGATGAATGAAAGTGAATGGTCTTGATCGAGGAAAAAAACTTAGAGGATCACGCGTACGATTTGGGATTGATTCAAATGAAATGTGACTTGAGTTTTGAACAACGATCTTGAAACGAGCTTGAGGAATAGCGATCGAACTTGATCTTGAATATCGAGGAAATTTTGGAATATCCAACTCGGACAATAGCATCAGTCGTACGGCTCGAAATTGGTTGCAAAGGAAGATCGTCAGGTTACGCATATCGTCGATGGTATTAAGGCGTAACAAAGATCGATATGCGATAACTCGGGGGCACTCTGACTCGACGAATGACGGTCGTGCAAATGTCATTGTTCCGTTGGATACTATACTTGAAATATTAAAAATGTGTCGAGGAAAAGATAGATTTGGCTCGAGGACTTTCTAGTTGAACAAAATATAAATGGACTATCGATCTTGGCTTGGATAGAAAATGAAATGCTTGGATTTACTTCGTTGACAACCACAATATTGACGTTCTTATCTTATGCGAGCGCAACTCTAGCCTCGTACATGCGTCGTGCCGGATTAGGATGATCACTCCGCGTGAGCGCTGATATGGTGATTCATACAGCGGGAGTGATTGAACTTGGATGGCGTGGCAATCTGATTGCTTCGACTTGTTGTTTGACGCGAAGGTGGACTCGAAAATGAAATGGTGTGTTTGGAATTGAACTTGAGGATTGAGAAGGTCCAATCCGCGTATCGAGAATGGGTTAGTCTAAAACTCAAACAAGAGTTACGCCCCGATGAGAATGATTATTCCGCGAGAGCGTCGCA
This sequence comes from Iris pallida, assembly GCA_029216955.1. Taxonomy (NCBI): domain Eukaryota; kingdom Viridiplantae; phylum Streptophyta; class Magnoliopsida; order Asparagales; family Iridaceae; genus Iris; species Iris pallida. The sequence continues at coordinate 22,197,712 of JANAVB010040619.1, forward strand.
TGGTGATTCATGAACCGCCGTGGATAATCGGACTAGCGTGAGATTGGGGCGCAATGTATTGTCGAGCTGGATGACCTCGTGATCGAATACACGAATTGGTTAGAACTGGTGATTGAATGGAATTGAGTATGTGCAACGTAAGTCTTGATGCGAATTAGGTGATCATGCTCGATGTTTAAGAAATCTGAGTGACGCGAGCTTGGGTAGAAACTCCCGTACAAACGAACAAATGGTTTAACCATAGGATTTGGGGCGAGCGTCATGCAACGACCTTGCACGATGAGCCACGGACTTGACGTGTAACTATGACCTTGTGAGCTGACCTAGCGGATAGGCGGACGACCCTATGCCGAGTGATTGAACCTGTGCGATGGCATTTACAGTATCGTCTGGATGGACGATAGACTTGTGGCAGCAAGACTTAGAGTAGGACGGGGAACAGGGAGTGTGCGTGAACGACGATGAGATTGGCCCCAAACGAAGGGAATAATAGGAATGGATGACGCGCAAGTAAAGTTGGGATAATGAATTGAATCGTTGATAGAAAGAAATACTCGATGATGGTACGATACTTGGTCTTGAATCGGACGGAAATTACTTAGACTTGATCGACTCCGCTAAGAAGAAATCGTATTGATTTCGTTGACAAGAACGCTTGAGAAGCGAACCGGATCATCTCGAGGACCGAGATAAACGATAGTGAGATACACATGAGTTCGGTTTCAAATCGAAGTTAGCGAACGATCGGCAAGTCGAAACTATCACGAGTAGCTTGTCCGACTTCGCTAATCGCTAAGCTTGGTTGAAATGTACGTATTCGGAGGACGCCTTGAATATGTGCACGATCCAAACTCAGCGATGTGATGAACTCGAATGCAGCTGCAAGTGGGTATTGAGATGCGCATGAACGAGCGAGTGAGTTTGCCTCAGCCTACAACTCTCGTGTTTGAGAATTACAACGCACCTCGTACGACCGTTTCAGTCCCATGATACGTCGAAATAGCAACCAAGTCAAAGAAACACTTGAATTGAATAAGTGCCATCAACTCTAAAATGAATAAAAAGTTACTCAATAAAATCGACCAAACGTATGTGACACGGAACTTGGAAAGGTATCGAGTATAATTCGGCGCCATAGAACGATAGAGCCGTTCGATAGGGATTGCCTAAGAAATACGACGACGTGAGGTGAGAAATCGTAGGATGACCTGCACTCAGGAAGTCTCGAGGACGAGACTTGTTTTGAGTGGTGTATGATGTAATGGCCCGCTCCGCCCTAGCGGAACGCCGATTCAAACGGCATGTTCAACGACTTAAACGAGCCGTCGACTCAAAGAGTTGTGTCGACCCGATGAAGTATCGATGCGAATCGATGCAAGACTTGCAATGGCTCGTCAAAGATGAATCCAGACTTAGACTATCAAAGGCGCGCTCGGAGTATCACTAAGGTGGGTGGGTGGCTCCGATGAACCCGTCTCTGCTTAGCCTAGACACATAATAATACGGACACTATCACGAAAATCGCTAGGTGATAATCCCGTGCATGCTAATAAATGACTCAACGCACCTAGCTAAGGGAATAATCCCAACTTGTATGCTTGTATAGAATATGAAAAGGAATATGGAAAAGTAAGAGAACTCTCGCCCGCGCTCCATGCTCGTGCTAAGGCACAAGCTTACGTTTACGTCTCTGATGCGTTCAACAATGAAACAATGAATGGTTTACAACAATAAAACGGAAAGACTATCAACATAGTCGTTCCGAGTAGAACTTAGCAACATTGAAAGGCTATGGGACCGATGGGTCGCCAAGGCGACTCCCGTACGGGGAGTTGCAAAATATATAAATGAATGAATGAACGAATAAGTGAATGAATGAATCAACGAATGAAAGAATGAATACATGAAATGAATCGATGAACAAACGGACAAGTGAAACAAAGAAAAGAAAGAATGAATGAAAGATAAGAGAGGAAAGAAATGGTTAGCGACAGGTATGACGGGCACGTACAATGGGGCTCGCTACCCGCGCTGCACGGACGCCAACCTGGTCGATAACGCATTGCGGCTAAGGGTTAGCCTATGATGATAATAATACGAAATGGTCGTGGACAAACGGCACGAACAAGGGGTGGCGTATGCTGTGTCCGTAAGGAAAAGGAATTCTGCGGCATGATCAAAGGGGGGATATGCCGGCCTAGGCGGGATCAAAGTCATGGCTTACGGGCTGCCTGGGTGCGGATTCGGCCACCCGGGGGACATAAGTGCAGGAGTATTTCAAGAGACTATCGGGGTGTGTGCCAGTCCTCACCCTATGCTAGTTGAGAAATACCACGGCTTGGATGTCCAAATGGCTTGTGGTGCCAGCGACCGGTGCATATAGAGTTAAGTGGACTTTGCTGGTGGCGATCCACGTGCAAGTCCTTGCATTGAAATCAAAGTAGTCTAAGTTAACAAAATGAAGTGCCTTATGAATATGTTTGAAATGTGATACACCAAATGAAAATGAAAAATAGCTGCAAGTGTAGATAACGTGCCTACGACATACTAGAATCCGAGGCAGGGACACGCATTTGACATAGAAAAGTTCATATTGAATTGTTGACTAACTTGATTTACTTTGGACAGGGAAGGCCGGACGGTAAGTATGGGTAAGTCGTGCATTCATTTCCATGCACACACTCGAATTCGGCAACACGAGATAGGTCATAAAATATGCCATAAAACTGATCCTAAGGCAAGATTAGAAAGACAATGAATGATAGATGTTGCACAAAAGTAAATAGAACGTGTTTGGTAATGATAGCGTTGTGGGCGAGCTAGCCTCCCCACTAGTGCATAACAATGTACTGATAACCCCACAGTTTGCTTGCAGGAAGCAGGAAACGTCGGCGGGTGCGAAGCTTTCCTCGAACGTGCTAAGGTGCTGAGCTATTTTTCGAGCCTTGGAGCATTGCAAGGAGCTGGAGCACCATATACAGGACATAATGTATTGGAACATCGCCATGTATCATTCCATCTTGTAAGCCACTTGGCACGCCTTTTATGTTCAGAGAGAGAGCTTGAGCGATTTGTAATATCGGCCTAGCGCCGCTTGTAACCTTCATGAATATCAATAAAGAGTTCGAATTTGCTTCTACTTGTGTTTATTTACTTTCCGCTGCAATAGGGACATCTGTGCGACTCTGTGGCCTAGCTAAATCGGCCGTTTCTGGACTTGGCCTTGCACGGGCGCAACCTAGGCCCGTGCGGCATCACGCCTTAGCGAGGACGATCGCTCCTACGGGAGCGGGGCGTGACACATGAAGGTAATATCAAGCTTTTGATATACCCTAATGTATATATTTTCTCTTAAAGATGTACATTAAATTGATTTTTTTCTTTGCAGTGGCTACTTCAGCGGACGTTCAACCTTCTACCACCACCATAGAGGCCTCGAGATCAGAAGCTTTGGTGGTACGTATTCCCGCTAATGTACTTGCTGCTGTAGGGATAACGGTTCCATCCCCATCTCCCATGACTTCAGAAGCCATCTCTCTAGAGAAGGATTTGCTTCCACAAGAAGAAATGATAAATTCTCTAAAGGAGTAAGATCCTACTCATTCTGAAGATGAGATGATTGAAGCTTTAGACAATTGTGACTTTGGTGATGAATCTTATGATGATGATTAGAATAACACCATTAAAGAGGGGCAAACTTTAGTGGATGTGCAATCACCTCATGAACTCCCAGCTAATGAAGATCAATCAACTGCCGAGGATGAGGAAAATTCGGTTATTGATGAAGGACATATCAGTCCCAGGATCGATGAATCCAAAGTATCTGAAAAACCAGATGTTTCTAAAGTGGTAGCAGAATTAGAAGATCAAACTCCAATGACTCTGCCATTTCAGACTGAATCAGGAGCAGGAAGTAGTCAAGCCACTATGTCTGCAAACACCCTGTCAAAGCTTCAGTCGAAAACATCCAAACCTCTTGAGACTCCTCATGTTATTCCCGACTCAGGTAAATTTCTAAACATGATCTAGTTGTCGTAGCTCCTTCAGCATTATATATTGCTCAAACAAATGACATATGTAAATTACAGAAGGACCCACAGGAACGTAGCAGGAGAAGGGAGCACTTCCTACATCAGCTCTCAAGATGAAGTGCCTCCACATGTTAAAACTGTAAAGACTCCAGCAGAAGTGGTAGCCACCCCAGGTGCTGTTGCAACTAATAAGTTCGTGGTGGCTTCCTTCACTAAAGTCTTTTTTACATCTCTGGAGCCTTTAGTCCATCGAATAATGGAGAGAGAGGATGTTCCATTTAGTACAATCAGAACTCCCTCTTCATTTTTGATCGGAGGCATCCGCATCCAAGGAGACGAGGCTCAGGCTACCTTCTTAGAACACATTTTGGATGAGTTAGAAGGATCTATTGAAGCTTATAAGGAGCTTAAAAGAGGGGATATCGAGCAGCTAGTAAACATAGAATATAAGGCTATGGCTCGAGAAGCAGAGACTAGTAAAGCCAATTTTGAAGCATTTTTACTGGCTTTTAATAGACAATCCTCTGAACTGGACATCCAAATTGCTGAAGCAGCTTCTACTATTGAAAGTCATAAGACTAAAGCTGCAGACGAAGAGAAGAAAGATGCTGATCTGGAGGCTAAAATTGCCCGACTTCGGGCAGAGCTTAAGGCTATCAAGCAGGGTATAGAACAAGAAACTCAGCTACATCAAGCTGTTGTTAACCAAATAAATGCTCTGAAGCACCAGAAGGAGGAATTTGACCACCTTCAAAATGAAGAACTAGCACGTCAAACTGCTGCTCTACATCCATTCGATCCCGAGTCAGGAAGGGTTGAAGCCAGGCAGCGGGTGCTAGATTTTTGTAATGAAAGATCCCAAATTTTAAAGAAGTGAATTGTAGAGCTTATCACTTATCCTTCAGAATAGAATGAGCGAAACTTGTTATCTTTTTCATAATGATGTATCTTTTTTGAATAGAAATGAAATGAGAAAACTTTTTATGTGGTTCCATTACTTGTTGCATATCTTGTTATAGATATAAATAATAGAATAGAAAATATATTCAGAGGTACTGAACGTGATATATTTCTTGATTAGAAAATAACAATATTTATTATGTCTGCTCAGAGGTAATATGGACGTGGCAGAATATAATGATTAAAAATATATTTATTTCAATAGACAACTTTATCAGAGGTAATAGGGACATGATAGGTTGTTGATGTAGAAAATTGGAATTCAGAGGTGTGGAGGACGTGAATTCTTTTTTTTGTTTTGAATGTAAGAATTTATCATCTATGGTTTTATTTACGAGAAAGTAATTAGAAGACAATAAATGCCAAAACTAATGAATGAACAGTCAGAGAAAGTGAATGAATGAACAGTTACTTCGATTTTCGAAGAGAAGAAATGAATGAATGAACAGTTGGATTTCTTTTGAAGAAGAAAAGTCGCATCGATTCTCGAAGCCGATCATCTAGTAATTATGTCTATAAATAGAACAGAACTTCTATAGATATCGTCAACTTCTTCTCTCTCTACACTTCGTCTTCTGAAGATTTGCTTACTCTAAAGATCGAAAATACGACTGAGACGCCTTCTGCTGAGCTTCCGATACCTCCTCAGAAAAAAGTGGGTGAAGGCTCGACTGTTCCTGTACTAGAGCAGGACCTGATTGCCAAGTTGGTAGAACCTGGGAAGACTATTGAAGAAGAAGCCGTGAGGATAGCCGCTTGTGAGTTGCTAGTGTGTTCAAACAATGAGATGTTTGAATTGCTGGCAAATCATGTATTTAATCATGAAGGATCGGGTCCTCGTCCCCGTCCTTAACATTATGTAACTCTTTCTACTTTTAAATAAAAGACATTTTGCTTTTATACATAATATTTTTTAAAAAATTTGCCACTAATAGGCATCATAGCAATTCTGCTATCCATATCTGTTAACTGGTAGGCTCCATTTGAGAACACTTTATTTACCACATACAGACCTTCCCATTTTGCCTCGAACTTGCCTTTGCTCATGTGGGTTATAGTCATAGGACGTCTGATCGTAAGAACTAGCTCGCCCTCCTGAAATGTTCATACTTTGACTTTGCGATTGAAAGCTTTTAAAATACGGGTTTGATAAAGTTCGATATGTTGTTGAGCTAATAGCCTTTTCACATCGAGCGCCTCCAATTCTTGAAGTCGGAGACGATCATTATTTTTGTGGTAAGTTCATTAGCAATGGTAATTCTCAAGGATGGAATTTGAATTTCTAGCGGTAAAACAGCCTCGCATACTAGAGAAAAAGGTGTGCAACCTGTGGAATTACGGACTATGGTACGATAAGCCCATAAACATTCTCCAAGCTTCTCACTCCAATTACGTTTATTAATAGAAACAAACTTTTTAAGGAGTTTGATAATAGCCTTGTTGAATGCTTCAGCTAACCCATTAGCTGCAGGATTGTAGGCTGTAGAAGCAATATTATTGATTCTGTTGTCATCACATAATCGAGTAAACTTCTGACTGACGAACTGTGGTCCATTATCATGGATAATCCGACGAGGTACGTCAAATCTGTATATCATATGATGTTTGATGAAGTTGATGACACTACTAGTCTTCACCTCAGCTAAAGGTATTGCTTCATCCCATTTAGAGAAATAATCAGTTATAGCTAAGATAAATCGATGTCCTTTAGATGAAGGAGGATTGATAGGACCAATTACATCCATGCCCCAAGCTTTGAAGGGCCATGAGGCAGCAGTCGGGTGAAGAAATTTTGACGGTTGGTGAATGAAATCTGCATGAATTTAACATGCTCTACGTATATTTCTTTGCATAGTCAATGGCATCTGATACCATAGAGGGCCAGTAATAGCCCATATGTCGAATGCGATCCTGTAATTTAGGACCGGGCTGATGTGCTCCACAAATGCCATCATGAACTTTGTGTAATATTTGCTTTGCTTCATCACCAGCAAGACATCTTAAGAGTAATCCATCAAAAGTTCGTCGAAAGAGAGTTTTGGTGGTATGATTATAATAGAATCGAAGCGATCGTCAACGAATACTTGTAGCTTCTTTAGGATCTTCAGGTAGTATGTTATGTACAGCAAAGTCGATGAAAGGTACCCTCCAATCTTCAATGATAACATTGACTTCAGTTGAATTACTGAATTCAATATTATGGTTGTTTTCAATACAAAATAGTTCTCTATTGGAGATAACAACTATTTGTTATCTTTTAACCGAAATTACTAAGACCGTAGCTAAGTTAGCTATGGCATCAGCTTCTGTGTTACATGCTCGACGTACATGTTCGATGAAGAATCCTTTGAACGAGAAAGCTATTCTGATTGCCGCTTCGTGGTATGGTACCAGATCTTGATGTCGAACTTCGTATGTGCCTCTAACCTGATTAACAATCAGCTTAGAATCACCACATACTTCGAGATATTTAATATCCAATTGTTTGGCTAATTGGAGTCCAATAAGCAAGGTATTGTATTCTGCTATATTTTTGGAGCACGACTCATCTAAGGAATAAGCTCTCTGAATAGCTATCCCATCTGGTGAAATAAGAACAATTTCCACTCCAGCGACAAGGGTGCCTCCAGGTCCAATTCTAGATGCTCTATCGAAGAACAAATTCCAAGTAAGAAATTCTTCTGAGATCATATTTGACTCCAATGTCTCGTCTGGAATCTCATCATAGAGTTTAGATGTCTCAGGGACAGGATGAGCTACTAAAAAATTAGCAAGTGCTTGGCCTTTCATAGACTTTTGTGGAACATAGACCATATCATATTATGCTAATAATATGGCCTATGTAGCAAGCCTAGAATTGAGTGTGCTAGGCTTCTTCATTAAGACCCGCAGAGAATTAACTCAGGAAATAACATGAATAGTTTGGCCGATGATGTAATGACTTATCTTTTGAACGGCAAACATTAAGGCTAAACATTCCTTCTCTACCGGACTATAACGATGTTCAGCTCCAATCATCGTCCGACTAAGGTAGTAGATGGCTTGTTCATAACTTTTTTTGTTCTTCTGAGCCAACAAGGCTCCTAGTGAATGGTCTATCGCATGGACATACATCAAGAAGGGTATTCCTGATATTGGTGGCACTAGCACTGGTGGACTCATCAAATACCTCTTTATATCATCAAATGCTCGTTGGCATTCTTCTGTCCAAATGAAAGATACACCTTTCTTCATTAAGTGAGTAAATGGTCTGCAACATCCAGATAAATTCGAAATGAACCTCCTGATGTAAGTAAGTCGACTCTGGAATCCTCGTAGCTTTTTTAGGTTGCGTGGAGGACGCATCTTTTGAATGGCTTTGATCTTTTCAGGATCAATGTGTATACCTTTGGAGGTAATGACGAATCCGAGAAATTTGCCACTAGAGACTCCCAAGAAAGACTTGGTGGGGTTCATTTTGAGTTGATGCTGGCGCATTAGATTGAAGATAATTCTTATATCTTGGATGTGATCTTCCTTTAGACAACTTTTAACAGCAATATTATCAACATAGCATTCAACGGTCTTTCGCAAATGATCTCAAAACATAGTACTCATAGCCCGCTGGTAAGTTGTACCTACATTCTTAAGACCGAAAGGCATAACTGTATAGCAGTATATTCCGCAGGGAGTACGAAATGATGTGTGTTTTCATCTTCAGGATTCATTCGAATTTGATTATATCCAGAAAATCTATCCATGAAAGAGATTCGTTCGAATCTAAAAGTATTGTCGATCATGACATCAGTAATTGGGAGAGGGAATTCATCTTTAGGGCAAGCATCATTAAGATCTTGAAAGTCTATGCACACCCGAACTTTCCCGGTCTTCTTTAAAATTGGTACCACGTTGGCTACCCAGTCAGGATGCTGTTCTTCTCTGATAAAACCACAAGCGATAAACTTTTTGACTTCATCATCTATTGCATCCATCATCTCAGGCTTGAATCGCCGTTGCTGTTGTTTGACTGGTTTTGCATTAAGTAAAATGTTAAGTTTATGAGTTACGATCCGAGGATCTAAACCTGGCATATCTTCATAGCTTCCGGCGAAGACATCAATATATTCACGAATGAGGTGAATCAATTCTTGTTTATCATCCTCTGGAAGATTTTTGCTAATGAAGATTGGTCGCGGTACACCGTTCTCTCCAACATCGATCTGGATTAATTGATCCTCAGTAGGTAGTTTTCGTTGTTCAAAATGGAGTTCCCACTTAGTGTCCATCCTTTGTACCCAAGGATCTACTTCAGGAGCTTCTTCAATATCATCTTCATCATCTTCTGAGAACTCAGCAGACACCATATTAGAAGATATTATAACCCGATGGACATGACCAATACTGGTGTCAGAATTCCATGAGACAGGATCAGAAAAATTAGATCGTTCTTCTTCATCAGATTCGAAAGCTTCTGGAGTCGGAATTGGTGAAATATAACCTAATCGCCACTTCGTTTTACTTTAGTATTGTTGTGATTTTTCTCTTGAAACAGAAATACGAATAGGAGTTCGTCTTCCTTTACCGCTATTGAGACCAGTTTTAAAATCATAGCCCATTTTATGTATGATTGCTTTAGATTGTGGACTATAACGACGTAGTTGTAGCCTTCCTATATCATCCTTATTATCGTTGTTAATCATGATTTTCTGTTCTTCTCTTTTACTAAAAAGTATAGGAGTTTCGCCTTTCTTTCGAGAAGGCACTAAGAAGAACGATTCTTGTATTGATTCAAGCGATACCACATTTCGAAGCGATGATACGACTCCGATTGTAAGTGGTTTGAAGCTATCTAGCATATCGAAATAACATTGAGTATAATAAGAGACATCAGTATACTGCAAAGGAGATGCTTTGTTGATTTTTACATCATCATTTACAACAGGACCTTTAGCCTTAGAAGGCTTAGTAAGATTGATAACCAGAGGAAGAGAAGAAGAATGAGAAGGAGGGAGGGTTTTTTTATGACGAAGGTCGATTACAAGTGGCTCAGAAGAGGTGAGCTCCCTTTGTTCCTGACTAACACCAAGAGGCTGTTTCTTGTGAGAATGAAGGTAAAGGTAAATAGTCAATGTCTTGGAGGATTGAGGACAAGAAGTACGTCCTTTGACTGGGATAACCAGAGTATCATTTGGCACGTCTTTCTGTTCTTCATCAGTATCCATTGCCAATACCACCTTCATGAATTCCTCTTTGTACATGTGAGAATCGTTGCAGTACGTTTCAACCCCCATAAAAGGATTTAAGTCTGCAATTTCTTTCTGGACTTCTCCATTGCCATCCACATATTTAAAATATTGGTGGAGAGTAGAAGGTACAATATTGTGTTCGTGGAGGAATGGTCTTTCCAGTAAAGCATTGTATGAGCCATGATTATCAATCACATAGAAAGTCATATTTGTACGAAGAATGCCAATTTGAAGTTTCAGGCGTATCTTTCCCAAAGGTTCACTTCTTCCTTGATTGAATCCCAAGATGGTAGTGATAGTTGTAGAAAGGTTGTGCATCGGGATCTTCAAGGCGTCCAGCAGAGTCTTCGACATGATGCTATGTGCAGACCTTGGGTCAATCAGAATGCGATCGACTTTCATAGTGTCTACATATCCCGTGAAGTATAGAGGACGATCATGACGATTTTCTTCTAATAATATGTCATCTTGTGTAAAAGTGATGTTGGGCATTAGTTCAAATACACTATGACAATGTGTACAGCTGACAGGCTCTTTTTTAGGCTTCTTTAAGAAAGTAAGACAAGCATCAGCTTGCATCAAAGTTTACTTAACGTTTCTCGAGTTTCTTTTGAGAGACGTAAGAGTTCGAAGATTGATAATCTCGTTGGAGTGTTAGCCAATTGAGCCAGTATATCAAAATTATATAGTTTTTCAAGTCCGAGAGATGAGGACTTCTTCAATGCTTTATCAAAGCGGACAGGTTGCTTTTCCTTATCTGCTGATATTTATTTGGGAGGAATTGGTTCAACCACTGGTGAGGATGTAGATGGTATATTCTCAGCAGGAGAAGATGATGCCGAAAGAACATCAGGAGATGGGGCAGGATTCTTTTGAGTTTCGGGGTACTCTCGAAGATAAGGTCTACTAGATCTGGTGCCAATTAGAATTTCTTCTTCTGCTACAGGTTCAAAAGATACCATGTTGCAGCTCTTCGATTTAGTTTTGGAATGCTTCTTTTGATTGGAAGAAGAAGGCGCTTCAAAGTCTGCCACTAGATCGGGATGAATCCACATGATTTCTCCTTTGTCAGCGGATAGTAGAATGAGACCCTCATTTTGGGGAGGTAGAAGATTCACGATCTCGAGAGTAGCCCTCGGGATGGAGACAATACTATCTTGTACCAGTTGCGATGGAAAGTCACCAAATTGCACAGAGACGACATTGGTCGTCACAGTCTTCTCGTTCTGTTGGAGAGTAACTGCACCAGAGTTGACCATTTCTTAGATTTTGCCATTGAGTACGTAGCATGCTCGAGTTGGATGCCCTATGAATCTGTGATAAACAAAATATTTAGGGTGGTCAGTCTTACCCACTTCTTCTGGCCGTTTTGCCTCCGACAATTGAAGCTTATTGCTTTTGATCAAGCAATCAAAGATGCTTATGATATCGTCTTCATCAAAAGAATATTCTTCTTTTAGACGAGGTGCTTTTTGTGGTGGTGCTGATGGAGTGGGTGCAGTCTGAGCAACATTGACAGCCAACGACTCCTTGTCCTTGAGATTAATGGCTAAAGTTTTTTTGCCCTTACGATTATTCTGGCGATTATTGTTGCCAGATGTAGGATATTCATCTTGGTTAGGATTAGCCATTTGAACTCCTAACTGTTTGAACTTCTCAGCACTAACCTCCGCAGCTTTGACATTTACAATAAAAGAAGGCCAATTTTGAAATTGTGTTGATCCTGTCCATATGCTGATAATAGGCAATAAGTTTGATTTGCAAGTGTCTATTGTTACAGCAGATGGAGTTCCTAGAGGCATTTTAAGTGCCTCTCGACGAAATCTTTTAATAAAACTCTCAGTAGATTCATTGTGTCTTTGTTTAATTTTAATAAGGGCAGACATAGTCATATTGTTGACCCCCTCATAGAATCGTTCCAGAAACATTTGCTTGAAACCAGCAAAGAAAGTTATGCAGCCATCAGGTAAGCTACGGTACTAGTCATATGCTGTACCAGCTAAACAACCGACGAACATCCTGGTAAGAAGAGCATCATTTGGATGCAATTGATCAGTCATCACTTCAAAGTGATTAATGTACTGACTTGGAGAAGTGCTGCAATCAAACAGCATGATGGTAGGAAGCTTGTATTTAGGAGGGAATTGAACATCCTTCCATTTCGTATGATAAGGTTCTTTTATCCCAAGTCTTTGTAGACCATCTTTTTGCTTAAAGGCCTTAAACTGAGTGCATAAGAGTTTTACAGCCTCATAAGCATCCCCTGATGTATGTGAATTAGTGGACTGATTTGAATTATTAGGAGGAGGAACAGCGTAATAATTACCACCCCCAGCACCAGACTGACTGGAAGCAGCTTGAATTGTTACAGAAGCAACCGGGGGAGACGGTACCCCCAGACCAACATTGACATGTACAGAAGATGCTATAAGATGGGGATTTGAAGCAGAATTCATAACTGGTGGCACTGCATGTTGAGCCACGATTATGGTGTGCATACTTGCGACCATTTCAACCATGGTCTTCAGTTTATCTTCCAGTACAGCAATTCGTTGTTCTTGACTGGCTGAACTAGAAGTATCTTAGTCTTCTGTGATGGCATATGTTGTTACCTCTCTTGCCACTATTGACGAAATAGTTTGTTCAGAGCTTTCACTATCTGCGTCAAAGTCAGACAAAGAATTCTCTTCCAGATGAGTGATGGAAAGATCTTTCTGATTGAAGACATCTTGGTCTAAATTCCAATTTTTCGATCTGGTACGTTGAAAGACCCCTTCACTCGATTCACGAAGTTGACCTAAGTACTGCCAACTCGGATTGTGAGACGTGCCATGCTTTGAAGATTTTCTATCCCAGTGTCTCGAGAAGTCATGTTGACAGAAGTATATAACAGCTCGTCTTTTTCTTCCATCATAGGTTCAAGAGTTGAAGCATAGTTCAAACGATCGAAGACAGACCGTTTGGCTGATTGGCAACAACACTTGATGACCACTTCATGAAGGTAGTGGCATTCTGATGGATGATTTAGACGTGAGTGAGACGTCTCAGTGATCTCCCGTCTTTGTGTAAGACGTTCCCGGAGATCAGTTACTACCACGGGACAAGAAGAAGTCAGAGGAACATATTCCTTAATGATATTAGGAACATAATTCTGGTTCCTAAGATGTTTAGTTCCGTGAGTATACAAAGAAGTACTTAACTCATTGGCATAAGTGATTGGGTTCTTCTTTTCAAAACTTTATTTCTGGTACAACTTGGCTTTTGGCATAGGATTCTTGCGTTTCACCGAGGTTGATACTGATTGACGTCTATTGAGATAAGCACGTAAATCAGAGAATTCTGCTCCTGGTGCATTCATTTGAGATACCATCAATTTTTCTTGCTTAGATCTTGAGACATGCAAAGTTGGAAGATCTTGAGCATTTACCATAGGGGTAGGCAAGATGCCTCTTTGATCAACATTATTTCCCCTGGCAGAGATTTGAAGACCTCTGTTGAGAACAGAGGAATCTCTGTTCAAGGGAATACAATCTGAGATATCTTCCTCCGAGTCATAGACTGGAGAAGATTGAAAAAAGACCAAAGGGTGCTTTTTTTTATTTTGTGAAGGGTTAGCTAAGAAGCGTTTCCCTCTATTTTGCTGTTGAACCACTTCAGGTGCAGGTTACGCCAGTTGAGGAAGTGTTAAAGGACCCTTCCCTTTGTTCTGTCTAGTACTAGCAATAGAACATTGCTTCTCCAAGTTCAGAACTGGAGAAAAAGAAGGAATAACCAAAAGACTAGTTCTCTTGGGTTGTACCAAGGTAACATGGTGTACAGGTTGCACACGGGCAACAGGATGAGTAGACTGTACCTTGGTAGCAGGGCGAGTGGATTGCGCACGGGCAGCAGGGTAAGTAGACTACGAACGGGCTACAGAGGCAGACTGCGCCTTGGCAGCAGAGTGAGTAGACTGCGCCTGGGTAGCAGAGTGAGTAGACTGCGCCTGGACAGTAGAGGCTGACTGCGCGTGGGCTACAGAGGCAGACTGCACCTTGGCCACTGATCGCTCAAGTTGTGCCTGGGCAACAGCAACTGTAGAAGACTTAGGAGTCTATACAGTTCTGTTCTTAGTGATAGCCACAGTGTATTTGTTGCTCTTGGTGTTGATCATATTCTCATAGGCTGTCTGGTTGACTTGAACAACCAGAGTCTTCTGCGTCTTGCCAATTGACGTAAAATCACATTGAGTTGCCACCTTCTCGTCGGAGGAGAAAGTTGTCCCCAGCAGAGTCACCATTTTGTTTGCAAAAAGAAAAAGTTTATACCAAACTTAAAAAGAATCGTACAAAGTACAATAAATTTTGGGGAAGTACAACTTTAGGTATCCGATCAAAAGATGATCGCTTTATCCCTTGGACTATGTGAACTTGAAGACTAAAATCTCTAGAGAATGCAGTGGCACTTTTGCAAGAACTCTTGATCTCTGATCCCTTCATAATCATTTAGAAACTCTATTTATAGAGTTCTGGAAATAGCTGTTTTAGCAGTTATTCTGATGTGCGCGAGGTTGAACTGTGCCACTTTGGGTTGCGCCAACTTCCATTTAGTTACTAAACGTGTACTAACTGTATTTAGACGCGTGACATTATATGATTAAGATGCGTATGATCGTGTATAGAGTAGTGGACACGTTTTGAGAGATTAGTGGCATGTACGCCACATCATCCTGCTTTAGAACGTTAGTTGTTTCAACTTTGTCAGGTTGTACAACTTTCAGTCAACGAGTCAAACTACACTTGATTAGGTTGCGCCTATGCGCAACTCAGTGCATAGACACGTGGCAGTATTTGAATCTGTGAGAGTTTGTTCAGGTTGCACCTAGGCACAACTCACAGGGTGCACAGAACAGCTGTCATCAAATAACAACAAATCTCCTCGAGCGCCACGCTTTGCGGGATTCGAAGATATTTTCTTTGTTTATCGTGCTGTCCGTTGTCAGTGGTGTCAGTCAATGATGACAATTATTGTCAGGCGCCATGTAGGCTTTGGCGTAATATGATTGGGCGGAGTCTGATATATGGAGCAACCTGATCTATGGTGCAGCTTGATCTCTGGGCTTCATATCAGTGGGACAACTTGATTTCTTGGGCGCAACTTGATTACTAAGTAGTAAAAACATGGCGTAACTTGATTTTTAGGCTCTACAGTCATGCCCGTAGCAGTCATGCGTACTAAATTTTCATACGAGCATCACATAGGCGCGTATGAATGGATCATTCCAACCCCAATAAATAGAAGGATGATTCCTTTATTCAAGGCACAGTGTATGACCCACAGAGACAGTCATCAAGACATTCAGAGAGTCGGAGCATACATTAAGAGAGCTAGATTGTCGTACAACCGAAGACTTGCAATTTCCTCTTGATCGTCGTCAGATCATCAACGGAGTAAAGAAATCAGAAGCAACTTCGATCTCCATCGCTATACGTCCCCAAAAAATGAGTTGTATCAAAAGATCCTATTGAGTATCAAATTTTTACTTTTCTTTTATTTTTTTATATAAAAGTTCATTTAAACTTTTCAATTGTCACTACCACTTTTCTAGCTTGAGGGTATTTTGATTATTTTCAAAATTTTAGAATTTAATTTGGAATTATTATTATTATTTATAATTAATGTGATTTTTAAGTGATTTTAGTATAATTGTTTTGGGTGTTCTAGTGACTTTGACTTATGTTGACCTTGGAGACTAACCTAGTGGCTAACCTAGGTCATGGCTAAGTGATTAGGATATGAAAACCTAGGTTGACTTAAGTTAGTGAGGATTAACTCATTGGATTTAATTTGGGGAAAATAGGATTTAGATTGATTAATGAATGGCTTGTGAAATCACAAGTCATTTTATGACTTAAAGGCTTAATCGCCCATAGGCCCACACCCTTTGAACCAAACCCTAACCCTAAAAATCTGGCCAGCCATAGTGTGTTCCCTCCCCTTATTTATATCACCTTGAAATTAGGGCTTGCCTCTTTAGGAAACATTGCCATTTGGAAGAGGTGAGTCTCCATCTTTGTAAATCCTTAGAAAATCCATTTTTTACTCCAAATTCCTCCAAACAAATTGCAATAGGACCTAATATTAGTTTTTTTGCTGTTAATGATGAGTATTTTCAGGAAGAACACAATTTGAGGGAGTTTGGTGGCATGTGGAACTCTTCCCATTTGGAGATTTTAACCCATTGTTCATCTATAGATATAATCCTTTCTTTTGCATATAAATTCTGTTAAAATTCATTTCTAGGATGTCCTAACCCTAACTTAACAGTAGGATAGGCTAACCCTAGAATTTGGACCCATTTCGTGTTCGTATCGGACACGTATCAACATGTATAGGTAAGTGTTCGACGAAATGCCTCAAAGGGCATTTCGTTCGATTTTGTGAGTTGTGTTTGAATAGGAAAATCCATTTTCACCTCGCTTATGCATTTCTTGGACACTGAGCATGTTTTCGTGTCGGGTTGAGTCGACACGAGCGCGTGACACGCGGTCGTGCACCCACGCGCGCGGGCAAGGAGCTTGCCCTGCTGTTCGGGTGGCACTGCTCTGTGCACATAGGGTTTCAACCCACGAAACTTGATACGTATGTCGTGTCCATGACTGACATGAGGCTCCTCGAGTTTCACGAGCTCTCGTGTCGTATCGGACACGGATTTGTGCTTGCACGTGTGGTACACTGTGCGGTTCAGTGTACAGTATTGTAAATCTGTGATTAATTGATTTTAATAGTTTTAAATGGTGTTTTTATTTATTAGTTAGATCCTAAACATGATGTTAAACCTCTGTTATAATTGTTACATGATTAACTTAGGTTCTTAATGAGGTGTATGGATTTCGAACATAGGTTTTTGGTTTTCTGATACGCTCTGATACTTAGCTTCCGGTTTTCTTTAAACCTTTAATTCCCTGTTTGTTTATGTGTTTTTCAACTGATTATGGTCCCTACAAGTTACATTTGATGCTAACTAAGTTTCTAAACTCAATTATAGGCTTTTGGTTTTGAGAATGAGATTTTGGCTATTGGGTTCATTTTCGAATTTGTTGAACTGGGTATGTGTTCAGTTTTAAACCTGAGAATAGTTAAACCATCTTTATGGATTTGTAAACCTAAGTTTAGTTCTTCATTATACTGTAAATGAAGGTTGGTTGATTGTTTAGATATGTTGAACTGTAGCTAACTGTTAAAGAACCTGAGAAATTGTGAACTGAGTTCCCTCTTTGATTATTGAATGCCTGAATTGATTTCCTTTCTTTTGTGTTAACTGTATGATTCACTGAAATGCAATACCTGAGTTTTCTCCTTCATTCGAATTTCAAAACCTGAGAATATGTGTAACCTGAGTATTTTTCCCCGTTCCAGTTTTCCTTAAAACCTGTTATGGATGTGTTTAAACTGTGATTAGGTTCAACAAATCTGAGATTTCTCCTTAGTTCAATACCTTAACTAGTTCCTTTCCCTTCTCATCTTTGTTGTTGTTAACTGATCTTTTAAAACCTGAGAATAGGCTGATTTAGCTATGGGCTAAAATATTGATAACTGAGAATGGGTGGAGGTATTGTTTTGATTTGTAAACTGATTTCCTTTCCTTTCCTTTACTGTCTAACTGAGTTATTTGAATGATTCATTACTTCTAATAACCTGAGTTCCTCTTTTCGAATTACTATTTAATTGATATGGAAGTTAAATACCTAAACTAGTTCCCTACCTTCTAATATGTTGGTTGTTAACTGTTGAACCTGAGATGTACACTGTTTCATTGAATTCCTTTCTTTTTGAATTAGCATAAAACTGAGATTTCAGATTTTTGTTCCCCTTTGATAACTTGGGTTTTTAACGTTGAGAGGGGTATTGTTTTGATTTATAAACTGGATTCCTTTTCTTCCTATACACTGTCTTCTAACACACACACACCACAGTTTGCTCACTGTTTTCAGGTTTGCATTCCCTGTTTACTTTCCAGTTTCACCTTGAACATTACACACAATGCACTCTAGACTCACACACATGGGTAACACTATTTGTATCTACTATTATATTTCCTTCACACACCCTTGTATCCATGTGTCCCCTCACTCCTTTCTTATGTATACATAGATATATGCTTGGTGTTATATATAAATAAGTTCCTATATAATATATCATAGTGTTGTACTATACATATTAGTTATATATAGGAATGTGTGAAAATGTATATATATATATATATGATACTATGTGATATGATATGTTATAGAGTATGGGATACCATATGGCATAATGTATTGTATATATGATATTATGTGATATGTTATGATATATGGGTGAAATGGTATAGTGACTATAGGATAGGTGTATTCCTAATAGACTATTAGTCATAGTCATATCATGTGGTTATGTGAATATGGTATGGTTAGGCATGGTATGCCTAGTTGGAGTCTAGATGGACTGTTTAGGCTTGTTAGAACCTAGAATGACTTGCTAAACCTAGATTAGACTAGCTTGACTTAGGTTTGACTTGGTTGACCTAGTTTGACTTCTAGGGTTGACCAGAGCTGACCAAGAGTTGATTTTGGTCTAGATTGACCTAGATTCATGTAGAACGCATTGTAGTGCATTACATTTCTATTCTGGACTTGTTGTGACTTGTACTGTTCTAAATAGGAGCCAGATACCACTCCTCGGACTGTACTTTCATCTCGAACTTTCAGTTAGCAGGCGAGTACATTCTCTGATCATTTTATACCCTGCATTAGGAGTATATTTCCTGCTTTAGATTACTTTACATGATGCTGACACGTTGGAAACACGGATTAGTACTATATGGATCTTGTTGGGCGATGTTATCCCCTTAACGGATACATTGGGTATTTCGTGTTCGTGTACTCTATCGTGAACATCGTATACTCCTTGTATTTGTGACATTCGTGTACGAAACATGTGAAATCGTGTATAATCAAGTATTCACATGACCTTTGTGTACAATAACATAACTTAACCAGATCCTTGTGTATTGATCGGGGCAGGGGAGTAGAAGTGGTTATGTATTCAATCCAGTAGATTACTCGTGTACAACCTCTGTAGATTACTCGTGTATAACATCGTGCCGTTTACATAACCATCTTGTGCTCTGAATTACTAGACACTGTTAGTTCTCTATATACTGTAGCTATTTATTTACAGTCTTTCCTGTTTATCATATTATTCTTCAGTTTCTTGTATCTTACTCTCTAGCATGATTATATATCCTGACCTGCTATGATTTGTTGAGATGTACTGTGCTCGCTCCTGTCCTGACTGGACCTGTTAAAAATATTATAGAGGACGAGGCTGAGGCGTTCTGCCCTACTTACTACGGTGCCACACTAGATGAGTGCCTGGACTTGGACCAGCAGCAGGATCCATTAGCAGTAGACGACACTCCCTTAGACTAGGACTGTCTTTACTTTACTTGGATTACTGTATTTGGATTTCAGAGATTTGGACATGTATTATTTATAGACACTTAGAATTCTGGGTTGTGCCTCTGTGATGTTTCTTTCCTGGATATTATCATCTATTATCTTTCTATCTTATTTCCTGTTCTACCTTAGCTGTGATTGAGATATATTCTGTTATGTCACCCCCATTCGGGGAGTATAACTGTTTATCACCTATAACTGTTAGATGTTGTGACCTAGGACAGCGTTCTACCGCCGACACTGCGGCGTAGGCTGGACGTACCCACGTCTCGTGCCCTTACTCTAGGGTACGGGTGTAGGAGCGTAAAAAGTGCTTCACAAGAAGGGTCAAAGTGATAGTCCAGTCTACTCAAATTGATCCCCTTTATGCCAAGGAGAGGCTAATCACTTTACGCCTAAGCAGGCTGACCATTTTACGCTTGGGTCTACACCTATGATTTTACGCCAAGGACAGAGCAGCCTCTTTTACGCTGGACAAAGCTGTCAAATCTCGCATTTAATGCAAACTCTGACATGAAGATATTAATGATGGAATTTACCACAAAATTCAATGGAATTTGTCTTATACAAAGACCATTGTTGTCGTTTATGGGAATCGAGCTACTTTACGCTCACTGTATGGTTTCTTTTACGCACGGAGTTTTACATGAGTTCTTACGCTCATAAAATAATGTGTGCATAAAGTCTATTTGAGCCATTTTACGCTCAAGGTTATTCAATAACCACTTTACGCGGGAGACCTATGACAGAGCTATTTTACGCTCATCTTACTGCTTTACGCCCAGAGGATGTTGGGGCTATTTTTACGCCCTATTCTTTCTGGCCAGTTTGGAACGTGGTTTGCCTACATGGCCTTCATGCCATATATTTCGAAGAACGTGTGTACATGTATCCTATTCTTACTGAAATGATGGGACGCGTGTCAACGTATGCAAAGGATGACTTTTATCATGGGTGGCAGTTGTTAGCGTAAAGACAAATTTTGATGCTCTTTTACGCACAGAAGCCCCAGTCTATAAATAGACTCATTTTTCTCAAGGACAGAAAAAAGACAGAGAGACAGGAGAGAATACAGAGATCAGAACTTCGAGATTTTGATTCTCCAGAGCATTCTTCTTCAACTTTTCTTTCAGAACAGAGTGAAGCAAAGCAGGAAAGCATTCGGCCTCGCCATCAGTGTCCAAGTACGTCGATACCTTTCTGGTGACTTAGTTCTTTCAAGTTGTTCTACTTCAAGTAGTGATCTTCATCATCATCGTATGGTCCAAGGAACAAAGTGATCATTTACAGATCAGACTTCTATAGCAATACTTTCCCAGAATCAAATTTGTACTTCTTGTACTTTTTCTCGTTTTATTTTCAAAATCCAACTTGTGTTTGGCAATTTTATTAAGTGAAACAAAATGGCGACTCTGCTGGAGACGACCTTCTCCTCTAACGAGGAGGCGATTGCTCAATATGATGATATTTCGGTCGGTTCGACCAAGAAGACTCTGGTTGTACACTTCGACCAGACTGCCTACGAAGAAATGCTCCGAACTGGGGGTGGTTTTTGCCACTCCAATGTTCAAAAGTCTCGCAAAGCACGAAAAGTTTGGATCCCTAAATCCAAAGTAGCTGCTGATCTCTCTGTTGCTTCTGATAGCAAGGGAATTCTTCCCTCTCCTGTTGTAGGGGCTCCCGTTCATAACGAGGCAGTCCTTACTTTGATGTCGCTCTCTAAGTGTGACAATTTGTCTCCCGTCTGTGACGGTGTAGATGATCAGGTTCCACGCCCACTGCGTAAGAACCAGGTTTTACGCCCACTGGGTAAAAACCAAGTTTTACGCTCAAGGCATAAGAATGAGTCTCCCATTCGTAATGTGGCAGATTCTAATGCTTCTGAGTGCAAAAATAAGTCTCCCGTCTGTGACGTGGTAGACACACACAAATTACGCTCCTCGCGTAAAACAAAATCTCCCGTCTGTGACGTGGTAGATAATCAATTTTTACGTTTTTCGCATAGAGGTAAGTCTCCTGTCTGTGACAGTGTAGATAAAATTCACAACGATGTTTGCACATTTAATGTGAATGTACCTAAACGCATACAGCGTAAAAATGTTGTCCTACACCAACAACCTTCTTATATTGCTTTACGCAAAGTACCAAACTTGCAAATTACGCGCCATGAAGATGGAGTCCTTCGTGCTCAAAAATCTCAAGATTTACGCACATAACTCCAAACGCGTAGAAATGTACAATTTTGTTCTGCGAATGCTGCTAGTAATCTTCTTTACACACAGGGTACTAAACGTTTTTCTACCCCTAATGTGATAAAGAAGAATACTCCCTCCACTCCTTCTGACTTACGTGAATTGCTAATGCAAAAGCGTAAGAATTCACAATCTCCGGTCACACTCCCCCAAGAAAAACATCATTGTGAATATCACCAGGTTGTGATTAATTGTTGTTATTCAGCTTCAAAACGGTCAGTTTTTTATCGATTGAGTTTTAATTCGCTTCAACATCAAGCTGAAGACCAAGAAGATGAGCTGTCATATGCATCAGTCAACATGGCATCTCATACTAACAGAGGACGACGTCCGAGACGAAACATGTCCCAAACTCTAGGTCAACAACAGTTCAACAGACTTCTTGATTCCTTTGAAGGAGTATATCAGAATACTCAATCAAGAAGATAAAGGCAATTGCAGACTTCTGATTCAGAAGCTGGGGGTACTCAATCTTTTGAGTCTGATACCGATAGTGTGGATTCATACTTCTATACAAATCCTTCTGTATCTTCAAGAGAGGTTGAATCCTACGCTGTTGGAGATGAACCAGAGACGTCATCTGCTAATACAGAACAACGTCTCACTGCCGTTGAGCAATCACTGAAAGATATGCTTAACATGGTGCAAAGTATGCATCAGATAATATTGAATCGGCAAACTGCTCAACCGACAGTAGTGACACCGGCACCAGTAGCAGCACAAACTCAAGATAGTCAAGGGGCTGAAATACCTTTGAATATTCAGGAGCCTGCTGTTAATCAAAATTCTGCATCTCCAGATTTCATCATTCCTGAAGACGTACCACCTCCAGTGGGGGTTACGGTACATCCAACAACCATTCAATCAAATGTGCTTCCCCAAACCAATGAAGCCATTCAAGCAGTGTGTGAGCTCAAAGCACAGTTTGAAGTTTTGAGACACAAAGATCAGCTCCAGAGGTTAGGGATCAAACAACCTTATCCTCCTCATTGGAATGATGTATCCTTTCTACCGAAATTCAAGCCACAATCTATGGTTTTGTTCGATGGAAAAGCATCTCCCAGTCAATATATCAATTACTTTGATATTATGACTGTACACTTGCAGAAAAATGATGCTCTTCTCACTCGAGTGTTCATCGGGTGCCTGACAGGTTCAGCTTACGACTGGTATCGTAGTTTACCCGATAATTTTATTTCGTCTTTTGACGAATTCAAGACAATGTTTCTCTCCCGTTTCTATGAAGGAGGTATGGACATGAACATGTCTTCCTTGATAGAAATCAAACAAAAGGAGAAAGAAGATACTCGGACGTTCATCGAACATTTCCGACAGGCTACTTTAAAGATGCCTCCTAGTATGCCAGATTCAGCGTTGATTGATACATGCAAGATGAATCTGCGACCATCTATCGCTGTTTTCACGGGTTCCCAATTCTCAGATTGGGCTTCGTTTATCATAGCAACAGTTTCTACCGAGACCAATGGTAGGTTGGCTCGAGAGTATGGGATGATTTTCACTTCAGAAGATAAAGGGAAGAAAAGTAATCCTAGTAATAATCCTGGCAATCGTAATGTGAGGGGAAAAGATACTCTTATGGTCAATCTTTCCAAGAACAAAACGACGTCGAACAATCAAGAATCTTCCAGGCCAAAGGAAGAATATTCTTTTGACGAAAGTGATATCCCAAGGATATTTCAATGTCTGGTGAAGAGTGGTAAACTTCAGATTCCGGAGCCAAAAAGGCCTAATGAGGTGAATCTGACTGATAATCCTAAATATTGTATCTATCTTAGATACATTAATCATCCCACCAGTGCTTGCTATGTCTTAAAAAAGAAAATCCAAGAGCTGATAAATGGTGGTGCTATTGCTTTAACCAATGATGACCATACGGTTACGACCAATATGGTTTCTCTTCAGTTCGAAGATTTTCCTCCACAGCAAGTTCCAGATGGAATTATTCCAATTTCGAAGGCGACGATGAAGATCGTGAATATCCCGCCTGCCAGAGAAGAAAATGCAGGATTACTGTCGCTTACATTAAAGAATGGTAAAATTATGTGGGTACATCCTGACTTAGTGCCTGAGTTGGAAAGTGAAGATAAAACTTCAAAATCCAAGAAGGGTAAGAAAGTCAGAACCTGCAACATGATTTCCCATGTTATTCCAGATCCCGATGACTTGGATCACCTATGGGATGGCCTTCCTTTAGAAGATAGACTGAAAGGACTGAACATCTGTCCTCCAAGTCTAGCTCCTCCTACCAAGCCCAAGCTTACTCATCAGCAGTGGTTAGCCATGAATAGTGTTCCTTTATATCGGGCACAATAAGTCTTTGCTGCTTATGAAAAAGCTCCGACAGGGATTTCTTCTCGTATCCCGAATCCTTCTCCTCCCGTAACTACAGTGACATCTATTCTTCATTCTCCTGAGGTTACAGAAGGTCTTCCCTCTTCCTCTTCCTCTGTTGAAACACCTGTCAAAAGTCCGCTGCCCACTCACTTGTATAGTCAACAATCTGTTCATCTCATGAAGAAGATGGGTTATGACTTTCAAAAGGCAGAAGGTTTGAATTATGATAAATGAATACGACTTCCTTTACAGATTCAAAATCAAAATTCCACTGAGGGATTGGGTTCTGAAGCTCCTCGTAACAATCCACACAAGAAGAAGGCTAAGAAAGGGAAGACAAAATCCTGTAATATGGTACTTCCTTCTTCTGAGTCTGAAGAAGAATCTTTTGCTGGTACAAGATCTGGAAAAGAGTACCATAAAGACCATGAGGGATCCTCCAAAGAAGCTGAAGACGTAGTGGAGACACTACCAACTCAATCCTCTTCTGTTCCTGCTAAACCTTCTATGGCTGAAAAGGGGAAACAGAAAGCAGTACGCTTCGACGTCCCATTGAAGTCTGCTTCCAGTTAGGAGGTAGTAATGAAGCCTTACAAATTTGATATTCTAGCTCAGTTAGCCAATACTCCGGCTAGACTATCTATATTTGAGTTGCTTCGCCTTTCCAGAGAAAGCAGAGAGACTTTGAGTGAAGCTTTACTTCAAGCAGATTCATGCTTGGCTCAACTCAAGACTCCTGATAATATACCAGTGTCATGTCCACAATGTCATAGTGCGATGGAAGCAATTCCCAACATTACCTTTACACAAGAAGATATGCTGTTGAAGCATAACAAGCATGACAGACCTTTGTGCTATACTGGGTATATTGGATCCACTGAAATTGACAGGATTTACATTGATCCCGGGTCCTCAATTAGCATAATTCTTCAGAGTATGCTAAGACCCCTGAGGATCCCTATTAGTGATTTGACTTACACTAGTACTACGATAGTCGGTTTTAACTCTGGCAAGAGCAAGCCATTGGGGAAGATTCATCTGCAGATTCAGATTGGTGATCTTCGAACCATGGTAACTTTCTATGTTATCAACTCAGACGTCTCCTATAATATTCTTTTGGGAAGACCGTAGATTCATGAGCACAATATTGTGCCATCAACTCTCCACCAATGCTTCAAGTATGTAGATTCCCAAGGAGTTGTGAAGACTGAGTTTGCTGATATCAATCCCTTCAAGGGTGTCGAAGCCTATTTTTCTGATTCAAGGCTTTATAAACAAGAGCATGTGAAAGAGATATCAGACATGGCTGAAGATCAATCACCCACTGAGGATCGGTCTATTAATAAAGATCCGCCAGAGGAGCAACCTTTGAATATCATAGTCAAGGGACGAATCCAATCCCAATCTGTCAATGATCAACCTCTGATAATCAAGGTTAAAGGAAGAACTCAAACTTCATCTGAGGAATCAACAAATATTCCTACTAAGAGCCAAGTTCAACCTTTTATAATCAAGGTCAAAGGGCGTACTTCTTGTACGAATGATCCAGAACCACCATTAATTGTCAATCTTGGCAAAACTACGCAAAAGACAGATAATGGTCTACTGATGATTAATCCGAAGCGTAGCAGTCAAATTGTAAATGATGTAAATATTGATCATTCTATACTTTTTGATATCAATGAAGATTTCCTTTTCGAGTATATGGCTGTCAAGTTTATCGAAAGAATGACTTTATCTTCTGATAATCAAAGTCATCGATATAAAGACGACATTGAGCCAGAAGAAACTTTATACCTCGATCATAAGGAAAATTCTTTTCCTCCTCATGTAGATGTTGGACCTTATGCTCAAAGGTTCCTAACATCTTCTCCTTATCTTCTACCTATGGCCGCTTCATCACAAGCTTACGTAACTTTTAGACGTCACGAAGAAACTTATTTCGTGGTCCCGCCTGATAAGAAAAACAAGTGCCAAATTGTGTTTGGCCTGGCTAGAAATATCCCTGTTGCTCAGGCAGATGAGCTGAAAGATAAAGACAAGGGAAGAATCCGAATTGACAAGTATAGTCAACAATCTATCAAGATCATCCAGAACATAGGGTATGATGAAGACTATGCAAGGTCTTAATCAAGGCAAGGGTAGACGACTACCATTATGCGGTGATCCGTTTTACCAGAAGACTCGTCATGGGTTGGGATATGATCCGTCCTACATGTTTAATGACGATATACAAGAAGAATTCTCTTCTAGCTCTTCGCAATCATCAGATTCGGAAGAAATTCTATTCATCGAATCCGATATGTCTCGTTTCTCATATTGTGAATCTGGGCAAATATTCTCAGTCAATATGGTTCAATCCGATGATGAATCAGAGCCATTTGAGAATGATCCTTGGGCTCAACAGATGGATACTCAATGGGAACTTCGTTTTGAACAACGACAACCACCTACAGAAGATGAGGTTATCCAGATTGATGTTAGAGATGGAGTTACGTCCAAACCAATATTCATCAGTAAGAATCTTTCTGAAGATGAAAAAGAAGAGCTGATAAAACTTATCAAAGATTACATTAACATCTTTGTATGGAGTTATGAGGATATGCCAGGGCTAGATCCTAAAGTTGCTACTCATAAACTCAATATTTTACCTAATGTCAAGCCTGTAAAACAACAGCAACGGCGCTTTAGACCAGATATGATGGATGCAATTGAAGCAGAAGTCAAAAAGCTGATTACATGTGGCTTTGTTCGTGAAGAACAACACCCAGATTGGGTGGCCAATATTGTTCCTGTTATGAAGAGAACGAAAAAGTCCGAGTTTGTATAGATTATCGAGATCTTAATACGGCTTGTCCAAAGGACGAATTTCCACTTTCCATTACTGATGTCATGATAGATAATACATGCGGTTTTGAACGTATGTCTTTCATGGACGGATTCTCAGGATACAATCAGATCAAGATACATCCAGAAGATGAGAAGCATACATCTTTTCGAACACCCCTTGGGGTTTATTGCTATATGGTTATGCCGTTTGGCCTTAAAAATGCCGGTGCCACATATCAACGGGCTATGAGCAATATCTTTCAAGAACATCTACAAAAAATAGTTGAATGCTACGTAGATGACATTGCTGTTAAAAGTCGGTCAAAGAATGATCACATTTAGGACTTGAAGACAGTATTTGAATTGATGCGCCAACATCAATTGAAAATGAACCCTGCTAAGTCTTTCTTAGGGGTTTCTAGTGGCAAGTTTCTAGGATTTGTCATTACCTCTCAATGTATCCATGTTGATCCTGATAAGGTTAAAGCGATTCTTGAAATGCGTCCTCCTCGTAATCTGAAAGAACTCCGTGGCTTTCAGGGCCGTATCGCTTATATCAGAAGATTATATCTAATCTTTCTGGGAGATGTCAACCTTTCTCCCGTCTATTAAAGAAAGGGGTATCTTTCGTCTGGGATGAAGCGTGTCAAAAAGCCTTCAATGACATTAAGTAATATCTTACAAACCCGCCTTTCTGGTACCTCCGGTGATAGAAAAACTATTTTTGCTATATGTTCGAGCCTTGGATCATTCACTTGGCGCTCTTCTGGCACAGAAAAGTGATATGGGTCATGAACAAGCAATATATTATCTGAGCAGAATGATGGTCGGAGCTGAACACAGATATACTTCTGTCGAAAAGGAATGTCTAGCTTTGGTTTTTGTCGTCCAAAAGACAAGGCATTATGTCACTGGACAGACTATTTATGTCATTTCCAGAATAAATCCCATTCGGGTATTGATGAGAAAACCGAGCATTCTTAATTCCAGGTTAGCCACCTGGACGATGTTGCTCACTCCTTATGACATGATTTATGTGCCTCAAAAATCAGTGAAGGGCCAAGCGTTAGCTGATTTCTTAGCTGCTCATCCTATACCTGAAACTTCGAAATTATATGAAGACATTCCAGACGAAGTAGTGGATTGTAACATGACTTTGAAGAATGATATATGGCAATTATATTTTGATGGAGCATCACGTGTGGGACCTAAAGGCAATATTGTCTCTGGGGTAGGAATTGTCTTGGTTTCTCCTGACAAAATGGTCATATACCATGCCTATTCTCTTAATGAGCCATGCTCTAACAATGTAGCAGAATATAATGCTCTATTGATTGGTCTCCAAGTAGCAAAACAATTAGATATTGAATTCTTAGAGGCTTATGGAGATTCTCAATTGATCGTTAATCAAGTTAGAGGGACTTATGAAGTCAGAAATCCTGATCTCATCCCCTATCATCAGGTAGTAGTCGAGTTCGTCCTATCATTCAAAGGATTCTTCATTGAATTTGTACCACGTTCTCAGAATGTGGAGGCTGATGCTCTTGCCAGTTTAGCTGCAGACTTGGCTGTCCCAATCTGAAGGCAAAATATAATTACTTTGTTGGACCGAGACTTGTTTTGTGTGAAGAGTAATCTGCATATTGAACAAAGTTATGTTACAGAGGTAAGTTCCCAGCAGAAAGATTGGAGAACTCCATTCATTGATTATGCAGTTCATAGGATTTTGTCTGAAGATCCTAAAGAAGCTGCATCAATTAAGAGACGATCGTTTCGATTCTATTATGATTTGTCTTTACATATGCTATATCGTCGTTCATATGATGGACTCTTGCTGCGCTGTCTCTCAGAAAGTGAAGCCAAACAAATACTGCGTGAGGCTCATGATGGTGTCTGTGGTGCTCATCAACCGGGTCCAAAGTTACAAGATCGCATTCGGAGAATGGGGTATTATTTGCCTTCTATGATAGCAGATGCTGTAGACTATGCCAGAAGATGTAAAGCATGTCAGATTCATGCTAATTTTATTCATCAACCATCTGAATTTCTACATCCTACAGTAGCCTCTTGGCCCTTCGAAGCTTGGGGTATGGATGTCATTGGTCCTATTAACCCTCCTTCTGTCAAAGGACATCGGTTTATACTAGCTATAACCGATTACTTTTCGAAGTGGGCAGAAGCAGTCCCCCTTGCGGAAGTGAAAACATCAAACGTGATCAGTTTCATCAAACACCATGTTATTTATCGTTTCGGGATTCCTCGGCGGATAATTCATGACAATGGTCCACAATTTGCCAGTCAAGCATTTTATCGATTCTGTGACAAGAATCGAATTCAGAATTTGGCTTCTACGACTTATAATCCAGCTGCTAATCGTTTAGCTGAAGCTTTCAATAAGACGATCATCAAACTTCTCAAAAAGTTTATCTCTTCCAATAAACGTGATTGGAATGAGAAACTTGGAGAATGTTTATGGGCTTATCGAACAACAGTCCGGACTCCTACTGGTTTTACACCATTCTCATTGGTTTATGGATGCGAAGTTATTCTCCTATTGGAAATCCAGATCCCTTCTCTATGAATAGCCATTGCTAATGAGCTAACTACGGAGAATAATGATCGCTTACGACTCCAAGAACTTGAAGGATTGGATGAGAAGCGTCTTCAAGCACAACAACACATTGAACTATATCAAGCCTGCATATCTCGAACTTTTAATCGTAAAGTTAAGGAGAGGGTATTCAAAGTTGGCGAGCTTGTATTAGCTGTTCGGAGACCGATGGTAATGACTCATAAAAGTAAAGGGAAATTCCAAGCAAAATGGGAAGGCCCTTATGTAATTGAGTCCGTGTTTTCCAATGGCGCCTATCGGTTGTCAAAACCCAATGGAGATCTATTCATGCTGCCGATCAATGGCAAATTTCTTAAGAAATACTATGTATAAAAAGAGAAGACAGAACAAAAATAAAACTTCTTTTATTATTATTCAAGATAAAAGACTAAGGACGAGGGCCACTCCCTTCCTTATTGAATACATAGTCGGCCAACGTATAGAAGGCGTCGTTTCCTGAACTCATAAAAAATTTGCAGGCGGTCATCCTCAATGCTTCTTCTTCAGGAGTTTTTCCTGGCTCTACTAAGAAAGCGGAGATGTCTTGGGGCGGCTTGGGCGTAGAAGAACTGTTGTCTACTTCGGTCGGACCCGTCACTATTGGCTCAGCAGGGCATATCTCAATGACGTCCTCAATGTTCCTGAAGACTTCATTCTTTTGATGTACATCCTCGGAAGACATTCCCAATAGAGGAGTAAAAATAAGAATGAAATGATTACAGAGAATTCTCACCTATTTAGAGAGGAGGATTACTAATGAACTGGTCTCTGAAATTGAAAATGACTTTTTATTTCCGAAAAGACTCGTTCATTCATGTTACCAGGTTCATCCATTTAATTATGGAATTGAATCGTCCTTTCTGTTCCCAAGAAATACGTTGATTCGTCCACCGTTTTAACGTATATGCTCACAACATCTGTCTTCTTATTCCCCAGCTACCAAGGTTTGGTTAAGCTGACTTCTTGTCTCAATTGATTAAAAAGTGGGATTCATTATTTATCATGTTTTCATAACCTCTGGATAAATGCTAAATCTACCTACTTATATATCACTTCTATTTGACCTCTGCATAGAAATTAATCTAATTTTCTTTTGAGTTCTCACACACTGTCATGTCCATATTAACTCTGATAGTATTGTGTACTCTAAATCAGAAAAGAAGATTTCATTATCTATCATGTTCATATTACATCCAGATAGATACAAATCATTGAGCATAGAAGAATTATCATTTCCACTCTCATATCACCATAAAAGTCTATTACATTTCTTAGACTTTTCTTTACAATGGAAATCTATTATATCTAAGATTTTCATTCTAAACATACAACGATAACATAATGGAGATTTATTTCTTCTTCGGATCTTCTTTGACGGGTTCGTTGTTGGTGGCAATTCCTGACTGTCTGAGCTCCAGTCGCAACCAGAACAGCAGGAATCAAACTCTGGTCTTCTCTCTCAGACGAGAGGAGAACCCCAGAGTATGGCAGCCCGAAGGTGTGTTGCTGCCAATACAATTGGTGGATTAGTGGCTGCACCTCAAAGGAGATAGGAATGTATCTAGCATTGGGATACGATTCCTAGTTCTGCCGCGAAAGAAACTCTACTACCCGATTTCTCGGGGTAGAGTTGACTCCACCATCCAACTCTCCGTGTATAAAGGCTCTTCCTACCAACAGAGGAAGACCCTTCTATCTCACGAAGAGTTCTGAGTTGTCTGATTTGTGCGTCAAAAGCGCATGAGCTCCCTGATGTTGATGTCAGAAGAACATGCTTCACAACGTCAAAGTCACCAATACCGGTTCTGGAAAAGCTGCTCAGCTAAACTTCTGCAAAAAAAACAACAAAGAAGAAGTATTTTAAACAGAAGAATCATCAGATGCGTATTGAACGCTAACTAAAAACAGATGATAAGGCTTTTACGTCGGCACTTCACAAAGGCTTTTACGCCAGTGATATGACAAGGCTTTTACGCCATTGCTTCAGCAAGGCTTTTACGCCGGTGCTTCACAAAGGCTTTTACGCCAGTGCTTCAGTAAGGCTTTTTGCCAGTGATTCAGCTAGGATTTTACGCCAATACTTCAGCAAGGATTTTACGCCAATGCTTCAGCAAGTTTTTACGCTCATGAATAGATGTTTTCAACAAAAAAAATTCGAAGACGGATATTTGCTTACGATCGGACTTACCATTTAAGTTGAATGGTTTGGCTCTAATAGTGGTTGAATCCATGTTTGAAGACTGGGCGTACAAAAGAACACCATGGGAAAGCTCCGCCATCCTTATTTGTTGGAGAACAACATCACAGAAAGTTATCTTCAGAAGAATGAGTACGAGAATATATGAAACATTCTCGGCTATTTATAAAGGCTGAAGAAACTGTTGGGATGAGTCTATTTCGGGGGAAGATCCTATTTAAAGGCTCTCGTAACCACAAGACAGATGCCACGTGTTGGTTTATTTCTTGGGAATTAACAACCACAGAAGCAGTCAAAAGAAGTGCATAAACAAGTACGCGTCAATAGATGAGGTTAACAGCAAAATTTTATTTATAAAGGGGGAAGTGGACCCCTATAGATAAGAGAGTCGCAATACACGAAATATTATTTTCTTTCTCCTTTATTGGGTTGACTAAGGGAGGCACCCAATTTGCGCATGTTGCGGATCCCAGAGCGACGCATCAGATTTAAAAACGCTTCTGCATCTCCTGAGCCTTCGTATACAGTTGGGGTACCACCATCAATACGATTAAAGACGGCAGAAGTTACTCCAAAATACTCTAAAAAGTTGCACGCCCGCTCGAAGTCAAGCCTGGAGCTCGAAGCCTCTTTGTTGGTAATCTCATTCTTCGGCGCCATGACAAAACGAGGATGAATGTCAAGAATAAAGAATTTATCCTTATTTATACAAATCAAAACAACTCTTCATATTTCTCGTTGGAAACTGTTCACTCGGGAAGATAAAGAGACGTTCGAAAAGTTTCAAGAAAGAAATTTATTGTGGCGGTCAAGTGTTGACCGACATTATTTTTCTTGAGAATTAAGCTGACTGTTGGACATCCCCGCTTTTACGCGGATGGCTGTTGCATATCCCGAATTTTACGCTGGCAGATCAAATCTCAACTTTTACGCTTCTGTTCAAAGTGTTTCAAATTTTGGAGATATTTAAAAACTTTGAAGGGGGTCTTGTAGGAGCGTAAAAAGTACTTCACAAGAAGGGTCAAAGTGATAGTCCAGTCTACTCAAATTGATCCCCTTTATGCCAAGGAGAGGCTAATCACTTTACGCCTAAGCAGGCTGATCATTTTACGCTTGGGTCTACACCTATGATTTTACGCCAAGGACAGAGCAGCCTCTTTTACGCTGGACAAAGCTGTCAAATCTCGTATTTAATGCAAACTGTGACATGAAGATATTAATGATGGCATTTACCACAGAATTCTATGGAATTTGTCTTATACAAAGACCATTGTTGTCGTTTATGGGAATCGAGCTACTTTACGCTCACTGTATGGTTTCTTTTACGAACGGAGTTTTACATGAGTTCTTACGCTCATAAAACAATGTGTGCGTAAAGTCTATTTGAGCCATTTTACGCTCAAGGTTATTCAATAACCACTTTACGCGGGAGACCTATGACAGAGCTATTTTACGCTCATCTTACTGCTTTACGCCCAGAGGATGTTGGGGCTATTTTTACGCCCTATTCTTTCTGGCCAGTTTGGAACGTGGTTTACCTACATGGCCTTCATGCCACATATTTCGAAGAACATGTGTACATGTATCCTATTCTTACTGAAATGATGGGACGCGTGTCAACGTATGCAAAGGATGACTTTGATCATGGGTGGCAGTTGTTAGCGTAAAGACAGATTTTGATGCTCTTTTACGCACAGAAGCCCCAGTCTATAAATAGACTCATTTTTCTCAAGGACAAAAAAAAAGACAGAGAGACAGGAGAGAATACAGAGATCAGAACTTCGAGATTTTGATTCTCCAGAGCATTCTTCTTCAACTTTTCTTTCAGAACAGAGTGAAGCAAAGCAGAAAAGCATTCGGCCTCGCCATCAGTGCCCAAGTGCGTCGATACCTTTCTGGTGACTTAGTTCTTCCAAGTTGTTCTACTTCAAGCAGTGATCTTCATCATCATCGTATGGTCCAAGGAACAAAGTGATCATTTACAGATCTGACTTCCATAGCAATACTTTTCCAGAATCAAATTTGTACTTCTTGTACTTTTTCTCGTTTTATTTTCAAAATCCAACTTTTGTTTGGCAATTTTGTTAAGTGATACAGCGGGTCGTGACACATTTTTAGTGGTGGCCCATGCAGGTCTAGGTTGGAAATATAGTGGTATTCGAACTATAATATCGCAGCAGCCCCGTCGGAGGGAGAAGGACATTCAGGACTTCCAGAAGATGCATCCTCGGAAGTTCTTCGGCACAGAGGGCATCCATGTTGCAGACGACTGGATAGAGCATATTGAGGAGATCTTCTGACTAGCAGAGATACCAGCTCGACTCCAGATCGAGGTGGCGGGTAGCCAGATGCAGGATTTGGCCCGTGCGTGGTATCAGGCCGATCCCAGGGTAGGAGTTGAGGGCCAGACTTGGGCCCAGTTCAAGGAGCTGTTTAAGGAGCAGTTCTTTCCTGATGTTGCCTTGGGAGGTATCGAGGCACAGTTTGAGGCTCTGGTTCAGGAGAACCAGACGGTAGCTGAGTATACCGGGGAGTTCTGCAGATTGACCCGATTCATTGATGATTTGTCTGAGAAGACGAAGGCAAGGAAGTTTCGCCGGGGTTTGATTAGAGAGGTTCGGTCGCTGACTAAGAGCGACCGGAACGCTACTTATGCTGAGATATTTTCTGGGGCCATGGCAGCGAAAGACGACCTAGGGCTGAAGCTGAAGAGGGGTCGCGACTTCCAGAGTGGCAGTAGCAGTCAGGGACAGGCCAAGAGGCCTCACTTCCAGCAGCACTTTCAACAGCAGAGGCCAGTTCAGCAGCACCAGCATCAGGGCCGTGCACCTTTTCAGCAGGTGCAGCACCAGCAGCAGAGAAGGCAGAAGGCAGCAGGCACCCAGGCAATAGGCTGTTAGTTGTACTTTCTGCAAGAAGCCTGGGCATAAGTGGAATGAGTGCAGGAAGAGACTCGGTAGATGCTTGATGTGTGGATCAGCAGACCATCTGATGCGAGAGTGTCCAGTTGCGTCGATACGTCCGATACCAGGAGGAGCTGGGGCAGCCAAGGCTCCAGCAGGCCAGCAGAGGGGACCAGTCCTGCAGACCCAGCAGCAGAGGTTCCAGCAGCACCAGCAGCAGGCACGAGGTGGACAGCAGGGGCGAGCTTTTGCCATGGCAGCTGAGGATGTTGAGGCCATCGGAGAGCTGATAGCAGGTTCGGTTCTCCTAGATTCCCTTCCAGCATTTACACTCTTTGATTCCGGGGCTTCCTACAGCTTTGTGTCAGTATCATATGCTATTAGACACAGTTTGGTTTCTGAACCATTGCCTAGGACCTACAAGATCACGACCGGGGGTAGGGTCATCCTCGTGAGTGATGTTTGCAGAGGGCGGAGTGTCTTATTGGGAGGCCGAGAGTTGGGGGTGAGTCTACTAGTCATGCCATTATCGAACTACGACATTGTATTAGGTATAGACTGGCTGAGTAGACACCACGCCCGCATTGATTGCCGTGGGGGTAGAGTTTTGTTCGGGGCGCCAGGAGAGCCAGAGTTTGAGTACACCCGGCGGCAGGCAGAGCAGGACGGCAGAGTCTTTTGTGGAGCTTCAGTTGAGGAGCAGGTGGCTCCGTATCCCTTGATCGCAGAGTTTATGGACGTAGTTCCAGAGGAGTTGCCAGGGCTTCCACCGGACAGAGATGTAGAGTTCTCGATAGACTTGGTTCCCGGTGCGGAACCGATCTCCCAGCATGTCTATCGAGTGAACAACAGTGAACTGGTGGAGCTGAAGAAGCAGGTGGATGAGCTGCAGGACAAGTGCTTCATCCGATCTAGTTCTTCACCTTGGGGTGCACAGGTACTTTTCGTACCCAAGAAGGATGGGTCGGTACATATGTGTATCGACTACAGGGCACTTAACAACCTGACGATCAAGAACAGATACCCACTACCGCGGATCGATGATCTGTTTGATCAGTTGAGCGAAGCTCGAGTGTTCTCTAACATTGATTTGAGGTCAGGTTATCACCAGGTGAAGGTGAAGAGGGAGGATATCCCCAAGATCGCTTTCAGGATGCGGTACGGGCAGTTTGAGTTTTTGGTTATGCCGTTTGGGCTAACCAATGCACCAGCAGTGTTTATGAATCTAATGAACAAGGTGTTCCACCAGTACTTTGACAAGTTTGTGGTGGTGTTCATTGATGATATCTTGGTATATTCCAAGACAGAGGAGGAGCACGAGGAGCATCTACGGATAGTGCTAGAGACTCTCAGGAGGGAGCAGCTTTATGGGAAACTCTCCAAGTATGAGTTTTTCTTGGACCGGGTGGACTTCTTGGGGCATGTAGTGACTGGAGATGGTATCTCAGTTGACCCCAAGAATATTGTAGCAGTTGAGGCTTGGACAGCGCCGACTTCAGTGGCAGAGATCAGGAGTTTCCTGGGGCTGGCAAGATACTATAGGAGATTTGTGCAGGATTTCTCCCGGGTTGCAGAGCCGTTGATACGGTTGACCCGGAAGGATACTGAGTTTGTTTGGTCAGAGGAGTGTCAGGCAGCTTTTGATGAGTTGAAAAAGCGGCTTACGACAGCTCCGATTCTGACATTGCCTTCAGGATCAGGTGGTTTCACTATTTATAGTGATACTTCAGGAAAGGGGCTGGGTTGCGTCTTACAGCAGCATGGGAAGGTGATTGCCTATGCTTCCAGGCAATTACGTCCCCATGAGAAGAACTACCCTACCCATGACCTGGAGCTGGCGGCGGTGATTTTTGGCTTTGAAGTTGTGGAAGCACTATCTGTATGGCGAGAGGGTAGAGATTTTCACAGATCACAAGAGCTTGAAGTATGTGTTTACACAGAAGGAGCTCAATATGAGGCAGCGCAGGTGGCTTGAGTTGATGAAGGACTTTGACATCGCACTTCAGTATCACCCGGGGAAGGCCAACGTGGTTGCTGATGCCTTGAGTAGGTATCCGACAGCCATGTGTTTGACTATGGATCGGCACCTGCTTGCAGACTTGGAGAGCCTTGGGATAGAGGTGATTGTGCCCGGAGTGCAGATGCAGTTATGGGGCCTTAAGATACAGTCAGACTTGATGGACAGGATCAAGGCGATATAGTTCGATGATGTGGCTCTGCGGTGTATCCGAGAGCAGATCAGTGCAGGAGTGGAGGATATTGAGTTCTCACTTGCAGAGGATGGTGCCCTGAGGCACGGTTCCCGGTTATGTCTGCCCAGCGGGGAGCTCAGAGAGTAGATCATGCAGGAGGCTCACAGATCGCAGTACTCTATACATCCTGGTGCCAATAAGATGTACAGGGATCTGCGAGAGCATGTCTGGTGGTACGGGATGAAGAGGGAGGTGTCCCACTTCGTAGCTAGATGCTTGGTCTGTCAGCAGGTCAAGGCAGAGAGGCAGAGGCCCGGAGGATTATTGTAGCCGTTGCCCATTTCAGAGTGGAAGTGGGAACATATTACCATGGACTTTGTATCGGGGTTGCCGCGTACGCCAGGAGGGAAAGACGCGATTTGGGTCATCGTTGACAGGTTAACCAAATCGGCCCACTTCTTGCCATTCAAGGTGGGTACGTCTACAGAGAGGTTCGCGGAGCTGTATATGAGACAGATAGTCAGAATTCACGAAGTTTTCGTCAGCATAGTCTCAGATCGGGATAGTCGCTTTACTTTTCATTTCTGGAGGAGTCTGCAGACTAGCTTGGGCACTCAGCTCAAGTTTAGTACTGCATACCACCCCCAGACGGACGGACAGTCAGAGAGGACTATTTAGACCCTTGAGGATATGCTGCAGACGTACGTCCTAGATTTTGGAGGTTCCTGGGAGGATCACCTACATTTGGTAGAGTTTGCTTACAATAACAGTTATCAGGCCAGCATTGAGATGTCACCGTTTGAGGCTCTGCACGGGCGTAGGTGTCGTACACCCTTATCTTGGGATGATGTTGGAGAGCGAGCTTTACTGGGACCAGAGATGGTTGTTAACGCAGCCGAGAAGGTAAAGCTCATCAGGGACAGACTTCGCGTGGCGCAGGACAGACATCGGCACTGGGCCGATAGCCACTGGAGGCCGCTGGAGTTTGAGGTACAGATTTAGAGATAGGATTAGAAGTAGGTTGTATTTTGTTTTGTTTTATTTGATTGATCGTATTTGATTTTTAGTAACTTGAGACCTTGCTTGTAATTAGGTTGGAGATATGGTTTTTTCTGCGGATATCTCTGACTCGTGGTACGATACGTTTTGGTGGAGGTGGGAAGCTTAGCCCGCGCTTCATCGGCCCTTTCGTTATCAGCGGGAGAGTCGGTGACGTGGCATATAGGCTAGACTTGCCACATGCACTAGTGGGAGTCCACAACGTATTCCACGTATCACAGTTGAGATGGTACGTAGCTGACCCTAGCCATGTGCTCGATCACTCGGAGATAGAGGTTGGACCTACTCTCAGCTATCCAGAGCAGCCTGTGGAGGTTTTGGATCGCCGGAAGAAGGTATTGAGGAACCAGGTGATACCCTTGGTACGCGTCGTATGGAGGCATCATTCTCCAGGAGAGTCTACCTGGGAGCGGAAGGATGAGATGCGCGAGCGGTACCCCTATCTTTTTGGACCTTGAGGTATACTTTTCTATCCTTCTCAGCAGTTTAGTTTCGCCTTTAATTTCGAGGACGAAATTATTTTAAGGGGGGTAGATTTGTCACTACAACTTTTCTAGTTTGAGGGTATTTTGGTCATTTTCAAAATTTTAGAATTTAATTCGGAATCATTATTATTATTTATAATTAATGTGAATTTTAAGTGATTTTAGTATAATTGTTTTGGGTGTTCTAGTGACTTTGACTTATGTTGACCTTGGAGACTAACCTAGTGGCTAACCTAGGTCATGGCTAAGTGATTAGGATATGAAAACCTAGGTTGACTTAAGTTAGTAAGGATTAACTCATTGGATTTAATTTGGGGAAAATAGGATTTAGATTGATTAATGAATGGCTTGTGAAATCACAAGTCATTTTATGACTTAAAGGCTTAATGGCCCATAGGCCCACACCCTTTGAACCAAACCCTAACCCTAAAAATCTGGCCAGCCATAGTGTGTTCCCTCCCCCTATTTATATCACCTTGAAATTAGGGCTTGCATCTTTAGAAAATATTGCCATTTGGAAGAGGTGAGTCTCCATCTTTGTAAATCCTTAGAAAATCCATTTTTTACTCCAAATTCCTCCAAAAAAATTGCAATAGGACCTAATATTAGTTTTCTTGCTGTTAATGATGAGTATTTTCAGGAAGAACACAATTTGAGGGAGTTTGGTGGCTTGTGGAACTCTTTCCATTTGGGGATTTTAACCCATTGTTCATCTATTGGTATAATCCTTTCTTTTGTATATAAATTCTGTTACAATTCATTTCTAGGATGTCCTAACCCTAACCTAACAGTATGATAGGCTAACCCTAGAATTTGGACCCATTTCGTGTCCGTATCGGACACGTATCAACGTGTATAGGTAAGTGTTCGACGAAATGCCTCAAAGGGCATTTTGTTCGATTTTGTGATTTGTGTTTGAATAGGAAAATCCATTTTCACCTCGCTTATGCATTTCTTGGACACTGAGCACATTTTCGTGTCGGGTTGAGTCGACACGAGCGCGTGACACGCGGTCGTGCACCCGCGCGCGGGCAAGGAGCTTGCCTGCTGTTCGGGTTGCACTGCTCTGTGCACACAGGGTTTCAACCCACGAAACTTGACACGTGTGTCGTGTCCATGACTGACACGAGGCTCCTCGAGTTTCACGAGCTCTCGTGTCGTATCGGACACGGATTCGTGCCTGCACGTGGT
Source organism: Iris pallida (assembly GCA_029216955.1). NCBI lineage: Eukaryota > Viridiplantae > Streptophyta > Magnoliopsida > Asparagales > Iridaceae > Iris > Iris pallida. Next base: position 22,237,478 of record JANAVB010040619.1, read on the forward strand.
ACACTGTGCGGTTCAGTGTGCAGTATTGTAAATCTGTGATTAATTGATTTTAATAGTTTTAAATGGTGTTTTTATTTATTAGTTAGATCCTAAACATGATGTTAAACCTCTGTTATAATTGTTACATGATTAACTTAGGTTCTTAATGAGGTGTATAGATTTCGAACATAGGTTTTTGGTTTTCTGATACGCTCTGATACTTAGCTTCCAGTTTTCTTTAAACCTTTAATTCCCTATTTGTTTATGTGTTTTTCAACTGATTATGGTCCCTACAAGTTACATTTGATGCTAACTAAGTTTCTAAACTCAATTATAGGCTTTTGGTTTTGAGAATGAGATTTTGGCTATTGGGTTCATTTTCGAATTTGTTGAACTGGGTATGTGTTCAGTTTTAAACCTGAGAATAGTTAAACCATCTTTATGGATTTGTAAACCTAAGTTTAGTTCTTCATTATACTGTAAATGAAGGTTGGTTGATTGTTTAGATATGTTGAACTGTAGCTAACTGTTAAAGACCTGAGAAATTGTGAACTGAGTTCCCTCTTTGATTATTGAATGCCTGAATTGATTTCCTTTCTATTGTGTTAACTGTATGATTCACTGAAATGCAATACCTGAGTTTTCTCCTTCATTCAAATTTCAAAACTTGAGAATATGTAACCTGAGTATTTTTCCCTGTTCTAGTTTCCTTAAAACTTGTTATGGATGTGTTTAAACTGTGATTAGGTTCAACAAATCTGAGATTTCTCCTTAGTTCAATACCTTAACTAGTTCCTTTCCCTTCATCTTTGTTGTTGTTAACTGATCTTTTAAAACCTGAGAATAGGCTGATTTAGCTATGGGCTGAAATATTGATAACTGAGAATGGGTGGAGGTATTGTTTTGATTTGTAAACTGATTTCCTTTCTTTTTCTTTACTGTCTAACTGAGTTATTTGAATGATTCATTACTTCTAATAACCTGAGTTCCTCTTTTCGAATTACTGTTTAATTGATATGGAAGTTAAATACCTAAACAAGTTCCCTACCTTCTAATATGTTGGTTGTTAACTGTTGAACCTGAGATGTACACTGTTTCATTGAATTCCTTTCTTTTTGAATTCGCATAAAACTGAGATTTCAGATTTTTGTTCCCCTTGATAACTTGGGTTTTTAACTGTTGAGAGGGGTATTGTTTTAATTTATAAACTGGATTCCTTTCCTTCCTATACACTGTCTTCTAACACACACACACCACAGTTTGCTCACTGTTTTCAGGTTTGCATTCCCTGTTTACTTTCCAGTTTCACTTGAACATTACACACAATACACTCTAGACTCATAAACATGGGTAACACTGTTTGTATCTACTGTTATATTTCCTTCACACACCCTTGTATCCATGTGTCCCCTCACTCCTTTCTTATGTATACATAGATATATGCTTGGTGTTATATATAAATAAGTTCCTATATAATATCATAGTGTTGTACTATACATATTAGTTATATATAGGAATGTGTGAAAATGTATATATATTATATATATATATGATACTATGTGATATGATATGTTATAGAGTATGGGATACCATATGACATAATGTATTGTATATATGATATTATGTGATATGCTATGATATATGGGTGAAATGGTATAGTGACTATAGGATAGATGTATTCCTAATAGACTATTAGTCATAGTCATATCATGTGGTTATGTGAATATGGTATGGTTAGGCATGGTATGCCTAGTTGGAGTCTAGATGGACTATTTAGGCTTGTTAGAACCTAGAATGACTTACTAAACCTAGATTTGACTAGTTTGACTTAGGTTTGACTTGGTTGACCTAGTTTGACTTCTAGGGTTGACCAGAGTTGACCAAGAGTTGACTTTGGTCTAGATTGACCAAGATTCATGTAGAACGCATTGTAGTGTATTACATTTCTATTATGGACTTGTTGTGACTTGTACTGTTCTAAATAGGAGCCAGACACCACTCCTCGGACAGTACTTTCATCTCGACTTTCAGTTAGCAGGTGAGTACATTCTCTGATCATTTCATACCCTGCATTAGGAGTATATTTCTGCTTTAGATTACTTTACATGATGCTGACACGTTGGAAACACGGATTAGTACTATATGGATCTTGTTGGGCGATGTTATTCCCTTAGCGGATACATCGGGTATTTCGTGTTCGTGTACTCTATCGTGAACATCGTGTACTCCTTGTATTTGTGACATTCGTGTACGAAACGTGTGAAATCGTATATAATGATGTATTCACATGACCGTCGTGTACAATAACATAACTTAACCAGATCCTTGTGTATTGATTGGGGCGGGGGAGTAGAAGTGGTTATGTATTCAATCCAGTAGATTACTCGTGTACAACCTCTGTAGATTACTCGTGTATAACATCGTGCCATTTACATAACCATCTTGTGCTCTGAATCACTAGACACTGTTAGTTCTCTATATACTGTAGCTATTTATTTACAGTCTTTCCTGTTTATCATATTATTCTTCAGTTTCTTGTATCTTACTCTCTAGCATGATTATATATCCTGACCTGCTATGATTTGTTGAGATATACTGTGCTCGCTCCTGTCCTGACTGGACCTGTTGAAAATATTACAGAGGACGAGGCTGAGGCGTTCTGCCCTACATACTACGGTGCCACACTAGATGAGTGCCTGGACTTGGACCAGCAGCAGGATCCATTAGCAGTAGACGACACTCCCTTAGACTAGGACTGTCTTTACTTTACTTGGATTACTGTATTTGGATTTCAGAGATTTGGACATGTATTATTTATAGACACTTAGAATTCTGGGTTGTACCTCTGTATGTTTCTTTCCTGGATATTATCATCTATTATCTTTCTATCTTATTTCATGTTCTACCTTAGCTGTGATTGAGATATATTCTGTTATGTCACCCTCATTCGGGGAGTATAACTGTTTATCACCTATAACTGTTAGATGTTGTGATCTAGGACAACGTTCTACCGCCGACACTGCGGTATAGGCTGGACGTACCCACGTCTCGTGCCCTTACTCTAGGTGCAGGTCGTGACATCAATGGCAAACAGCCACATTCATATGAGATTCAATTATACCAATAATGGTGTAATACAAAGCACCGAAAGATAAGAGAACTCTTCTAATGTGAGCTTTTTTCTCCCAACATTAGATGTGATACATAATGTCTCCTCGTTGTTATTATTTTGAGTTTCAATATTGTATCCATTTTTGCATATATCCTTGACACTTAGCAA